>OY728148.1:975202307-976452307 GCA_963277665.1 Viscum album
AAAGGTTTTAGGAGAAAAGATAAGAAGAAAAGTGAGTATGTAGTAAAAATTTTGAAAACTAATAATGGTAATGGGTATAATAATGAAGAATTTCAAAGTTATCCTGAGAAGAATGTAATTTTTCATGAGTATAGTTCCCCATTCACACCTCAACAAAATGGGGTTGATGAATGGATGAATAGATGTTTGGTGGAAATGGGGAGAACTATGTTACTTGAATAAGGTCTTTCTCATTCGTATTGCAGGCAACCCATGAGTACTGCTGTTTATATTCAAAAATGATGTTTCTATATGCCATGTTTGTATATGACTCCAAAAGAAAATTTCATATAAAAACTACATGTTTGAAACAATTAAGAGTTTTCAGGATTCCTTGCATTATATAGAATAAAGGTGGAAATCTGGGAAAGTTTGAGCAGAATGGTTAAGATGGAATTTTTCCTAGTTATGCTCTAGAAGGAAGAGGATATAGATGTTTCAACAATGAAATAGAAATTAATTTTTATACTAATAATTTGAATGTTGTTGAAAAATATATTAAGGATAAATGTAATCAAACAGAAAAGGAAGTTGAGAAGGATTAAGAATGTTTTGTCAACATTTCTGATAAGGATACATCCAAATGTAATCCTACACAAAAACAAGAATCAGACTCATCTATTTCATGTGATGGAGAAGAATCTCAAAAATATCATCCCAAGATGAGGAAGCTAGTGGAAACTCAGAACATTATTGGTGATCAACATAAAAAGGTTTAAACAATATTAACAACTAATTCGATTACATGTACTTCTTTGTATTCAAAAATTGGGCCGAATGGTGTGAAATTTGATTTTGAGTATCTAGAATGGGTTCAGTCCATGAATGAAGACATATACCTGATAGAAAAGAATGATTCATAGGAACTTGTACCTAATCCAGATAACAAAAATGTTATTTGTACAAAGTGGATTTCCCAGAACAAAATTAATGAATAAGGTGAAGTGATAACAAACAAGTAAATATTAGTTTGTAAAGGTTACTATAAAATTGAAGGTGTTGATTTTGATGAAACATTTCCTATGGTGGAAAGGTTAGAAACAATCATAAATTTTCATGTTATTTCTACACAATGGAGTTAATTTTTTTTTCAAATGGATGTAAAGTCTGCAATTATAAATATTGATCTTAATGAGGAAGCTTACATCGAACAGCCTTGTGGATTTGTTGTTGGTAAAGAGGAATGTTATATGTCCATATTTAACGAACCCATGTATACACTAATGAAATCTATGAGGGAATAGTATTCCAAACTGGATACTTTCTTAAGGAATATGATTTTTAAGAAAGGAAGAGTTGATAAAAATATTTACATCAATGAAAATCAAGAGTTCTCCTTAATTATAATTTTTTATATTAATGAGTTTATCTTTACTAAGGAATAATAAAAGATCTTGTGAAAAGTTTTCTAAATAAATGAAAAACTTGTTTGAGATTTCCTTGTTGGGAGAAATAAAATACTTTGTTGGGTTAAAAATTTTATAAAAGAAGAAATACATTTTTATTTCTCAAGAAAATTATGATAAAGAAATTCTTAAAAAGTTTGATATAGAAAATTTGAAACTACTTTACACCTCAATATCAGTGGGAACCAAGTTGAGTAATGATGGAGAAGACAATAAATTTGATCAGAAAGAGTTTCCAAAGTTGATTGGATTTTTTTATATTTTACTACCTTAAGACCCAATATTGTTTATTATGTGACCTTATGTGAATGATTTTATAGTGATCCTAAATAATCAAATTTACATTCTAGAAAAAGAATCCTCAAATACATCAAAGGCCCAGAAAATTTCGAAATCAGGTATGATAGCTTTGAAATTATTGATTTTTTTGGGTATTCAGATTGTGATTATGCAGTAAATGTTGATGATAGAAGATCCACATTAGGTGGATTTTTATTTCTAGGTAAATGTTATGTTTTTTGGAATATAAAGAAATAAAATTCAGTAACTCTTATTACAACTTAATATTAATATTTGTCTACTACACAATCTTCTACCCAACTTATGTGGATGGAGAATCAATTAGATTACTAACTTGTTGAATTGAAGTTACCCTTTATCTTGGGTTTTGATAATCAATGTGAAATCAACCTTTCCAAGAATCTAGAAAAACATTATCATTCAAAACATATTGACTTCAACAATTATTTCATCAAATATCATGTGTAAAATAATTATTTGAAGTTGGAGTATGTTCCTAAATCGGAACAAGATTCTGAAATTTTCACAAAACCTTTACCCAATGAATAATTCTCTAAATTGAGCTTGAACAAGGTTATCTAACCTCTTTCTTGTCAAGTTTGAGGTATGTGTTTTTGTTCCCTCTCTCATCTTATCTTTGGAAAGTGTTTTCAAGGGGGGAATTTTTTTATAAATCTATCATTATAGAAGCATGTAAATAGAGAGAGTTGTTGGTAAATTCTGGATTCATCATTGTAAGTGCGTGAACTATTCAAACTGTTTGCTAGAGTGGTTGTAGGAAACAATTTTTTTGTTTATTCTATGGAGGTTTAAAATTTGAGGAAGAAAAGATGAGGATAATTTTCATAAACACTACTTTTGTACATCATGAATTTTATGTCAATAATTCTTGTTTCCTACAATGATTTATCACACGTAGTATTATAATTATTGATCAGTAATACATAGGTTGAGGATATAAAGTTCAGTGGTTTATGAACTTTGGTTGAAAAAAATCTAAAGTGAGAGATTTTTAGGACCAAGATGATAAATTTGAATATCATATTCTGGTATTTTCATTTTTTGTCAATGGCGTTTAAAATGAAAATAAATTACCTCACTTTGTAATTGATAAAAAATGGAGTAACCATCATATTCAATAAAATCAGACTCACAATGGTTAAGAAATTCCATCAAATTGGGAATATGTTTTCTGGATAAAGAGGATCATCAAACTCAGCCAATGTTTGGAATAAAATGTTTGATCATAATGGGGAATAATTTGAGTCTGCCTATCTTTGATGAAAATGTGATGTTGCTTTTCTAATACGGAGATCTCATAAATCATAAGTTGTAAAACATGTGATGAAAGATTGATGAATGAAATGGGAGAAAAATATTATTCCAATCATATTCAATATAATTTTAATCATTCCAATCATATTCATGATGAGTAGGAAGTAAATATTTTTATAAATGACTGGGAAGTTGCAACACTTAACTTGGTAAGTGAGATGAGGATAAAGTTGATCTTCAAAGTAATCAAAGTCATAAAGAAAGTCATGATAGTTGTTAAAGGTTTATGAAAGAAGAATGTTTATGAATTTTAATTGTTCTGGTGTAAATATCATCATTATTATATTTCTAGATATTGATTTGTTTAAAGGAAGGGTATGATAGTAATAATAATGGTTTTAGTTTTTGGTCAGACCAAAAAAAAAAGAAGATTTAAATACTTGATGAAAGATGTTTTTGAGAATCGTATTCAAAAAATAAATAATTTACTAATATTGATCCATTGAATTTAGTATGTCATCATATTAATTATATTTAGAATTGTTTGTTATAAAAATTGATTGATATCATATTCAGAAGCGAACTAATGTGTTGATGTTGAAGCTGGTGATATTAGTCCATACATGGTATACCATAATAATCATCAGAGGAATAATTTTGTGGAACTAATTAATGAAAATAAAAGGAAAAATATGTGGTGGCCAATATGAAGAGGAAATTAATATCTATATAAATAATTTAGTTAAACATTTATAATAGTTTGAATTACTTTGTTTTTAATTCAAGTGGATCAAGAGAAGAGATGAAGAATAATATATTGTTTTAAATTTGTATTCATCATAATGAAGCAGGTCGTAAGAACAAATTGAAAATGGAAATCATAGTTAGAATGATGTTTATAGAAATTCTAATGTAGAGTTTAAGTTGTGAGAAGATTTGAGAATGTTAAATAAGTGTTGAAAAAAGATTATGAATTTAATATGAACCCAAAATTCAAAGGAATGTGTATATTCAGAAAATTTGATTCAGTGGGAATTATTTTAGGAATCCCACCCAAACAATTATTTAGGTGAGTATAAAAGGGAAAGTACTTTTTACTTTTGACAGATGTACTATTCATAGAGAATAATAGAGAAGACATATCTCTATAGAGAAGAAGAGGTTTCCATATTTTGTTTTGTTGTATTCAAATGGTCATCGTATTGGGCTGAATCATCGAACTGGGAAAATAATATTGGGATTCTTTTATTGAAGAAGAAGTGGTTCAGAATTTTCTCAACCGTATTCTAAAAAAGTCATATATTTTTCATATTGAGAAATAAAACTGGGATAATTAGACTGGGAGAATTAGATTGGGAAATCGGACTGAGTTTTGTAACAAAATTTAGAAATGTTCTTACCAAATTACAGGTAAGAAATTGATGAATTTTTTTAAAATGATACATTTGTGAAAGTTGGTAAAGAATCACCATATCATGTGTTGTTACAAAACTTTGTATTTCATCATTTGTTATAGAAGGATGACATTCACTAAAGAATTGTTTATATAGAGCTACATGATTGAAATGGAATATTCTACTGATTTTATTCCACACAAAAGGATTATTTTCTAACAGATTGTGTGGTATTAGGTCATTACAAAATCATAAAATGGATGTAGCTATTCTTGTTGAATAGTGATACTTATAAATTCATGTGTTCTTATAGATGTGTGTTATAACTGTTTTCAATAGAGAAAGAAATATTTAATAGGATTCTAATGTTATTTCATAATTAAAGAAATATAAAAGAAAATTATATCACTGATTCACTCTCTCCCCCTCATAGTGATACAATTATCTTGACTGGGAAAGTACAGTTCAAGAACAATGATTAACCTCTTCTTGATCTCCTTAATACTTTCCTCATATCTTTCATACATAAATAATTTACCCCATTTTGTGGTAAATTGGTTAGTTGGCTAAGAATTAATGATAAATTTATCACAAAATTTAAATAGTAACTAGTTAATCTATAAACCTATAGATTTATATGACACTAGTAGCTTTAGTTTATTCTTAAATTGCCTTTTTCTTTGAAGGGTCCACATAAATTCCATCACTTGTGATCACGTTCCCCAATAATGTGACTTCTTGCATCCAAAAGTCACACTTTTTTAACTTAGAATACCTTTTCTCCTTCCTTAATATCACCATAAAAATAATTAGATTCTATTCATGTTCCTACGTAATCTTGGAATAAATAAGAATATAATCGATAAATAGTACCAAAATTTGTTGAGGTGGTCTCTAAAGAATATATTCATCAAATCCATAAATATTGTAAGAAAATTTTTAAGTATGAGGGGAATTTATATGAACTCAAAGTGCCAATACAATGTAAGGAAAGCAGTTTTTTGAATATCTTACTTCTTCAACATTAGTTTATGATATCCATAAAAAAGATACACCTTTGAGAATTATGTCACTTCTCGTAGTTGATTGAACTAGTCATCAATCCTTGGTTGAGGATAATTTTTATTTATAGTTATCTTGTTGATATATTGGTAATTTATATACACCTGTTTTGATCAATCCTTCTTCTTGACACAGAGCATTGGTGCACCCCTAGGTGATGTACTAGGGTGTATGCACCATTTTTCAAAATTCCCTTGTAGAAACTTCTTTAACTCCTCCATTTCAATCAAGGGCATCATATATTTTAATTTTGAGATAGGAGTGGCTCTGAGTATGAGTTCTATTGAGAACTCTACCTCACGATCAGGGGATTCCAGCTAACTCTTTGAGAAATACATCAATGTATTACCTAACAATGGACATTTCCTCCAGGTTAATACCTTCCTTTGACTCAACCATTTGGAAAAGGTTTTCTTCTCTATAGGTTATCAACACCCGCACTATTGATGGATTTTCCAATGAAGATTCATGATCTTCCATGAATTTTTAGAGGATCATGGGATGGTTCCGAATATAAAAATAGATTTTTTTCTAATAGTTGATTTCTACTATATATAAAGAAATCCAATACATGTCCAATATATCATCTAATTTCAACAAGGGAAATATAATAAGATTTGAAAGAAGAATCATCCCAAATATGATTATAGGAGAAGAGTCCAACACTTGGGTTGTAATGATTACACCACTATGTTTTTTATGGATAACTCCACTTAAAGGTATCGGGGCTTCAATTTGATAATTCTAGAAAAGTTTTAGGATATAAATGAATACATTGAACCAGAGTCAAATAATACTTTTTATATTATTCAGTGATTAGGAATCATACCTTGTATGAATTCATTTTCACACTCCACTTCACTAGTACTGATTATATAAGCATTACCTTTCTCCTTTGACTATGGTGATTTCTGACACTGGTTTCCCTCAAGGACATGTGGTTTAGTGCACTTTCTTTCATAACACCCTTGGTCCCTATATTTGATGCATTGAACCATGGGTGGTGAATTAAGATGTTACTTCATTTCCTCAATCATCTTGGTTAGATTGTTCATGTATCTTGAATATTCATTATCTCAGTTTCCTTATCTCCCACACTTGAAGAATTTCCCTATCCCTTTGAGGAAATTAACGTGATGCTTCTTCCCATAGTTTTGACATGTGGGTAGTTGGATCCTATTTCCTCATTTGTCATTTTACCCACAATCTTGAAACCCCATTCATCTATTATTATCTCCACAACCATGGGACCATTCTTTGAACTCCCTATCTACATTATGTGCACATTTAACCACATCTTGAAAACTCCCAAATTCAAATATTTCTAGATTGTTTCGAAGGAGTATTTTTAAAACAATAAAGAACATATATATTTTTCTATCATTATTGATAAAAAATCCAAGGAATACATTTAAAACCTTATGATGTTATCACCATAAGCTATAAATACTTCACCTTATTTTTTCTTTAGCTATGTGAAATCTCTTTTAATCTTTTTTTATGATTTCAATGTAAATTCTTTATAAAAAATATTTTCTTAAATTCTTCCCACTCCATCTCTTCCATTTAATCCTTTCGATTTTTGTTCTTTATCAATTTCTGCTATTGAATAACTATTCCATATAAATGTTAAATTATAAGAGTCAAAATATCCTTATTAGAGAAATGGATCATATAAAAGATCTTCTTTATTGAGTTAACAAACTATTCCACATGAAGTGGATTGAAAGTTCCACTAAACATCGCTGGTCATTTTTTCATTAAGGACTCAATTGATAATTGATCCTTCCTGGGTGAATATTGACATTTCACATAGTTCATGTTGTTATTCATATCTCGAGACTACTAGGTAATCATTTCCACAATGTTTTAAACTCAACCTCCCATGGAATTGGTGATCTTATTTGGAAAATTATTTCATTGTCACTCAGAAAGGTTTTAGGCCTAGTTTCTTCGGGTTCCTTCAATTTTCTAGAATAGAAAATGGTAGAACAAAACATAAGTAAACAAATCATGAGTAATATATTATTTTATGAAATTAACACTAAAGGAATATCTTATGGAATCCCTATATCTATAATTTTCTAAAAATTGTC
Source organism: Viscum album (assembly GCA_963277665.1). Taxonomy (NCBI): domain Eukaryota; kingdom Viridiplantae; phylum Streptophyta; class Magnoliopsida; order Santalales; family Viscaceae; genus Viscum; species Viscum album. The sequence goes on from OY728148.1 coordinate 975,209,880, forward strand.
TACTAGTATGTTTTACCTATATAGAGACTTATACTAATTCTTTTTTCCTTTGTTTTCTAAACATAATTCCCAAATGAACTAAACCATTATTAGATACCAACTGTAGTTACGCTAATTTTTCATACATAAATATTACACCACTTTAAAGATAAACAACATAATAGAGTTAGTAATCTAGGATCCAAATGATTATGTCTTAGAAAAATTAGGCTCATAAATAAATTGTATATAATAAAACATAAAATTTTATTTAAATATTTCTTCTTTATCCTTCTAAAATCTCACATTATCCTTAGTACATGCAATTACATAATGATATACTTAAATGAAAGGGGTTAGAAAAAATCCCTGTAAGTGGATGAATAAGGAACTTGAAACAATATAACATGGGTGAGCATAATCATCATATCATAAGACAAGGATCATTATCAATATCATGAGGTAAAAATGTGATAAATTCATAGAATGTGGAAATGGATAAAAATGAAACATCAAGTTATAGTGGTCCAATTCCACATATAGTTGTGATTAAATCTAGCATCATGTTAACACATAACACATGTGAATAATCATAACACCATCACTATAAACAAATCTAGCATCATGTTCATATATAATAAACATTATCTCATGAGATAACACATTACCCAATGCATTAGAGGGATATATAATTTTGGTCTATTCATCACATCATAATATTTACATAATCATGCATGTCACATAGAATGTGTAACAATCATTTCATCAAATAACCCATGGAATGGAATGGTTTTCATGAGGATTTCAAAAATTACGATTTCATAAATAAACATCGATTTCTAAAATGAAAAATTAAAAAACTTATTTTCTATAAGAATCATTATTATTTATTTAAGAGTAAACTAATCAAGAGGAGTCAAAGATGTGTTTTGGAAAGAAGAGTTATTTTGGAAAATCATTGTATTTTCCATAAAATTAAATAAAAAACAAGTATATCCAAAAAAAGAAGAGGGTTGAATAATGAAATTATATTTAAGGAACATTAGATGACTATTTAGGAAAATATGTCATGAAATATGGATAACACAATGAAAAATAGTTGGGTTCAAGAATCCCCTTACCTTAATTCCTTCTTTATTTCGTCACTTTTGCGCCTCTTGAATAATAAACATATATTTATTAAAAAACTTATAAATATGTTAATTATATTAATTTATACAATTATTTATCAATTATACTCATTTTATTATATTTATCAATTTCTATTGATGATGTTGAAGTGTTTTGATATCACGATTTTCCTACAAATTTCTTGTTTCACATTGATTTCTCAATTTTCATTCAGAGTAATTTATAGAAAATTATGATTAACTCCAGTAGTTTATAATAAATGTAATTAATTATTTATATATTATATATAATTAATAATATCCATCCATGAAGGTGGTTGTAAGATTTGTCTTAGAAATTTCTCTGTAGGTGGTTAATAAACCTTTAATGGGACGTTGTTAAATGAGAGGGAAAGATAAGTATTGCATTTATTTTTGTCATAAATATGACAATTACATCATGTAACATAAATAATATAATTATAAATTAATGAATAATTAGTTTTATAGTATATGGTTTTTAAATTGACTGGTAAAAATAAGAAAGAGAATCATAAAAAAGGGGAAAGTTAATAGAGACTTACCCTCTCCTCAATGTAGCTTCTCTTGTAAGATGCTATAACACCCTTGGTGATTAGAGCTGGATTGCTCCAAAATTTCCCTAAGTAAAGTAAGGAGATTTAGAGGGAGAATTTCAGAAGATATTTTACTTTGTAATTTTTGAGAGGAGTTTGTTTCCAATGGAAGGGAGAGGGATTATTTGTACTTTAAGAGAGGGGTATTTTTAGAATAAAATATTTAATAAAATGATATATCAAAGGAAAAACATGTAATAGTGCATTTTTGAAAAAATAAATAATATATAAATATAATATAATGGGTTTAAGACTTTAAATATTATTTATAATTCTAATTCATTATATTTTTAAAAGTAAAAGGAAGAAAAAAAAATTGATATTTTAAGGAATCACTATTGAATTTAAGTTTTGGAATGTGATTTTTAGGATTGAAAATTAATTTTATTGTCTTTTATTTACTAATTTATGAAATTAAATATATAATGGGGAAATATAAATTTCTATAAAGGATTATTTCATTATAACATCACGGATGATGTAACTTATGATACATCGATTATGTGAAAAACTATATTTTTACTATTCACCTAATAATTAAAGTATTCCAAAAAATTACCAAAAACTCACCCAAAGAAAATTTTGACATGATCATTCCAATAATGATATTAATTTAATAAAAATAAATATCTAAAATAGATAAAATATAATTTCTAACCGGAAAATAATGATTTTTAAAAAATACATTAAAATACAGTTTATTAAAAATATGGTTTATTTTCTTTGAGGTTTTAATTCATGATATTTATTTTATTGAATTATAATATTTTTATTTACATAAATTAATCATGATAAATGTTAATTATATCATAATTTATTATTTTTTGGTAAAATCACTCTTTCAATGGTCGTGTTACTATTTCCAATGATCAGGTTACTATTCCAATGGTGACATTACTATTCCAACAATCACATTACATTATATATATACCACTCAATTATTTCATTGAATATTCAAATAAATTCCTCTAAAGGTTCTATAATTTCATTTTAAATAATTTTTATCGATTTACTATAATTTTATTCTCTTATATAGTGTTGGTAGTGGGGCTAATAATTCTAGTAGACGAGGTCGATCCATATTTTCTCATTTTAGATTTTATATTTTATATTTTTTTTCCAGTTGTATTGTTTGGAAATTTAATTGGTTTCATTGCTGATTAATGTAAATATATTTATTAACATAGTTTTTTTATTGGATTCTCTATATTTTTTATTTGTCTAATATATAATATAATACAACACACATTTATTCAAGAAAGAAATTTTACTAATAAATATTATGTCATTAAAATGGGGTACCATATCTCTCGCCTCAACATAAATGTACTGTAGAACTCTAGATACCTATCTGATGAAGAGTAGTTGAGTCCTTCCTAGACTCTAGTACCTATCTTACTCCCTTAACACTGTTATACTATGAGAAGTTCCAAAAAAAATATGAAGATGGACCATCCTGCTGCAAACATGGCACTCCAAAGTGGTGTATGAAAACCAGGGTTTCCTGTGGTTTAACTTTCTACACTAATGCACTACAATGGAATATGATCCTAATATGGATTCCTACTACCCTAACTGGTATTCATGTTATTTCCTCTGAAAAACTGTCATAGAATAACTTCTTGCCACCAAAATAAGTGATCAAAGTTTACCCTGTGGAAATAGCCTGGCTACCTCTTGGGTCCTCTCTCAGATTCTTTACTGTGAAGAGTTAATGATTAATCAAATATAAAAATCTACTCCTAATAAAAACATTCACCTATGACCTAACCGTATAGTGAATTCCATCCTTAAAATGTTTCTCCCTAGAGATCTCATCAATAGCTAAATATGACACAAAGCACTGAAGGTTGGTGAAATGTTCAACATAGTCCCTCACTTATATTCTATCCTATATCAGATTCATGAACTAATGATCCTTCTCATCCCTCAGCATCTATGGATTGAAGTGGCTCAATAAATTCACCTCAAATTCCTTCCTAGAAATCTCCTCCTACTTCCCATCCTTCTCTAGAATCTCCCACCAATGTTTGGTAGGTCCACTGAGCATATACAGAACAAGATTCTCCCTCCTATCAGTGGGTGACTCAAGATTCTTGAAGATTGTATAGATTGACTCTATCTAGAACTCAGCTACCTAGGAGCCTCCCTCCCTAGTGAACATAGGTGGATGTTTTTGCTGAATATCTCTCATGAACTCATACATCAAAGGAATGATGAAAATAGTCTCATTTTCCATGGATTGCATGACCCTTAAGAAGTTATTGTGATGGTGAACATCCATTTGATCCTCAAGAGCAACATGAATATCTAGTTCATCGATGTTAGGAGAAAACGGATTTCCACTCTCTTATAACTCAACTCAAATATGTTAAGGAGTCATTTTATCTACATGAAAAACACAATCCTATAAACTTTGGCTAAAAATAAAGTCAACCTCAATAGGTGATGACTGTAGAGAACCATTACTATGGGTCTCTATAACTATAGATTGTAAGTATTTTATAATGAAATAATAGTTTATTTCAATCTATTTATCAAATATAATAGATATATTATTTCACTATTCATATTGTAATGTATATAACATATGCAATAAACATGTCCATGTATTGAACAATGAATGTAAATATATATATATATATATATATATATACATTATCCCTATGTGCCTATCATGATTCATGTATACTCATATCTCACTATACTAGTCCATGAGTGTAAATATCCATAAACAATAACATCACAAAATAATAAAATCACACAACATGTAAATCAACCAAGGTGAAATATCATCAATTGTAACAAGAGAACAACATGAACAATAATCCCATACCTGGAACTCAAATTTTCCCCCTTACATGGGTCAGAGACTCTAATGAATAAGCTCATTACCAAGTCCCAATAGATCCTAGTCTCCTTTCTAGTTTTTCCAAAAAAAAATAAAGCAATAGTAAATTACAAGCTGATCCTCTAATACCACTTTGTAATTTTACCCATTCTGATAATCTCTAACATGGTCAAAATGATTTGGTTATTATACGTCAATAATGCATCCCCATATGCAAGAGGCTATTTTCAAGTAGCGAGGCTATGATATTTATAGTGTGGAGACTATACCCCCTGGTAAAACATAGTGGAACTAAACCATAGTAATAAAAAATATAGTAACAGAGAAATAGTGGAAATAATATATTATACAGCTAGGAAAATAAAAGGAAGAACCTATAATGATGAATAATTTAATGACAGTCTAAGATGTATCTAAAAGTAAAACTGAAACCTATACGAACAATATAATCTACTCATATTAAATAATCCCAAAAGGCTCTAGTCTCAATCCCCATGTGAGACCCATCTACAAAATCCATCACATCCAGCAAGAAACAAAAGAATCAACCATAATGTCACATTCCCTTGTCCAAACCTACATCCATGTAATCTTTTCAAGTACCAAACTGTTCCCAAATAGGGTGTGAATAAAACTCAGTAGGTCGACACCACCATCCCTAAACATAAACAGCCTGATAATAATTATATGCCATAAAGTGATAATTCGATGTATTAATTAACTAATTAATATAATATATCATTTAACCTATTTAAAAACCATGATGAAATTTCTCTTAGCATGTAACACAACCATTCCATCTATATCCTTATACCATGTAAAAATCAAACAATCAGGTAGCCCTCTTTGTATTATAATCACATCCTCCGATCATCACCCTATATAAATGCATTTCAGTAAGTGACCCTAGGTGTAGCCTGGTATATAAGCATTTCAGAAAGTATCACTGGGAATTGACTACTATATAAGCATTTAATCCTCCAAGAAAATCCCTATATATATGAATTTTAGCATGTATCACTGGGCCAAACCTACTATATAATAATTTAGACATTACTACGATATCCCTATATATAATAATTTCATCACCAACTCAACAAGTCATAATAGTATGGATATCATAATATCACATCATAAATCTCAATGTTTAATTATGAAAATTACCATTTTTCATTCAAATAAACATTCATTTATCTCTCAAATGCTCAACAGTCATATCGATAATCAATAATAGATTACATAGGGATTCTTTATCAAGAAATCACTAAAGGATTCATGTCATACTCACCCTAATTTAAACCATTAGCCATGTTCTTTTTACTCAAATGTTTTTTCACCCAATAGGTATCCATAATCCAGGTTTCATCAACCATTGAATCTAAATGAATCCAATCCATGATTTACTATTAATCAACTTATTAATTATAGTGAACATTACATGGTCATAATAAAAATAATTCATATAATTCACAATAAATTATACCATAGTGTTAGTATAGTCTCCATATCTTTAACATGTGATTAACACAATGCTTCTAATAACAAAATCCCTTAAAGAAGAAGTCACAGAAGATCAAAAGAAGAACCTAGATTAACCCAAAACAAGATCAACTCCCAAAACAAAACCCATGTTCAAATTATGTACACTACGATGAAATGTAATGAAGGGTGGGAATAGGGAAACCAAAGTGAATAAACTCACCAAGGATCGAATGTTAAAATGGGACATATGGAAGGGGGAAGATAATTCAAAATTTCCTAGAGTTCACCCTAGGAGCAAGAGAGGAGAGGATATAATAAAAAATAATGAGAGTCATAAGTACACGACACACTTAAAACTACTGGGTATGAAGAATACATGATGTTTAATCCTCTCATGTCATGTATTTCCTCATTTTAAAGTTATGCAGGAAAAACCTTTTGCCCCGAGTTAATATTTATTTTGATCAACATTTACACGATGTGAATTAGGTTCACGACATGTAACCACATCATATCATAAACTAGTTTAGGAAATGCATCTAGAAATAGATAATGTCATGAAACATGTACACAACATGTAATTTTTCATTGAATAGATTTTATACTAGCTTCTATAAAAGTGACCAAACCACCTATGATCCTTCTAAACTCATTGAAAACCCTATTAGCCTCATTTATCATATTTATACATGGAATCCATTAATTAAAATTGACATACATGCCTAAAATTAAGGTTATTTTCTCCAAAAAGGCTCTATGTCATTAAATAAGAGTTAGTCACTAAGGCTTAATTACAATGGAAAACCCAACAAAATATGTTCAATGAAAACCTCAGAGTGGGACATACCTAGAAAAATATGGGATCTTATAATGATCATGGTTTTGAAAGGTTGTTATTATGTTTCATCCATTACAAAAAAATTATTTATATATATAAACTTGATATAGATGGATTTATTTTAATATTTGTAAATGAATATTGCTTCTTTTAGAAAAATAACATTATTTATGTTAAGGTGAATTTAAATAACAAAATTTTTATCATATTATAAAAACCAAGTAATAGAAATTGATAATGAAACTACTTCACATAACTCTTCCCACACCCAATTATGGCATCACTGGCTTGGTCATGTAAATGAAAATTGATTGACTAAGTTATACCAAAATGGATATTTAGATTCTTTCAAACAAAAACCAATTGGTATGTGTCACACTTATTTATAAGGTCTAATGAATAAATCCCCATTTAGTAGGAAAGGTGAAAGGTCTAAAGAGATTTTTGAATTACTTCATACATATGTGTGGGGACCATTTCCTATTGAGGCATGGGTGGGTTCTCATACATCATAAATTTTATCGATGATTTTAGTAGAAATGAATATATCTACTTAATGAGCAATAAGTCAAGTTATTTTGAAAAATTAAATAAATACAAGAATGAATATGGGAACCAAAATGGTAATATGGTTATGAAAATCCTCTTAGAACTTGGTGGAGAATATGAAAATCAAGAATTCATTGATTACTTATAGGAGTTTGGGATCCTATATTAACTCGGTCCTCCTTATACAAATCAGTGTAATTATAGAAGTGAAAGGAGGAACCACATCTTGTTTGACATGGTGAGATCAATGATGAGTCATGAGGGTATTCCATTATTCATTTAGGTATTTTAATTACAAATAAGTAGAAAAAATATTAAAAAAGTTCCAAATAAAGTGATAAACAGTATATGAAGGTCTAAAGGATCGAATAATAACTCAGAAGTGGGGTTGAATTAGATGTTCACTTTTATAAGTTTCAATAATTTTTAAAATATTAAACCCTAAAACTTGTTATAGTTTATTTCCATATCATCTTTTATGAAATACTAATGTATGAAAAATTAGTAAAATATTGAAGAACATGATATTTACAAGGTTTGACCTCAGTGTGAGAACCTATATCATTTTCATATACACTATTATGGGTCTATAAAAATTCACTAAAATGAATAAGTGAATACAAGTTGTGCATAATTCCATTAGACACTATATATATAACATAATTGTAATGATTATATAGACTTCTTTTGGTTTATAAATATTTCTAACAAAAAAATGTGATAAATCAAAAGAAAAATACTTTGTTCAAACTACAACATAAATTCTCAGCTCAGAATCCTCATTATGATGTGGTTGGGTCTGATTCTCTCCATCTAATATGGCTGGGTCCGATGGACTCAATCCGATGAATTCAGTCTGATGGACTCAGTCTGATGAATCCATTCTCAATATGCATTACTCAAACTCTTCCCAAATGCTCAGTCCGATTTTACTCAGTCCAATAAACAAACATTTTAGATGTCCAAAATTCTAATGAAATTTCAATATGAAAAGATAACTTTGACAGGAATTCTGTAGTGCTCTTCTTTTTCCACTCACATAAAAATGTTGAAAAGTATGGATATACATTTCTTCTACTTATAGTCATCCCAAAAAGACAAATTTAAGAAATTAAAATGCTTTTCCCATATACTCAAATTAAAAAAATCCCATATCTATATATATTTTAATTTCAAGATTGACAACTAAAACTCTTCACAAATATTATGAAATCTTATTATGTATTCTTTATAATAATTCTTCTCAGACATCCTAACTTTTATTCAATATAATAGAAATTACCTAACTCATTTAGATGGAACTTCCACAACTCATTATGATAAAAATTATTTATATCATTCCAAATTGAATTTCCTCATTAGAGTTAGTCTCATTAACTTTCTTTCTCAGATTCAGTGTGATTGACTTTCCTTCTCAGAGTCGGTCTTGATTGAATTTCCTTCTCAGAGTTAGTTTGATTGAATTTCTTCCTCATAGTCAGTTTAATTATCTTTACTCCTTAGATACTACCTCATATAACTTCCTATGTTTCTATACAGTGGAATCCTCATAATGATGGAATTATCACTACGATGGAATTTTATTTTCGATGGAAACTCCAATCTAACACTTTGAAATATTTCAACCCTCGTCAACTATAACACATTAAGACTTCTGAAAAAATCTATGCTATGTACTTCTATATCTGATGAAATATTTTTTCTTGATTCCTAGAATCAATAAAATCTTTATGATTCTTCTATTTCTTAAAAATATTTTAACATTATAATTTTCCTGATTTATGAGAACTTCAATATGATCAAGGTACTATATGACTTATAAAGGAAATTATTACGACTTACTTTACTTTCAAAGCCTTCTTTATTTCCATCCAAAACTCAATATTATTGGTTACACCTATTCTCCCCCTTTTATTCTTAAGGATCACATCAATAGTGTAACAGAAAACTTATGATATTTGAGAATTAAAAATTAGAAATGAAATATTTGACTGAAGTTCAGAAAGTTTAAGAAATTTATAACTCATGACATCACTTTCTTCATTCATCCTCTTCAGTAACATTATAACCTCTTAACCAACATTGAGTCCAATTAAACTTTAACTTCATGTCAAAAGATATGAGACTGATGGTGTGTGTGATAAAAAACTCATTTTTTGATGAATTCTATGACCTGTGGTGGTCAGTTTGATACTTTTCATATGGTGTTTCTTAGTTCAACCCAATGTGTCTATAAAACAACTTTCTCAAAAACAAAACATTCTCCCCTTTATGTTTGGGTTCGAACTATCAGAAACATTCACTTGTTTTTTAACAACATTGTTTGAAAAAATATTAGTTATCAAAAAATACAAAAATTTATTAAAAAAACACCACAAAGGTTCTTCAATCTCCCCATTTGAATTTTTTAACAACACCCATTAATAACTTTTACAACTTTTAGAAAATTTTCACAGTTCATCTTTTGTAAAAAACTGTTGTTTTCATAATTTTACCAAAACAAATCCTTTATTAAAGGTGTTTTTAGAAACCAAAAAATAGATGAGGTATTTTTTTCAAAAAATCCATCCCTTGGTGTGAAGAATATTGTATGGCCATACTATGGACAAATCCCCCTAACTTTTATATTTTCTCACTTTTATTTTTCTAAAATTTTTATTTTCCTCTCCCCCATTATTTAATAAACACAACATCATATTCATAAAATAAAGATTAGAAAAAACTTCTTACATTTGTAACTTCTTATGTTGGGAGAATAATAAATGTTTATTCCACCGCTTTCTCATAAAACTTTCCCAAATCCAAATTTATTATTTTAAGTAAACATGGGATTTCAAAAACATTCATGTACTTAAATAAAGGTTATTTCTCATAGAAAATTTCATAAGAACACATGTTGGTTTCCAAAAATAATTTTTATTTCAAACCATGTAAAATAATACTAACAAATTCACTCTAGTAGAACATTGAAGGTATTTATTCTTCTCACATGATTCTTCCCATTTCCGCAAAACCTATATTCTTCCTTTCTAATACTCCATTTTGTTGTTGGGTATATAGAGAACTATACTAATGTTTAATACCATGATCTCTAAGATATGTTTCGAAAGTATTTCTTGTAAACACAATACCATTATCCATTCTCAATTTCTTTATATAAACACCCATCACTTTCTCAGCTTCATTTTTGAAAAACATGTTCATTTCTATTGGCTCTGAGTTGTGTTTCAAAAACATGATGTTTTTCATTTGAGTGAAATCACCATTAAAATTGATAAATTATAAATATCCAGTTTTAATGATGTCTCGTTGACCTACATAAATTTGAATGAATAAGTTTAAGAGGCCTGGAAGATGGAATATTAACTTTCTTATGACTTTTATTAGTCATCTTCCCTTTCTAACAAGTAACAAAAAAAACTTCCTCTCTTCTTTTAAATTTTGGAAAATATTATACATAATAAAAATCACAATGTTTTGTCCTTCTTTCCTTCTCAAGATGGAAAAGTCTTTGGCACCACAACTTATTCTCATCATTGGCACTTAGATAACATAATTTTTTAAATTATCTTACTTTAAAAAGATTTCCACTAGTTCATTCTCTTTTTGTGAAAACTTTTCAAGATTTCACACTTCTTATAACACATGAATATTTTCTGAAAATCACTTTATTTACATCATCACAATGTTGACTTACACTAAGTAAATTATGTTTTATACATCAACAAATAAAAATTCCTATGATTTCAACTTTTCTTCTTTAATCTCCGTCATTTGAATTCCTATGATTTTTAAAGAACTATTATTCCAAAAGGTAATAGAACCTCATTCATGATTTTCAACATGTTTCAAGATTTTTAAATCACCTATCATGCATGAAGAACACCCACTATCAAGTATCCCTTGTTTTTTCTTTTTTACTTCCTTTCAATGCAGTCTCAACAAAAATATATTCCATCAACTTTCTTCATCCTGGATTCCTTTTCTTTATCTCCCATTAGAAATTTGTTCTAGATGGAGTTTCATACATCATTCTACACGATGAAAATCCAAATCACATCTTCCATAAATATATTCCTGAAATTTAAATTGATTTTTTTGGAATGTTTCTAACTTCTTGTGATTTTTCTTTTCTAACTTTCTATGTGTTAGGAAAGTTATTCATTCTAATTTCCCTATTTCTTCCACTATTAAAATATTATTTTTGGTAGTGATATGTTATGCCAAAAATTCAATGTCATGTGACCATATATTCTATAGCAACAATAGAATCCATAAAATTTTAATTTTTTATTGATGTATGATCTTTCTTCGTAAAACAATTTGAGGTTTATAAATCCTTCCTACCCTAACATACTCTGGGTGTATACCATATTTCCATCTATGTGAGTTTTAAAATTTTGTATATGTGATAGGTTTATCACATTATTTCTCCACCCAAAACTTCCTATTAATTTTCTTGCCACTTTAAATGTTTAAAAAATCAGATAAAACATTATTTTTGTAGTGTGAGGAATTCAACTAATTCTTTATTTGATATTTCTCAACAAATTTATAAGTCTAATATATTACTACTGAAGCTTTGTTAAAGTTTTCATTTAACTTTCTCAATGTATTTATTGAATCAAGAAGTTTATATTGAAACTTAATGAATTCTTTTTTCTTATATTCCAATTTCTTATTGGGATCTTCAACCATCATTCCATGTTTAGTGATTATTAGTTTGTAACTTAAGAACTCTCGAATGTATTCTTCCTCAGACTTGATGACATAATTTCTTACTTTATAAATTTCTCCACAATATTTATTAATTACTCTAATTTCTTACTTGATATTTTTATTTTTCTCAATACATAATATATGTTATGTTTCGAGTTGATACTCTCTAGGATTATTCACCACTATGTTCACTATCTCATGAATCTTTTATTTTCTAAAATTTTGCAATGAAGGTTATAATTTTTTTTAACTTTCATATTTTGAAGAATTGTTTTCAGTTGAGTATGATTCAACTTTATTACTTATCGTATTTATTTTGTTCTTAGTAGAATTATTATTGTGTTTGTTGGATGAATTTTCTTCTTCATAACTTTTGTTTCACTTATTTCATTAAGGTGTTTCATTAGAATATTCTCGATACTCACCAACTTTATTCTTAGGTAAATTCATAGTAAAGTGTCTAATTCCACTATAATCGAAACATTTAAGAGTAAGTTTACCACCATAAATTCATATTCTTCTACTACAGTTCTAAGATATTTGAGACGTGATTTTTTCATCCAACTTTTCATCCTCTTTATCTTCAAAGTAGTAAGGATCATCATGTCCAACATCTTGAATTATCATCTTTCTCATTGATTCAAAATATATACCATCCTTTATATTTTTTTATCATTGGAGATTTTCTCATTTCAAAAAGTAATATGAAATTTAAGCAATTCCTCAAGAGATAAATCATATTTTTCTTATAAATGGAAAAATTTAAAATCAATCCTATCTGGAATGTTTCACATGATTTTATTCACAATTGTAGAATCTAACAAGTAATCTCCAAAACATGTAATATTGAAAACTGTAACATCTCGGACCAGGTTCCACACATCAGTGCTTCCAATCGGTCAGTCACATAACCTCAGGCATGCCTCCCTATATGCCAGAGGCTGTTGATTAGTAGTGAGGGTCTGATCTATTGATCATGGGGAGACTTTACTATCTTTTATCAGAGTAAATACACCATGAAAAAAATAATAAACAATATATTAATAAAATGTAATCATAACCTAAAAGAACCAGTATCACAAGATGACCAAAAATGAAAATACAATATCAAAAAATAAAGAAGAAAATATGTCATTCTAATGTATATGTCAAGTATCAAAATGAATCCCAAAATAAAGACATTGAAGACTCCCCCGAGAAGGTCCTGAATAGTGTCTGGTTCCCTCATCCATGCTCCATCCCATATCAATGATTTAACACAAGGTATTTTCCCTTAACCTCTATAGAAATCACAAACTCTATTCAGGTACTGATCAGGCATCCCAAGTAGTGTGTGAGTACAACTCAGTAGGTGTCATGCCCCCTCCTAGAATCCTGAATCCCACCTCAAATAGGCTAGGGGCTAGTTGACTAGCACTATGAAGTTGTATCCCTGACATGAGAGTCCTTAGCTTATGTACCTGTAAAGAAACACACATCTCCAAGCCTATAAAATGATGAAATGTAAAAACAACTGAAAACCCATGCATTCATACCTCTAAATTGCATAACCAGAGTATAAAAGGATGTAATATAATGTAATTAGGGTCAAATAAAAGCCCACCACAATGAGTTTGAAAACAAAAGTACAACCTAAATGTAAGTATTCGGACTAATTTCAGAAAGCTTTAAGAACACACCTCGGTTTTTCTGGTCTCACTAAGCATGTTCTGGTCCTCGTCCTCCTATGACTATATGAAAATTTCAATCTTTTACAGAAGACACGACACATGAAGGAAAACCCCATGTATGGGTGAGTATAACAATACTTAGTAGGACACCCAGAAACTAAAAAATATACTGATAAAACTAAAATTTTACACATTTTTATATGTATTTCAATTGTTTTATCCCTCCCAATTTATGAGATTATATGGATCAATTTTGGATTTATGGTGTATTTTGAGCTAAAATGTGAAATGTGCTTAAATTCTGGATTTTTGACAGATTTTTATGTCAAGGGTATTTTGGCCATTTGTATAAAAATATAATTCCAAATTGAATGATTATTTTTTTAGAATACTTATTTTAATTCCATTAACCTTTACTTCTAGGCTATAGGCTTATTCGAATATATAAATGGCCAAAAAAATCATTGATGTTTGGAAATTGTTTGAGCTAACAGGTTGGACCCCACCTCTGTAACAAATGTATAAATTAGGCTACACACCTACAATGGAGTTTATTTGAAATAGATATGAAGTAGGAATCATAAATGAACAACCTAAATAAATTTCATGGAGTTTGTCTCGCAATATGGTGGCAATGAGATGTTATACATTGAAAGAAACATACCGGAAAATTCATCTAGAAAAAAATACATAGTAAATAAAAAATACTTAAATACGTCTAGATGAGTCCAATCAATATGAAATTTTGAGGTTGAATTAAAAAGTCATTTATTAACCACTTTTATGAAGGATGGAATTTGTTAATCATCCATTTATTTTTCCAAAAAATTTGAAAACCTGAAGAGGACAATTTCCTCCTTTAAACGGAGGAGAGCTCTCACCTCACATCTCATCCCATTTTCCGTCACATTTATTCGAAGGAACCAAGGGGAGATCTCCATCGAGGGAGGACGTTCAGAAATCTTTTCCTTATCATATTATTAATTCTGTAATTTTTTTTAATATTTTATATTTCAACTGTAATTTAGATTTTCAATAAATTCATGCAAGGTTTTTATTTTTGAGTTTTCTTCCACCCAACCACCCTCCTTTATTCTCCATATTTTATCCATATTTTCTTCTTTTCTTATTCTCATACTATCCACCATTACATATTACACTAAAAATGATGTACTTACTCAATCTTTGGCTCAGGGGAGGTATCTGTAAATTTCATTTATTCTACTGTAAAATTCTTAGGTTTTATTAACTTTTTGATGAGAATGAGTGACATGCACGGGTTTGGCGAAATCCCACCAGGGAACTAAACTCAAACTCATTTATATTATTTTATTAAATATGTTCCCTCCATTATATTGAATACAAGATCTTAATATGATGTATTTGAGACATTCAATGGTTGAAATGGCATATGATAGAGCCAGGTCTTGGAAGTTGTCACACTCACGATTGAGTTGTTCCATCAACCTTGATTAAAATAGGAGCAGAAGTTAAGATTGATAAATGCATTCAAGATTTCACGCCAATTAATAAAAGAATAGTAAATCAAGAATGAGATCTCAAAATTTAATTATCAAACTTTATTTAGACACCAACAAGGATAACGATGGAACCCAAGAACCAACGCATAAATTCCATGTTCTTTATTCACTAATTAAATTTTTTCATTTCATGTTAGTTTAATATTTTCATTAATTTAAATTTCACAACCTTCCTAAATTAATAAAACAATTAAAAAAATTAGTTTAGTTGAATTTAATTAAGTGAGTGAACATTTGATAAAGTACGTCAAGTGAGACGAACCTGGTCATCCATTATACTAGACCAGGAAAAGTAAATTGCTTTTTACATGCCCTGTGATATGCGTGCGTTACATAAAACAAAGGAAATTCATTCTTCTCTACAAAGTTATATTTATACAACACATATAATAAGAATATCTTGATATAATCAACAAAGAAACACATTCTAGAGGTAAGTCACAACCATATTATACTAGTCTATGATTCCATATAGAATATTCCACAAAGCACTCACCCGAGAGAACAAACTCCTAAATCTGATAGCATCAATGATGTCCGTCCAATGGGTACTTTTTATCGGGTCTCTTCATGAGAAAGAGCATGCTAATAGTTTGAATAGAATACAATACAAATATGAGGATCACTATACCAACAAATCAATATGGATTAACCCGCTAAGTAGAGGATTGAATCCCAATTAGTGTTGGTTATGTCAATACCAAAAACTCCACCTATGACATGAATATGAATAGAGGATCTCACTCTGGGCTTCTTAGTGGGATTCCAACAACTCTATCTGGGAATTACTACTAAAGGGATCGTTGTATCGGGAGTAAAAAATGATTTCATACTAACCCTCATGGAAAAGATAAAGGTAACAAACCCTAAAAAAATTCCAACAAATAGAGTAAAAGGGCTCCAAGACATGTATAAAAGAGTACACCGTGTTTTATAGGGGTCACACTCCATGTCCCTTGAACCGGGGTCTTGCTCGTGTAAATGGATCATCTCATAAAACTGTGTCCATGAAGTAGTACACACCATGTACGTATCTCATTTACTCTAACCATTTTATAATACATGTCACCATCCTATACATGTCTTCTCAAGTACCCGTACATAGCATCGCCTATGAACATCTTCCCAAGTAAATAACCCGTGTGAATCCTGAGTAGATGCCGAGTGACCCAGGTGATACCACATGCTATGTGAAAGGGGTCACATTCTATGTGATATTTAACTTCCTATGGAAACCCTAATCGTAGATCATGTGGCCCCACACAATGTATAGATCCAGATTAAACATTGTGTTGTTCATGATTTTTGAGAATCCCATATCTACTCCCGCTTTTGATCCAATGCCTCCAGATTTTGATTTGGTGATCCTTTCACCATGATATTGAAGATCCCAACTCTTCCAATCCTTTTTATCGATGAAGAATGCATTACGCCATCAAATATACTCAAAAAATGAATCTAATTGCCATTCTTTTGTGTGTGATAAATAATGGTTAATTGGGTATCCTCTGTCATCTAAATTTCTTTATCTCCCTCGTCACACCTCTGTCAGGATATTCCAATCGTAGATCTGCGATATTGGATCGTTGCACCAAGAAATGGGTGCACAATGATCGATTGATTGAGAATTCTCATGATGAACGATGAATGGGAGGAGAAAAAAGACAAGAATATATTGGAGTAACAAACGTTGATTGATGTTCATGTTTATCTTGATCCATTATTATTAGCATGAAAATCTGAATAATAAAATTAAAAATATCTTCTCCAATCAAAACCTCATAAAAATAAACTCATCCTCCATAATGATCTTACCACAGATCAATATTTTAATTGATTGATTCATGTTCATTGTATAAATCAATAATAGGGAAGAATAAAAAATTACATTCCCTACCTAAATTCAAATTTATCACTAATGAAGAATGGGGTTGTGTTGTGTTTTTTTGGTGAGATCCGTTGAGTCTTTTTTGCATCGATCATTGATCGAAGATCCTATGGACATTCATTTGAGAGGATTCACTGAAGCTACATCCAATGGCTCTCTAACGGTTCCAGGGTTTTCTAGCTAACCCTTGTATTTCTCCATAATAGTATATTTAAATTCCATCAAACACTACATCAACAAAAATAAATTAAAATTATTTTCTTAATTATTTTTTTCATTTCCACACCTGTTATAACTTTTCAACAAATGACCCACACCGACTAATGTTAAGTCATTCCTAGGGTAAGCCTCGCATTCTGAACTCAATGGCACCATCATATTTCTGATCAGGGTAACCGTTTAGAAGTTATTACACTTTTTTTCATTAAAACTGTGCATGAATGCTATTTAATATATTTCATACATTTATTTTAGGAACAACGGCCTCCGAATCGCACATCGTCTTAGTGCCTAGTCTCAAAAATAATTTATATAGTATCCAAAAAATAGTGCATGGAAAATCTAAGGCATTATAGTATTCCACCACTAATGACAACTAAAATAATATCTAATCAATATAAAGTGTATGAAGTTGTATAAAGAAATAATTACAATGCATAAGTAAATAGTTACCACATTATCAATTAATCTTTATATAACTGTATAATCCTTTGGGTTCCCATAGACACTTATACCTAAATCCCCACTTCAACTCATGTCAGAGGCTGAAGTATGTATGAGGGATATCATATCTTATAATTCAATTTTTATCACTCAATACCTACTCTGAAATATGTTGGAGCCTAAAGTATGTCTGGGGAATATCATATCTCATAATTCCATTGATATCATTATTTAATTCATATTTTAATTCACATGTTACCATTCATACACCGCATAATAGAATGTCCTTGTTTCTATGATGAAATTCATAACAAAATTACCATGTTACCATTCATGCCTTACACATTAGAATTATCTTGTTCACATTCTCTATTTCACTACTAAATGTCCATGTTACCATTCATACCTTACACATTATAATGACCATGTTCCTGTTATTTAATTCACAACTAAATGACCATGTTACCATTTTTAACACATAATTAATTCAACAATTAACTATCCACATCAATTACATTACTAATTCCACAATTAGTTAAACATAACAAATTCCATTAGTTAATTAAAAATTTAACTTATCA
Organism: Viscum album; assembly: GCA_963277665.1. Taxonomy (NCBI): domain Eukaryota; kingdom Viridiplantae; phylum Streptophyta; class Magnoliopsida; order Santalales; family Viscaceae; genus Viscum; species Viscum album. Next base: position 975,228,385 of record OY728148.1, read on the forward strand.
CATAAATAACATTAATTTATTCAAAAAATAATTAATCACATAAAATATATTAATTGATTCTAAAATTAATTAATCACTTGAATTCTATTAGTAAATTCAATAATTAATCAAACACACCAATTTTATTACTAATTCAATAATTACTTTATCACATAAATCCCCTTAATTAATTTTCTAATTAATTGAGTACGTAAATCCCATTAATTAATTATTCAATTAATTAATCAATATCCACAAACTAAAAATCACATAATTAATTCAATAATTAATTATCTCAATCACAATATCAATAGATCATAATTATTTCCACAATCAAATATCTCAATCCTAAAATCTTAATATCTCATAATTACTTCTACAATTAATTATCTCAATCTATAATTCCCAAAATACGAAATTTATGATCTACTCAATTAAGAACATAATTTCTATACATCTAATAGAAATTATACAATTACATACTTGTAATTTAAATAAATACATTTAAAGTTGAATTATAGACAACCTACCTCAATTCGTTGATGAGCGATCACCCAACGAAAATCCTCATAATTTGAGGAGCACAATTATATAAAATGAGATTCAAATTTAAAACCCTATATCAAGATCAAATCAATCAAGATCTCCTAAATATAGATATAGATCGACAATACTAGATATAGATCCACAAAAATATGTCCATATGCAATCAAAATAGGAAGTAAACCCCCTTTCTAGAATAAGATAATAAATGATAAGGAATAAGAAACCAAGTGAGGTAAGATCTTCTTACAAGGATGGGTGATGATCTTCAATCCAGGATTAAAATAACAAATTAAAAAGGATGTTAAGTCTTTTAATCCTTATATGATTCTCAAAAATCATGAGATTTTATCTAGGGATAAATGGGGATCAAATAGGAGTTAAATGAGGGTTTTGGTGATTGAAAATCTATTTTTTGGTGATTTAAAAATTCATGCATGGTTAGTAGGGCATGGGAGAATGGTTTCTCCTAAATGTGTACCTAAATGTGAACCTCTCTTATGGGGGTTCATAGTTTCTCATAATAGGGTCTATAGATTGACAAACCATGTGTCAACCATGTAATTACTCTCTGTCCAAGGTTATATGGTTTGCTGGGTAGGTGCGCACGATTAGGGAATACAGTGAGCCAACTATGCACTACCCTTATCCCTTCAAATTTTCTCAAAATTTCACCCAAACACACCCCAAGGTAAAACCCAACCCAAGTACACCGAAACAAGGCAAAAATAAATACCTGAAATTAAGACCATGTCATCTTCAAGAAAGGTCATGATCTTACAATCTCACCAACTTATAACATCTTATCCTTGAGCTACACTTCCAATAATCTCTAAGATTATGAGTCAAAAAAGATTAGGACAATGATCCCAAATATCCTCTTTCTTTTCCCATGTCTCCTCCCACACATTCCCATGTTTCCACAATACACAAACTATAGACATGGTCCTTCTCCGCAACACTTTCTCACTACAATTCAACAAAAATATTAGATTCTCTTAAAATGATAAATCAATCTCAATTTCAACATCATCCATATCGATCACATTAGAAGGATTGGGGTGATACCAACCTAGTTTTGACACTTAGAAAACATCCTACCACTCATTGTATCTCTGTGAAAGAGCATATCGGTATGCCACTAGCCTGATTCTCTCCACCACCTCAAATGGTCAAACAAACGTGGGTTCCCACTAGACCGGTATCTTTATTCTATAGTTATTGAATCTATCAAACACCCAAATTAATACATGATCAATCTCTGTAAACTCTAGGTGTCATTTATTTCTATCAATGTATGACTTATATATACTTTGGGTCGTATCCATATATTTCTGAATCAACTGTACATGCGCTAATGTGACCTACACGAGACTCGGTCCAAAAAACTTAGACTCGCTTACCTTCATCTAGACTAGAGGTGGTCTTCATGGCCTAATATAAAGTGACTCATATGGTTCCATCTATATAGTTTCCCAATAACTATTGGTATGTGTGAACTCTACTAGTTCTAGGTGATTCTCCCAAGACCCACGAAAGTTTAGAACACAAGCTCACAACATATCATCAAGCACTTTTATAGTATGCTCTGACCACCCATCTGTCAGTGGGTGGATATTCATACTCAATAAAACATACATACCAAGAACAATATGCAATCCCTATAATAATCATGAAGTAAAACACAAGTTTCAGTCTGAAACAATATTCGGTGACACCTCGTGCAGACAGACTATCACCCAAACATACAAATATCCCAACTAATCCACTGAGAAAGTCTCCCATATATTCAAGAAATTCACTACCTTTTTCAGTCTATCCTCAATAACCCAAACAGAATTATTCTTCTATGGAATCCTCGGGAGAACCACCACAAATTCTGTGGTCACTTTTCCCCACATCCATTTTATAAGGGCCAATGACTATAGTAAACCTATGGGTCCTTAATGCCCGACCTTAACCTACTGATAGGTGTAGTATCATGTGACAAACCTTACTATTTTCTTTTTTCATTTCCAACCATCAAAACTATCTTTGTAGTTCATGGTGCATTTTGGTCACACCTGGATGTACCACTGACTTCGAGGCATGACACTCACACATCAGCTTGTCTCACATTCTTTTAGTTACAACAGCCCGATTCATGACATAGATGACCTCATCCTCATCTACGCTCCAATCTAAAGGTGACTCCCCACCATCAAGGTTTTTCCTCAAAGTAAAACATTAAATATCCACATTCTTCCTATCTTAGATCTATCTCAAAAATGTATAATCCAATGAAACTATTACGAGAGTCATCTAATCCTAACTCTCCTAAACCACAATGTGTATCTCGTCTAGTAAATACATCATCTTCCACTTAGCACTAGACTACTAAACAACCTGAGTTTGAGTCTTACACCTCAAAGCATCATCATAAATGTTCCCCTTTCTATGAATATATCTTGGATCAAAATTGAATGGTTTCATATACTCAACCCATCTCTGTTATCGATGATTAAGGTCTCACTGTGAAAATATGTACTTTAATCTCTTATGATCAATATACACAGTAAAAATATTTCCCAATAGATAATGTCCCCAACACGTTAAAACATAAACCATTATAGCTAACTTGAGGTCATATGTATGGTAGTTCGGTTCATGAGGCCTCAACTTCAAAGATCGATAAACCACAAATTGATCTCCATGCATCAACACAACTCCAATTACAATCCTAGAAGTGTCACAATACACTGTGTACTTCTCACCTTGCTCAGGTATGATCAATATTGGTACTGATTCTAAAATCTTCTTCATCTCGTAGAAAAAATTATCACAATCTTATGACCAATAAAACATTATCCATTTTTGGTCAAGCCCGTCAGCAATGTTTCCAATCTATAAATGTCCTGAATGAACCTCTAATAATATTCAGAAAATCCTAGAAATCGATGGATATCTAACATGATCTTGGGATGCTCTCAATATACCACTATCTGAACCTTCTCTAGATTTACCAACACACATTTCTCGGAGATATTTTTACCCAAGAAGTGTACATGATCGATCCAAAAAATTGTAGTTAGAAATATTGATGTATATCCAATGCTCCCTTAGTGTACTTATGTTGATATCAAGATGTTGGTCATAATAATCATGTGTCTTGGAGTACACCATGATGTCTTCCACAAACACTACCACAAACGTATCTAGGTACAGATTAAAGATTTTGTTCATTATGTCCATAAACATTACTTGTGTGTTAGTCAACCCAAGAAATATTATGATGAAATCATATAGTCCATACCTGCTTATAAATTCAACCCTTGGTATATCAGAAGTTTGAAATCTCAGTTTATGATACCCTAATCTCAAGTCAATCATTGAGAACACATAGGCTCCTCTCAACTTGTTAAATAGGTCATCGATATGGGGGAGAGGATACTGGTTCTTCACAGTCATCTGGTTCAACTTTCGGTAATCAGCACATAAGCATAAACTCCTATCATCCTTCTTTTCAAACAATACTAGTGAACCCTAAGGCGACATACTCAGATAAATAAATACCTTATCCCCTAACTCCACTATCTGAGTGTTGATCTCTTGAATATCTTTCAGTGCCATTCTATATGGTGGCATAGAAAACATCTCTCCCCTCGGTATGTGCTCAATGATTAATTCCACATCTATCTCATGTGGAATGCCTAAGAAATATTAAGTAAACACATCCTAAAACCTATCCAATATTTGTGGAAAGACATCTCATTTTACACCTCAATCATCCAGAAATAAACTAGAAACCTGGGTTGTGAACTCTCCTATTTGATGAGTAATTGGCCCTACTCAGAACGCCTCGATATCGCACTCTCCAAAGTGAATATATTTGTATCCCTTAGGAGATGTAATGGTCACTCTCTTATGGTAAAAATCAATGTGGGGATAATATGATACTAACTAGTCCATACCCATAATTAGTTCAAATCCTGACATGTCTATGATATAAAGATCCCATAGAAATCGATACAACTTGACCTCAAGAGAACACCGCTTGCACAAAAATTGTCTCTTGACTGAACTCCATGAGGTATGTTTGTCATCAACACCCCACTCACAAACTCCATCACTAGGCTCGAACAATTAACATGTTTGGTAGAAATAAAGGAATGATAGGCACCGATATCAAATAAGGCACTATATAACATAGAATTTATAAAAATAGTACCTCTCACTATCAATGGTCCAGCCTTGATATCCACTAGAGTAGGGTGAATAGAATGCAACGGTCTTACCCCACTACCTAGTAATGTTGTCTAAGTCCCCTGTGCTGCACTACTCTACTAATATGATCACTCTTACCCTAAAGATCCACATACACAACCTTTACCACCTTGTCTAGTAGAACTGCTGATGCAAGATTGATATGGTGTAGAATATCCTCTTCCTACACTCTGATTCTAACTAGTTATAACCTTACTACTCATCTATCGCTGGGTCCCGTAGAACTTTTGTAGATGTCCCAACCTTCTAAAAGATTGTAAATATATTGGTGGTTGAGGTAACTATCTTTAAAAGTTTCCTAATATACCACAATGGTGATAGATCACTCGATTAAGGACCTATGCAACTGATCCCTCTTTATATATACTCTGTTTCCCAATGCCCTTGTTGATGTTTTCATAGAAATGCTTCCTACTCTCAGAAGTCATACATTCTAATTTTCCAAATTGAACCACCTTTCATACAATGGAAGCCTCTTTAGGTTACCAATATCTTTGAGATCTTTATCCACCACCTCAGCAAAATCCATTAACTGAAATTGGTTAACTTGGGATTTAATCTCACATTTAAGCCCATCCGAAAAATGGTTCAGTGTAGTTATCTCTTCCACTGCCAATGCTAGAGAGAAGTGCTGCAAAAGTATAAAGTGTCCAACATAGTCTATCACATAAATACTCCCCCATGTAAACCTCATGAACTCATCTACTCTATCCTACCTCAGTATCTCTGGATAGAAGTTCTCTAGAAACATATCCAACAGTTCCTTCCATAACATACCATTAGCCTATATAGCCCACGCCTGAACATACCACCAATGATTCACTTATCCTCATATCATGTAAGTAGCCAACATGACCATCCTTTCTATAGGAGTCTCAAAGTGGTTAATTATAGTCTCGATGGACTTAACCCATAAATCATCTCTCTCAGGTACACCATCTCCAATAAAAGCAGGAGGGTGTTGAATTTGTAACTCCATTTTTAGATCAAACATACTCTTCACAACCCACCCTGGGTCTCTTTCCATGAGTTTCATGAAGTGGGAAATGATCTCTTAGAAGCGCTCCATGAATTCCTCACCTGACACAATTGATTCCTTAGTTCCTACTACATGTAGATCTTCTCTAGCCATATCCTCATGTTATCCTCTTAATAAGCACCGTAATAGAGAAATATGTATACCCTTACAAATAGGTATCTTAAGACACCATTTACAAAATTAACACATTTAATGTAAAATACAATATTCTACATCATGTCATTTCCCCAAACCCTACCACATAGTCAAAACTGAGGTTTTATCACTACCCTTAATAATCTTACTCATTGGTCCAAGATAACAAGGGTAAAAACATTTTAATTATTCCAGTTACTCATTTAGACCCCCCCCCCCCCAATACACATTTTTAAGGGCTTCGATACATTTAAAAACTATTTATCTATCAATTTTGACCACAAAACACACCAGGTTGACATATTTTCTACAATTACATGTCCAAAATAACCTAATGGTGGTTTTACCAAGATTTGACATCAATATGTAGTCCTTTTCTATGGTTTTGACTATTACATGCGTACTTTAGTCTTTTAAAACACTAAAAAAATGTTATAGGAATCATAGGAAAACCATATGTAATAATGATGTTTCATCAATTATTAAATTTAAAAAATATATATTTGATCACTTTACTATGATTTCATAGAAATTATATGATGTTTTCTTTGTTTTGACCCCCTGATGCATGATTTTAAAGGCTTTAGTACATTTAAAAACTTTTTATCGATCCATTCTAATCACACTACACGTTATAATGATGTTTTCTATGTGTAAACATCAAAAATAAATAAAATATAGATGTACCATGATTTCATGTCAATTTGAGGTCCTTTTCTATGTTTTTGACCATTGCATGCATTCTTTAGTGTTTTAAAAATCTAAAAATATATTTACAGGTATCCTAGGAAAACTGTAACATGAAATGATGTGTCGTTAGTTCTTACAATTCAAAAAACAATTTATAGTTGTTTTACTTTGATTTCATGGTAATTCAATGATTTTTTTCTAGTTTTGACCCTCCATCACATGTTTTTAAAGGCATAGATTCCTTTAAAAAACTATTTATTAATCCATTTTGACCACATCACTTGTTGGATTGACATGTTGGCAATGTGTATACATCACAAATAACTCAACATTGGTTTTCCCATGATTTCATGTAAATATGGTTTAATTTTATATGGTTTTTACCATTACACACACATTTATGTGTTTTAAAACACTAAAAATCCATTTAAAGACATCCCAAGAAAACAGTAACTTAAAATGATTTTATGTCGGTTCCTTTATATCAAAAATAAATCTATGTTAATTTTTCTATGATTTCCTGGAAATATGACAACATTTTCTTGGTTTTGACCTTCCGAAACATGTTTTTAAAGGCTTCAGTACCTTTAAAAACTATTTACCAAGACATTATGACCACACTTCAAATCATAATGACATTACACATACACTTAAAAAATAAAACAATGGTGGTTTTCCCATGATTTGACATAAATCTGATGTTTTTTTCTATGGCTTTGACTGTTTCATGTTTCAGTGTTTTAAAATACTAAAAATGAATGTTTGGGAATCCTAATAAATCTGTAACTCAAAATGACATCTCATCAATTAATAGATTTAAAAATTCCACCTATTGTTATTGAATTATGATTTCATGGAAATGAAATGATTTTTCCTAGTTTTGAACCCACACCACATGTTTTTAATGGTTTTGTTACCTTTAAGAATAGTTTGCTCAGCCATTGCAACTACATCGCACCTCATATTGATGTTTTGTTAGTGAGTACATGTCTAAAATAACTAATTGGTATATTTACCCTGATTTCACATTAATATGAGGTCATTTTATCTTTTTTTTGAATGTTACACACACATTTTAGTGTTTTAAAACACAAAAAACACATTTACAGGCATCCCAAGAAAATAATAACTCAAAATGATGTTATGTTGGTTCTAACATTTCAAAAATAAATCTATGGTTGTTTTACTTTTAATTCATAGAAATATACTGATGTTTTCCTAGTTTTGACCCCCCATATACATGTTTTTAAAGGCTTCAATATCATCAAAAATTGTTTATCGAGTCATTAAGACCACACAACATGTTAGATTGATGTGTTTTCAATGCATAAATGACAAAAATAACTCAATAGTTAATTTAGCATGATTTTAGATAAATATGAGTTATTTTTCTATGGTTTTAACCATTATATTCTTGTTTTACTCTTTTAAAACACTAAAAACGTGTTTACATGCATCCTAGGAAAACCATAAATCATAATGATATGTTATCAGTTCCTACATTTCATAAATTAATCTGTAGTCAATTTTATATAATTTCATGGGAAGTTGACAATGTTTTCCTGGTTTTGACCCTCTAACACACATTTTTAAAGGCTTTGGGACCTTTAAGAACATATTACCATCCATTCCGACCACACTGCATATCAGATTGATGTGTTATCTATGAATACACATCATAAATAAATAAACAATGGGTTTTTCATGACTTCATGTCAATCTGAGGTCTTTTCCTATTGTTTTTATTGTTACATGCATGTTTATGTGGTTTAAAACACTAAAACCCCACTTATGAACATTCCAAAAAATCTGTAACACATAATGACATATCCTCAGGTACTACATTTCAAAAATCAGTAAACAATTTTTTTCCTATCTAGTTTTATGGAAATATGATGAAATTTTCCTAGTTGTGACACCCTGACACACATTTTTAAAGGCTTTGATGCCTTCAAAATTTATTTACTAAGTCATTCCAACCACACCATACATCAGATTATTTTTTTGCCTATGATTACATGTTAAAAATATTTCAATGGTGTGTTTCTTATGATTTCAACTCAATATAAGGTTTTATTCTTTGGTTTGGAATATTATACACATGTTTTAGTTGTTTAAAACACTAAAAATGAATTTACATGAATCCTTGGAAAACTATAACTTGGAATAACATGTTGTAGTTTCCTACATTTCCAAAAATATCTATGGTTATTTTCCTCTAAATTCATGGAAATGCAACATCATTTTTCTAATTTTGACCCCCTATCATGCGTTTTTAATGGATTTAGTACCTTTAAAAACTATTTACAGAGGCATTTTGATTGCAACACAAGTCTAATTGATATTTTTTATATGATTACATGTCAAAAATACATCAATGGTGGTTTTCTCATGATTTCATGTCAATATGATTTCATTTTCTATGGTTTAAACCATTACACACATGTTTTGGTGTTTTAAAACACTAAAAATACATTTACACACATCTCACGTAAACTATAACTCCAAATGATGTGTCATCTATTCCTACATTTCAAAAATCTATCCACAATCATTTTCCTCTGGTTTTATATTGATATGGAATCTAATTCCTATTTTGACCCCCCCCCCTCCCCAAACACACACATGTTTTTAATGGATTTGGTACCGTTACAAACTATTTACTGTGTCAAAACTGAGTAAATGGGATTGAATTATTTTCAAACATAAGGATAACAATATATAATTTATTTTTTATGTGTAGGAATCAAACACACATCAATCTGACGCATGATGTTGTCGGTATGTCTCGAAGTGCATGTATTCACTATAAAAGTGTCATTTTAGTTTTATTTAAGGGAGTTGTATGTGTTCTTTGAAAATGTGTGAATGATCTATGAAATTTATAATTTACCTTGATAGGATAAGCTACAAGGCTATAAATTTCCTTGGGTATCATTCTAGTAATCCATTGAAATATAAAAACTAAATCATTTTCCATTTTCTCTAACAATTGATCCTATGTTTTACTATAAGAGTCCTATTCTTCCACTTTTCCTTTGAACCATGGAATTTATCTTTGTGATTCCCTATCAATAGTGCTACTCAAAACCCCACTAGGTGTTGTAGAAACTGATGATGACTCCCTACCAAAGACAACTGATGGAGTATGTCCAGAACACGTCTCCTGTACATGTCTGGGATTCTCCATCCCTAAAACAATTGGAACTTCATCGTTCTAAGAAAATGATGATGATTTTTAAGGGTTCACATACTATATTTATTGAATTTGAACCTGTTAATACAAAAATATTAACAATTATTTTTTAAAATATTTGAACATTATAATATTATTTAATTAATAAATTTTTTATTACTATGTATTGTTATTTCATTACTATAAAAACATAATATTGAAACAAAATTATAAAAACAAATAATCCTTAAACTTAATTAATTGGGGTTGTCTAGATGTATCAAACGATGCTAAATTGGCATCATTTTACCCATGTATCAAGCCCCATTTAATTGGGTTTAAGGATTTTTTTTGTTATAATATATTTTTCATTATTTTTTTATAGTAATGAAATAACATGAAATGATAATGAAAAATAAATACTCTAACATCTTTGGTAGGGTCAATTACAAAACTCACCTCAGATTCCCTATTCACTTTAAACCACATCTATGTAAGTCCAATAGAGTAACCTAATTCATTATCCTTTATAAAAAATATAAAAAAGTTAGAAAAAATTTTACTTATATTAAAATGATATAAATAATAATGAATAAAATACAAACCAAAATTATTCTTTAAAAAAAAATCCTCTATGACACACTGATATGAAGAATGAAATATTCCTCATGATTCGTAGTGTTTTTTTCAATAATTCCTACAAAAAATAACAACATTAATAAAAATTTTAATTTTATTTTGTATATGTTATTACGATACTCTAAAATATGAAATTACCTCATGAGATGCATCTCTGTTAATATCAACAAACAAATTCCATTTCACATGAGAAATTCATTCACACACTTTCTCATATATCTATCATGAGTTCAAATATATTTCATTAAATTGTTGTCATAATATTCATTTAAAATCTCACCATTTCTTTCCTAATTTTTTCATAGTGCATGGGCATGAAATAGAGCCCGGGACATCGAAATAAAAAAACTTCTAGAAATAAAAAACATAACACTGTATACGTATATTATAAACGTTTATTCATGTCATTTAATTTTTTTATCAATGAATATTAAATCAAATTATCTTTAATTAAGTATCAAAAACCTCATTTTTCCATGTTGTAGGAATATGACTCCAATATTTACAATTAATGAGAATTATCATTGTATCACAAATAAGTTTCCTAATAATCTGCCCATAGATTCTGGAAACATCATCAGTAGGAACCCAGAAATCTTCAAATGGAATGATAATATTGAATTCCATAAGGTCTCATACTTCTTTCATGTTCATATTTATATATCGTCTATTGTTATTTTTATCTATTTGAAAATTGAATTAAATAATTAATAAAGTATATAGTATTTTTACAATGAAATACATACCAGTATTAGTAACTCACTGATATCTACTAGATGAAAGGATGACCAACTGCTTCATAGCTGGAGGTGAATTGGATAGTGGGATACTAAAAACATATGGGGAATGGCTGGCGCTCTGGTAGTCTCAAGTACAACCGAATAACTCAGATCCACTGAAGATGACAGTAGTTTTGGTGTGCTCTGAGATGATAACGAGCTAGGATTTGGAAATTTATTTTTTCTCAGCATTCATGCAATTAAATTTGTTCAAATATATTAAATGTCTAGAAAATTAAAAACTAATAAATTTTTATAAAAAGAAAACATAAAAACTAGAACAATGTATATATGTATGATCAACTGATCAATGAGAAATTCTAATATGTTTTCATTACCAATTTATTCATTCAATTATCTTCATCTTCATTATCATCATTATTATAAACCTCCATTGTGACAAGTTCTTCATTTTCACCCTATATTGCAAGTTCTATTATTTATATATTGTCAGTAAAAAATTATTTAATGTTTTTTGGTTGACTAGGTTCACTATCACATCTTCATCACTCATATCATATAAGTCTCTCTACTTTAAGTGTAAAAAAAACACTAACCTTCATGTATTTCATCATCCACATAATAAACTATCTTCACTTAGGAAGCCAAGATAAATGGATCATTTTATATAGGCTCATTGGTATGGATAAATAAAGATAAGTTGATAGAATTAAAATGTAATGAATCATTTATTATACCCATATCAATATTAACCAACATTCATTTGAATAATACAACCAAAAACATACCATGATAGTTTAATTCAATTACATCATCCAAATTTCCATAATATCCCACCTCTATAAGTGTAAATACACCACTATTTTTAGTTTTTAAGTCTTCATCCTGATAAATTTTATGAAACCTAAATAAATGAATATTGTAGGCATCGAATATATTATACTTTCTTAGAGGACCTCGATCCAAAAAAACATAATAGAATTTGATATTTCTGCTTGATTTTCAACATTCATTATCTTGAAAAATAAATATAATGTTTTAGTTTTAACATAGACAAAATAACTACATGTCAATAATACTAATATGAGTGTACACTTACCTGATGGGTTTTTCATTTGACAATATCCTTATTAACATCTTTTTTTAATTCCATATCATTTCAAGATCTACCCCTTAATCACTTATTTGTTTGACATCGCAATTCTTAAATGAATGGATCTGTAATAAGTCTACTAAGCAGTATATATCTATGTGCTTATAGAAACGACAATTCATTCAGTGTAAAATTTGACCCATTTCCAATTGGTTATCCAATAATTGGAAATATTTATAAATAGGTTTCAAAATCATAATTAGTGGAGATATCATCTAAACATTAAACACGATTGAATCTAGTTTCAATCCCATCCAAATACCTTGAATACAATATGACAACCCTGATTTTAATACAAACATAAACATGATTTATTAAATAAACTATTCACTTGATACAATATGGAAGATCGAGAGGTCTAGTGTATTTGGGGATTAGGATAATTACATAACAACATAAAACATGAAATACAACATCTTTATTGAAAACATCCTTTACATTACTACTACATTACCTCGTACTTAGCATTGCATGGGATAACCTGAGGACATGCATAAGAAAAGGGGTGAGCTATAAAGCCCAGTAAAGGAATAAACATGTATTATATGAGGAGTACAATACATGTTATACAATAGGCATATCAATAGAGTCCAAGAGAAACATGAACATAGAGACATGATAAATCATAACAATCATGACATGGAAATGTGGCAACAACACTTAACAAGGAATTAGCATGAGCCAAGGCTCATTGCACATAGAGCATGAGTAAATCCTCATTGCACGTGAAGAACGAGTAAACCCTCATTGCACTTGAATTATCATGAGTCAACACTCATTGCACATGATGTATCATGATACTATTCTTCACCCAATGCATTGAGTGCTAACAGGGCGCACCCTTCATAAACATTTCATTTCATGCATAAGTGTGCCACATGGATCATAAAAAATGGATTTATAAAACATAATCATTTATTCCACGATAAAGGAATGTTGAATTCATAAATGAAACATTATAATAAATTATTATATGTGCATAATGGTGAATACCCTTGATGGAGAAATGGGCATGGTATTCACTACACAATGGAATTGGCTTAGAATATCGGTGCGATTTCGGCAGCGTAACGGCGTGACATAAGAATTCATAAAAACGGTTGATGAGAGAGAAAGGGGTTATTCATCATATTTATATGTAATAGAATGTAAGGAGGTCATATAGATACATGTCCCAACAATATTAATGGAATTTATATTCCTGATACAAAATCATAGTTTGAATGTAAATGAGGAGAGAGAAGTTCTTCTCGGAATTTCAGCATAGTAACGGGTGTACATGGGAGGAATTTAATGAGAGAGAAAGGGGTATCCCATCATTCAAACATAAAGTGGGAGTATAAGGGAGGTGCAAAACCATACTCAAACATTTATAATTGAAATGAAAAGGGAAAAACAACTTAAAGAAAATTGGACAAAAATGAGAAAGGAAGAAAAAACCCTTACTTGGAAAAGTGCTTCCAAAGTCTTGAGAGAGGATTTGAGAGAGGATTCGTGGGAGCATGGGGCACCTTGAGATGATTATATAGAGAGTAGGGCAGAGGTTGAATGCACTAAAAATGATTTTAGTGAGAAGGAAGTGGGAGATTGGGTCAGTTTATATAGGAAAAGTGAGGGAATTCTTTATTATTTATGTTTGGGACACCTTATATTAAATTAATCCAAACCAAAAACCATCCCATGGTTTTTGCCAATGGTTATTTGAAAAGGGAAGAGTAGAAACATATTTTATATGGACAAAGTCCAAAATTCTTAAAATAATAGGGTTTCTTATGTGGAGGTGAGTTACACTCCCATGGAAAACAATTTAAAAAGACAATGTTTTTAATAAGTCTTGAAGGGTCCATTAATGCTTCTAAAAGTAAGTCAAACAAAACCAAAAATCACATTATTTTAATGTTAAAACAAATATAGTCTGAAAATAATGATTATAGTATTTTATTACATCACTATTGGGTTATTATGATGTCATAAAACACATTTTATATTTAAGCGGTATTTAATTTTTACCCAAAAATTTGATTGTCTCAGAAAATTATGAAACATTCACCATTGGATAATTTCAATGTCCTGATTCCAGAAATAACATTTATTTTATCTAAATAAATTTCTAAATATGTTAATTTCACTTTTAATATAAAAACCGACATTTATCGAAAAATCACGGGTTTTGACAAAAATGGCTTTCAAACCTTAATTAAAATTATAATTGCATTCAGAAAAATATATGATCATTTATATAAAATAAAATTTATTTAATAAAAATAATATTATTATTTTATTAAAATATTCTTTAGTTCAAAAATCCCTTAATTTAATAAAATAGAATTCTTAATTAAATAATAACTAAAAACACTATTTGCACTTGAAAAACTATTTACCATGTATCAATAATGACAAGAAAGTATATTAATTATTATATACAAAAAAATAATGTAGATGAACATAGTACAAGCTATTTTTTACATAACCCCTTAAAACAGCTGCATAAGACATAAGGGTTAGGTGTACGATGGTGACAGACTCTTGGGGTGGCTCGGATAACATCGCTCGAGTGGTAATTTCTATCAAATTCCACTTTTCCCGTAGACGGTCACATTCGATCTTGACATGATGAAGCTCATCTTGGGCTTGGTCATGAGCGAATCCCAAGGATGCCACCTCTTTTCCGAGATCTGAGAAATGGGCTTCGTATGGAGAAATTCTACTGGATGAGGCCATCACTTATTTTGTCTATGTAAATTGGGTTTGTTAAAGCCTTGTATTTATGCTAATCATGTGATCATTGTTCAACGAATATAACAGTAACGGTCACAATTCTTAATATAAAACGAAAGAAGTTGATATTTTATATAAACATTTTAAATAAAGAGTCATTTAATTAGATCAAGAGGGATTTCCATTAATGAAACTTTGGGTCGTTACAATATTCCCCCCTTAAGAAATTTCACCCTTGAAATTTCCTTTTCCTATACTAAAATAGATGTGGGTAACTTAGTTTCATCATTTCCTCCAATTCCCAAGTCGCTTCTTCAATCTTGTGGTTTCACCACAACACCTTGACGAGGGGCACTGTCTTATTTCGTAGAACTTTTTCTCTACGATCTAAGATCTCCACTAGTTGCTCCTCATAAGAAAGACCATCCTCCAATTGTACCACCTCAGAAGAGAGTACATGTGAAGGGTCTGGTATGTACTTCCTTAAGAGGGATACATGAAAGACATCATGTACTTTGGCCATGGTAGGTGGAAGTACTTGTCGATAGGCCACATCCCCGACACGATCAAGAATCTCAATGGGGTCGACGTACCTTGGACTTAAATTCCCTTTCATTCAAAACCTCATGACCTTCTTCCATGGAGATATGAGTAGAAAAACCATGTATCCATCTTTAAACTCAATGTCTCAATGATGATTATCTGTATAACTCTTCTATCGACTCTGGGCTGCCTTGATATGCTGTTGAATGGTTTTAACCTTCTCCACCATTTCTTCAACCATTTCTGGTCTAAGCAGCTTATGTTCACTGACCTCATCCCAACATGCTGGTGTTCTACAATTTTTCCCATACAGGGCTTCATATGGTGCCATTTGGATGCTCGAGTGGAAATAGTTATTATAAGAGAACTCAACCTGAGGGAGATGTTGATCCCATCCTCCTTTAAAGTCCATTGAGCATGCTCTAAAAATGTCCTCTACCGTTTGGATAGTCTGCTCAGATTGGCCATCAGTGTTAGGATAATAGGACATACTAAAGTTCAGTTCAGTATTCAGATCATGTTGAAGACTCTTCCAAAACCTAGATGTGAATCCTTGATCTTGGTCAGACACAATAGATAGTGGTACTGCATGCAACCTTACCACTTCCCTGATATATATCTGTGCCAGTTGATCCAATGAGAAATAGTCCCGAATAGCAATGAAATGTGCAGTCTTTGTAAGACGATCCACAATAACCCAGAATGCATTGTTGCCTATGGATGTCCTAGGAAGTCTGGTGACAATGTCCATGGTGATGTTCTCCCATTTCCATTCTGGTATGGGCAATGGTAGCATCATCCCCTTAGCCTTCTGCCTCTTTGACTTCACTTGGTAACACACCAAGAACTTTGATGTATATTCAATGATCTCCTTATTCATATTATCCCACCAAAAGTTTTCTCGGAGATCTCAATACATCTTTGTGGTCCCTATGAGAATAGAGAAATTTGAACTATGTGCATCATCTAAAAGATCCGTCTTCAGCTCCGGACTTGATGGAACACATAGTTTTTTCCCAACCCGCACAATTCCTTCTTCATTAACATTAAACTCTGAGGATTTGCCTTTTTCTATAGCTTCCACTTTTTCTTGAATTCCCACATCATCCTTTTTAGCATCCTTTAACCATTCCAAAAGAGACGATTGAATAATAATTTGTGAAACGATTGATTATGTTCCCTTCTCTATGATTCCCATGTCCATATTCATCATGTCTAAGAATATTGGATCATTCTCAATTCTCGTCATTGATAGAATCCATGGGTCCTTTCTACATAGGGCATCTACCACCTTGTACGCTTTCCCAGGGTGGTAATGTATTGAACAATCATAATCCATGGTGAGCTCTATCAATCTTCTCTGATTCATATTAAGATCTTTCTGTGTGAATATATATTTAAGACTCTTGTTGTTAGTATATATCTCACATTTCTCCCCATAGAGATAATGATGCCAGATTTTCAAGGCAATGATCACCACCGCCAACTCTAGATCATGTGTTGGATAGTTTCGCTCATGGATTTTCAACTACCTTAAGGTATAGGATATCACTTTATCATTCTGCATCATCACACTGCCTAAGCCCTTATTTGAAGCATCACTGAGTACCACAAAAATTTCCCCACTTTTTGTTAAAGTGATCACGACCGCAGTGATAACCCTCTTTTTCAACTCCAGGAAGCATTCTTCACATTTATCACACCAAGAAAACATTACTCCCTTTTGAGTTATCTTGGTAAGAGGGTTGGGAAATTGTGAGAAATTTCTCACAAATCGTCGATAATATCCAGCTAACACCAAGAAACTACGAATATCCGTTACTGATGTTGTCCTCGTACATCCCCCAATTGCAACTGTTTTGGAGGGATCCCTAGATATCCCATTTCTTGTGACGATATGGCCCACGAATGAGACCTCATTCAACCATAACTCACACTAGTTATACTTTTCATAGAGTTTCTCCTTGCACAAAGTCTCTAGTATAGTTCTTAAATGCTCCTCATGATCCTCATTTGTTTTGGAGTATATTATAATATCATCTATAAAGACTACAACAAATTTGTCGAGGTATTCTATAAAGACTCTATTCATCATGTCTATGAATATTTCTAGAGAATTAGTGAGTCTGAAAGGAATTACTAAAATTCATAGTGCTTGTATCTTGTACGAAAATCTGTCTTGGGGACTCTTCCTTCTTCACCCTTACTTGATAGTATCCCGACTGTAAGTCTACCTTGGATAAGTATTGTGATCCACACAGATGATCAAAAAAGTCATCAATTCGTGGGAGAGGATACTTGTTCTTTATCGTGATTATGTTAAGCTCACGATAATCGATGCAAAGGCACATTGACCTATCCTTCTTTTTGACGAAGAGGATTTGTGCACCCCATGGTGAAGCACTTGGGAGTAGAAACCCTTTAACTAGATTCTCCTGTAGTTCGTTCTTCAGCTCATCATGCTCCATGATAGCCATTCTATATGGATTCTTTGATATTGGTAGATCCCCTGGTATAAGTTCAATTGAGAATTCAACATCTCTTCTACGAGGAAGGCCAGGTAGTTCCTTCGGAAAAACTTCAGCGAATTCCCTCACAATAGGAATTTCATCAAGGATGGTTTCTTCCATGGACATAATCATCTCAGCTAGATACGCGTGCTCGTAGGGCAGTAATATCCATGCTTGAGATGATGGAGCTAAAGGAGATTCATCTTCCTCATTACACTTGTAAAGAATCGGGGGTCCATTGTCTATATGGAGTGTGATTTCCCTTTCCTGAAAATTTATGTTGGCTCTATATAATGAAAGCCAATCCATGACAATAATTGCATCAAATTCTACCAAAGGGAGTATGATGAGGTTCGCTGGGAAATTCAATGCATATATTAAAATTGGGGAGGACTTATATTCATGGGATGCAATGATTTCCCCATTTGACGTACTCACCTACATATTTACATCCATGATTTGTTGTGGTGCTGTGATTGTTCTACTAAATGATCGAGATATAAAAGAATGCATAGAACCAAAATCAAAAAGTATGTTTTCTATTCTTGAATGAGTAACTATCATACCTATCACCATCTAGTTTTCGGGGTTCAGTTCGGCAGAAGTGATGGAAAAAGATCTTCCTTTCTTCCTTGGATGTTGTTGGCTGCCTCCATAAACCCTTGGATTAGGGCATTGATTTGAAAAATTCCCCGGTTCTTTGCATTTGTAGCATTGAACAACACGTTGAGGATTGAACGGAGAATTCCTCTCCTCTATCACAGTTGTGGGTCTTTCTTGATGACAGTTAATTGCTAGGTGGACTTCTATTCCACACCTAAAGCATTTCCTCATCCGCTTGAGGCCATTTCCAGGGTGCTTCTTTCCGCACATTTGGAAAGTGGGGTGATGGATCTTCTTAGCACCGTTGGATTTATCTATAGGGCCACCAATATTGAAGTCCACCTTATGCTTCTTGTCCCCATGATACCCCTGTGATTCCTTGATCTACATTTCGAACTTGAGGGCACATCAGACAATTTTTTCATAGCTGTCGAAGTCACGGATCTCTAATTCATTCTGTAGGCTAGGTTTCACCCTACCAAAGAAGCGGCCAACCATTCATTTGGGGGTAACGACAAAGCTGGAAGCATATCGTGCAAGCCTTGTGAAGTTTGCCTAATACGCTCCAACAGATTCTTCATATTTTTGCTTGAGGGAAAGGATGTACCTTTCCATCTTAAGCCAGAGGGTGTGCGGAAAATATTTATCGAAAAACATATTCCAGAAATCCTTCCATTCCAATGCCTCGATCTCCTCCTCAAGCTTCGTATTTTTGATCAATGTCCCCCATTGATCAGATTCACCCTCCATATGATATGACGTCAGGAGAACCTTCTCTTGTTCAGAACATTGAATGATGGAGATGATCTTTTCAATGGAGTTGATCTATTGTTCAGCGATCGTGGGATCGGATGATCCACAAAAAGTAGAAGGCCTTTGCCTCATGAAGCTCTCGATACCGACTTGTTCTTTGGGGGGGGGGGGGGGGGTTGAACGTTCCTCTTGTCATGTGTTTCTATTCAAATCTTGAGTTAGTTGAGAGAGAAGAATGAAAAAGTTCGTGATTCCCACTCTAATTGTATTGGGTATCTCATTATTACGGTCATCACACTGATTTTCACATTGGTTATTAGCTCGAGTCCTCCTATTACCAGCCATTGGCAGGAATAAAAGGAAAACTAAGGGGTAACACATAAAGGGTAATCCAAAGATAAAAGTTGATGACTTATAAATAATCTTTTTTTTCCTTAACTCATGAATCTATAGGCTTCAATCTAGGTTTTTCGTGATCTTCTTTCTAAAATATATTCTTAGGGGTTTTCATTATTCCCTTAATAAGGGTTCATACTAAGATTGTGAATTTACCAAAGCATATCCCCCAGGAGTGTCATAACCAAGAGTGCAGCAAGGCCCGTTGTCGTGCACCAGTTCCTGTTCAAGTCTAGCTCAAAGTGGTGTTTTCGGGTTTACCCCTAGGATACATATGTGACAGATCCGCCTCTACCTGCTCATATCCCGACAGGAATGTATTTTCTTGATAATCCACTTACTCAGTACTTACCAAAACTTAGGGATGTTTTTTTGTACTTAGTATTGTCTCTAATTCTTTACTAAGGTTTTCTAATCTTAATCCCAAAAATAACTAAACCTATCCTTTGATACTAACTATGAAAACCCTTCTTTTAATACAATCTTAAAAATGATTTATTATATAAACAATTCACTTGATACAACATGGAAGATCGAGAGGTCTATTGTCTTTAGGGCTTAGGATCATTACATAGCATCTTAAAACATGAAATACAACATCTTTTTTAAAAAATTCCTTTACATGACTACTACATTCCCTTGTACTAAGCATTTCATGGGACAACCTGAGGACATACATGGGTAAGGAGAATTTTCTTTAATGTTTAATTTTATATTTGTAGATAGATTTGAGTAGTATGCATGGGTAAGGCTAATGTCACTAATGTTGTGACTGTGTCCGATGACATGCAACTCAACCTATCCCTATTCTTTTATTAAATCATTTTCTTTGTCTTTATTGTTTAGTTCTTCACACATTGGAGTCGATCTAATCAATGGATGAAACAGATTTTATTGAATCGGGTCTTGGAAGATGACACAATCTAGACAAGGGTGTGTCACAAACTTGGATTAATGGCAGAGGTGGAATTGAGTGTTCTCAAAAATTCAATGACATTCCACAATTTATAAATAGAGAATAGTAGTTAAAACATGAGATTTAATGTTTGTATTATCAAACTAAAATAAAACATACAAAAGATAATAATTATTGAACATTTAACCTACCCCTAAAACAAAATTCTGTCAAATTAATTCACCTTTGGAAAGGGAGGTTTTCCCAACGCTTGTAGAGTACATTTACCAACAGTTTAAGGAAACCGTTGGTAAAAGCTGGTTAAATAATATTTTCCCAACAGTTATTCAGAACCATTGGGAAACATATACTCTATACGAAAGGTTTTATTAAACCGTTGGTATAGAAAGGTTTAAATCATCCTTTACCAATGGTTTTTACAAACCATTGGGAAAGTTTTTCCCCAAATTCAGAGATGCTCGAACTCCCCCATTCTACGTGACTACAACCCTAAACAGAAGGGAGAATTGGGATTTTCCTTCCCCTACGGCTGAAATAATTCCATCTTTGGGATTTATTAGTTCTTCACTTGAATAATTTAAGTGATACTACATCTACTATTTTGGATTTATGTTTTCATTTGGGTGAAGTGGAGAAGCGGGATTCCATTTACCCTGCTGTGGATATTCTTCATTCTGATCCAATTTAAAAAAAATTGTTTAAAACTTCTAATTTGTAAGTGATACATTATTTTTAATGTTCTACATCTACTGTTTTGGTTTTCTATTTTGATTTGGGTGTGTATGACTTTTGTTTTCTATTTTATTTGGGTGTGTGTGTTGGGATTTGATAGTGAATCAAATTTGATTCAAAATGAATTATGTGTTAATATCATCCATAAATATTCAGTTCATAGAAAGCTTGGTATTACTAGGAATTTTGTGTTAATATCATCCATATTCCACATGATTTACATCATGGTAAGAATTTGTGATGATGTTGTTAAGATCAGAAAGAAAACTCATACACTCCAGGGTGTTTATGGTGGCATGGTTAGTCATGAGTGATAATTGGCTTCCTAAGATGATTGTACTAATATAACATTATAGTCAATTAAATATGGTTCTCACTTTACATTGTATATTATGTCTCTTTCATGGCCAATACTCACTTTTATTATGGTGGGGGTTCTTTTCACTAGCAATACTAGCATGTGTATACATCCATAACAATGTTAGATAAGTCACAAGTTTAATTCAGTAATCTTGTTATCGTTGACATACATAATTATTAATCTCAAATTTAAAAATAAATGTATTTGTCTATAATTTATGAAATTAAACCTTTTTATAATCCATGAACAACCTATTAGTGTATAATCATAATCTTTATCCACCCATGGGGTGCGCTTGACCTGAGGAACTAATTGGGTAATGAAAGGTTTGACCATAGAGGGGCCAAGAATGATTTATTGACATGAGTGAATGATTTGGGATGCTTGTAACAAATAACGGGGCATGAGGCATGTGCCTCTATTTGGTATACCTATAAAGGGGCCTTGAAGTCCACTTTTACCAATAGTTGTGTGCAACCGTTGGTAAAAATATTCCCTTTACCAATGGTTTGATTCAATGACAAAGCAATGCACCTTTATTGGTGATTGTGGATTTTGAGTTATTGACCTGACACACACTCTTTCCATCGATGAACAAGATGATTGGGTTATAGCTCAAGAAGCTAGGTCAAATTTTAGAATTAATTGAGCCTCTTGTATTTTACTACTTCCTAATAGTTGTAACTATGTTTTTCTTCTTAATACATGACATATATTACCATCATTCAGTTTATGATTCTGTTATTAGTTGGTATTATTGGTTTGGTTATTTTCATCCATTTCCAATATTTTCCCATTGTTATCTATCTTCCACATTTAATTGATAATATTAAAATTCTGCAACTTAGGTAATGAGGGAATTGTCTCCCCCAGACACAGAAAAGGCTCTCAGTATTAGTAAATAACATTTGGAATTTTGGTGGATGCGCATGAGGCCATGGGCCATCTGGGTTTGGGTCACTAATTAGTGGAATCCTAGTTTGGGACGTCACAATTCTTGGATATCCTATTTATAGGTGTTTCTAACCAAATCCATACCTATAACTATTGAAGGACGCTCCCTAAAATCAATTGGGACATGATTCAATGAATACACCTACATCATTCAGAGTGTGTATCCTTGAACATACCTTCAAACTACCATAAATCTTGTATTTATTTATGTTTTTTTATTACAATGGATTTTATATATTATGTTTTTTGGGTTATACATTAGTTATTTGTTTCTAATTAATTCCATATTTGTTTTCATTACTGCAAATTACACCCATTGAAAAGTTGCAGCGGAAAAAGATGACAGAAAATAATTGTCGCATAACACAGATGGGCATTCCTCCACTCATCCATGTTGTGATTTTTTTATTTCAAATATATAAATTTCAATAACTTATAATATCATGTGTTTACTTTTGTGTTAATATTTTTTTCAGGATCGACCCCCAAGATGAGAGATATCCGATGAGAAGCCTAATATTACTCCAAGTACAGAGGCTGGTGGTAGGAGTGGGGTGTTATCAGATTTAGACAATCATATGGTGATCCCGGTACTAAGGCTGGTGGTTCAAGGGCTTGTGGTGCGAGAGATATACGATCAACTGGTCATACCCGATTGGAAAATTCCCCTACCACAGAGAAATCTTCTACACCCCATTTTGATCCTAGTGTGTCTTTAGGGACACATGAGATATTTAGGCCTCCGATGTTTACACTACCAGTTGGATTGACGTCTGTGCCATCATCTTTTTCTTCTAGTTCATTATCTTCAAGCTATTATATTCCACCTTATTCGACTCCTTCTCCGACACAGAATGTGGATGAGGAGCATACAATGAGGGACACACCACCTGTACATGATTTTACATCAGCTTTTGCACATCCAGTGACGCCCATTGATCCGACTACCAAAAGTATATTTATATAACTCTAACAATTTTTTATACCAAAATTTATTTTTATTATAACTTGTACTGATATTTGTTTCTTTAAAAATGGATTCATCTACTGATAGGAGGTGGGGGAGGGGGCGTACTTGCTTGAGTGCGGTATAGAACCGGCAGACACAGTTGATGGTTGAATACAATGATAAATGAAAAATGATTGATATATCTGGGTGGGAATGTTAGGGTTTTTTGGGGATGCTAGCCAAATACTCTTACATCATTCCGGTCATCCCTCTCCCTTGGAGGCATCTGCCACATGAAGTCATGGATAATGCGTGGGCACAAATATGGGTAAAAAATCTATCGAATTTAATGTTGTATTTTTTTTTATTTATATGAATTAATCTATTATGTGTCAGCTTCGGTTTAACTTCCCTGATGGCGAAGGTGCTCGACCAGCATGTTTAAAGGAGCTAGGAGTTCTTGGGAGAGGTTATAAGCATGATTTGTATGTTGGATGGTGTGATAGAGTGGGCACAGAGTTTGAGACAATACCTATCATGGATGACTGCCTGATAGAGAAATATCTTCAAAAGATTACCCATTGGGTGACTGCCAAATTTAAGGTGTTAATTCCATTTGAGGTATATAAATGACAATTTTCATATTTTTCATTAATATTATAATTTTTATTATTAAAAATTATTTAGTAATCTTCTGAAAAAAACAAAAATACATTGATTCAAAGTGATACCTCCACACTTTGGGGTGCACTACTATGTCAGATCACGAGAGGCAGCTGGTACGATATAGTTGTTTATAATTTTTCTTTGGGACTTTCCCTTTTTATTGTTTTATACATAAATTATGTGATTTATTAAATATTGAATATATGATTATAATTGCACTTTATATTGTTTAAATGTCATTACAAAAGCAAAAATTGAATATTGAGGGACGTCTCCCTCAAGCAAAATTGTTTTCCTTGAGTATAAGGAAAAAAATGGAACTGTGGTTAATGAACCGACATCAGAAAAGATTTTATGTTTTAATTTTTTTATTTAAAATTTTAATATCTATTTTGAAATTTAATAATCTATGAATATTTTTAACACGATGATTTTGAGGCCCTTGATGCCCAGGAGCCCGGAAAATTAGGGCCACACAATCATTTATATCAGGTTTTGGGAGATGAGCACTCTTGTTGATTACGCTGCCGACCTGGTAAGAATATAGTTCCGAGAGGTATTGGTCCTCTCCATGTATCCATTATAGTACCACTCAGTTGGAACAGGTCAAGAGGCATGCAAGACATTCTGATAAATGGCTCACAGAGTTTGAAGAACAGGTTCAAACGAGGGAGAAAGAATTTATGAAACTGATCAATGCTTTATCTTCATCACTTCCACTAGAGGCCAGCGCAGCTTGTTAGACATATATGTCGTCGATGGGTGCATTATCATATGCACAAGGTGACAGTTCTAGTGGAGGTCAATATGATGACCTTCCTGGTGATGATGAGTATGCTGAAGAGGACGAGTGTGAGGATGAGGATGAGGATGAGGGTGAGGATGGGGCCGAGGACAAGGATGGGGTTGAGGATGATCATGGGGATGACGACAACGGGGATAAAGATGGAGGCGAGGATGAGGCTGATGATGACAATGGTGATGGTGATGGTGATCAGGGGCAGATTGATCCATTACATTTTTGAATTCTGTATAACACTTTATTCTTAACCTAGATTTTCACTCTGTTATTGATATTTTTGAATTCAGTATAACTCTTTATTTTTTTACAAAATATGGAATCCTAATGATTTTATAATGGTTTATGCGGCTTCTGGGGCTTGTTTGAAGCTCGGAACCCCGGTCGCCGTAAAAAAACAATATACCTCACGGTTAGTAAAAAAATTTAGTCCATCCCACATGTTATCTACCAACCATATAGGGATATATATTAGAAGAAATGTGCATGATTTTCCCTAACCATGCACCAGGGGATGCACATCATGAAAAATGTCTGTAGATTTAGTATAGGATATTATCACTATTGTTGCACGAGTTGCCTAACTTACATACGGAAAACCAACCAAACACATTTGGAAAGTTACTATACTTTAGTAATATGACCCATGAGTCATATATGACATGTATGAGTCAACCCCACCTCAATTTGAGGCACAGTGTGGCTAGTATCACTCAATGTTCCTCTCTTTTGTTTAAAATGGACACCCTTTTAAGTAAAAACAACTGGCATATGGAAAAATGAACAAAGATATTTGTATTGTGTTGATACTTTAGGAAAATGATCAATGGGTAATATGTGACATGTCTGACTCAATCCCACCTCAATCCAATGCATGGTGTGGTCGGTACCACTCATTGTGTCTCACTATTATTTGAAATGGACAGCATTTTAAGTGAAAAAAAACTAACATATGGAAAATGGACCAAACGCATTCGGATTCTATTGATACTTTAGAAAAATTATCCATGGGACATTTTTGATATGTAGAAGTTAGACCCGCATCAATATGAAGCACGATGTGGCCGGTACCACTAAAAGTGTCTCACATTTATTTAAAATGGACAATATTTTATGTGAAAACAACAACTGGCATACGGAAAACTGATCAAAAGCATTCAGATTGTGTTGATACTTTAATACAATGACACATTGGTCATTTGTGATAGGTACAAGTCAACTCCACCTCAACCAAAGGAGTCATGTGACCGTGATGGCCAAAAATGCACTATGTGTGTCATAAATGGACAAAACACGCATTTAATAGTCAAATGCATGCTAAAAGACATAGGAATGACTTAGAATCACATGAAAACAACCTAATAATTATTTTTGAGGTGTAAGAGGAGACCGAATGTCATTCGGACGCACGGTTTGCATGGCACGACTGCATATGTGTTTTTTAGGTGTTTGGTGTGCTTCAAAAGCATGTGTGGGGCGGTCAAAACCATCCAAACGACCTAAAAATGCCATAAAATTGGATGTGAAAAAAGGGTGGGTGAATTATGAAATGTTCAGCTAGACGACACGTCAATCATAGGTGTCATGTGACTACGCTGGCCAAAAACTCACTCTGCATGTCGTAAATGGCCAAAACATGCATTTAACGGTCAAATTCATGCCTAACGACATTAGAATGACTTAAAATCACACTAAAACACCCTAATTATTATTAGTGAGGTGTAATTGGAGACAGAATACCATTTAGATGCGCGGTTTGCACGACACGACTGAATATGTGTTTTTTAGGTGTTTGGTGCACTTGAAAAGCGTGCGTGGGGTTGTCAAAACTAGATGAACGACCTCGGAATGCCATGAAATCGGATGAAAACAAAGGGTGGGTGAATTCTGAAATGGTCAGCTAGACGGCACAACAATCGGAGGTGTCGTGTGACCATGGTGGCCGAAAACATACTCTGTGTGTCGTAAATGGCCAAAACATGTGTTTAATGGTAAAATTCATGTCGAACGACATCAGAATGACTTTAAATCAAACAAAAACACCGTAATTTTTATTCGCGAGGTGTAAGAGGATACGACATGTCATTCGGTGCGTGGATTGCACGACACGATTGAATATGTTTTTTTAGGTGTTTGGCGTGCCTGAAAAGCATGCATGGGGTTGTCAAAACCAGCCGAACGACCATGGAATTCCATAAAATCGGATGAAAATAAATGGTGGGTGAATTGTGAAATGATCGGCCTGAAAACAAGTCAATAAGAGGGGTCGTGTGACCATGCTATTCGAAAACGCAATCCACATGTCATAATGGCCAAAACATGTGTTTAACGGCTAAATGTATGTCGAACGACATCAAAATTACTTAAAATCATACGAAAAAAACCCTAATTATTTTTCTTGATGTGTATAAGGAGACGAAACATCATTCAAACATGTTGTTTTCATGGAAGGACAAAATATGTGTTTTTAGGTGTTTGGCACACTTGAAAAGCGTGCGTGGGGAGGTCAAAATTAGTCGAACGACCTCAGAATTCCATTAAATCAGACTACAAAAAAAAGAGTGGGTGAATTTTGGAATGGTCGGCCAAACGACACGACTGAGTTGTATGAGGAGATAGAGCGTCATCCAGACACGTGTTTTGCACGACCCGACTGAATATGTGTTTTTTAGGAGTTTGGAACATTTGAAAAAGTTTGCATGGGGTGGTCAAAACCGGCCGCATGACCTTACAATGCCATAAAATTGGACGAAAACAATGAGTTGTTGAATTTTAAAATGGTTGGCTAGACGACACATTAATCGTAGGTATTGTGTGACTGCGGTGGCCGAAAACACACTTTTCATGTCGTAAATGGAAAAAAACATGTGTTTTACGGTCAAATACATACCGAATGATATCAGAATGACTTGAAATCACAAAAAAAATCCCTAATTATTATTCTCGAGGTGTAAGAAAAGACGGTACGTCATTCGGACCCGCGGTTTGCACGGCATGGCCGAATAGGTTTTTTTTAGGTGTTAGCACGCTGGAAAAGCATGCGTAGGGTGGTCAAAACTAACCGAACAACCTTGGAATTCCATAAAATCATACGACAACAAACGGTGGGTGAATTTTGAAATGGTAGTCCAGACGGCACGTCAATCGGAGGTGTCATGTGACCGCAGTGGCCTAAAACGTACTCCGCGTGTCGTAAATGGCCAAAACATGATTTTAACGGTCAAATGCATACCGAACGACATCAGAATGACTTTAAATCACTCGAAAACACCCTAATTATTAATTTTGAGGTGTATGAGGAGACCACACGTCATTCGGATGCGTGGTTTGCGCGGCATGGCTGAATATGTGTTTTTAGGTGTTTGGCATGCTAGAAAAGCGTGCCTGGGGTAGTCAAAATCGGCTGAACAACCTCGGAATGCAATGAAATCAGACGACAACAAAGTTTGGGTGAATTGTAAAATGGTCGGCTAGACAACATGCTAATCAGAGGTGTCTTGTGACCATGGTGGCCGAAAACACATTCTGCATGTCCTAAATCGCCAAAACTTGTGTTTTACAGTCAAATACATACCGAATGACATCAAAATGACTTGAAAGCACATGAACACACCCTAATTTTTATTCTTCAGGTGTAAGAAAAGAAAACACATCATTCGGATGCGCGTTTTTCACAACACGATAGAATATGTGTTTTTTAGGTATTTGGCCCGCTTGAAAAACGTGTGTGGGGTGGTCAAAACTGGCCGAATGACCTCGTAATACCATGAAATCAGACGACAATAAAGAGTGGGTTAAATGTCAAATGGTCATCTAGATGACATGTCAATCATAGGTGTTGTGTGACTGCGGTGGTTGAAAACGCACTCCGGACAGCCCCCCCAGACAACCCCCCTCACCCCCAGATAGCCCCCCCGCTCCCCTCGGACAGCCCCCCCCCCCCCCCCGACCCAATGATCCATGGATCATTTGGGATGAATATGAGTCAACCCCATCTCAATCTGAGGCATGGAGTGTCTGGTATCACTCAATGTGTGTAAATTTTGTTTGAAATGGACAACATTTTAATTGAAAACAACAACTGACATACATAAAATCTTCACAAGGCTACACATATATTCTTGAAATTAAGTGATAAAAAATAAAATATGTTCTATTGGTCATACGTTATAAGAAGAAAATATTCACAAGGAATAGATTGAAACACAATGGGTCATAGTATATATAGAAAAACATTAATTATATTAGGAATGAGTCTTAACATCCCATCCTGAACATGCACCTACACTCATGTTCTAATTCTCAATCACGAGTCATTCATATTATACAATAAAATACAACAAATAAATATCAATAGTAATTTCATATAAAACCTATGAACCCTCAAGAAAACCATATAACAAATTGGTCAACAAGGTTACACATAGATTCTTGAAAAATAAGTTTCAAAGTCTCATAAAAATACCCCAATGGCGAGGAATACATATGGTGACACCATAGCCCCATGGATCACCTCAATCCCATCCTTAAACAGTGGGTTCTACGACCAAACCAAATTCTCTTTGGGAACCCAATACCAAAGATTTAATTTAATATTCATACCCACTACCCAAGATGGGGATTCATCTCACATCACACCTAGGAGAGAAAATTACAATTAGGCACATACCCCATTATTCTTATTGAAATGTCTATGAAAAACATGTAGGCTATTCTGGAAAACCATCTCATTTGTCAGAATTGTCCAATGTTTCCCACTAACACATCAAGAACCATTTATACATGGATACATTTTAACGCCCCGACCCTAGTTACCCAGAGTCGGTGCATTATTATATAACATTGGAATGATCACAAGAAGGATCAAACTCTAAATACCGATTGGTTTAGTAGCCTTGGAAACACTAGATATATTCATAAGTATTACATTACATCATAAAATGAAAAAATACTACAACAAACATATTGTTTCCATAATCCACACTCATATCCCCACATAATATCCCTGCAGGTCATTCATAATTTACTTCTTCACTTCATGGGAAAAATAAAATATAGGAAAGGGGTGAGCTCAAATGCCCAGTAAGGATAACAATATAGCGGAAACATTCATAAATAAGAATAAACATTTAAGGAAATGTATAACTAAAACAAAAGCCTTTAAAACTTGAACTTTCAACATAGTATGGCATAAATAAAATGAAATAATGCCATTTACTTATTCACATGGATATTCTACTAATTGAATAATCACATGCAAAATCGATAACCACTTTCATAATGATGGAATGTATAATGCCAGACTATCATAACCACATAGCCAAGGCCTCGTGCCAATAATACAAATAAGATTTTGTCAAGGCCGTGTGCCAAAACACTAGTTTGTCTCATGAGACCTACTGATGCATCGAGGAGCTATAGCGGGCTCCACCCGTCACATATTAAGTCCAATGCATTCCCATATGAAAAGGTTTAAACATAACATAAACATTCGTATTAAAACTATCATAAGAAATGTCAATAATTTCACCATAAACTATGAATGGTATAAAAATAGCACATCCACAGTCAAACATATCACAAAACCTTCAATACAATATAGAATTTTGGTATCATAATAAATCAATTTCACATAAGCGTAAAATCCATCAAAAGATGTTGACATAGATGAAATCAAAAATCTTTTTAGAGAAATATCTATTTCTATTTTGAAATCTTTTAAGAGTCATATATTTATAAAATAAAACATTTTCTTTGAAAATATTCTTATAAGCTTGTAAGGGAAGATTCGACGATTTTATAACGGCGGAAAATAACCGCACCCACCGTATATGTTAAAAAAAACATTCTTACCTTAATTCTGTCGAAAAGGTTAAAAAACACCTTGTTTGGAAAACGATAGAAAGATTACATTATAAACCTCTTATAAAAAGTCAAACAAGGGTATAAATGACTCTAACCCATATTCTTGTGAATAGTAAAAATGTTTTGAAATACATTTTTTTGAAACATGGATGTGGATGATAAAGAGATCCCAGTAGATTATTACGTATAACCAACCTCGGATAATGAAGAGATTGCGAAATAACCCTTACCTTGCACTTTTCTTTGGTTGGGGTAGGTTAAACTCCTGTATAATGGTGAAATAATTTTTATTAAATTATACAAGAATCATATTCAATAATATGATATCATATATGATCTTTTAACATTGATTTGATAATAATATCTTAGTATTATCGTTGTTTCGGGTGTTAACTTACTTGTTTTCTTTTATATGGTTTGTTACGTAAGACATGTTTGTAAAGGATAGGTTGTATATTATTCATATCCAGAATGATATCAAGTCCTTAAAAATCATTTTTTAAAATCATCAAATGATAATTATACTTGAATGGATAAGATGTAGAATGAATCTTATCGCGTTCGTGGAGACGGTAGTCTGTACGTACGCAAGAGCGACAATATCATTCTTTTAAAATAATATATAAATGGATGGTATATCATATATACAGAATAATTAACATGTTATATTTATTATTTACATGAGTTACATATCATTATTATACCCATCCAAATAATAATATATTGAATAACAATTACACCACGACGTGGAGACGGTAAGCCGTACGTATGCACGTATGGTGACATGTTATTCAAAGGGTTGATAGAATACTGAATATGGTTGTACCATATTTATAATAACATCACAGTATATATATGATACTGGAGTCATTATTTTAGAATGGTAACAACAAAGGAATAAGAAGTGGAAGAAGAAATGAACTTGGAAAAGGGTGGTGAAATCATTACCTCTTCTTCGGGTTCTTCCTTTTGATTTGATCAAAAGGGCTCCTTAGGTTGGCTTTATGATCAAACTAAGGCCTCTAGGTTGTAGTGAGGGAAGTTGGGAGAGTATTTGGGCAGAGTTTGGCCGAACCAAAAGGCTATGACGGTGTGAATAAATGAGAAGGAGGAGTGCCCTTTTATAAGAGGGGTGAGGGGAACCTTTGGAAAAGCTAGAAATATTAATTTATAATAAATTCATATTAGGTTTCTAATGGTTCCAAAGTTGATTATTTAAATTTTAAGGTGGTGATAGGTCGAAAACAACCCAACCAATAGAATTTAGACAGGTTTGGGTACTTATATTAACTTTATCTCTAAGTATTAACTCTAAGTTAATTAGTTTCACTTTTACAATGTCTCTTTGTATTTTTTTATAATATGGTTAATAAACTTACTATATACATACAAGAGACCCCCAAGTGGTCCATTAATGAAGAAAATATCATGTTATAAGTCTCTTGGCCGAACCTTAGATTTTTAGGAATTTAATATCAATTACTAATATAATATTTGTTTTAAGAACTCTCTTATGTCAATTTTGACACTATTCAATAGATGATTTTTTTGAAACCCATAACAGATTTATTAATTCGAACAAAGTCAATTAAATAAATCCTAATATATCATATTATCCTATAAAATTAGTTTAATTCATTAAAAGTTTCATATTATATTTATTTGGGTATTTGTAATATCAATTATTTTAATTTTTCACTATTATAGTAATTAATTCATCATCATTGTGTCATAAATAAATTTAATTATTTAATGTCTAAAAAAATATAAATAAAATATCATTATGTAGGAAATATTTTTATCTTTCTAATGAATATTTATAATCTAAAATCCAACATACATAACCCTATGTAAAAATTGTTTTTCTAAAAGATACATGCTTGTGTCTTTTTTGTATTCATTTTAACTTAATTAAAAAAAAGTTTCCCTATCACCTACAAGTGGCACCATGGGGTCCCAAAATCAACCCAAAGATGCCTATGGTCGAACATGTATCAACAAATAAGGCTATGACACGTTTTAGAGTAATTTAGTATTATTATAATATTATTGTTTAACCCTTATTTACCGGATTTACCCTTAACCATGGTAAATAAAATATTTACCGCAGTAATTATTCAAAATGTCTAAAAATAAAAGTTACCTATTTACACAATTTGGAAATCATGATTCCAAATATGGAATCCATTTTTCTAAATTCAAAACACAGAAGTGGCAGAAATTAATTTAAAATTAATTCCCGCTGTCAAAACAAAAAGCGTGTTTTTAAGAGATAATAACTATCAAAAGATTGACACTTGTTTATGTTCGGTTTAATTGTAAAATTATGTCCAATGAAAAAAATTATATACTTTAAAACCACTAAAATTCATAATTTATCACTATTAATTATTTTGATTAAAAAAGTTGTTTTTAATTAAAATATAGTAATTTTCACTATTCATCAAAATATGAAAGCTATCCGAAAAGTACCAAAATTTCACCTTAGGCTAAATTCGATATTCTGAATTCAAAAATGAAGTCCATTTTGAAATATAAAATATATATAATTTCAAAAAGTATGTATTACTATTCATAACGGCTAGTTTGATTGGTTATGGTGTGTTAGAACTCAGTGTTGCGTACAACACACGCTATCACATTATTCAAAGAGAAGCGTACCGTAGAAGCTTGGGGTGTTACATTCTCCCCTCCTTCAAATAATTTTGTCCTCGAAATTTGTAGAATACTTATCACATGAAAAGACTCGGGTGGTTCTTCATCATAAGTTCCTCGGGTTCCCACGTTGCCTCTTCCATCTTGTGGTTTCTCCACAAAACTTTTACCAAACGTGTCGTCCGGTTTCTCAGCACTTGTTCTCTCGTATCAAGAATCTTGATGGGCTCTTCACAATAAGACAGATTGGGTTCCAATTCTAATTCTTCATAGGTGAGTAAATGCGTTGGGTCAGGCATGTATTTCCTCAACAGAGATATGTGGAACACATCGTGAAATTTGGAGAGACTTGGTGGCATTGCCAATCGGTAAGCTACAACCCCAATTCGTTCCAGAATTTCGAAGGGTCCGATGTACCTGGGACTCAATTTACCTTTCTTACCAAAACATATGACTCCCTTCCATGGAGATACCTTCAGGAAAACATGATCACCGACTTGAAATTCCAAATCCTTCCTTTGATTATTGGCATAGCTCTTTTGCCTACTTTGAGCTCCTTTGATGTGATTTTGGATTACCTTCACCTTTTCCATCGTTTCCTCCAGCAGTTCTGGACCTACAAGTTTTCTTTCACCAACGTCATCCCAACAAGTTGGTGTACGACATCTCTTACCGTATAACGCTTCATATGGTGCCATCTGAATACTCGAATGGAATCTATTGTTATCGGAAAATTCTACCATAGGTAAATATTGATCCCACATACCCTGAAAGTCAAATGAGCAAGATCTCAACATGTCTTCTAAGGTCTGAATAGTCTGTTCTGATTGTCCGTCTATCTGAGGGTGGTAACCAGTGCTCAAATGAAGTTCAGTATCCAGGGATTTCTGAAGACTTTTCCAAAATCTTGAAGTAAAACGGGGATCACGATCAGAAACAATTGATAGGGGTACTCCATGAAGTCTCACAACTTCATTAATATATAGTCTTTCTAGACGTTACAGGGGTAGATCTTCTCTTATAGCAAGAAAATGTGCTGACTTGGTAAGACGATCACCAATAACCCATATTGCATCGTTCCTTCTAGTAGTCTTTGGTAGCCCCATGACAAAGTCCATCGTAATATTGTCTCATTTCCACTCTGGTATGGGAAGAGGTTGCATGAATCCTCCAGGCTGTTTCCTTCCAGCTTTCACTTGTTGACAAACCATACATCTTGACACAAAATCAGCAATCTCCCTCTTCATGTTGTCCTACCAAAAATGTTCCTTCAAGTCTCTATACATTTTGGTGCTCCCAGGGTGTATAGAGAAATTGGAACTATGAGCATCATCGAGAAATTCCCTTTTTAGATCAGGTAAATCGGGAACACAATGTCTCTTCCCGAATTTCAGAATTCCATCTTCATACACAAAGTCTCTCAATCTCCCATCATTCACAGCTTTAATCTTCTTTTTAAATTCTTCATCATCGGTCTGAGAACTCTTAATCCTTTCTAGTAAAGATGGTTTGGAAACCATTTGAAAAATAATTGATGTTTCACCTTCCCTGGTTATTCCCATGTCCATCTTCACTAGATCCATGAAAATTGGATCCCTTTCAATTCTCATGTTGTTCAAAACTCCATGGTCTTTTCTGCTCAAAGCATCTGCCACCTTGTTTGCTTTCCCCGGGTGGTAGTGTATCGTGCAATCATAATATTTGAGTAATTCAAGCCATCTCCTTTGCCTCATGTTGAGTTCTTTTTGTGAGAAAATATACTTCACACTCTTGTGATCAGTATAAATCTCACATTTTTCACCATAGAGGTAGTGCCTCCATATCTTCAAAGCAAAGATCACAGCTTCTAATTCGAGATCATGAGTAGGATAGTTTTTTTCATGAATTTTCAACTGTCTTGATGCATAGGCAATAACTCTATCATTCTGCATAAGGACACAACCAAGTCCTTTCTTTAATGCATCACTATAAATAAAGAACCCATCATTCCCCGATGGTAGAGTCAATATAGGAGCATTGACTAATCTTCTCTTCAGTTCTTCGAAACATTCTTCACACTCTTTTTTCCAAACAAATTTAACCCCTTTACGTGTGAGTTTCGTTAATGGGTTAGCCTATTGGGAAAAATTCTGGATGAATCGTCGATAATGACCTACCAAACCAATAAAACTACGTACCTCAGTTATACTCATAGGTGCTGGCCATTCATGGATTGCCTTGGTCTTAGAAGGATCAACAGTGATTCCATATTTAGAGACAATATGGCCAAGAAAAGAAATCTCATGGAGCTATAATTCACACTTGCTAAACTTCCCATATAATTCATGTCTTCTCAGAGTCTTCAGGATAATGCGCAAGTGATTTTCATGATCTTCGTAGCTTTTGGAGTATACCAAGATATCATCAATAAATACCACCACAAATTCATCAAGATACTCCTTGAAAACTCTATTCATCAGATCCATGAATACAGAGGGTGAATTAGTCAATCTAAAAGGCATTATAGTAAACTCGTAATGCCCGTACCTGGTTCGAAATGCTGTCTTCGGAATGTCTTCCTTCTTCACACACAACTGATGGTATCCAGACCGAAGGTCAATCTTTGAAAAGTATTGAGCTCCATGTAGTTGTTCAAATAAATCATCAATGTGAGGTAGGGGATACATGTTCTTTATCGTTATAGCATTGATCTCCTTGTAGTCGATACATAACCTCATAGATCCATCTTTCTTTTTAACAAAAAGAACAGGGGCTCCCCATGGAGAAACACTAGGGCGAATAAATACTTTATTAATCAACTCCTCTAGTCATTTCTTTAGTTCGGCTAACTCTACAGTGGCCATTCTATAAGGGGTCTTAGATATAGGCCTTGATCCAGGAATCAAATCAATGGAAAACTCAACTTCTCGTTCTGGAGGATGTCCAGGTAAATCCTCCGGAAATACATCTACAAATTCTTTCACAATAGTTACATCCTCTATTTGAACATTCCTTTCCTCACCCACAGTTATTTCATTCTCCTCCTCCTCAATAATTGAATTTAGTTGAGCTATTGAGGGTGGATCT
This sequence comes from Viscum album, assembly GCA_963277665.1. Lineage (NCBI taxonomy): Eukaryota > Viridiplantae > Streptophyta > Magnoliopsida > Santalales > Viscaceae > Viscum > Viscum album. The sequence goes on from OY728148.1 coordinate 975,265,227, forward strand.
AAATAAGAATTAGGTGGTGACGATTCTGCTCTAAAAATAAGGTGTTCTTTATCATTATCATCAAGAATCGTAACCTCTTTCTTCTTACAATAAATCTTCACATCATAGTCCGAAAGCCAGTCCATACCAAGGATTATATCAAACTCAATCATAGGTATGACGATGAGATTAGCAGATAAAGAACATTTATGTTCTCTAATGGGGACTGATTCACAAAACATTGTTGCAATGATACTTCCCTTAGGAGTTTTAACTGACAACTCCCTTGTTAAATCAAATTGGAAATATCTAATTTTCTTAGAAAACTGGGAAGATATGAAACAATGCGATGATCCAGAATAAAATAATTCATTTTCTAAACTTGAGGAAACCATTAAATTATCTGCCACCACGTCTTTCGGAGATTCTACCTCAGCAGTAGTGATTGCATAAGCTTGGCCTTGATCCCTTGTCGTTTTCTGAGGTAAGTTCTCCTGACGCTTAGGACATTCATTTGCATAATGTCCCATCTCCCTGCAATTGTAGCACTGAATGTTGGTGGCATCCTTCTTCCCTTTGCAATCACGAGCTTGGTGGCCTTTTTCACCACACTTGCAACAGACTCACATTCCCTTCAAGCAAGTACTGGGGTGTTTCTTCCCACATTTACCACAGGATGGATATTCAACCTTTCCTTTCTTCCCCTTATTTCCATTCCCAGATTGATCAGCAGGCCTCTTCTTCTATTGCTTTTCTTTAAAGTCATAAGACTTAGAGAATTCCTTTTCGGTCTTGATAGAAAATGACACAATGTCTTCGTACGATGAGAAGGATTTCGAGACTAATGATCGACAGAGAAATGGTTTTAACCCATCAAAGAAACGATCAATCTTACTTATTGGGTTACGTATATAATCTCCAGCATACCTTTCTATCCTTATAAAGTTAGCCTCATACTTTGTGACATTCTCATCCTCCTTCTGTCTCAAACTCAGAAATTGCCTTTCCATATCTGCTCGATGGTCGCGAGGAAAGTATTTTTCTAAAAACAGATCTTTGAACTCCCTCCATTCCATATTTGATACTTCATCATATTCCTTGGTATTTTGAATCAATGACCACCATTGATCATCATCTCCAGTGAGGAGGTAAACTACCATGATAACTTTTTCCCTTTCACTACTCCTTAAAGCCTGAAATATTTTCTCTAGGGAAAATATCCATTGCTTAGCTACTAAGGGATTTGGATTCCCATTTAACGTTGGTGGTTGTTGCCTCATGAATCGATCTGACATTTATCCTCCACGCTACGGATCAGGGTGCTCCATACGGGTAAGGTTATTATTCATAACCTGAGTAAGTTTTCCCAATATGGTGATTAGCTGGTCGGCACCAGTTGCATCACCAGCTCCACTATAATTATCTTGAGCAAGAGGGAAATCCCTACATGGAGTGCGTGCACTGATACAGTTTCCATTTCTTCCACTAGGCTCCATTTCTAAACAATGGAATAAACTAGATCAGTTTATGAATCAAAATACATAATCCCATACTTATAAAACACTTAACATAAATTGAACTATTTATGGATATAATCCATAATCATAAAAATGTTTTCTTTGAGGAAGTATATACTCATAAACCCTTCATAATGATTTTTAAATAAAATGAGAGTTATCCTAAGCATATCCCCCGGGAGTGTCGTAACCAAGAGTGCAGCAAGGCCCGTTGTCGTGCACCAGTTCCTATTCGAGTCTAGCTCAAAGCGGTGTTTTCGAGTTTTACCCCTAGGTACATTTGTGCCAGAGCCACCTCTACCTGCTCGTATCCAGACAGGGATGTATTTCTCGGAAAACTCACAAAATCTCTACAATACCAAAATTCTAGGAAGTTCTTCTATACTAATCCTCAAAGATCATCTTAGGTCCACGTGCTCTAATTAGAGTTTATCTAAATCTAGCTTCCAAGGTTTGTACTAAACTTCCTCTGATACCAACTATAATGCCCCGACCCTAGTTACCCAGAGTCGGTGCATTATTACATAACATTGGCATGATCACAAGAAAGATCAAATCTCGAAAGACCGATTGGTTTAGTAGCCTTGGAAACACTAGATATATTCATAAGTCTTACATTACATCATAAAATGAAAAACTACTACAAAAAAATATTGATTCCATAATCCACACTCATATTCCCACATAATATCCCTACAGGTCATTCATAATTTACATCTTCACTTCTTGGGAAAAATAAAATATAGAAAAGGGGTGAGCTCAAATGCCCAGTAAGGATAACAATATAGCGGAAAATTTCATAAATAAGAATAAACATTTAAGGCAATGTATAACTAAAACAAAATCCTTTCAAACATGGACTTTAAACATAGTATAGCATAAATAAAAAGAAATAATTCCATTTAATTATTCACATGGATATTCTACTAATCGAATAATCACATGCAAAATCGATAACCACTTTCATAATGATGGAATGCATAATGCCAGACTATCATAACCACATAGCCAAGGCCTAGTGCCAAGACTACAAATACGATTTTGTCAAGGCCTTGTTCCAAGACACTAGTTTGTCTCATGATACCTACTGATGCATCGAGGAGCTATAGCGGGCTCCACCAATCACATATTAAGTCCAATGCATTCCCATATGAAAAGGTTTAAACATAACATAAACATTCGTATTAAAACTAGCATAAGAAATGTCAATAATTTCACCATAAAATATGAATGGTATACAAATAGCACATCCACAGTCAAACATATCACAAAACCTTCAATACAATATAGAAGTTTTGTATCATAATAAATCAATTTCACATAAGCGTAAAATCCATCAAAGGATGTTGACATAGATGAAATCAAAACTCTTTTTAGAGAAATATCTATTTCTATTTTGAAATCATTTAAGAGTCATATATTTATAAAATAAAACATTCTCATTGAAAATATTCTTATAAGCTTGTAAGGGAAGACTCGACGATTTTATAATGGCGGAAAATAACCGCACCCGCCGTTTAAGTTAAAAAAAACATTCTTACCTTAATTCTGTCGAAAAGGTTAAAAAGCACCTTGTTTGGAAAATGACGGAAAGATTACTTTATAAACCTCTTATAAAAAGTCAAACAACGGTATAAATGACTCTAACCCATATTCTTGTGAATAGTAAAAATGTTTTGAAATATCTTTTTAAGAAACATGGACGTGGATGATAAAGAGATCCTAGTAGATTATTACGTATAAACAACCTCAGATAATGAAGAGATTGCGAAATAACCCTTACATTGCACTTTTCCTTGGTTGGGGTAGGTTAACCTCCTGTATAATGGTGAAATAATTGTTATTAAATTATACAAGAATCATATACATTAATATGATATCATATATGATCTTTTAACATTGATTTGATAATAATATCTTTGTATTATCGTTGTTTCGGGTGTTAACTTACTTGTTTTCTTTAATATGTTTTGTTACGTAAGACATGTTTGTAAAGGATAGGTTGTATATTATTCATATCCAGAATGATATCAAGTCCTTAAAAATCATTTTTTTAAATCATCAAATGATCATTATACTTGAATGGATACGATGGAGAATAAATCTTATCGCGTTCGTGGAGACGGTAGTCCGTACGTACGCACGAGCGACAATATCATTCTTTTAAAATAATATATAAATGGATGGTATATCAAATATACAGAATCATTAACATGTTATATTTATTATTTAAATTAGTTAAATATCATTATTATACCCATCCAAATAATAATATATTGAATACCAATTACACCACGACGTGGAGATGGTAAGCCGTACGTACGCACGTATGGTGAAATTTTATTCAAAGGGTGGATAGAATACTGAATATGGTTTTACCATAATTATAATAAAATTACAATATATATATGATACTGGAGTCATTATTTTACAATGGTAACAACAAAGGAAGAAGAAGTGGAAGAAGAAATGAACTTGGAAAAGGGTGGTGAAATCATTACCTCTTCTTCGGGTTCTTCCTTTTGATTTGATCAAAAGGGATCCATAGGTTGGATTTATGATCAAACTAAGGCCACTAGGTTGTAGTGAGGGAAGTTGGGAGAGTATTTGGGCAGTGTTTGGCCGAACCAAAAGGCTTTGAAGGTGTGAAGAAATGATAAGGAGGAGTGCCCTTTTATAAGAGGGGTGAGGGGCACCTTTGGAAAAGCTAGAAATATTAATTTATAATAAATTCATATTCGGTTTCTAATGGTTCCAAAGTTGATTATTTAAATTTTAAGGTGTGGATAGGTCGAAAAAAACTCAACCAATAGAATTTAGACAGGTTTGGGTACTTATATTAACCTTATATTTAAGTATTAACTCTAAGTTAATTAGTTTCACTTTTACAATGTCTCTTTCTATTTTTATATAATATGGTTAATAAACATACTATATACATACAAGAGACCCCCAAGTGGTCCATTAATGATGAACTTATCATGTTATAAGTCTCTTGGCCGAACCTTAGATTTCTAGGAATTTAATATCAATTAATAATATAATATTTGTTTTAAGAACTCTTTTATGTCAATTTTGACACTATTCAATAGTTTATTTTTGTGAAACTCATAACAGATTGATTACTTCGAAAAAAGTCAATTAAATCAATCATAATATTTCATATTATCCTATAAAATTAGTTTAATTCATTAAAAGTTTCATATTATATTTATTTGGGTATTTATAATATCAATTATTTTAATTTTTCACTATTATAGTAATTAATTCATCATCATTGTGTCATAAATAAATTAAATTATTTAATGTCTAAAAAAATATAAATAAAATATAATTATGTAGGAAATCTTTTTATCTTTCTAATTAATATTTATAATCTAAAATCAAACATATATAACCCTATGTAAAATTTTTTTTTCAAAAAGATATATGCTAGTGTCATTTTTGTATTCATTTTAACTTAATTAAAAAAAAGTGTCCCTATCACCTAAAAGTGGCACCATGGGGTCCCAAAATATACCCAAAGATGAACATGGTATAACATTTATCAACCAATAAAGATAGGACACGTTTTATGGTAATTTAGTATTATTATAATATTATTTTGTAACCCTTATTTACATGATTTACCCTTAACCATGGTAAATAAAATATTTACCGCAGTAATTATTCAAAATGTCTAAAAATAAAAGTTACCTATTTACAAAATTTGGAAATCATGATTCCAAATATGGAATCCATTTTTATAAATTCAAAACACAGAAGTGGCAGAAATTAATTTAAAATTAATTCCCGCTGTCAAAACAAAAAGCGTGTTTTTAAGAGATTATAACTATCAAAAGATTGACACTTGTTTATGTTCGGATTAATTGTAAAATTATGTCCAATGACCAACATTATATACTTTAAACCCACTAAAATTCATAATTTATCACTATTAATTATTTTTATTAAAAAAGTTGTTTTTAATTAAAATTTAGTAATTTTCACTATTCATCAAAATAAGAAAGTTATCCGAAAAGTACCAAAATTTCACCTTAGACTAAATTCGATATTCCGAATTCAAAAATGAAATCCATTTTAAAATATAAAATATATATAATTTCAAAAAGTAGGTATTACTATTCATAACGGCTAGTTTGATTGGTTATGGTGTGTTAGAACTCGGTGTTGTGTACAACACACGCTATCACATTATTCAAAGAGAAGCGTACCGTAGATGCTTGGGGTGTTACATACATAATCATTAGAGGAATATAAACATCCCATGTGATTATTATAACTCATCCTAGGTCTAAGCACATGACCACTACGATTGTCTATCTTATGGGTGTCACGATCCTTGCCACTCTACCCAAGTTTTTCAATTGGTTGTCATGTACTCAACCCAATACCATGACTAAACATCCCATGTTCTTCCTATAAAATGTAGGTTTTTTCTCTTGTGTGTATTGGTGTTGTGGTTTGAGTGAGGAATGAATTCTAAATTTTGAATACACTTATGTGTGTTGGTGTTGTGGTTTGAGTGAGGAGTGAATTCTAAATTTAGAATACTCTTATCGGTGTTATTGCATTTCTTATAATTTGTAGGTTTTTTCTCTTATGGGTGTTATTTCATTTGAATTTCAAAATTTATAAATTTCTAAATTCTGGAAAGAATTCTAAATTTTGAATACTTTGGATGGGGATTTTTTTATTGGTGTTGTTGTAGGTCTGGAGAGATGTTGCTATGTTGTTGCAGGTCTGGAGAGGGGAGAGGGGCCTGCTGCTGTGGAGCTGAGCAATTGTATACCAATGATTTCAAAACCGTTGGTATTGATACTATAAGATAACTATACCAATGGTTTTTTATAAGCGTTGGTATAGGTTTATACCTATGGTTATAACAAAACAGTTGGTATAGCCTTATAGCTTGACATATCCCCTTTATACCAACGGTTTCTAACCGTTGCTATAAGTGTAACACACATATACCAACGGTTTACAAACCTTTGGTATATGTTATACATTAACACACATATACCAACAGTTTGTAGAAAACCATTGGTATACCTTCTATTTTGACACCTATAACAACGGTTTTCACTGAACTATTTGTATAGGCCTATTGCCACGCCTTACTTGGACACAGTTGAGGGAACCGTTGATATACTATATATGAATGGTTTCTCGGTGTTTACCAATGGTTTACAACCATTGTTGATATGTAAAATTCCAGTAGTGATTCATTCTATCTAGTCTTGCATCTTATTATAAATTTATAATTCTTTCTTCACATATCACGATTTTTAATAATAAAAAACCCAAAAAGATTTTAATCATTATCATTTAATAAACAAAACCACAAAAATATATAGAATATGTGAATTAGATAAATAAAGTGGAATACATTGAGAAGGATCCTCAAGAGAGATGACCCTGGTCTACCACTGTGCTGCACTAGGAAAAATATAATTATTCTTGTCCACACCCCACGACAGGCGTGCATCAAAACTGAAGCTATTTTTGAGGATCCAATCATTAGTTCATTTTATTTTTCTATTTTCGCATCTTTTTTAGATATCATTTCATTTAAAAATCTAAAAAAAGACTTCCAAGATGTATTCAGAATCAGAATATTATGCTTTGAAATATTACTCACATGTGCAGCAAGAACAAGAAGACGAAGATGAATATTTTAGAAGATCTTAGGTGCATGAACTTAGAAAAACCATTGGACAAATAACCAGAAAGAATGATAGAGATTTTGATTATGTTTGTGCATTAATGGAGCAACCCAACCCTATGCTGGAGAAAGAACATGAGAAAGTGGTGTATGAAATTTCACCACTTATATTTGAAATTGAAGAACCTAAGGAGGAATGGGAGGAAGATGTACCTACTGAGCTATAAGTGGGAGATCAAAAAAGTTTGGATTAATTATTGATTAAATGTGAGGAACTACCTGACCTCCCCATACAATACAAAGAAGAATATTCAACACCACAAACGGAAGAAACCACCCAAGTGGTGGAATGGAATGTCAATATGGTGGAGCCAGACTGCCTGCCTCCACCCTTAGAGAGTCTACACCAAGAGGCACTTACCACAAAGACAGAGATTGAAGCTGAACCAACTTAGGGATTTGTACCATTCATTGACTCTATCCCTTATAATTTTATTGAATCTGAATTCTACATCACTCCTTGTGGTTTTGATTATACAGAATCAGACAATCTCAGCTATGCCTTGGAAGATGAAGAAGAACCTAGATGTGTACATGCTGAGGAACATATGGATCTACCTTGATATGTTGAATATTTATTGAAGGATGTTCATGAAGAGATACTAGTGAATTTCCAAAAGTAAACCATGAAAAAATCTGCTTACTCTGATGGGGAAGAATTTGATCTTGATACTTCACATTTTAATATTATTCAAACAAAATTACAATCTGACTTTCCCATTGACTATTCTTTTGATGAAGCATGCCTCAAGGAACCAATGGACAGAGAATAAGAGGTTTCACAAGTATTAACCAAGAAGGAGGTTGATTCATACTTCATCCTACCCCTACCATGAAAGATAAACCTCATAATTAAGGTGGTGGGGATATGGTTTACTCTATCCCTGGATCATTACTCACCTAGAAGGATAAACCACAAGCTGGGAAAATCCACATATAGTGGTCCAAAGAGAAGAAGCTTCATCCTCCAACAGATGTTGGATAACAGCTAGTACTCCCTTCTAGAGGTATTCAAAATTCTAGGCTGACATAAGGGATGATTACAATATTTATGTTTACTTTCGTTCTAAGAATTCAGATGTCAATTTATTTTCATTGAAATAATTTATCATGTGGCCCCTACCTCTTTTCATTTTGAGCTTAAATGAAATGTTCATTGTGATCAACTGAGTAATTTTATTTTGTACGATCACAACGGTATAAGGAAGCCCCATACAATGAAAGAGAAGGACCAAGTTTCATGGAAAAGTGTGTTCAATTTTAGTGTTTTATATATTAAACTCGAGACATTTTTGTCCACAACAAGTTTTGAGCTTTAAATATAAAATTGCATGCCCAAGAATGAATTCATGTTTTACTTGACAAATTTAGGAGACATGAGTTTCTTACGAATCCTAGGATGCCATGTTTTAGATTTAAATGTTGATATGATTAAATTATTGAAATTAATAATTGAATTTTTAAAATGAAGAAGGGATATTGAAGTAATGACTCATGATTTGAAAGAAATTATGGATTTTTTTAAATGAAATTTTTGTACCATCCTTCATGCTTTGAATATCTGAAGTTCATGTGAATTGATTTATTAGTCATTCCATGAGTTATTGTCTAATGTTATATTTTCCACTCCTGAGAATATTTCTAGACCAAGTACTTCATATTTATTCTTGAGCATATTTCTTGAGTAATATTGTGAAATGTAACCAACCATAAATTTTATTGAAACTTGTCAAATCTATGACTGTGCAGAAACATATTTAAAATTATCGAGGCATCCTTTGAAAAGCTAATTTTCCTTAAAATAATTCTTGTACATCAATCCCTTTTTTATCACATAGAGTCCATGAATGACCTTTACAGGTATGAGTCATGATTCAAGCCATTTTTATCGATTCCTACCCTCCTCTGAGTATTTTAATGATTGTTTAAAGTTGATGTGTGAGGGTAAAGAGAATCATGGTTGATGGGATGATATACATTGTAAGGAATTAATGTAGGGGTTTTATTGTGGTAATTATAAAATTTTGCAGCATCACTCATTATACTCTATTTTTTCACTCATGAATTAAAAAAATTGAAAAATTGACAAAAAGAACCAACAAAAAGAGAGAAAATGTGTTATGATTTGGGAAAACCCAAAATCACCATTTTCTAGACCGACGATCTTATGAGTGTATATGGTTAGGTGATTGATGTCAGTTCTGATATAATCATAAATTTCAAAAAAAATAAAATACAGTAAAAAATAAAAAAAAAATTCAAGAGGGCGAACAAATCATTCGATTTGCTTACTTGATCATAAAATTTTCTTTGAGTTTTGGGAAGTTGGTGTTGCTACTATGAAGGGGATAGTTACATTATATTTTTACTTTTGATATCATGCATAGTACTTAATATATTATCCTCCTCCTTGAGCCATAATTTTAAAGAATCAAATCCTAAAAACCATAAAGCTCAGATTCAATAGAACTTTAATTTCCTGTCCTCGTGATTTTATGTGCATTTTTTATTTACGAAGTGGAGAAAGTAGTTTATTTACAAGCCTATGGATAAGGAGCATGTTCTCCTGATATGAGCATAACTCTACTTGAATTGTATAATGAGTAATGAGAGAAAATAATCAAAAGTGATGTAAATCATGACTTGGAATGTTTAATAATAATGAATCAAAGTGCTTGAATGAATGAAAGGAGAAGTTACAACAATTTTCAAATGGTAAAAGTAAAATATGTGAATTATTTGTTTCTTTGAAAAATGGGAAATTTAATTGATATTTTTGAAATTTTTCGAATGTTTGATTTCACATTGAATTTTTTTTGGTTTAATTTATTTGGAATTTGAATATTGGTAACATTGGTGTCCTCTAATTTCTATGTTGATATTTTATGCTTGAGGACAAGCATGGTTTACGTGTGGGGTTAATTGAGAGAGAAAATTTATGTGCATAATTTTGATGAAATAATGATGAATTTTTTAATTTTAATGAATGATAAGACAAATTCATTTCTTATTTTTATTAAAATAATGGGTAATTTGAATTTTAGAATTATTATAAGAAAAATTGAGAAAAGTGCATAATTTTGGATTTTTGACAAATATTTACTACAAAGGTATTTTTCTCATTTTGTTAAAAATATAATTCCAAAATTCATGATTCTTTTTCTTAGAATCATGATTTTATTTCATTAAACATTATCTAAAGGACATAGAGTTGATTTAAAGATCTGTTAGTCCAAAAATATCATTGAAGTTGGAAATTTTTCTAGGAAAATAAAATGGACCCACCACTATAACGGATGAAAAAATCAGTCTCCTCACATCATATTTAGGTTAATCCACCTAGGATATTACTAGAACACATAGGAAAAACATTAAAACATATTTGGGGGGATTTTGAAGTCATTACAGTTTCTATTGATCGTTATAAATTTGAAGACAACTTCCGAGAAATTTCAGCCATAAAAAGTCTTATTCAATGAAATTTCCATAACTCTGTAATCCTATCGCTAAATGAGCTGAAATTTGGAGGGTTAATGGAAAGAACATTATTGAATAACTTTTATGAACGGTTCCAAACATTAATATAACATTTAATTGGACAAAAATGTTCAAAATTTTAGGGGAATGTGTTCTGCCTATAAAAGGATGCCCTCCCCTTCTTCACAAATCATCAGCTCGACACCCACACCTAAAGAGGGATCCCACCAGGGAACATGCCACTTATTCTCCTCTTCCCCCCTAATTTATTCTTCATATTTTTTTTTTCAATTGTAATTCAAATTTTAGTTTTATTAATTATTGCCTTTTTGTTTCTCCATCCACTTTTCTTCATTTCATTCCCTCTCTCTCTCTATTATCTTCCACCCACTCCACTGAGTAATATATTACTCTCAGAAATGAGAGGTTGACCTCGAGTCATGGCTTGGGGGGAGGTGAATGTGATCATGAATTTTTGTAATGTTTAACTTTATGTTTGTAGAAGGATTTGAGTAGCATGCACAGGTAAGGCAAATATCTCCGATGTTGTGACTGACTCCAATGAAATGCAACTAAACCTATCCCTATTCTTCTATTTAATCATTTTCCCTCACTCCATTGGTTAGTTCTTCACACGTTGGATTTTGGCTAATCAATGTATGAAAGGGCTTCGATTGAACTGGGTCCTGGAATATGACTCATTCTATACAAAGGTGTGTCACCAACTTGGATTAAAGGAGGAGGTGGAATTGAGAGTGCTCAAACATTCAATGATATTACACAATTTATAATTAAATAATAGTAGTTCAAACATGAGATTTCAGGTTTGGATTATCAAACTAAAATAAAACATATAAAGGATCATAATGATTGAACTTTTATCCAACCCCCAAAACCAAGTTCTTTCTTATTAAATCATTCTGTTTAGACATGCATCTTAGTATAAATTTAGAATTCTTGATTCACATGTCTTTATTTTAAATAATAAAAAACCCAAAAATATTTTCATCACTTTCATTTAATAGACAAAACCAAAAAAAGAGATATAATAGGTGAATTAGATAATGTAAGTGAACTACATTGAGAAGGATCATCAAGAGAGACGATTCTGGTCAGCCACTATGTTGCACTAGGAAAAATATAATTATTTTTGTCCACACCCCGTGAAAGGCATGCATCAAAACTAAATTTCTTTCTAAAGATTCAATCATTAGTTTATTTATGTTTTTTATTTTCAAATCGTAGTTAGATTTCATTTCGTTTAAAAAACTATAAAAAATACTTCCATGATGTATTCAAATTCAAAAATTTATGCATGAAAAAATTACTCACACGTGCAACAACAACAACAAGAAAAAGATAATTACTTTAGAAGAGATTAGGTGCATGAACATAGAGAAATCATTGAACAATTAACCAGAAAGGATGATAGATCTTTTGATTATGTTTGTGCATTAATGGGGTAACCGAAATCTAATCCAAAGGAATATCCTGAGGAAGTGTAGGAAGAAATATCACCACTTATTTGAAATTGAAGAACCTGAGGAGTCAAGGGAGGAAGACTTACCTGGTGAGCTAAATGTGGGAGATCAAAAAAGTGTGGATGAATGATTGATTAAGTGTGAGGAACTACCTGACTTCCCAATACAATAAAAAAAAGAATATTCATCACCACTGAAGGAAGAAACCACCCAAGTGGTGGAATTTGATGTCAAGATGGAGGAGCCCAACAACATACCTCGATACATAGAGAGTCTACTCCAAGAGGCACTTACCACTGAGGCAGAGATTAAAGCTGAACCGACTCAGGTAGTTGAACCATTCATTGACTCTATCCCTTATATTTTTATTGAATCTGAATTCTACATCACTCCTTGTGGTTTTGATTATAAAAAATCCTACAATCTCAGTTATGCCCTGGAGGATGAAGTAGAACTAGGATGTGAACAAATTGAGGAACATATGGAGCTCCATGGACACATTTAATATTTATTGAAGGAAGTTCATGAAGAGATTATAGTGTATTTCCCTAAGGAAATCATGATTAAAGATTCTTACTTTGATAGGTAATAATTTGATCTTGATACTTCATGTTTTATTATTATTCAAATAGAATTACTCTATGACATTCCTATTGACTATTATTTTGATAAAGCATACCTTGAGGAACCAGTGGATAGAGAAGAAGAGGTTCCACAAGTTGCAACCTGGAAGGGGGAGATTCAAACTTCTTCCTACCCCACCATACATGCTATACCTCATTCTGAATGTGGGTATATAGTGTACTCTATAAAAGGAGGCCCTCGACTCCTTACCAAATCATCAACTTGAGACCCACACCTAAGGAGGGATCCCATCGGGGCACGTGCCACTGCTTCTCCTCTCTTCCCCCATCATTTCTTATTTTTATTTTATTTTAGTTTTAGTTTTGTATTATTTTTCAATTAAAATTGAAATTTTAGTTATATTAATCCATGTCTTTGTGTTTCTCCAACCACTTTTCCTCATTTATCTCTCTCTCTCTATCTTTTCTTCCACTCACTCCGCCAAGAAATATCTTTCTCTTGGAAATTAGAGGATGAACCCGGGACTTTTCCTGAGGGGAGGTGAAGGTGATAATGAATTTTCTTTAATGATTAATTTTATGTTTGTAGATAGAATTGGGCAGCATGTAATGGTAGAGAGAATGTCCCCGATCCTGTGACTCTCTCTGATGACATGCAACTCAACCTATCCGTATTCTTTTATTTAATCCTTTTTACCTCTCTCTATTGGTATGTTCTTCACATGTTTGAGTTGAGCTAATCGATGGATGAAATAGATTCAATTGAACCAGGTCCTGGAAGATGACTCATTCTAGAAAAAGGTGTGTCACCAACTTGGATTAAAGGAGGAGGTGGAATTGAGAGTTTTCAAACATTAAATGATATTCCATAATTTATAAATAAAGAATATTATTTCAAAAATGAGATTTCATGTTTGGAATATCAAACTGAAATAAAACATATAAAGGAGAATAATGATTGAAAATTTAACCAACCCTCAATACCATGTTCTTTCATATTAATTTATTATTTTTAGACTTGAATCTTAGTATAAATTTATAATTCTTGCTTCACATGTCATTATTTTAAATAATAAAAAACCCAAAAATATTATCACCACATTCATTTAATAAACAAAAAAATAATAAGAGTTAGAATATGAGAATTAGATAAAGTATGTGGACTACATTGAGAAGGCTCCTTAAGAGAGACAACCCTGATTAGCCACTGTGCTGCACTAGGAAAGATTTAATTGTTTCTATCCACGCCCTGCAACATGCGTGCATTCATCTCCTGTGCAAGTAATTCATCCTCATTTAGGTACAACTGAGCATCCTTAAACTAAGAAAACTTGAGGTCACACCCCTTGGGTAGTTTGTCAATGGTAAAAATAAAAGTAAAAGAACGGCGTGTTCCGTGGGTGGCCTTTGGTTGGGGAAATAAAAACCAATGTATCTCATAGAAATTAATGTCATCCCTTACATGTCCTACAAAATCTATTTTAGATTAAATCTTTAAAATTGGGCCCACACCAAAAAGTCTAGAAGGTAGAAAAAAGGTCGATAGCTCTATAAAGCATCAAAATTCGAATGAAGAGTCATCATCAGTGACTGATCACATCAACACTGTCAGTAACCCATTCACTCAACTCAGGACACTAGGCTACCAAATTAGGGATACTAAATGTGTTGGTATTCTTCTCTAAATATTTAAAAATCCATATGATCAGTTGATCATCAACCATACCAACAATATCATGATGGACATGTTTATGCTCAACAACGTAGCAGTTGTGGTTCTTGAAGAAAAAAGTCAATTCAAGATCAAAGTGATAGAAAAAAAACCTTTCACCAATCAAAGACTTTGTCAATAGAGAGAGGAAGGATGATGGAGCTTGATTCTATGTGGGAGCCAAAATAATGGAAGGTCTAAATCAAGAATAATAACAAAATCACATGTTACGATTGTGGTATGTATGGGCACACCAAAAAGAATAGTTGGAAAAATAAGAGTGGTGGAAACAACTCTCAATGAAATTTGACGAGTACATATGAAAATAGGGACATACTAGTCAGCGAAACTTCAATGATGGTTGGAGGTAGACATCAACTCAACAACACATTGATAATTGATTCAATAGAATCATGGCTCAAAGGGAATGGTTTGATCAGTATGGACATGTCTCGAAAGGACTTGTTTACATGGGGAACAATCACACCTTGAAGATCTTTAGATTCAATAGGAACAAACTGAAGATGCATGATGGTATAATTGAAACCACCTAAGGAGTACACCATGCAAAGATCCTAAAGAATAACAAATTTTCTTTGGGTGGATGTGATGACATCAGGTGTAAGACTCACACTAAGAAAGGATTGGGGGAGATTGTGAAGGGTGTGCTTGTGGTGATGAAGACAGAGAAAATATCAAAGAATCTATATGTTATTTATGGTGAAGCATACAAGGAGGTGGAGATAGTTTTCACGACCCGTCCCACGGGGCCCATGTCGCGATTACCCCAATCCCAACTTCCATAGGCCAGAGGCTGACAACTATCACTGGAAAGGTGTGTCCCTTAAATATGAACACATTTCTTTTTAAACCTGTACAAACACACAATCCAAGAACAAAACAAGATGCAACCACATAGACTAGAACACAATAAGATGAAACCACAAAGTAAACTGTTGTCTTAAAAGAGTTATGAAAGTAAAAAGGGGCTGGAATACAAGCCCAACTGTAAAAGTACAAGTATGACTGGTAGTGCAATAAAACTGAAATAAAACAGAATACAGCACGAAGGTAGAATTATCATGTAACACCCCAGGATTTCAGAGTGTGTTATTTCTTAAAAATAATTCAATAACTTGCACTACATGAAACACCGAGTTCAATCACACCATTAAAAGAGGTCATGAATAGTATTAACTACATTTTGAACTTTATATAATCCTTATAATTTTAGAATCCCTATTATGAGTTTCTTAGTCATAATGCAAGAACAGATTCATTTTCAGTATTTCACTTTTATCAACTTCTAATAGTGAAACCTTTTTAAATACAAAATTTTAATCTTTTTGACTAAATGGGGACATCAAAAATTTAAAATGAAACACCCCAAGCTTCCACGGTACGTTTCCCTTTGAATAATACAGTAGCGTGTGTTGTACGCAACCTCGAGTTCTAACACACACCACAACTAATTAAACTTGCCGTTGTGAATAGTAATACCTACTTTTTGAAATCATATATATTCAATATTTCAAAATGGACTTCATTTTTAGATTCGGAATATCAAAATTATCCTAGGGTGAAATTTTGGTACATTTCGGATAACTTTCATATTTTGATGAATAGTGAAAATTACTAAATTTTAATTAAAAACAACTTTTTTAATCAAAATAATTAATAGTGATAAATTATGAATTTGAGTGGTTTTAAAGTATATTTAGAATATATTTTTACCATTTAATATAATGCTGGTCATTGGACATAATTTTACAATTAAACCGAACATAAACAAGTGTCAATCTTTTGATAGTTATTACCTCTTAAAAACACGCTTTTTGTTTTGACAGCGGGAATTAATTTTAAATTAATTTCTGCCAATTCTGTGTTTTGAATTTAGGAAAATGGATTCCATATTTCGAATCAGGATGTTTAAATTGTGTAAATAGGTAACTTTTATTTTTAGACATTTTGAATAGTTACTGTGGTAAATATTTTATTTACCATGGTTAAGGGTAAATCCGGTAAATAAGGGTTAAAAAAATAATATTATAATAATACTAAATTACCCTAAAACGTGTCTTAACCCTATTGGTTGATACATAGTCGACCATGGGAATCTTTGGGTCTATTTTGGGACCCCATGGATCCACTTGTAAGTAATAATGACACTTTATTTTAATTAAGTCAAAATGAATACAAAAATGACACAAGCATATATCTTTTAGAACAACAATTTTTACATAGGGTTATACATGTTGGATTTTCGATTATAAATATTCATTAGAAAGATAAAAAGATTTCCTACATAATGATATTTTATTTATAATTTTTAGACATTAAATAAGTTATTTTATTTATGACACAATGATGATGCAGTAATTACTATAATAGTAAAAAATTAAAATAATTGATATTATAAATACCCAAATAAATATAATATGAAACTTTTAATGAATTAAACTAATTTTCTAGGCTAATATGATATATTAGGATTGATTTAATGGACTTTGTTCGAAGTAATCAATCTTTTATGAGTTTCACAAAAATCAACTATTGAATAGTGTCAAAATTGACATAAAAGAGTTCTTAAAACAAATATTATATTATTAATTGATATTAAATTCCTAAAAATCTAAGGCTCGGCCAAGAGACTTATATTATGATAGGTTAATCATTAAGGGACCACTTGGGGGTCGCTTGGATGTATATAGTATGTTTATTAACCATATTATATAAAAATACAAAGAGACATTGTAAAAGTGAAACTAATTAACTTAGAGTTAATACTTAAAGATAAGGTTAATATAAGTACCCAAAGCTGTCTAAATTCTATTGGATGAGTTGTTTTCGACCTCTCCCCACCTCATACTTTGAATAGTCAACTTTGGAGCCTTTGGAAACCGAATATGAATTTATTATAAATTAATATTTCTAGCTTTTCCAAAGGTGCCCCTCACCCCTCTTATAAAAGGGCACTCCTCCTTCTCATTTCCTCACACCTCTAAAGCCACTTGGCTCGTCCAAACTCTGCCCAACTAAGATCCCCACATCCCACTCCTCCTCCTTGAAGCTTCCCCTTAGGCAGAAAGCATTTCAACAAGTCCTTTGGTTCCAACCAAAGTGAGTTGCCTAGATTAAAGGTAACGATTTCTCTTAAATTATTTTCATTTATTTTGCTTCTCCAACCCCCAAACTCTTTTTATTTCCTTTCTTTTGTAACAACACCAGTATCCTAAATATACTAGGATGTTGTTATAAGAAGGATTCAAACTACACATACACACAACTCCATCTAATGGATGATGAACATAATGTTTCTGTGGATGGCAAACTAACGCCTCACGAAACGATGATTGTTCAAATACATCTTACCACCTCTCATGGTGGCCATTATGATGGAACTGTAATTAAATAAGATATTAATGATATATATTTTATATATAAGCTTCTGTAATTCCATTTTATTTCATTACATTATTCGTTTCATGTTGTATATACATACGATAATTTCATTTGAGGATGTGCGGACTACCGCCCCCTTAAAATGATATGACTCGTTCATACCACACATGGAACGTATAAAGGATGGTGTTAATGAACTTAAGTAACATATATAAAATATTATATTATACTGGAATAGTAATATACCTATGTATCATTTGGATTTGATTCTTTTAAAATAAAAATTAAATGGAAGAAGTGTTCGTGCGTACGTACGGACTACCGTCTCCACGAACGCGATGAGATTCATTCTTCATCGTATCCATTCAAGTATAATTACCATTTAATGATTTAAAAATGATGTTTAAGGACTTGATATCATTCTGGATATGAATAAGATACAACAAACATGACTTATGTAACGAAATATATAAAAGAAAATGAGTAAGTTAACACCCGAAACGACGATAATTCTAAGATATTATTAACAAATCAATGTTAAAAGATCATATATGATATCATATTAATATATATGATTCTTGTATAATTTAATAAAAATTATTTCACCATTATACAGGAGGTTAACCTACCCCAACCAAGGAAAAGTACAAGGTAAGGGTTATTTCACAATCTCTTCCTTATCCGAGGTTGTTTATACGTAATAATCTACTGGGATATCTTTATCATCCACATCCATGTTTCTTAAAAATGTATTTCAAAACATTTTTACTATTTACAAGAATATGGGTTAAAGTCATTTATACCCTTGTTTGACTTTTTATAAGAGGTTTATAAAGGAATCTTTCCGTCGTTTTCAAAACAAGGTCCTTTTTAACCTTTTCGACAGAATTGAGGTAAGAATGTTTTTTTTAACTTATACGGTGGGTGCGGTTATTTTACGCCGTTATAAAATCGTCAAAGCTTTCCTTACAAGCTTACAAGAATATTTTCAAGAAAATTTTTTATTTTATATGGCTCTTAAATGATTTCAAAAATAGAAAGAGATATTTCTCTAAAAAGTGTTTTGATTTCATCTATGTCAACATCCTTTAATGGATTTTACGCTTATTTGAAGTTGATTTATTATAATACAAAACTTCTATATTGTATTGAAGGTTTTGTGATATTTTTGACTGTGGATGTGCTATTTTATACCATTCATATATTATGGTGAAACTATTGACATTTCGTATTCTAGTTTTAATCCGAATGTTTATGTTATATTTCAAACTTTTCTTCAGATGAATGTGCTAAACAAGTATGTTCCGGGTTGGGGACCGGTAAAAGTAAGCCCTCTAGGTTGGGGACTGGTAAAAGTAAGCCCTCCAGGTTGGGGACTGGTTAAAGTAAGCCCTCCAGGTTAGGGACTGGTAAAAGTATGCCCTCCGGGTTGGTGTCCGGTTATTAGAGGCACTCCGGGTTGGTGTCCGGTTATTAGAGGCACTCCGGGTTGGTGTTCGGTTATTAGAGGCACTCCGGGTTGGTGTCCGGTTATTAGAGGCACTCCGGGTTGGGTTCCGGTTAGAAGTAACCCCTAGGTCTTGGGATGAGGCCTAGACAAAGAAATTAACGTTTAGCATTATGCATTCCAACATTATGAAAGTGGTTATTGATTTTTGCATGTGATTATTTGATTAGTAGAATATCCATGTGAATAAGTAAATGGCATTATTTCATTTTATTTATGCCATACCATGTTGAAAGTTCATGTTTAAAAGGCTTTTGTTTTAGTTATACATTGCCTTAAATGTTTATCCTTATTGATGAAAGTTTCCGCTATATTGTTATCCTTACTGGGCATTTGAGCTCACCCCTTTTATATGTTTTATTTTTCCCAGGAAGTGAAGATGTAAGTTATGAATGACCTGCAGGGATATTATGAGGGGATTATAGTGTGGACTTTGGAAACATTATGTTGTTGTAGTAGTTTTTCATTTTATGATGTAATGTAAAACTTATGAATATATCTAGTGTTTCCAAGGCTACTAAACCAATCGGTCTTTCGAGATTTGATCTTTCTTGTGATCATGCCAATGTTACGAAGTAATGCACCGACTCTGGGTAGCTGGGGTCGGGGCGTTACAGTTGGTATCAGAGGAAGTTTAGTACAAACCTTGGAAGCTAGATTTAGATAAACTCTGATTAGAGCACGTAGACCTAAGATGAACTTTGAGGATTAGTATAGAAGAACTTCGTAGAATTTTGGTATTGTAGAGATTTTGTGAGTTTTCCGAGCAATACATCCCTGTCTGGATACGAGCAGGTAGAGGCGGCTCTGGCACAGATGTACCTAGGGGTAAAACCCGAAAACACCGCTTTGAGCTAGACTCGAACGGGAACTGGTGCACGACAACGGGCCTTGCTGCACTCTTGGTTACGACACTCCCGGGGTATATGCTTAGGATAACTCTCATTTTCTTTACAAATCATTATGAAGGGTTTATGAGTATATACTTCCTCAAAGAAAACATTTTTATGATTATGGATTATATCCATAAATAGTTCAATTTATGTTAAGTGTTTTATAAGTATGGGATTATGTATTTCGATTCATAAACTGATCTAGTTTATGCAATTGTTTAGAAATGGCGCCCAGTAGAAGGAATGAGAACTCCAGCAATGCACATGATCCAAAGAGAAGGAAGGATCATATCTTTCATGGTCTTAAGCTAAAATTTATAAGAGAAATAGTCTCCCATGTATTATCATCATATGAAGAAATAATATCATGTGTTGATAAGATAAGTAAAGAGTTTACTGAGTCCTATGGCTTTGAAGGGAAGCAAGAGAAGAAAAGGATGGAAGAGAGAAAGATGGATAAAAGTAAGAGGGAAAAGAAGAATTTTCCCATATGTGGTAACTGTGGAAAGAAACACCCTGGAACTTGCCTGAAAGGAATGGGAGTTTGTTATAAGTGTGGAGGAAAAGGGCACAAAGTACGTGACTGTAAGGGTAAGAAAATGGTTTCAAATGTACAATGCTTCATTTGCAAGGAGTTTGGACACTACGCGAACCTATGTCCCAGTCATCAGAATATGCCGCAAATGATGTTATTGGATAATAATCAAGTTATGATACTACCACAGATGAAGAGGAATGATTAGAGTTCTTATGTTGATTATGTCAACTGAGTGTTGTATCAACAATGTACTTGTTATAATAATTATGGAGTATATAAGGATTGTACTACAGTACTATTTCATTAAGGACTTGAGATTGTGTGGAACAAAGAAAAGTGACTCAATAGCAGAATAAATTTTTGGAAAATATATGGTTAAGAGAATGATAAATCATAATATAGTTCTGATACTGAGGTAGTGATTTTGGAATAATATGTGATTGTTTTGGATAAATTATATTGGATATTCTTGACTACCCTGGAACTGATTAATGATTTGGGGTTTAAAACATTTTTGGATTAATGAAGTATATCCAGCTTTCTATATGGAATAAGGGAGCATGAATGTAATCAATAAGGAATATGGTAATTCGGGATGTTTCAGTGTATTAAAAGAATACATGATGAAGGTATTCATATGCTATTACGGGGTAAAAAGGATCTATATTATGTTTACCTTCCTTATAAATGTTGGACTGTGAGTTTGGACAGAAGTATTTTGGATAGTTCTAGTTTGGATTATTTTGGATTACCATAAAAGGAAAACCTGGAGGTCGGGCGGCAACCCGTCGCGTCCGGCAAGGCTGCGTGACTTGAACCCGCAACCGAAGGGCGACAAGGGTGTATCACCTACCACTGGCCCACGAGATGTCCTGGATTAAATAATGTAGTTTTTATTAAAAGATCTTGTAGATGAATTATAAATTCGTTTATTTTGGAACCCTATACGAATAGTGTAAATAGAATTTTTACGTTCTATTATCTTTTAGAGTGAAAGATGAGTTTGTGGTAGAAATTTATTAATGGATAAAACTCTAATTATAAAGTAAGTATATCTCCTTATTATCTTATCCAATCTCATAAATAAATTCCTCAACATTAATAATAGAAACTTAGAACAAAAATGTTGTCCTAGATGGTACCTTAAATCATCACAAATTTATGGCTTTGGGATTGTTGGCCTTTTCATAGCCATGTTCTCTACCACTCTCCATCAGATAATTGATGGTTAGATTTCTCTTCCATATCCATATTTTCCTACATGGAACCCTAGTATGTGTTATTTTCGGTAATCTTCATACTTTCCACTCTTTATTTTAAATAGAGGCCTCATTAATTCATTTTTCGATGTGGGATTTCAACTAAGATATTTTGAAATGTCAAAAATGTGTTGTCCCAATACAATATATTTTGTTGAACCGATGGTACTTCAAATCATCATAGATTGATGAGTTTAAGGACCTCAATTTTACACTTGTTTGTGATTGATGACCTCAATCAATACCTATAAATATTTACGTTTTTCCTCCAATTATATGTCTCTAATTGCCACCAATGTTCTCCTAATCGAGATCATAATTTGGTGGTAACCCTTTCATTTCTCTTTTCCTCATATTAAGACTAAATTTTAGTAACCCAATTTCCGATGTGGGTTTTCCCACAAAGATATTTTCTACTTTCAACCTTTTATTTTCGAAGAACAATTTCAAATTGTGAGGACGCAATTTATTGAAGGAGGGGAGAATGTAACACCCCAGGATTTCAGAGTGTGTTATTTCTTAAAAATAATTCAATAACTTGCACTACATGAAACACCGAGTTCAATCACACCATTAAAAGAGGTCATGAATAGTATTAACTACATTTTGAACTTTATATAATCCTTATAATTTTAGAATCCCTATTATGAGTTTCTTAGTCATAATGCAAGAACAGATTCATTTTCAGTATTTCACTTTTATCAACTTCTAATAGTGAAACCTTTTTAAATACAAAATTTTAAACTTTTTGACTAAATGGGGACATCAAAAATTTAAAATGAAACACCCCAAGCTTCCACGGTACGTTTCCCTTTGAATTATACAGTAGCGTGTGTTGTACGCAACCTCGAGTTCTAACACACACCACAACTAATTAAACTTGCCGTTGTGAATAGTAATACCTACTTTTTGAAATCATATATATTCAATATTTCAAAATGGACTTCATTTTTAGATTCGGAAGATCAAAATTAGCCTAGGGTGAAATTTTGGTACATTTCGGATAACTTTCATATTTTGATGAATAGTGAAAATTACTAAATTTTAATTAAAAACAACTTTTTTAATCAAAATAATTAATAGTGATAAATTATGAATTTGAGTGGTTTTAAAGTATATTTAGAATATATTTTTACCATTTAATATAATGTTGGTCATTGGACATAATTTTACAATTAAACCGAACATAAACAAGTGTCAATCTTTTGATAGTTATTACCTCTTAAAAACACGCTTTTTGTTTTGACAGCGGGAATTAATTTTAAATTAATTTCTGCCAATTCTGTGTTTTGAATTTAGGAAAATGGATTCCATATTTGGAATCAGGATGTTTAAATTGTGTAAATAGGTAACTTTTATTTTTAGACATTTTGAATAGTTACTGTGGAAAATATTTTATTTACCATGGTTAAGGGTAAATCCGGTAAATAAGGGTTAAAAAAATAATATTATAATAATACTAAATTACCCTAAAACGTGTCTTAACCCTATTGGTTGATACATAGTCGACCATGGGCATCTTTGGGACTATTTTGGGACCCCATGGATCCACTTGTAAGTGATAATGACACTTTATTTTAATTAAGTCAAAATGAATACAAAAATGACACAAGCATATATCTTTTAGAACAACAATTTTTACATAGGGTTATACATGTTGGATTTTCGATTATAAATATTCATTAGAAAGATAAAAAGATTTCCTACATAATGATATTTTATTTATAATTTTTAGACATTAAATAAGTTATTTTATTTATGACACAATGATGATGCAGTAATTACTATAATAGTAAAAAATTAAAATAATTGATATTATAAATACCCAAATAAATATAATATGAAACTTTTAATGAATTAAACTAATTTTCTAGGCTAATATGACATATTAGGATTGATTTAATGGACTTTGTTCGAAGTAATCAATCTTTTATGAGTTTCACAAAAATCAACTATTGAATAGTGTCAAAATTGACATAAAAGAGTTCTTAAAACAAATATTATATTATTAATTGATATTAAATTCCTAAAAATCTAAGGTTCGGCCAAGAGACTTATATTATGATAGGTTAATCATTAAGGGACCACTTGGGGGTCTCTTGGATGTATATAGTAAGTTTATTAACCATATTATATAAAAATACAAAGAGACATTGTAAAAGTGAAACTAATTAACTTAGAGTTAATACTTAAAGATAAGGTTAATATAAGTACCCAAAGCTGTCTAAATTCTATTGGATGAGTTGTTTTCGACCTATCCCCACCTCATACTTTGAATAGTCAACTTTGGAGCCTTTGGAAACCGAATATGAATTTATTATAAATTAATATTTCTAGCTTTTCCAAAGGTGCCTCTCACCCCTCTTATAAAAGGGCACTCCTCCTTCTCATTTCCTCACACCTCTAAAGCCACTTGGCTCGTCCAAACTCTGCCCAACAAAGATCCCCACATCCCTCTCCTCCTCCTTGAAGCTTCCCCTTAGGCAGAAAGCATTTCAAGAAGTCCTTTGGTTCCAACCAAAGTGAGTTACCTAGATTAAAGGTAACGATTTCTCTTAAATTATTTTCATTTATTTTGCTTCTCCAACCCCCAAACTCTTTTTATTTCCTTTCTTTTGTAACAACACCAGTATCCTAAATATACTAGGATGTTGTTATAAGAAGGATTCAAACTACACATACACACAACTCCATCTAATGGATGATGAACATAATGTTTCTGTGGATGGCAAACTAACGCCTCACGAAACGATGATTGTTCAAATACATCTTACCACCTCTCATGGTGGCCATTATGATGGCACTGTAATTAAATATGATATTAATGATATATATTTTATATATAAGCTTCTGTAATTCCATTTTATTTCATTACATTATTCGTTTCATGTTGTATATACATACGATAATTTCATTTGAGGATGTGCGGACTACCGCCCCCTTAAAATGATATGACTCGTTCATACCACACATGGAACGTATAAAGGATGGTGTTAATGAACTTAAGTAACATATATAAAATATTATATTATACTGGAATAGTAATATACCTATGTATCATTTGGATTTGATTCTTTTAAAATAAAAATTAAATGGAAGAAGTGTTCGTGCGTACGTACGGACTACCGTCTCCACGAACGCGATGAGATTCATTCTCCATCGTATCCATTCAAGTATAATTACCATTTAATGATTTAAAAATGATGTTTAAGGACTTGATATCATTCTGGATATGAATAAGATACAACAAACATGACTTATGTAACGAAATATATAAAAGAAAATGAGTAAGTTAACACCCGAAACGACGATAATTCTAAGATATTATTAACAAATCAATGTTAAAAGATCATATATGATATCATATTAATATATATGATTCTTGTATAATTTAATAAAAATTATTTCACCATTATACAGGAGGTTAACCTACCCCAACCAAGGAAAAGTACAAGGTAAGGGTTATTTCACAATCTCTTCCTTATCCGAGGTTGTTTATACGTAATAATCTACTGGGATATCTTTATCATCCACATCCATGTTTCTTAAAAATGTATTTCAAAACATTTTTACTATTTACAAGAATATGGGTTAAAGTCATTTATACCCTTGTTTGACTTTTTATAAGAGGTTTATAAAGGAATCTTTCCGTCGTTTTCAAAACAAGGTCCTTTTTAACCTTTTCGACAGAATTGAGGTAAGAATGTTTTTTTTTAACTTATACGGCGGGTGCGGTTATTTTACGCCGTTATAAAATCGTCAAAGCTTTCCTTACAAGCTTACAAGAATATTTTCAAGAAAATATTTTATTTTATATGGCTCTTAAATGATTTCAAAAATAGAAAGAGATATTTCTCTAAAAAGTGTTTTGATTTCATCTATGTCAACATCCTTTAATGGATTTTACGCTTATTTGAAGTTGATTTATTATAATACAAAACTTCTATATTGTATTGAAGGTTTTGTGATATTTTTGACTGTGGATGTGCTATTTTATACCATTCATATATTATGGTGAAACTATTGACATTTCGTATTCTAGTTTTAATCCGAATGTTTATGTTATATTTCAAACTTTTCTTCAGATGAATGTGCTAAACAAGTATGTTCCGGGTTGGGGACCGGTAAAAGTAAGCCCTCCAGGTTGGGGACTGGTAAAAGTAAGCCCTCCAGGTTGGGGACTGGTTAAAGTAAGCCCTCCAGGTTAGGGACTGGTAAAAGTATGCCCTCCGGGTTGGTGTCCGGTTATTAGAGGCACTCTGGGTTGGTGTCCGGTTATTAGAGGCACTCCGGGTTAGTGTCCGGTTATTAGAGGCACTCCGGGTTGGTGTCCGGTTATTAGAGGCACTCCGGGTTGGGTTCCGGTTAGAAGTAACCCCTAGGTCTTGGGATGAGGCCTAGACAAAGAAATTAATGTTTAGCATTATGCATTCCAACATTATGAAAGTGGTTATTGATTGTTGCATGTGATTATTTGATTAGTAGAATATCCATGTGAATAAGTAAATGGCATTATTTCATTTTATTTATGCCATACCATGTTGAAAGTTCATGTTTAAAAGGCTTTTGTTTTACTTATACATTGCCTTAAATGTTTATCCTTATTGATGAAAGTTTCCGCTATATTGTTATCCTTACTGGGCATTTGAGCTCACCCCTTTTATATGTTTTATTTTTCCCAGGAAGTGAAGATGTAAGTTATGAATGACCTGCAGGGATATTATGAGGGGATTATAGTGTGGACTGTGGAAACATTATGTTGTTGTAGTAGTTTTTCATTTTATGATGTAATGTAAAACTTATGAATATATCTAGTGTTTCCAAGGCTACTAAACCAATCGGTCTTTCGAGATTTGATCTTTCTTGTGATCATGCCAATGTTACGAAGTAATGCACCGACTCTAGGTAGCTGGGGTCGGGGCGTTACATATCACACAAGTAACACCACGAAGATAAAACCACGAAGGTAACTCCACAAAGGTAGATTTACCAAGCAAGTAACACCACAAAGAGAGAAATACCACACATGTAACACCATAAAGTCAATACCCCAAAGGTATAATTACCACACATGTAAAACCAAAAAGTAAGAAGTAACACACATGCAAAAGACTCATCTCAAAATCATGTATAACTTAAGTACATAAGTACAGATGATTAGTCATTAAATATCACATCTTATTCTACTAAGAAGCACTGCTGCTAACCCACACAGGATCGATAGGTAACTAACCCCCACTGACCCACACAGGATCTGACCCACACAAGATCGATATGCATTGACCCACACAAAATCGCAGAGCACTGACCCACACAGGATCTGACCCACATAAGATTGATGTTCTTTCTTCACATTGTATCCTTCCATAGGTTTACTTGCACCTTGTATGCTTAGAATCTGTAGAATCTTCTCCTTGAGAACCTACCAATTCATTGAAGAGTTATATAAAGTTTTGGCTCCTCCGGTCATTGTATGTCCAAATCATTCATCATATCGAATAATCGAAATAAATAACATGCCTTATCAAATATCTGTATTGAATAGAGTATATGAAATTATCAATATTTTCCCAAATAATAAAATAACTATCAAAGTAGACATTATATGTAAAATGGTATTGGTTTTAGGTAATAGTAATATACATGATGAATGAAATGGATAATTAGGGGGAAACTAAATGTTCAATGATCATAGAAGATTAAATATTTCAAGGGAAATAACAAATGATTCAAATAAGTGAATGTGAATACTATCCTTGGACAAATCAATAATAATCCACCAGAGGAAGAATAAGGATGGTACTAATAAAGAAATTTCAAGTGGAGTAAAAATAAATGGTTATTGTTGATGATAAATAGAAATACTATAAAATGATATTTAAAAACAATCCTTGAGGAAAATATCCTTTTATTATGAAAATCATTTTGGAAATTTTTTTCTTTCAAAATCAATTTTAAAAACATTTTCTTTTCAAATTAACTATTTATACATGAAAAGGAATCCTCAAAAAAAAATTATTGTGCGTAAATCTTTACTTTTCATATGAGGTAAAAGAACATTCTTTTGTCATAATTAAAGGTTAAAAAAATTATTTTTTCATAAATTGATAAGAATATTCCTTTGAAAACATTTAAAAAAGAAAAAAACTGTAAAAATTCCTTTACCAAATCATTTTAAAAACATTTATGAATTTTTCTTATTAAAAAATGGGTTTTAGAAGAAAACAGGTTCTCTGTCTAAAGAGAGAAATAATGTTGAGTTTTCTTAGAAAAATTTTCTAAAAAATTTTGAGTACCAAAGAGTGGAAAAAATAGTACTAATAGTTGAAAAAGGTCATGAATAACCAGAAAATAATGAAATATTTTATTGAAGAATGGATCTATAATATTCTAGAATGGAAATTCCCTTGAAAGATTATTAGTACTAGTCAAAAGGAAAATAATCATTAAAAATTCCAATGTGTCCCATAACACTCTTA
Organism: Viscum album; assembly: GCA_963277665.1. Taxonomy (NCBI): domain Eukaryota; kingdom Viridiplantae; phylum Streptophyta; class Magnoliopsida; order Santalales; family Viscaceae; genus Viscum; species Viscum album. The sequence goes on from OY728148.1 coordinate 975,293,779, forward strand.
AACAATTTAAATCATAAGCCAGATGAAGGAATAATATTGAATGAATATTTAAAATAGTATAAAGATAAAATAATTAATGATATAATATATCAAAATGGGTAGTATATACACCACAATAAATAAATAAATGGTGAACATGACATTTATCTCATAGATTTAAAAAGTAAGATGTAAATACCTTACCTTGAGTTTCATTTTGGGTGAACGTCCTTTGACTTCCTATATAATAAAAATGTGTCAATTTTCTAATTTCTTGAGAAAAATTTTCAGGTTTAACAATATATTTATTTCACTTTATGCAATGTTGTATACAACTATTTAAACAATTCTGTTTACATAAGTAGTTTACCCCAAATTCGGATTATGCCTCAACAACAACATTAGTAGTTCAACTATTGTCAAAGGGGTCATTATATGACATCTATAGAATAATAATCATGAAATAATTATCATATTCATTCATTAATTTTACCATTAAAATAAATTATTATATATGGTCATGAAAAATGAACCAACATTACTATCATGGTGAAGGTAGGCCATACGCACGCATGATTGACGTTCTTATTTTTCAATGATCGTTATGGAAAGAATGTAAGTAAAACCAAATATTTTCAGAATGACCAATATAACATAAATAATATATTATTAAATCATATATACTTATATATATAATTATTGTGGTGTAAAATGAATCACATCGTGTCGAGGAGGAAGTAGTCCACACATATATGAACAACGTTATCACTTTTTAAGTGTGTGAAAGGGTAATAAAGAAATTGATATAGATATATATAGTATATTTCCAAAAAGGTAATTATTTTATTTATATCATATAGAGGTTGATTATTTAACATATTTTTAATTATAATCATTCTTTATTCACTCCATGGATCGTGTGAATGAATCACATTGCTTCGATGGGGCAGTAGTCCACCCTTCCTCAAACGACGTTATCGTATTAATGAGAAATGGAAATTATTAAAGGTGTGTATTATAAAAGGATTAAATTCGAATAAGAAATTAATTAATATCATTTATATCATATAAAAATATATTTTCCATCATAAGGGCCAACTATGAATGTTGGTAAAGTAAAATGAACAATCAACGTTTTGTGAGGCAGTATTTCAATATACACAGACACAATATGTTCATTACCCATTAAATGTAATTATGGGTAAGTGTAGGTATTACCCTTAGAATAAAACATACTATTATATTGAGCATATGGGTTTTTATACAAGAATCAAATAATAAGATATGAGGGGTTGGATAATGGAAATAAAACTAAAAGTCAGCAGAGAATATGTTACCTCTTAATCTGGTTACTATTTTTGGTTTGTACCAAAAGGATTCCTTGTATGGATTTCTAACAAAAGGGAGGATTTAAGGTCTAGGTTAAGGAATTTGTGTATCTATATGGGTAGATATTGGTTGAAACTAATTGGTTTGAGGGTGTAAGGAATGTGGAGAGGTTGTGACTTTTTATAAGTGAGGAAAAGTAATAACTTCGTATTTTGAAAACAAATTAGGTTTACCCACATTTTTACCTTACAAAAAGTTATAAAAACCCAACCAAACTCAATAATGGAAGGTTAATGTCTTAATTATTTCCATAAAATTGGTTTTGGACAAATCTTGAACTTGTTCCATAATTTGTGGAAATGAAAGTTGATATGTCACTAATCCTATGTGATCAAGGATCTCAAAGGGCCCAATATTCCTCGGGAAAAAACATACCTTTCTTTAAAAAGTTTATGACTCTCTTCTATGGTTATATTCAAAGAAAAACTTTTTCTCTAAGATAAAAATTATAGTCCCTTCGGTAGTAGTCAATATAGCTCTTTTACCGACTCTAGTTAGCTTTTATATGTTTTTGTATGGATTGAGACTTCTTTGTCATCACTTTAAGAAGATTAGGTCCATGTATCTTTCATTCGACAACTTCATCCCAAAACATTTTGAGTTCAACATTTATTTACATTCAAATATTCTTATAGATCCATTTAAATAGTCTAGTGGAAGTTGTTTTTATATGAAAACTCAACCAATGGGATATGTTGATCACATCCTCCTTTAAATTCCATAATGTGTGATCTTAGCATGTCCTCAAGTGTTTGAATAGTCCCTTAGATTTTTTATTAGTTTGGGGGTGATAGGTCATACTAAAATTTAATTTAATACTAAAATATTATTGAATTATTATATAGAATTTATAGGTGGACCTTGGATCACAATCAAATATGATCTAAATTGAACCCCAAGAAACCACACCATTTATTTAACATATATCTTGGAAATTTTTTCAAGTGAGAAATATTCCCAAATAGTGATTAATTGGTCAGTGTTAGTGATTCAATCTACCACAAACCATATCGTATTTTCTCTGTGGATGTTTTTGGGAGACTGGTGATAATGTCCATGGGGATATTCACCCATTTTTACATGGTTATAAGAAATTGTTTCATCATACCTTTAGAATTTTTTCACTCTAATTTAACGTGATGGCATACCAAACTCCTTGATATATACTCCATAATCTCCTTCTCTGTTTAGTCCTATCAAAAGTGTTCTCATAGACCATGGTACATATTTGTACTTCTGGGGTGGGGCACAAAGATAGGCTATGTGCATTATAAAATAGCATGATCATTATCTCAGGTGATGAAGGAACACAAAGCCTAATTAAAAACTAAATTACACCATCCTCATCAATTTGGAACTCATGTAGATCCCCTTTATTTATTTCAACTTTTTTTTAGCTCCAGATCATCCCTTTATGTCTCCTTGAACTTATCTTGGATAGATGATTGGGAAATAATTTGGGAGAGGTAGGTTGTATTCTATATCATTATGATTTCAAGATATATCCTTTTCATATACAATAAGATAAGGTCTCTATCAATTTTCAACATGGATATAGTAGCATGTTTGTTTTATGTTAAGATCATAATCTACCTTATTCTCCTTTCTCAGATTGTAGTGAATATAGAAATCATAGTCCATGATAAGATAAAACCATTTTCATTGATTCATATTGATATACTTCTATGTGAATATATACTTTATATTCTTATGATCGGTATATATGTCAAACCTATCATCATAAAGATAGTGCAACCAAATATTTAGAGAAAAGATCATATCTTCTAACTCTAGATCATGCACCAGGTGGTTCTTCTTAGGGATCTTTAAATATCACGACGAATACGATATCACTTTATCATTCTGCATGAGTACACAACCCATGACTTTCTTTGAATGATCACTATATATCACAGAACCTTCTCCAGTTATTGGTAGTATGAGTACACGTTAAGGCCAAAATGATAAGGATAACTATCATATTTAGGTATTATTTTTTGTTGTCAAGGAAGTTTAAGAAGAAATTAAATCACTTCAATTCTTATTTGGTTAAAATCAAACTGACCATCGTATTCAAGAAAATAAGACTCACAATGGTTAAGAAAGTACATTTTATTGGGAATATGTTTTCGGGATGAAGAGGATCATTATACTCACCCTAAGTCTAGAATGAAAGGTTTAATTGTAATGGAAAAAAATCAGAGTCTTCTTGACTTTGTTGAAAATATAATTATGCTTTGCTGATCTTGGAGTTCTCATAAATCATTAGTATGTTATAAAACTAGTCATTAATGATTGATGAAATAAAGAGAAGAAAAATATTCTACCAATCATATTCAGTTTGATCATAATTATACCAATCGTATTCAGGTTGAGAAGGAAAGAAAGATGTTGATAAAATATAGGTAAGTAGCAACACATTACTTGGTAGGTTATATGATGATGAAGCTGATATTAAACATAATAAAAGTCATGAAGGAATTAAGGTTACTTACATAAAGTTTACGAAAGAATAAATTTGATGAATTTGAATCATTCCAGTATCAAGATCATCATAATGATATTTCTGGATGAATAATTTTTTAATGACCAACGAGGATGATCGTAATGATGGTGCTAGTTTTTAGTTAAACTAAATTCCAAAATGATTCAAATCCTAGAAGAAAGTACTTAGCGAGCATCATATTCAAAAAAGAAATAACCTCTTAATGTTGATCCATTGGATTTAGTATGTCATAATATTCATCAAAGGTTGAATTTTTTGTGATAAAAATTGACGAGTATCATATTTAGAAGAGAATGAAGGTGTTGAAGTTGAAGCTGTGGATACCGGTCCATCGGACTCGGTATGCCATCATAATCATCATAGGAATAATTGTTTGAAACTGATGAATGTAAAGAAAATGAAAAGTATGTGGTGGCCAATATGAAGAATAAATTCAGAGATTTATCAATAATTTATTCAACCATTTAAAATAGGTTTAATTACTTTGTTTATCATTCAAGTGGGTTAAGACAATAGATAAAGAAGAATATATTATTTTACATCTATCTTCATCGTAATGAGGCAGATCATAATGACAAATCAGAATGGGAAATTAGAATCAGACTAATGTTTTTATATAATGTATAATGTATAGATAGATCTATTTTAAGATTCATTATGGTTGGATAAGTTTTGAGAAGATTTATTGACGGCAAGATGCACCTAAAACTCAAAGGAACATATAGATTCATAAAATTTAATTCAGAGGAAAAATTTTCTGGAATCCCACCCAAACCATTTTTTGGTTGAGTATAAAATAGAAATTACTTTGTAATTAATGATAGATGTACTATTAATGGTGAATACGAGACACGGTAGAGATTTATAGAGAATAAGAGGTATCCTGATTGAATTTTATTGAAGAAGTATTTATTATAGAAGAAGCATATGAGAAGAGACAAGATTGTGTTCAACTAATCATCGTATTGGGATGAATCATCAGACTGAAAAAATTGTATTGTGATTTCTATATTGAAGAAGAAATGGTTCATAATTTTCTCAAATATATTCTAAAAAAGTCATATATTATTCTTATTGATAAATTAGACTAGGAGAATCAGACTGAGTTTTATAAAAAAGTCCATAAAAGTTCTTACCAACTTCTAGGTAAGAAAGTAAATAATTTTTTTTTAAAAGAAAACATTTGTGAATGTTGATAAAGAAGCATCATAACTTGTTTTGTTACAAAAATTTGTATTACATCAATTGTTCTGGAAGGATAATATGCACTATTGAATTGTTTACATAGTGACACACAAGTGAAAGGGCATATCCTACTCAATGTATTCCAAATAAAATGATTGTATTCTAGTGGATTGTGTGGTATTAGATCATTTTCAAACAATACCAAGGATGTAGATATTCTTGTTAAATAATAATCCTTGTAAATTCTTATGTTCTTATAGATGTGGGTTTTAATTATTATCAATAGGAAGAGAAATATTTAACACGATGCAAATGTTTATTAATAAATAAAGAAATATAAAAGAAAAATATATCAGTAATTCACCCCTCCCCCTCTCAGTGATATAATTATCTTGACTGGGCAATTACAATTATTATCAGAGACATGTTCCCTTCATTTATTCTTTGTTGATGTTTTGAAGAGAAGTTTACGGATATTTTGAATTGTTTCTACAATAAAGGAATCCATGTTTTTTATGGTAAGAATTATCATATTTGGAAAGATATAATGTTTACCCATCTTATGCCAATTAGATATGAATTTCTTGAAGAAGCAACAAATGTATTTCATCCTATTTATGATAAAGTTGATCTTAATATATTGATAATAATAATCTTGATAGTGATGGAAGGGACAAGAATTATTTACTATCATCACTTTCTAAAAGTGAATTTTTAGGGTGAGGGGTGTTTCCATAACTAATGGTATATAGGATAGGCTGAAAAACATATATGAGGGCAATACAAAAGTGAAGAAGAAAAATTAAAAATCTATAGGTTGAAGAATTAAGACTTGAAAATATGTGGGTATGAATCTATTGGGGACTTATTTACTAGGTTAAATAACATCAACAACACTATCTGATGTCTTAGTTAAATGTTCTAGGATTCTATAGTTATTGAAAAGATATTAAGAATTTTCATGAAAAATTTTATGGTAATGTTTATTAATTAGAAGATAGATATCAAAAAAATTATCTATTGATGATTTTCATAGAACTCTTATCACTTATAAAATAATAATGTATAAAGATGTGAAAATAAAAATAAAATTTGATAGAGAAATTTCATTCAATACTGTGAATAAATAGAAATCAAATAAGATTATTATCGAAGAATAAGGTGGATATTTTGATTTTGAAAATGAGGTATGTAAAAATCTTGATGATATTTTATCCAGTTTTTCTAAAAATGTGAGAATAAGTATAGGTAAATATAAAGGGAATTTTTCTTTGAAATGTTTTGAATGTGGATACATTGGGAACTTTACAAAAAAAATTACACAAAGAAAGAATGAAAAATATGGTGATTAAGATTAAATAAGGCCAAGAAGGTCATGTAAGAAATATGGTGGAAAGGAAAATTTTATTCAATAGGGAAGGGTAAAAAATTATCAAAATATAAAAGGTGTATTTTCTTATCTAATGATAAAGAATAAGAATATAGTAATAAAAAATCCTAAAATTCTACTGAGCACGTTCGTAAGAATACGTTTACTGTAATAATTAATGATGAAGAATTCAGAATCAACAGTTCATATTATGAAGAAACTCAACTTAAATTTCTTTTAAAATATGATTGGATATATATTTGAGAAATATTAGAAGTCTTGAAAAACAAAACAAGAAGTTGGAAGATGAATGTTCCTCATAAAAAATTTATAAAATATTTTTATTTTAGAAGAATATAATTCAACTTGATATTTGTGATTTGAAAAAATATCATAAGGAAGAAAAGAATCATAATGAACATCTGGAATGGAATTTAAAGGCATAAAAATAATAGTTAGAACATGTCCAGTAAAAACTTTGTAAAGATGAACATAAAATTATATTTTCCAAAAATTATATATATGAAGTTGGTGGTAGTTTTCATAAGGAAAACATGATAAGGATAAAAAATGTAACCATAAAAAGATGATAGGAAAGATATAATTATTTCTAGAAATAAGAAATCTTAGAAATTTATCTATGTGGCTAAGATAAATAAAGTTGAGAAATCATATGTTTTTGAAAAACCTGAGTCTAAAAATGTTTCTAAAAATTATTAATAAGTAAATTTTTCTATTATTTCTAGTTATGACAAGGATAAAAGGAGAAATAATCTAAAAAAGAAGATTCTGATTGATAACAGAAAGGTTAGTGGTCAACAAAATTCAGAAAAGATGGTTGCTAAGAAACATATTCACAACTACAGTCAGTATGGATGCTATAGAGGAAAATATTCTTTCTATGGTTACTATTGGTATTGTGATGGAATCATAAATAAAACAAATATGTGTTGGTTCAACCAACAAAATTACTATTATTCCATAGGTTATAAAATTCATAGGTTTGGGGGGATACAATCTTCTCAAAAGAATAAGTATGAAAAAGAAGCTCTAAAGAAACCTGATAATGATGGTATAAAAATTAAAAATAGGTTCCAACCACAAGAAGCTATTTTTGAATGATGTGAACAACCAGGTAATCTCTCTAAGGGTTTTATTTTTTTTACAGGCACAAAATAATTTTCTTAACATTTCTCTAAAGCCAGAGGTGAAGAATGAAAATCTCTTATTATTAAAACTACCCTCAAATCATTTAAATGTGAACAAATTTGGATTCTTGATAGCGGTTGTTCCTCACAGATGAAAGGAAATTTAATTTTTTTGAATAATTTAAAATACTTCAAAGAGGTAACTATGACATTCAACAAGGATGGATCAATAAAAATCAAAGGTTTTGGATCAACTATCATTGGGAAATAATAGTTTAAATCTTACAAATATTTATATATTGATGACTTGAAACATAACATGTTGAGTGTTTCACAATTGTGTGATGAAGGTCACAAAGTTACCTTCGGGAAAGTGTATTTTTTGGGAAAATTGATATGGATGAAAAGATAGTTACATGAGGTCACCATAAAAAGGGGAACATATTTCATGTTGGTGAGGTAAAAAACTATTTTTACTTGGGTATGGTAGAAGAAAATTAATTATAGCATTAAAGGATGGGAATCATGTGTCAAATTAAAAATAGTAAGTTATGAAAGCGATATTGTGTTCAAGATATTCTTGATTTTCAATGAATAAGAGATTTTTGTTGCACTATTTTTCATATGGGAAAAATTACAATGACTGTGTATAAGAAAGTTGAGATTTGTTCAAAACAACCCTTGGAACGTATTCATCTTGACATCTATGGACTAATGAGAAAACAATCAAAAAAATGTCGATAATTACTTCATCACGTTCATTGATTAATTTAATCACATTACTTGTGTTATTAATATGAAACATAAATCATATTCTCTGAGAATTTTTAAAGTTTTTAAGAGAAAAGCAAAGAAGAAAAGTGAGTATTCAGGGAAAAAGTTGAAAACTAATAATGGTGATAAGTATAAGAATGAAGAATTTGACAGTTATTCTGAGAAGAATTGAATTTATCATGAGTATAGTACCCTATACACACCTCAACAAAATTGGGTTGATGAATGGAAGAATATAAGTTTGGTGGAAATGGAGAGAACTATGTTACTTGAACATGGTCTTTCTTATTCGTATTGGAGGCAACCCATGAGTACCTTTGTTTATATTCAAAACTGATGATTCTATAGGCCAAGTTGGTATATGACTCTATTAAAAAATTTTATAGAAAAACTACATTTTTGAAACACTTAATAGTTTTCAAGAGTCCATGCATTATAAAGAAGAAAGGTGGAAATATGGGAAAGTATGAGCAGAAAGGTGAAGATGAAAATTTTCTTATTCATGCTCTAGAAGGAAGAGGATATATATGTTTCAATAAAGAAATAGAATGAACTTTTTATTCTAATAATTTTAAAGATATTGAAAATTATATTAAGGATAAATACAATCAAATAAATTAGGATGTTGAGCAGGATTTAGACTTTTTTGTCAACATTTCTGGTAAGGGCACATCCAATTGTAATCCTACTCAAAAACAAGAATCAGACTTAGCTATTTCAAGTGATGAAGAATAATCTCTAAAATATCATCCCAAGATGGGGAAGCTAGTGGAAGTTCAGAACATTATTGGTGATCAACATAAAAAGGTTCAAACAATAAGAACAAAAAATTCTATTACTCGTACTTATTTGTATTTAAAAATTGGGCCGAATGATGTGAAAAATGATTTTGAGTATCTAGAATGGGTTCAGTCCATGAATGAAGAGTTAGAATAGATAGAAAAGAATGATTCATAGGAACTCACACTTAATCCAGATAAAAAAACTGTTTTTGGTACAAAGTGGGTTTCCTAGAACAAAATGAACGAATAAGCTGAAGTGATAACAAACAAGGAAAGATTATTATGTAAGGGTTACACTAAAATTGAAGGTGTTGATTTTGAAGAAACTTGTTCTCTGGTGGAAAGGTTAGAAATAATCATAATTTTTCTTGTTATTTCTTCACAATGGTGTTACAAAATTTTTCAAATGGATATAAAGTCTGCAATTATAAATGTTGATCTTAATGAAAAGTTTACATTGAAGAGCCTTGTGGATTTGTTGTTGGAAAAAAGGAATGTTATATGTGAATATTTAATAAATCCTTGTATGACTAAAGAAATATATGAGGGAATAGTATTCCAAACTAGATACTTTCTTAATGAATATGAGTTTTAAGAAAGGAAGTGTTGATAACAATATTTACATCAATGAAATTCAAGATTTTTTCTTTCATCAAAATTTTTTATATTAATGACATTATCTTTACTAGGAATAATGAAAGATCTTGTGAAAAGTTTGCTAAATAAATGAAAAAGTTGTTTGAGATTTCCATGTTGGGAGAAATGAAATACTTTATTGGGTAACAAATTTTATAAAAGACGAAACACATTTTTCTTTCTCAAAAAAAGTATGCTAAAGAAATTCTTAAAAAGTTCAGTATAGAAAATTTGAAACTAGTTTACACCTCAATATCATTTGGAACAAAGTTGAGTAATTATGGAGAAGACAAGAAAGTTGATCATAAAGTGTTTCCAAAGTTGATTGGAATTTTTTATATTTTACTACCTTAGGACCCAACAATGTTTATTATGTTACCTTATTTGAAAGATTTTATAGTGATCCTAAATAATCAAATTTACTTTCTAGAAAAAGAGACCTCAAATACATCAAAGGCCCAAAAAATTCCGAAATCAGGTATGATAGCTTAGAAAGTATTTATTTTTTTGGTTATTAAGATGCTGATTGGGCAGTAAATGTTAATGATAGAAGATCCACATCAAGTGGAGTTTTATTTCTATGTAAAAGTTATGTTTTTTAGAATATAATGAAATAGAATTTAGTAACTCTCATTACACTTGAATCTGTATATTTTTTTACTACACAATCTGCTACCCAAATTATGTGGATGAAGAATCAGTTAGAATACTAACTTTTTGAATTGAATTTACCATTTATCTTGGGTTGTGATTATCAAAGTGAAATCAACCTTTTCAAGAATCCAGTAAAACATTCTCATTCAAAACATATGGATGTCAACAATTATTTCATCAGATATCATGTGTATAATAATGAGTTGAGCTTGGAGTATGTTCTTAAATCGGAACAAGCTGCTAACATTTTCACAAAAACTTTACCCAAGGAATAATTATCTAAACTGAGCTTGAACAATGTCATCTAACCTCTTTCTCTTCAAGGATGGGGTATGTATTTTTGTTCCCTCTCTCATATTATCATTGGAATGTTTATTCAAGGGGGGGGGGTTGTTTTATAAACCTATCATTATGGAAGCATGTAAATAGAGTGAGTTATGGGTAAATTCTGAATTCATCATAGTAAGTGTGTGAACTATTCTAACTGTTTGATGGAGTGGTTGTTAGAAACAATTTTTTTTGTATTCTATGGAGGTCTAAAATTTTAGGAAGAAAAGATGAAGAAATGTTTCATAATCACTACTTTTGGACATCATGAATTTTATGTCAATAATTCTTATTTCCAATAGTGATTTAGCACACATAGTCTTATAATTATTGATAAGTAATACATAGCTTGAGGATAAAAAGTTCAGTGATTTATGAACCTTTGTTGACAAAAAAATATAATGTGGGAGATTGTTAGGACCAAGATGATAAAGATGAATATCATATTTAGGTATTTTCATTTGTGGTCAATGGAGTTTCAGAAGAAAATAAATCACCTCACTTTTTAATTGATAGAAATTGGTCTGACCATCATATTAAATAAAATTAGACTCACAATGGTTACGAAATTCCATCACATTGGGAATAATTTTTATAGATGGAGAGGATCATCGAACTCAACCAAAGTTTGGAATGAAATGTTTGATCATAATGGGGAATAATTTGAGTCTGCCTAACTTTGATGAAAATATGATTTTTCTTTTCTGATCTTGGAGTTCTCATAAATCATATGTATGTTGTAAAACATGTGATGAAAGCTTGATGAATGAAATGGGAGAAAAATATTATTCCAATCATATTCAGTCTGATTGTAATCATGCCAATCGTATTCATGATGAGTAGGAAATAAATAAGTTTATTAATGGTAGGGAAGTTGCAACACTTTACTTGGTAAGTGAGATGTTTCTAAAGTTGCTCATTAAAGTAATAAAATCCATAATGAAAGTCATGATACTTATTAAAAGTTTATGAAAGAAGAAAGTTTATGTATTTTAATAGTTCTGGTCTAATGATCATCATAATTATATTTATGGATACAGATTTGTTTAAAGGAAACACAAGATATTCATAATAAAGGTTCTAGTTTTCGGTCATACCAAAATCTAGAAGATTTAAATCCTTGAAGAAAGATGTTTTTGATAATCGTATTCAAAAAATAAATAAGTCACTAATGTTGATCCATAGAATTCAGTATGTCATCATATTATTTAGAGGTAGAATTGTTTGTTATAAAAATTGATTGGTATCATATTCCGAAGAGAACTAATTTTTTGATTTTGAAGCTGGTGATACTGGTCCATACTCAGTATGCCATAATAATCATCAGAGGAATAATTTTTTTGAACTAATGTATGAAAATAAAAGGAAAATTATGTGGAGGCTAATATGAAGAAGAAATAAATAGCTATATCAATAATTTAGTTAACCCTTTAGAATAGTTTTAATTACTTTGTTTACAATTCAAGTGGGTCAAGAGAAGAGATGAAGAATAATATAATGACTAAAATTTGTAATCATCATAATGAAGCAGGTCGTAAGAACAAATTGAAATAGGAAATCAAAATTAGAATGATGTTTATAGAAATTCAAAAGAATAGTTGAAGTTGTGAGAAGATTTGAGAATGATAAATAAGTGTTGAGAAGAGATTATGAAGTTAATATAAACCAAAATTTTAATAGAACGTGTAGATTCAGAAAATTTGATTGAGTGGGAAATTTTTTAGGAATCCAACCCAAACCATTTTTTGGGTGAGTATAAAAGGGAAAGTACTTTGTACTTTTGACAAATGTACTATTCACATTAAATAATAGAGAAGACATACCTCTAGAGAGAAGAATAGGATTCCATATTTTGTTTTATTGTATTCAACTGGTCATTGTATTGGGTGGAATCATCGGACTAGGAAAATCATATTGGGAGTTTTTGATTTAAGAAGAAGTGGTTCAAACTCTTCTCAACCGTATTCTAAAAAAGCCATATATTTTTCACATTGAGAACTAAAATTAAGATAATCGGATTGGGATAATTAGATTGGTAAATCAGACTGAGTATTGTAACAATTGAATTGTTTATATAGAGCTACATGAGTGAAACAAAATATCCTACTCATTGCATTCCACAGAAAAGGATTATTTTCTAACAGACTGTGTGGTATTAGATCATTTCAAAATCATAGAAAAGATGTATCTATTCGGGATGAATATTGATACTTATAAATTCATGTGTTCATATATATGTGTGTTTTAATTGTTTTCAATAGGTAAAGGAATATTTAATAATATTCTAAGGTTATTACATAATTAAGGAAGTAAAAAATAAAAATAAATCACTGTTTCACACTCTCCCCCTCTCAGTGATACAATTATCTTGACAGGGAAATTACAGTACAAGAACAGTAATTATCCTCTTCTGGATCTCCTTACAAATTTCCTCATATATTTCATCCATAAATAATTTATCCCATTTTGTGGTAAATTAGTTAGTTGGCTAAAAAATAATGATAAATTTGTCACCAAATGTAAATAGTAACTAGCTAATCTCTAAAACTATAGATCTCTATGACACTAGTTGGTCTTGGTTATTCTTCAATTTCCTTTTTCATTGAATGTTCCACATAAATTCCATCACTAGTAATCATGTTCCCCAATGTGACTTCTTGCATCCAAAAGTCACACTTTTTGAACTTAGAATACTTTTTCTCTTTCCTTAATATCACCCACACAATAATTATATTCTCTTCATATTCCTTCTCAATCTTGTAATAAATGAGAATATAATCTATAAACACTACCAAAAATTTGTTGAGTTGGTCTCTAAAGAATATATTCATCAAATCCATAAATATTGTAGGAAAATTTGTATGTCTGAATGGAATTACTATAAACTCATAGGGTCAATAACTTGTAAGGAAAGAAATCTTTTGAATATACTCTTTCTTCAAATTTAGTTTAAGATATCCATAAAAAGGATACACCATTGAGAATTATTTCACTCCTCGTAGTTGATTGAACAAGTCATCAATCCTTAGGTGAGAATAATTTTTATTTATGGTGATCTTGTTGATATCTTGGTAATTGATATACACCTGTTCTTATCTATCTTTCTTCTTGCCAAATAGAATGGGTGAACCCCTATGTGATGTACTATGGAGCATGAACCATTTTTTCAAATGCTCTTATAGATACTTCTTTAACTACTCAATTTCAATCAAGGCCATTCTATATGGGAATTTTGAGATAGGAGTGGCTCTGGGTATGAGATCTATTGAGAACTCTACCTCATGATCAGCGGATTCCATGTAACTCTTTTAGAAATACATCAATGTATTCCCTAAAAATGGACATTTCCTCCAGGTTAATACCTTTCTTTGACTCAACCATTTGGGCAAGGTATGATTATCTACAGGGCATCAAAACACACACTATTGATGGGATTTCCAAATAAGATTCCTGATTATCCTTGAATTTTTATAGGATCATGGGATGGTTCAGAATATAAAAATATATTTTTTCCAATAGTTGATTTCTTATATATATAATGAAAGGCTATACATGTCCAATATAGCATCAAATTTCAACAAGGGAAATATAATAATATTTGCAAGAACAATCATCCCAAATATGATTATAGGAGAAGAGTCCAACACATGGTTTGTAATGATTACACCACTATGTTTTTTATGGATATCTCCACTTAAATCTATCGGGGCATCAATTCATTAGTTCTAGAAATATTTTAGGATATAAATGAATAAGTAGAACCAGAATCAAATAATACTTTTTCTATTATTTAGTGAATAGGAATCATACCTTGTATGAATTAATTTTTACACTCCACTTCATTAGTAGTGATGATATAAGATTTCCCTTAATCCATTGAATTTGGTGATTGCTGACACTGGTTTCCCTCAAGGACATGTGGTTTAGTGCACTTGCTTACATAACACCCTTGGTCCCTATAGTTGAAGCATTGAACCATGGGTGGTTTATTAGGATGTTCCTTCTTTTCCTCTATCATGTTGGTCAGATTCTTCATTTATCTTCAATATTCATTAGCTTGGTGTCCTTCTCTCCCATACTTGAAGAATTTCCCAATCCCATTGAGGTAATTAATATGATGCTTCTTCCCACATTTTTGACATGTGGGTAGTTGGATCTTGTTTCCTCATTTGTCATTTGACCCACAATAATGAAACCCCATTCTTCTCTTATTATCTCCATAACCAAGGAACCATTCTTTGAACACCATATCTACTTTATGAGCACATTTAACCACATCTTCAAAACTCCCAAATTATTATATTTCTAGATCATTTCGAAGGTGTATTTTTAAAACAATAAAGAACATATCTATTTTTCAATAATTATTGATAAAAAACCCAAGGAATACATTTAAAACCTTATGATGTTTTTATCATAAGCTGTGACAACTTCACATTCCTTTTTCATTAGCTATATGAATTCTCTGTGAATCTTTTTTTTTGAAGAGTTCATGGAAAATAATTTATAAGAAATATTTTCTTAAATTATTCCCACTCCATCACTTCCATTTAATCCTTTGGATTTTTGTTCTTTATCAATTACTGTTATGGAATAGCTTCTCCATATAATTGATAAATTGCAATAGTCACCATCTCATTATTAGAGAAATGGATCATAGAAAAGATATTCTTTATTGAGTTAACCCACTATTCCACATCAAGTGGATTGGAAGTTCCACTAAACATCGATGGTCATTTTTCATTTAAGACTCAATGGATAATTGATCCTTCTTGGGTGAATATAGAAATTCCACATAGTTCATGTTATTATTCATATCTCATGAAAACTAAGTAATCATTTCCACAAAGTTTGGAACTCAACCTCCCATGGAATTGGGGATCTCATTTGGATAATTGTTTCATTGTCACTCACACAAATTTTAGGCCTAGTTTCTCCTGGTTCCTACCATTTTCTAGAATAGAAAATGTCAGAACAAAACATAAGTCAATAAATCATGAGTAATTTAATCTTTTATGAAATTAACACTAAAGGATTATCTTATGGGATCCCAATGTTTATAATTTTCTAAAAATAGTCTTCTATGATATTTTACCAATACATAGACTTATACTAAGGGTTTTTACTCTTGTTTTCTAATCATAATTCCCAAATTAAATAAACCATTCTTAGATACCAACTATAGTGACCCTAATTTTTCATACGTAACTATTACATCATTTTAAAGATAAATAACATAATAGAGTTACAAATCTTGGATCCAAATGTTTATGTCTTAGAAAAATTATCCTCATAAATTACTTGTACATAATAAAACATAAAAATTTATTTAAATTATTGATCATTATCCTTTTAAAATCCCACATTATCTTTAGTACATGCAATTTCCTAAGGACATACATCAATGAAAGGGGTAAGACAAAAGCCCTGTAAGAGGATGAATAAGGAACTTGAATCAATATAACATAGGTGAGCATAATCATCATATCATAAGACTTGGATCATTATCAATATCATGAGGTAGAAATGTGATAAATTCATTGAATTTGGAAATGCATAAAAAATAAACATCATGGCATAGTGGTCAAATGCCACATATAGTTGTGAATAAAGCTAGTATCATGTTAACACATAACATATGTGAATAATCATCACGGTAATAAAATCTAGCATCATTTTCACATATAATAAAAATTATCTCATGAAATACAACACATTACCCAATGCATTGGAGGGATATATAATTTTGGTCTAGTCAACACATCAGAATATTTACATAATCTTTCATGTCACATAGAATGTGTAACAATCATTCCATGAAATAACCCATGGAATGGAATGGGTTTCATGAGGATTTCAAAAATTATGATTTCATAAATAAATGTTGGGTTCCAAAATTAAAAAATGAAAAACATATTTTCTATAAGAATCGTCATTATTTAGTTAAGACTAAGCAACTCAAGAAGGGTCAAATATGTGTTTTGAAAAGAAGATTTATTTTGGAAAATCATTGTATTTTCCATAAAATAAAATAAAAAACATGTATATCCCAAAAAGAAGAGTGATGAATAATGAAATTATATTTAAGGAACATTAGAGGACTATTTATTCCAAATATGTCATGAAATATGGATAACTCAAAGAAAAAGAGTTGGGTTCAAGAATCCCCTTACCTAAATTCCTTCTTTATTTCGTCACTTTTGCACCTCTTGAATAATAAACATATATTTATTTTAAAACTATTAATTTGTTAATTATATCCATTTATTCAATTATATATCAATTATAATCATTTTATTATATTTATTAATTTATATTTATGAAATTGAAGTGTTTTGAAATCATGATTTTCATAAACAAAATTTGTTTCACATTGATTTCTCAATTTTTATTTAGAGTCATTTATAGAAAAGTATGATGAAATCCAGTAGATTATAATAAATGTAATTAATTATTTATATATTATATATAATTAATAATATCAATACATTAAGGTGGTTATAATAATTGTCTTAGAAATGTCTCTATAGGTGGTTAATCAACCTTTAACGGTACGTTGTTAAAAGAGATGGGAAAGCGAAGTATTGCATTTATTTTTGTCATAAATAGGACAATTACCTCATGTTAACATAAATAATGTAATTTTAAATTATTGAATAATTAGTTTTATAGTATATGGTTTTTATATTAATTGGTAAAAATAAGAAAGTGAATAAGATAAAATGGAAATGTTAATTGAGACTTACTCACTCCTCAATATAGCTTCTCTTGTAAGACGCTATAACACCCTTGGTGATTAGAGTTGGATTGCTCCAAAATGACCCTAAGTAATGTATGGGGATTTAGAGGGTGTATATAGGAAGATATTTTACCTTGGAATGTTTTAGAGGAGTGTTTTTCCAAGGGAATGGAGAGGGATTATTTATAATTTAAGAGAGGGGTATTTTTAGAATAAAATATTTAATAAAATTATACATCAAAGGAAAAACATGTAATAATTAATTTTTGACTAAATAAATCATATATAAATATAATATAATGGATTTAAGACTTTAAATCACCTTTATAATTATAATTCTTTAACTTATTAAAAAGAAAACTGAAGAAAAAAAGAAATTGATATTTTAATGAATCACTTTTGAGTTTAGGTTTTAGAAAGTGATTTTTAGGTTTTTAAATTAATTTTATTGTATTTTAATCACTCAATTATAAAATTAAATATATAAATGCAGAAAAAAAAATTTATAAAGGATTATGTCATTATGACATCATGAATGATGTAATATAAGATACATAGATTATATGAAAAACTATATTTTTACTATTCACCTAAAAATTGATGTATTTTATAAAATTACCAAAAAATCACCCTAGGAAAATTTTAAATTGATCATTTCAAAAACGATATTAATTTAATAAAAATAAATATCTAAAATTTGTTAAATATAATTTTTAATACGAAAATAATGATTTTTACAAAATACAATAAAATACAGTTTATTAAAAATATGCATTATTTTATTAGAGGTTTTTAATCATGATATTTATTTTATTGAATTATAATTTTTTTATTTACATCAATTAATTGTGATAAATGTTATTTATATCAAAATTTATTATTTTTTGGTAAAATCACTATTCCAGTGGTCAGGTTACTATTCCCAAAGATCAGGTTGCGATTCCAACAGTCACATTATTATTCCAACAATCACATTACCTTATATATATGCCACTCAATTATTTAATACAATATTCAAATAAATTCCTCTTAAGGTTCTATATTTCCATTTTAAATAATTTTTTTGGTTTACTATTATTTTGTTTCTTTTAAATAGTGTTGGTAGTGGGGCCAATAATTCTAGTAGATTAGGTCGATCCATTTTTTCTCATTTTAGCTTTTCTATTTTATACGTTTAGTCTAGTTGTAATGTTTAGAAATTTAATTGGTTTCATTTCTGATTAATGTAACAATATTTATCAATATAGTTTTTTATTGGTTTCTCTATATTTTTTATGTGTATAATATATAATATAATATAACACACATTTATTCAGGAAACAAATTTTACTAATAAACTTTATGTCATTACAATGGGGTACCACATATTCCGTGTCAACCTAAACATACTATAGAACTCTAGCTACCTTTCATATGAGGAGAAGTTGAGTCCTTCCTAGACTCTAGTACTTATCTTGCTCCCCTAACACTACTATACTATGAGAACTTCTAAAAAAACTTATGAAGATGGACCATCATGCCGAAAACATGTCACTCTAATGTGGTGTATGAAAACTATGTTTTCTTGTGTTTTAACTTTCTACACTGATGCACTACAATGGAATACGATCCTAAAATGTATTTCCACTACCATAACTGGTCTTCATGTCATTTCCTTGGAAACAACTGTTATAGAATAACTTCATTCCACAAAAATAAGTGATCCTAGTTTACCACATGGTAATAGCCTGGCTACCTCTTGGGTCCTATCTCAGATTATTTGTGTGATGAGTTCATGATTAATCATATATAAAAATCTACTTAGAATAAAAACATTCACCTATGACCTAACCTCATAGTGAATACCATCATGAAAATGTTTCTCCCTAGAGATCATATCAATAGCTAAATATGGCACAAATAATTGATGGTTGGTGAAATGTTCATCATAGTCCATCACTAATATTCTATCCTCTATATGATGCATGAACTAATGATCCTTCTCATCCCACAGCATGTATGGATAGAAGTGTCTCAATAAATTCACCTCGAATTCCTTCCATGATAACTCATCCTCCTTCCCATCCTGCTCATGAATATCCCACCAATGTTTGGTAGGTCCACTGAGAATATACACAACAAGATTCTCTGTCCTATCTGTGGGTGTCTCAAAATGCTTGAAGATTTTATAGATTGAATGAATCTAGAACTCAGCTACCTGGGATCCTCCCTCTCTAGTGAACATAGGTGGATGTTGTAGTTGAATCTCTGTCATCAACTCATACATCAAAGTCATGATGAAAATAGTCTCCTTTTACATGGATTTCATTACCCTTAAGAAGTTGTTGTGATGATGAACATCCATTTGATCCTCAAGATCTATAGGAAGCTCCATTTCATCTATGTTAGGAGATAAATGATTTCCACTCTCTTAGAACTCATCTTGAAGATGACGAGGAGTCATTTTATCTACAATAAAAACACACTCCTATAAACTTTGGCTAAAAATAAAGTCATCCTCAAGAGGCGATGGAAGTAGAGAACCATTACTCTGGGTCTCTCTAAACACGTATTATAAGTGTTTTATAATGATATAATTGTTTATTTCATTCCATTTATCAAATATAATAGATATATTATTTCACAATTCATATTGAAAAGTATATAACACATGCAATAACCATGTCCCTATCATGAAAATTTCATTTCAATATATATATATACATATATACATATATATATATATATATCCACATGTGTCTATCATGATGCACGCATACTCATATCTCACTATACCGCTCCATGAATGTATATATCAATAAACAATAACATCACTAAAAAATAACATCACACAACATGTAAAACAACCAAGGTGAAATAACATTAGTTGTAA
Source organism: Viscum album (assembly GCA_963277665.1). NCBI lineage: Eukaryota > Viridiplantae > Streptophyta > Magnoliopsida > Santalales > Viscaceae > Viscum > Viscum album. The sequence goes on from OY728148.1 coordinate 975,314,139, forward strand.
CAAGAGAAAAACATAAACAAGATTCCCATCCCTAGAACTCAAATTTTCCCCCTTACAAGGGTAAGCTACTCTAATGAATAAGCTCATTACCATGTCCCAATAGATCCTAGTCTCCTTTCTACATTTTCAAAAAAAAAATAGCAATAGAAAATAATAATCTGATCCTCTAATACCACTTCGTAATGTCCCCTGTTCTGGTACTCTCTCACATGGTCAATATCATTTGGTTATTAGACATCAACATTGAATCCATACATGCTAGAGGCTATTGAATAATAGCGAGCCTATGATATTTATAGTGGGGAGACTATATCCCCTGGTAAAACACAGTGGAACTAAACTATAGTAATAAAAATTAGAGTAACATAGAAATAGTGGAAACAGTATATCATAAAACTAGGAAAATAAAATGAGGAACCTATAATGATGAATAATGTAATGACAAGCTAAGATGTATCTAAAATTAAAATTGAAACCAAAACAAACAAAATAATCTAGTCAAATTTAATAATCCCAAAAGTCTCTGGTCTTGATCCCCATGTCACACCCATCTCCAAAATCCATACCATCCAGCAAAAAAAGAATAAACAATAATGTCCCTTTCCCTTGTCCAAACCTGCATCCATGTAATCTGCTCGAGTACCAAATGGTTCGCAAATAGGCTGTTAATATAACTCAGTAGGTCGACACCAACATCCCTAAACACAACCAGTCTAATAATAATTATAAGCAATTAAGTGATAAATAGGTGTATTAATTAACTAATTAATGTAATATATCAATTAATCTATTTCAAAACCATGAAGAAATGTCTCTGAGCATGTAACACAACCATTCCATCTATATCCATATACCATAGAAAAATCAAACAATCACGTAGCTCTCATTGTATAATAATTTCATCCTCTGATCATCACTCGATATAAATGATTTTCAGCATGTTTCCCTGGGTGTAGCCAGGTATATAATCATTTCAGAAAGTATCACAGGGAATTTCTTACTATATAATCATTTCATCCTCCAAGAAAATCCTTATATATAAGAATTTTAGCATGTATAACTAGGCCAAGCCAACTATATAATAATTTAAACACCACAAGGATATCCCTATATATAATCATTTCATCACCAACTCAACAAGTCATAATAGTATGGATATCATAATATCACATCATAAATCCCAATGGATAATTATGAAAATTACCATTTTTCGTTCAAATAAATTTTCATTTATCTCTCAAATGGCCAACAGTCATATCAATAATCAATGATAGATTACATAGGGATTCTATATCAAGAAATAAAAAAAGGTATCATGTAAAAACTCACCATTATTTAAACCATTATCCAAGTTCTTTTTACTCAAATGTTTTCTCACCCAACAGGTATACATAATCCAGGTGGCATCACCCATTGAATCTACATGAATCCAATCCATTATTTACTATAAATAAACTAATTAATTATTATGCACATAACATGTTAATAATAAAAATATTTCATATAATTCACAATTAAATATACCATAGGGTTCGGTTTAGACTCCATACCTTTAACATGTGATTAACTCCATGCTTTTAATGAAAAATTCCATTAAAGAGGAAGTCACAGAAGATCACAAGAAGAACCTAGATTAACCCAAAACAAGATCAACTTCCATAACAAAACCCATGTTCAAAATAGGTACACAACAATAAAAAGTAATGATGGGTGAGAAGAGGGAATCCAAATTAAACAAACTCACAAATGATCAGATGTTAAAATGGGACATCTAGAAGGGGGAAGATAATTCAAAATTTCCTAGAGTTCACCCTAGGAGAGAGAGCGGAGAGGATATAATAAAAAATAATGAGAATCATATGTACACGAAACACTTAAAACTACTGGGTATAAAGAATACATGATTTTTAATCCTTTTATGTCATGTATTTCCCCATTTTTATGACATGCTGGAAAAACCCTTTTCCCTAGGTTAATATTTATTTTGATCAACATTTACACGATGTGAATGCGGTTCATGACTTGTAACCACATCAAATCATAAACTAGTTCATTAAATTCATCTAGATTTAGTTACATGTCCTGTAACATGTACACAACATATAATTTTCCATTGAATATTTTTTATACTAGCTTATATTAAAGTGACCAACCCACCTATGATCCTCTTAAACTCATAGAAAACCCTAGTAATCCCATTTAACATATTTATACATGGAATCCATTAATTTAAATAAACATACATACCTAAAATTATGGTTATTTTCTCCAAAAAAGGCTCTCTGTCATCAAATAAGACATAGTCACTAAGGCTTAATTACAAAGGAAAACCCAACAAAATATGTTCAATGAAAACCTCAGAGTTGGACGTAGCTAGAAAAATATGGGATCTTATAATGATCTTGGTTTTGAATGGTTTTAATTATGTTTCATCGATTAAAAAAAATTATTTATATATCTAAACTTGATATAGGTGGAATTATTTTAATATTTTTAAATGAATGTTACTTCTTTTATAAAAATAACATTTGTTATTGTAAGGTGAATTTAAATAACAAATTTTTTTATCATATTACACATACCATGTAATGGAAATTGATAATGAAACTTCTGCACATAAATAATGTCACACCCAATTATGGCATCAGTGGATTGGTCATGTAAATGAAAAACACTTGACTATGTTTTACCAAAATTGATATTTAAATTTTTTTTAACTAAAACCAATTGGTATGTGTCACACTTATTTTTATGGTAAAATGAATAAATCCCCATTTAGTAAAAAGGGTGAAAGGTCTAAAGTGATTCCTGAATTAGTTCATACATATGTGTGTGGACCATTTCCTATTGAGGCAGGGGGTGGGTTCTCATACTTCATAAATTTTACCGATGATTTTAGTAGAAATGAATATGTCTACTTAATGAGGTATAATTCAGGATCTTTTGAAAAATTCAAGAAATAAAAGAATGAATATGGGAACCAAATTGGTAATATGATTAAGAAAATCCTCTTAGAACATGGTGTAGAATATCTCAACAAAGAATTCATTGATTACTTATAGGAGTTTGGGATTCTATATTAACTCACTCCTCCTTATACACATCAGTGGAATGATGTAAGTGAAAGGAGGAACCACATCTTGTTGGACATGGTGAGTTCAATGATAAGTCATGAGAGTACTACATTGTTCTTTTAGGGATTTTAATTACAAAAAAGTATCACAATTATTAAAAAACGTTTCAAATAAATTGATAAATAGTATATGAAGTTCCAAAGGATCGAATAATAACTCAGAAGTGGGGTTGAATTAGTTGTTCACTTTTATAAGTTTCAATAATTTTGAAAATATTAAACCCTGAAACTTGTTAATGTTTATATCCTTATCATCTTATAGTATATACTAATGTATGAAAAATTAGTAAAAAGTGTAAAGAACATGATATTTACAAAGTTCGACCTCAGTGTGAGAACCTATATCATTTTCATAGACACTCCTATGGGTCTATATAAGTTCACTAAAATGAATAAGTGAATACAACTTGTGCCAACTCCCATTAGACACATTGTATATACTAATTTTAATGATTATACTGACATCTATTGGTTTATAAATTTTTTCTTACAAAAAATTGAGATAAAACAAAATAAAAATACTTTTTTCAAACTACACCACAACTTCTCAGCTCTGAATACTCATTATGATGTGGTTGGGTCTGATTCTCTCCATCCGATAGGGCTGGGTCCGATGGACGCAATCCGATGAATTCTGTCTGATGGAATTAGTCTCATGAATCCATTCTCAATATGCATTACTCAAACTCTTCTCAAATGCTCAATCTGATCTTACTCAGTCCAATAGAAAAAATTTGATGTCCAAACTTATAATGAGATTTCAATATGGAAAGATAAAATTAAAATGAATTCTTTAGTGGTCTTCTTTTTCCACTCATATAAAAAAGTTGAAACGTATGAATATACATTTCTTTTATTTATAGGCATCCCAGAAAGACAAATTTAAGAAACTAAAAAAAATCCCACTCACTCAAATTAAAAAAATCCAATATCTATACATATTTTAATTTCATGTTTGACCAATTAAACTCTTCAAAAATATTATGAAATCTTTTTATGTCTTTTTTATAATAATTCTTCTCAAACTTCCTAACATTTATTCAGTATAATAGAAACTACTCGACTCATTATGATGGAACATCCCCATCTCATTATGATGAATCTTCTTCATCTCATTATAAATTGAATTTCCTTATTAGAGTTAGCCTAATTAACTTTCATTCTTAGATTTAGTGTGATTGACATTCCTTCTCAGAGTCAGTCTTGATTGACTTTCCTTCTCAGAGTTGGTTAGATTGAATTTCTTCCTCAGTGTCAGTTTAATTAACTTTCCTCCTCAGATTCTACCTCATAGAACTTCCTTACGTTCAATCCAATGGAATCATCATAATGATGTAATTATCACTATGATGTAATTTTATTTATGATGGAAACTCTAATCTACCACTTTGAAATACTTCAAACCTCATCAACTATAACTCATTCAGACATCCAAAAACTTCTATGCTCAGTACTTCTGGATCTGATGAAAACATTTTAATTGATTCCTAGAATCAATAAAATCATTATGATTCCTCTATTTCTTAAAAATATTTTATCATTATAGTTTCTCTAATTTAGGAGAACTTAATTTTTATCAAAGTACTATATGACTTATATAGGAAAGTATTATGACTTCCCTTACTTTCAACATCTTCTTTATTTCCAACCAAAACTCAATATCATTGGTTGCATCTATTCTCCCACTTTTCATCATAAGGATTACATCACAAGTGTTACAGAAAACTTATGATATTTGATAATTAAAAACTAGAAAAGAAAAATTTCATGAATGGTTAGAAAGGTGAAGAAATTTCTAACTCCTGATATCACTTTCTTCGTTCAACCACTTCAGCAACATTCTAACATTCTAACCAACATTGAGTCCAATGAAACCTGAACTTCATGTCAATGGATCTGATACTGATTGTGTGTCTGAAAAAAAATCTATCTTTTTTATGAATTCTATGACCGGTGCTGATCAGTTCGATACTTTTCATCTGGTTATTCTCAGTTCAATCCTCTTTTTCAATAAAAAAACTTTCTCAAAAAAAATACTTTTCTCCCACATTATGTTTGGATTCAAACATTCAGAAACTTTCACTTGTTTTTCGAAAACATTATTTTATAAAATATTAGTAATCAACAAATACAAAAATATATTAAAAACAATACATCACAAAGGTTCTTCAATATCCCCATTCAGATTTTTTAACAACACTCATTAATAACTTTTTCAACTCTATGAAAATTTTCACAATTCAACTTTTGTAAACAACTCATGTTTTTTGTATTTTACCGAAACACATCCTTTATTAAAAGATTGTTTAGACAACATGCTAATAGATAAGGAATTTTTTTTTGAAAAAATTCCATCCATTAGTGAGAAGAAAATTTAATGTCCATGCTAAGATAAAATCCCCCTAACTTTTATATTTTATCACTTTTATTTTTCAATAAATTTTATTTTCCTCACCCCCATTATCTGATAAACAGAACTTCATATTTAAAAAATAAAGATAATTAAAACTTCTTACATAGTACAACGTTGTTACTTTTTCTCCCCCTCTGTCAATATAATCCAAAGCATGGTAGGGGGCTTCTTTATGAGTTTTAGGAAGTCATTATAGGAGGATGAACATGAATTTTCAACCTCAACTCATTAATCCTTTATTTTGGAATTGCATTTATGATGATATCAATAATTTGATACTTCGTTGAGATATATTCCAACAAAACATCTCTAGCAGCAACTTTCACTTTTATAGAGTGAAACTTTATATTTATGTGTTTTGATATAGAATGTTGGACATGATTTTTAGAAATATCAATTGCAATCTGATTGTCATAAAGTGTCTTAAATAGTTTGGAAACCTTTATATTAAAATCTTTCAATTGAACATTCATCCACAATATCTGAGCACATACTTGAATAGTCACAACATATTCTAATTCCACATTTCTCAAGGTTACTGAACTTTGTTTCTTACTATGAAAATTTACACAACATTCACACAAGAAAAATGTATCTCCTAAGGTTGATTTTATATCATTACAATCTCCAGACCAATCAATATTAGTATAACCATGAAACTTCAACTCATAATTTATTTTTTATAATAATCCTTGTAAATTTGTTCCTTTGAGATATCTCAAAATTATCCTTTCTTCCAACATATTTGACTCCTTTAGATTACTTTGATACCTAGCACACAAATTTATAGAATAAACAATATCAGGCTTGAGGTTATAAGGTAAACTATACTTCCTATCATCTTCCAATTTTCTTTCTAATTTAGACTTTTTCTAGACTCATCTTTACTTATCTTCATCCTCACTGAGATATGAGTAGAAACTTCTTTATATTCTACAATTACAAATATTTGTAACAATTACCTTGCATACTTTTTTAATATAAGAAAATTTATTTTTCCTTATATTTAACTTTTAAGACATGGAAAAAAGTTAATTATCAAAACATTGATATTTCAAAATTCTTTTGCATTTCCTTAGAAAATTATTTACAAAAATTTTCTTCATCCCTGGAAAAATTATATTATCCACATGAAAAATTACAATTAGAGTTCCAAGGTCAACATCTTTCATATATAAGTTTCGTTCAACTTTTCCTTTTGAAAAAATCATCATTCTCAAACAATTTTCAATCTTAGAATACCATGAATGTGGATCTTGTTTTAGCCCATATAAATTATTCTTCAATCTAAAAACATTGATTTCATACTTATCAAGTAGAAACCCAAAATGTTGAACATTGTAAACATATTCATCAATTCATCCAAATATATATCTATCTGATACACTTTGAAATTTTTGATGAGGAGGTACTACTCAAAACATTATAATAGTTTCTAACCATTAAATAGGGGAAAATGTTTCATTAAAATCTCCACCTTACACCTGTGCATAGCCTTTATAATAAATCCTGGATTTGTTTCCTAAAACATCTCCATATTACTTCAAAATGATTCTATGAACCCATTTGTTATGATAAATATTATATATTTCATACATAAAACAAGTTCCTATGTTTCATTTTTCATAATTTGATCCAACTCTTCTTTCATATAATTCCCCCATTCGTTGTGTTGAATAGATTATGAGACTGATTCATGTTCAAATTTTGAGATTAGTGAAGTATTATTTTGTAATCTCAGCTTTCTTCAATCCTGAACTACAGCCTAATAATTCCCCAGAATATTTTTATTCTCAAATTTTATCTTAAATTAGGAAATTTCAGAGTTCCTCTTCCTTCTTCACTTTCCTCATCATACGATTCATCTGAATCTTCATGAACATTACTTTTATCATGTTCATTTTCATTGGAAAATATCAGTTTTTATTCCGCAAAATACACATAAAATATTTTTAAATAAGTTTGATTCTATATAACTTCCACATAATATGATTCCACCAACTTTTATAAACATTTTTCCAACATTTGTATCTTCTTCCATTGGGTGAATAATAAAAGTTCCTTCCTCACCTTTCTCATCAAACATTCCCTGATCCAAATTTATTATTTAAAGTAAACATGGGATTCCAAAAACAATGATGTTCTTCAATAAAGGTTTTTTCTAATATAAAATTTCTAAGAACTAATGTTGGTTTAAAAACATAATATTTTTTCTAAACATGTAAAATAATACTAACAAATTCACTCTAGTTGAACTTTGAAGGTTTTTATTCTTCTCACATGATTCTTACCATTTCCACCAAACCTATATTCTTCCATTCCACTACTCCATTTGGTTGTGGGGTATATAGATAACTATACTAATGTTTAATACCATGATCACTAAGATAAGTTTCTAAAGTATTTCTTGTAAACTCAATACCATTATCTATTCTCAATTTATTTATATAATCCCCCATCTCTTTCTAAACATCTTTTTTGATAAACCTGAACATTTCTATAGGCTCTGAGTTGTGTTTCAAAAACATGATGTTTGTCACTTGAGTGAAATCACTATTAAAATTGATTAATTATAAATATTCTTTTTTATTGATGTCTCATTGACCCACATAAATTGTAGTTAATAAGTTTAAGAGGCCCAGTAGATGGAATCTCAACTTTCTTATGACTTTTATTAGTCATCTTCCCTTTCTAACAAGTAAAACAAAAATCATCCACTCTTTTTTTCAATTTTGGAAAATTTTGTACATAATAAACATTAGAATGTTTATTCATTATTTTATACCCATGTTGGACAAGTCATTGGCACCACAACTAATTATCATCTTTGTCTCCAATATAAAATGAGATTTTTAATTCTTTAACTTAAAAAAGATTTCCACTACTTCTTTCTCATTTTGTGATAACTTTTAAATGTATCACACTTCTGATAACACATGAATATTTTCTGAAAATCACATATTTTTCATCATCGAAAATTTGAATTAAACTAATTAAATTATGTTTTAGCAAATCAATAAATATAAATTCCTATGAATTCAACTTTTCTTCTTTAATCTCAGTTATTCTGATTCCTATGATTTTTAGATAACTATTATTCCCAAAGGTAATAGAACCTCCTACATGATTTTCAACATGTTTCATAATTTATAAATAAAATATCAGGCATGAAGAAAAAGAACTATCAAGTATCCATGGTTTGTTCTTTTTTACATTCTTTCAAGGTAGTCTCAACAAAAACATATTTCCTCAAATTTCTTCATCCTAGCTTCATTTTCTTTATCTCCCATAATAAACTTGTTCTAGAAGGAGTTTAATAAATCTTCAGACATGATGAAAAGCCAAATCACATATTCAAAAATCTTCTTCCAGACATTAAAATTGATTTTTTTGGAGTGTTTCTAACTTCTTGTGATTTTTCTTTTCTAACTTCCTATGTGTTAGGAATGTTATTCATTCTAATTTCACTATTTATTCCACTCTATTCAAATATTATCTTGGGAAGTGAAATGTTATGAAAAATATTAAATGTCATGTGCCCATATATTATATATCTCCAATATAATCCATCAAATCTTAATTTTGTATTAAAGTATGATCATTCTCTGTAAAACAAATTTGAGATTGATAAATCCGTCCTACCCTAACATACTCTGGTTGTATACCAAATTTCCTTATAAGTGAGTTTTTAAATTTTGTATATGTGATAGTTTTAGAACAATAATTCACCACCCAAACATTCCTATTAATTTTCTTATCACATTAAATGTAGAAAAATCAGATGAAACATTATTTTTTGTGTGTGAATAATTCACATAATTCTTTATTTGAGATTTCTCAACAAATTTATAAGTCATAAATTTTACTACTACAGCTTTGTTAAATTTTTCATTCATCTTTCTCAAGGTATTTATCGAATAAATAAGTTTATATTGAAACTTATTGACTACTTTTTCCTTATAATCCAATTTCTTATTGATATCTTCAACCATCCTTCCATGTTTAGTGATTATTAGTTTGTAACTTAATAACTCTTTAATGTATTCTTCCTCAGACATAATGACATAATTTCTTACTTTAGAAACTTCTTCAAAATATTTCTTATTTACTCTATTTTATTTCTTGATATTTCTATTTTTCTCAATACATAATATAAGTTATGTTTTGAGTTGATACTCTCTATATGATTCTTCACCACCTTGTTCAATATCTAAGGAATATTTTATTTCCTAAAACATTGTAATGAAGGTTATAATTTTTTTTCAAATTCATATTTTGAAGAATTATTTTTAGTTGAGTATGATTCAAAATTATTACTTATCATATTTATTTTCATTCTAGTAGAGTTATTCTTTTGTTTTTTGGATGAATTTCATTCTTCATAAATTTTGTTTCACTTATTTCATCAAGGTGTTTCATCAGAATATTCTGGATACACCCCAATTATCATCTTAGGTAAATTCATAGTAAAGTGTACAATTCCAACATAATAAATAAATTTAAGAGTATGTTTACCACCATAATTTCATCTTCCTCTACTATAGTTCTTAGATATAAGAGACATGATTTTTTTCATTCAACTTATCATCATATTTATCTTCAATGTAGAAAGGATCATCATGTCTAACTTTTTGAAATAACAACTTTCTCATTGATTCAAAATCTATTTCATCTTTCATATTTTTTTAACATTGGAGATTTTCTCATTTCATAAGTAATACAAACTTTAAGCAATTAATCAAGAGATATATCATATTTATCTTATAAAGGGAAAATTTTAGAATAAAACCTATCGGGAATGTTTCACATGATTTTCATCACAATTTTAGATTCTTACAACTCATATCCAAAACCTATAATATTGAAAACTGTAACATCTCAGACCAGGTTCCACACACCAGTGCCTCCAATCGGTCAGTCACATGACCTCAGGAATGCCTCCCCATATGTGAGGGGCTGTTGATTAGTAGTAAGGGTCTGATATATTGATCATGGGGAGACTTTACCATCTTTTATAAGAGTAAATACACCATCAAATAATAATAAACAATATATTAATAACATGGAATCATAACCTAAAAGAACCAGTATCACAAGATGAAAAAAATGAAAATACAATATCAAAAACTAAAGTAGAAAATATTTCATGCCAACGTACATGTCAAGTGTCAAAAATGAAACCCAAAATAAAGACATTGATGACTCCCCTATGTAGGTCGCAAATAGTGTCTGGTTACCTCATCCATGCTCCATCCCATATCAATGATCTAACACAAGGTACTTTCCCTTAACCTCTCTAGAAAACACAAACTCTATTTAGGTACCGATCAGGCAGCCCAAGTAGGGTGTGAGTACAACTCAATAGGTGTAATGCCCCTCCCAGAGGGGCCCATTCCGCGACTCTTGAATCCCAACTCAAATAGGATAGGGGCTAGTGACTAGCACTAAGAATTTGTATCTCTGACATGAGAGGCCTTAGCTTAAGTACATGTACAGAAACACACATCTCCAAGCCTATAAAATGATGAAATTTAAAAATAATTGAAAACCCATGCATTCATATATCTAAATTGCATAACCAGAGTATAAAAGGAACTAGTATAAAGTATGTTGGGACAAATAAAATCCCACCAAAAAGATTTTGAAAAAAAAGTACAACCTAAAAGTAAGTATTGGGATTGCTTTTAGAAAGCAGTAGGAACATACCTCGGTATTTCTGGTCTCAGTATGCACCGTCTGGTTCTGGTCCTCCTAGGACTCTATCAAAATATTAAACTTCTACACAAGAAATGACACATGAAGGAAAACCACTTCTGTGGGTGAGTATAACAATACTTAGTAGGACACCCCAAAACCAAAAAATATACTGGTAAAACTAATATTTTCCTAATTTTTAATTTGAATTTCAATTGTTTAAACCATCCTAATTTATCAATTTGAGCTTATATGGACAAATTTTGGATTTATGGTGTGTTTTGAGCTAAAATGAGAAATGTGCTTAAATTCTGGATTTTTGACAGATTTTTACGTCAAGGGTATTTTGGTCATTTATAGAAAAATATAATTCCAAATAGAATGATTATTTTTTATGAATATTGATTTTAATTCCATTAACCTTTTCTTCTAGACAAGAGGCTTATTCAAATATCTAAAGTCCAGAAAAAATCATCGATGTTTGGAAATTGTCTGGGCTGATAGGGTGGACCCCACCTCAGTAATAGATGTATAAATCAGGCTACACACCTAAAATGGAGTTAATTATAAATGGATATGAAGTAGAAAACATAAATTCACTACCTAAATAAATCTCATAGAGTTTTTATCCCATTATGGTGGCAATGAGATGTTATACATTGAAGAAAGATTCTTGGAAAATTCATCTAGAAAAAAATACATTGTCAAAAAAAAATACCTAAATCCCTCTAGAAGAGTCCAATTTATATAAAATTTTGAGGTCGGATGAAAATTTCATTTATTAACAACTTTTATGAAGGATGGAATGTGTTAATAATCCATTTATATTTCCAAAAATGTGAATACGTGGAGAGGACAATTTTTTCCTATTAAAGGAGGGGAGCTCCCACCTTTCATCTCATCACATTTTCCATCACATTTATTCTAAGGAACCAAGGGGATATCTCCACCGAGGGAGGACATTCACAAATCATTCCCTTATAATATTATTAATTTTTTTATTTTCTTTATTTTTTTATATTTCAATTGTAATTTAGATTTTTAATAAATTCATGCATGGTTTTTATTTTTGTGTTTTCTTCTACACAACCACCCTCCTTTCTCCTCCATCTTTTATACTTATTTTATTCTTTTCTTATTCTCATACTATCCACCATTACCTCTTACCCTAAAAAATGATGTACTTACACAATCCTTGGCTCGGGGGAGGTATGTGTCATTTTCATTTATTCTACGGTAAAATTCTTATGTTTTATTATGTTTTTGATGAGAAAGAGTGACGTGCACATGTGTTGTGATAGCCCACCAGAAAACTAAACTCAAACTAATTTATGTTATTTTATTAAATCTATTCCCTCCCTTATAATGAATACATGCTCTTAATACGATGGATTTGAGCCATTCAGTGGTTGAAATGGCATACGATAGAGGCAGGTCTTCGATGTTGTCATAGTCACGATTGAGTTGTTCCATCAACCTTGAGTAAAGTAGGAGGGGAAGTTAAGATTGGTATATGCATTCAATATTTCACACCAATTAATAAATGAATAGTAATTCAAGAATGAGATCTCAAAATTGATTTATCAAACTTTATTTAAACACCCACTAGTACAAAAAACAGGCTTTATCAGCGCTCAAAACGGGATTTATCAGCGCTAAAAAGCACTGTAAAGCATAGAACTGATAAAGGGGGGGGGGGTCCCCTTTATCAGCACTATATTATAAATGATAAAGGTATATTTTATCAACACTAAAAGAGTGCTGATAAAGGAAGCCATTATCAGCGCTCTTTTAGTTCTGATAAAACTACAATTTATCACCACTAAGAGAGTGTTGATAAATGTTTATTTTATCAGCACTTTTTTAGTGCTCATAAAAAGCTTCATTTATCAGCACTAAAAAGCACTGATAGTAGCCTTGTCTATTGCAAATAAAATTATGCAGTAGCACACCCAAATAGCACCTGTAAATAATTTTGCATGTATACCCATACAAAATTAACACATAAATCATAAGCTAATTACACTACGTATACCCATTCACCATTAACACATAATACATAAGTTAATTAAATACATAAAAAATTCTATTCAGAATTCAAGGGGTTGGGGAGGTTGTTTAGAGGTTTGGGGTGGCTGTCCATGAGGGGTAGGGGGTGGCCGGGGGGATGGGGGTGTCCAAGGGGGGTGGGGGGGTCCAGGAGGTTGGGGGCTATCCAAGGGCGGTGGTGGTATCTAGGTTGTGTCTAGGTGGTGGGGTTGTGTCTAGGAGGGGGGTGTCTAGGTGGGGGGGGGGGGTTGTCTAGGGGGTGGGCTAGTGTCCAGGGTGTCAGGGGGGCTTTCCAGAAGGTGGGGTGGGGTGTCTAGTGGGTGAGGGAAGTCCAGGGGGTTGGTGGGGCTATCCAAGGGGGGTGGGGTGGTGTCCAGGAGGGTGGGATGGGGGACTCCAAGGGTATCGGGGTGTCCAGGTGGTGGGGGTGTCCATCGGGGTGGGGGTGGTTCAGGGTGTTGGTAGGGCTGTCCAAGGGGGGTGGGGTGGTGTACAAGGAGGTGGGTGTCCAGATGGGGGGGGGGGGGCTATCTATTAGGTGTACATGGGTGTGGGATGGTGTTTAGGGTGTTAGGGGGGGCTATATAGGGGGGATGTCTGGGGGGTCCAGGGGGTTGGTGGGGCTGTCCAAGGGGGTGGGATGGTGTCTGGGAGGGTGGGGGTTGACGTCCATGGGTGGGGGTGTCCAGGGGTTGGGGGTATGAAAGTGGTAAGGTGGTGTCAAGGATGGGTGGGGGTGTCGTCCAGGGGGTGTGGTGGTTGTTCAGGGGGTGGGGGTGTCTGGGGGGTGGGGGGTTGGGGGCGCTGTGTGAAGAGAGGGGGGGCTGTCCATGGGTGTGTTCAGTGGGGTGGGGGTGTCCAGGGGGTTGAGGGGGCTTTCCAGGGGGTACGGGGTGTCCAAAGGGGTGGGGGTGTCCAGGGGGTGGGTTGGTGTCCAGGGGGGTGGGGCGGTCTAGGGGGTTTGTGGGGTTGACTCTTACACATCATAAAGGACCCATGGATCTTTTGAATAAAGTATCAAGACAATCCAACTGTGTTTGTCGCATTTTCGTAGGTCAATTGTTGTTTTCACTTAAAAATGTGTCCAATTTAAACAGAAGAGAGACCCTTTGAGTGGTACCGGCCACACCATGCCTCATATTGAGGTGGGGATTATTCGTACACATCAAGAAGGACCCATCGATCGTTCTCCTAAAAGATCAAGACAATTCTAATTTGTTTGTTCAAATTTCCGTAGGTCAGTTGTTGTTTTCACTTAAAAATTTGTCCATTTTAAACATACGTGAGACGCTTTGAGTGGTACCAGTCACAACGTGCCTCATATTGAGGTGGGGATGACTCTTGCACTTCCAAAAGGACATGTGGATCGTTCTCCTAAATGATCTAGACAATACGAATGCATTTGGTCTAATTTCTATAGGTCAGTTGTTGTTTTCAATTAAAAATATGTCAATTTTAAACAAAAGTGAGATGCTTTGAGTGGTACCGTCCACACCGTGCCTCGGAATGAGGTGGGGATGAGTTTTGCATGTCCCCGACACACCCATGGATCGTTCTCTTAATGTATAAACACAATACGAATGTGTTTGGTTGGATTTTTGTAGGTCAGTTGTTGATTTCACTTAAAATCTGTCCAATTTAAACAGAAGAGAGAACCATTGAGTGGTACCGGACACGCTATTCCTTGGATAAAGGCAGATATTACATGTAAACGTCCCCAATACACATGTGGATCATTATTTTAAAGGATCGAGACAATCCTAATGCGTTTGGTCAGATTTCCGTAGGTCAGTTGTTGTTTTCACTTAAATTTTTGTCCATTTTAAAGAAAAGAGAGACCCTTTGAGTGGTACTGGCCACACCGTGCCTCAGATTGATGCGGGGATGACTTGTGCACGTCACAAAGGACCCTTGTATCATTCTCATTAAGGACCAAGACAATCCTAATGCGTTTGATTGGATTTATGTAGGTCAGTTTTTGTTTTCAAATAAAAATATGTCCATTTAAACAAAAGAGAGACCCTTTGAGTGGTACCGGCCACACTCTACCTCATATTGAGGCGGGGTTAACTCTTACATGTCACAAAGGACCCATGGATCATTCTTATATAGTATCAAGACAATTTGAATGAACATGGATGGATTTTCGTAGGGAAGATTTTGTTTTCACATAAAATTGTGTCCAATTTAAACAGAAGAGAGATCCATTGAGTGGTACCAGCCAAACTGTTCCTCAGATTGAAGCAGGTATGTCTCGTACACTTCCCACAAGACCCGTGGATCATTATCATAAAAGATAAAGACAATCTGAATGCATTTGGTCCAATTTCCATAGGTCAGTTTTTGTTTTCACTTAAAAATTTGTCCATTTTAAACAGAAGAGAGACAATTTGAGTGGTACCGGCCACACCGTTCCTCAGATTGAGGTTTGGATGACTCGGGAACATCCCCAATGCACTCGCAGATCTTTCTCTTAAAGGATCAGTAGAATCTGAATGTGTATGGTCAGATTTCGAGAGGTCAATTTTTTTTTTCATTTATAAATCTGTCCAATTTAAACAGAAGAGAGATCCTTTGAGTGGTACCGGCCACACCGTGCCTCAGATTGAGGTGGGGATTACTCGTAGACGTCCCCTATTCACCCATGGATCATAATATTAAAGGATCAAGGCAATCCTAATGCGTTTGATCAGATTTATGTTGGTCAGTTTTTGTTTTCCATTAAAATTGTGTCCATTTTAAATAAAAGAGAGATCCTTTGAGTGGTACCGGCCACACCATGCCTTGGATTGAGGCAGAGATAACTCGTTTACATAAAAAAAGAACCCTTGTATCATTCTCAAAATTGATCAAGACTATCTGAATGAGTTTGGTCATATTTTCGTAGGTCAGTTGTTGTTTTAAATTAACAATTTGTCCATTTTAAACAAAAGAGAGACCCTTTGAGTAGTACTGGACACACCGGGACATGTATTGAGGTGTGGTTGACTCTTACACGTCAAAAAGGTCCCATTTATAATTCTCATAAAGGATCAAAACGATTTGAATGTGTTTGGTCAGTTTTTTATAGGTCAGTTATTTTTTTCACATAAAATTGTGTCCAATTTAAACAGAAGAGAGACCTTTTGAGTGGTACCTGCCACACTATGCCTCAGATTGAGGCATGGATGACTGTTACACGTGACAAGGACCCTTGTATCGTTCTCCTAAAAGATCAAGATAATCCGAATGTTTTTTGCCAAATTTCCATAGGTCAGTTGTTATTTTCAATTAAAAAATTGTCCATTTAAAAAAAAAGTGAGACCCTTTGAGTGGTACCGGCAACACTGTGCCTTGGATTGAGTCAGGGATGACTCATGCACATCCCCAAAGCACCCATTGATCATTATCTAAAAGGATAAACACAATATGAATGTGTTTGGTCAGAATTCTTGTAGGTCAGTTATTGTTTTCACTTAAAAATCTGTTCAATTTAAACAGAAGACAGGCCCTTTGTGTTGTATCGGCCACACCGTGCCTCAGATTGAGGCAGGGATGATTCGTTCATGTCCCCAATGCACCCGTGTATCGTTCTCTTAATGTATCAACACAATATGAATGCATTTGGTCAGATATTCGTAGGTTAGTTGTTGTTTTCCCTTAAAAATCTGTCCAATTTAAACAGAAGAGAAAACCTTTGAGTAGTACCAGCCACACCTTGCCTTGGATTGAGGAGGGGATTACTCGTACACATCCCCAATGCACTCGAGGATTGTTTTCCTAACGGATCAAGACAATACAAATGATTTTGGTCAAATTCTCGTAGGTTAGTTGTTGTTTTCTCTGAAAAATATATTCATTTTAATCAAAAGTCTGACCCTTTGAGTGGTACCGTCCACAACATGCCTCAAATTGAGGTAGGAATGACTCGTTCACATCCCCAACTCACCCTTGGATTGTTACCTTAAAGGATCAATACAATAAAAAAGTTTTTTGTCAGATTTCTGTAGGTCAGTTGTTGTTTTCGCTTAAAAATCTGTCCAATTTAAACAGAAGAGATACCCTTTGAGTGGTACCGGCCACACCGTGCCTCGGATTGAGGTGGGGATTACTTGTACACATCCCCAACGCACTTGTGGATCGTTATCATGAAGGATCAAGAAAATATTAAAGTGTTTGGTCAGATTTCCATAGGTCAGTTGTGGTTTTCTCTTAAAAATGTGTCCATTTTAATGAAAAGAGAGCCCCTTTGAGTGGTACCGGCCACAACGTGCTTCATATTGAGGCAGAGATGACTTGTGCACATCACAAAGGACACGTGGATCATTCTCATAATGTATCAAGAAAATCTGAACACATTTGGTCAGATTTCCGTAGGTCGGTTTTTGTTTTCACTTAAACATTTTTCCATTTAAAAAAAGACCTTTTGAGTGGTGCCGGCCACACCATGCCTTGGATTGAGGTGTGGTTGACTCCTACATGTCAAAAAGGACCCATGTATTGTTCTCCTAAAGGATCAAGACAATTCTAATGCATTTGGTCTGATCTCCATAGGACAGTGGTTGTTTTCACTTAAAAATCTATCCATATTAATCAAAAGGAAGGCCCTTTGAGTGGTTCATCATTCGTGCATTTTGTTGGGGTATATTATCTGTTAAAATGGGGGAATTTACTCATTGTAGAAAGGATTTTTTATTTAATAACAATTACAATATTCCAACAAACATTTACAAACAACAATTTGTCATCTTTTGATCCCCTAAACCCCTCTCAAAATTGACCACAGATTGTACACGTCCCCAAGTCAGATCTTCATGTTATTTGTGTACAATCTATCATTAGGTATGCGGCCCACTCATTTATGAACAGATCTATATCGTGCTGGGAGTATGAGGCTTTTCGGCAGTAAGAGTAGTATGGAAAAATATAAAAATAATTAATTAATAAATAGATTAAGCGAACTAGTAGTTGTTTTTTAAATTACCTCTTTTGAGAAGCTTGTTTCTTGATGAAAAACGATATCCTTCATAAATTTACAAAAATAATTACCGCAATCATTATCGTTTTTTTGTTTTGGACACTGCATAAAAATTGATCATTAGGGGAATAAGTAACTTGTGTTGAGATGTTTTTGGATATTGAAATTTTGTTATATATACCCTGATATTTCCCTAGACGTAGTACTTGCTCGCCACCTTATGCTTATCCCCTGTCCTCATTCCTTTATCTAGATGATAATTATACTCCTCCATATCATAATAGAATCCTTAGGAAAGGATAATATAAATTATATTACTTGATGTTTAGACCTAAAATGTAGGATGTAGTGTCGTGCAGATTCACAAACTCCATCATGTGTGGTCGGTTTGATGGATATCCTTGCATTGAATTCAGAAAATATATCTTTTAGGTATCCAAGATCACCACAATTATCATCCAATGTTTTCTAAAAATACAAAAAGGAATAAGTAATAAAATAAGTCAAAATATAATTTATATGATTTAATCGTAGAGTTTTACCCCAACTTGGTTGGTAATAAGAAGATTATGTCATTTGTAATCTTGCTTTCAAATGTATTCAGCAAGCCATTCAATATTTCATTTTTTATGGCACTATTTTCGTCTTCTGTGATGATGTGGATGCGGACTAACAAGTCCAAATCTTTGCTCGTTTGAAAATTCCCTCAACTGTTTTTCATATATACGTCTGTCAACAATATAAAATGCATTTTGTCATAATTTTCACATTAGATCAGCTTTTAGAAAATCAATTCAGGGAAATGTACCTCATATATATATTTACAACTGTGATGCATATCCAGCCATTTTCAAGGATCTCATTTACATTTTCATTATCAATGAAATCTTGAATTTCCACGCTGTATACATTCACTTCGAAAGACACTATATGACCACTACCACCTCTTAGATTCGTATCCACACGAGTCTTCAATGCTAGTAAATGTGGATAGAGAACATGTGGTGTTATTGAGCATTTAGTAGTTCCTTGGGATCGGTTGGTCCATCCTTTAGATGGTTTTAAGAAGATGTTTTTCTCCCCTTCCCTTTCTCCGTCTATAATAACATTCATTAGTTTAAACCCTTTTTTCATTAATTGTTAAAGGTATAGCTTGAAAAAAAGCAAAGAAATACCTCTTTGGACGCATGTACTCTTACAAGATGTGACGACCATGCAATGAATGTCCCAATAGACTTCTCGACCGTATGAATATCTTCGCCATCATGTGGAATAGGTAGAACTGCATTTGGCTTATGAGCTACAGTAATCATCACTTTCAGATGTACATTCGGAAGTGGTCTATTATGCAGCGTGTCATCTAGGATGTTGAACATTATAGCCCTCACTAAAACGTGATAGGTGGGTGTTGATAGATATAAATTACAATATTTATCTCGAGGTAGAAGATCAGTACAAGAAAAGTATAACTATTTTTCTGATTCACATTTCATGGGAACAATTATTAAAATATTGATTACCACGGCTAAGATAGCTCTTTTAGGGGAATGGCTTGCCTCAAAGCAGGTGGGGGTGGGGTGAGATCTTCACGCGCTGGTTGTTCATGAGTTGTGTCTTCTTCTTGCTTCCCACCCATTAATGTTGCTATCAACTCTCCCCTCCATTGCAATCATTCTTCAAGTGTTTCTAAATTTTTGCTCATTTGTTTCAATGTTTCATCTCTATCATCCGTTTTTTTCTTCTTCTCAAAATATACTCGGGGTGTCACCCCAAACCCCACACCCCTCACATGACCGTATTTTTCTGGCTGCTTCAAAGCCGTCGATAATATGTCTGCATCCACTAGAAGAGTAGCTGATTCTTGTGACTATTGGATATAAGATAATAACTAATTATTTTAATGTAATAGCAATTTAAAGAAATATTTTTATAGTCGTGTCATACATACAAAAATTTCCCACACTTTTGGTGTGTTCTTATCTACTAGATTCCCTTCTTTATTCACACATACCTTCTTCCAAAGAACATGACATGGGATGGAAGTATATTTGGTTTTAGACACATAAATATACATATAAAGATAGAAATATAATTATGATGTTGTGTGTTGGAACCTATCAATATTTCTGTAAATTTGAAATAAGTACCATTTTCTTTTCTAGTGAAGCATACCCCATCCTTGATTTACAATAGAGGTTTGTTGGTTTTGATGGATGTTCCTTATTTTATTTATTGAGTTTTGATTTCATAAATGAAATATTTACAATAAAAGAGATGAATACATGTATCCTCAAACAACGTAATATCACCCACAATGTACCTGAATCTTCTCATCCCCACGGCAGCCAATAAATACATCCCATGCTTCTTGGGATATCAGGTGAGCGTAGGAAATGGGTTGGTGCGTGTTTATTTTACCTTTGGAATATTTCAGGTGACATCTTGTTAAAATAGTGCAAAAACCTCGATGTCTACTTCCTGCAAGCCTTAGTACATAATCCTTGTCGGAATCATCTACTATAAATGTATTCTGTAAGAGATTGAGAAGAGTCAGAAATTGTTTAATTATTTTATTTTCTAGTAAATTAAAGAAATAAATTCATAATGTTACAATAATTTCTTACCAGATCACAGCCTTCAACCCGGACACAACATGGTGCCATGAATCTATGTCCATCAGCACGCAATTCCGAGTGACAACTCCAATGTAAATAATAAACATAGTATTTTTTGGATTCACATGTTGGCCTCGTGCATTCCATCCGATGTCAAATTTGATGATTTTTTTCTCCTTATGATCTTTGGCTAACACTATCAAACTATGACGCACCTGTGTTTTTTGCAACGTCGATCCTTAATTCCCGACCATTTCATCGATATCATCATCATCTATATGTTCATATGAAATTATAGCAATGTCATCTGCTGATGGTTGTTGGACCTCAACACTAGGAGTAGCAGGAGCCGCAGGAGCCACAGTAGTAGGAGCAACATGAGTAGCAGGAGCCGCAGCAGGAGTAGCAGCAGCTGCATCAGCAGCCGTAGTAGTATCTTGATAGACTTGATCAGTGTTAATGTTAGGAGAACCAGAATGTGCAGAAGTCATTATCTGCAAAACTGGGTAAACAGTTAATTTATATTACATAAATTCAGTAATGATAATATAATAACATGATATAAGAAGATCTATATTACAAACAAAATATAATTTTTTTTATTGAACTCTCATTCATTTTGTCAAATGTTGAAGGGATTTGACCCCTCTATCAATTATCCAAATCCCATAATTTCGCTCTCCTCTAACATACAAAACATAATCAACATTGGGACCGCTCTGAAATGATTATGACGTACCACTGAAAGGATCATCCTCAACTTAATTTTAATCGGAACCTTTAATAGTTTTGGACGCTAACAGAATAATCGACCACTTTTGGTTTGCGAGATCTGGAACATAAAAAACTTGTACCGCTTGTGATGCCATTATAAACAATTCGTCTTTGTACCCTTCTTTACTAAAATCAACTTTCACAAATCCCCATTCATCTATTTTAACACCATTGTTGTCATCAACAAATTTTCATTGAAAATCATCAATTGTAATGTTTTATAATCAAACTTCCATATTAGTTTGATAATACCAATGTATGACATATTTGCATAAACTAGATTTCTATCCTTACTACCAGAAACATGCATCGCATCATCAACAAGTGTAACTCCACTATTTTGCATGGTACTATATTCATCACGTTTATTTGTATATAATGTATAACCATTATTTACATAACCACTGTATGATAATACATACACACATTGTCCAGCGGCTAGCCACCAAAATCATTCTGAAATTGAATTTGAATTTTCATCCAACTACTTAAAAATATGGTCCTGAAACAATCCTACAAACTGGTGATTATGTGTATTTGATAACCATTTTTCAAGCCTTGATGGATTCAACTATCTAATAATTTCATTGTGAGTTTCTATATATGGAGAAACCACACAACTATTATGAAAAACATAAAGGTGGGCCTGCTCTTGATCTATAATGCTGATTGTCACAACAACTCTTCCAGAAATTCCTTCACCCTCAATGTGTCCAGTGTGACGAGATTTCGAGAGACCAATTCATTCCACATCAGATAGTTATTCAGTAAAAAATTCAATGGCTTCCTCAACAGTATATCGCTCCAGTATACAACCCTTTGGTCGACTTTCATTTTTGACTTACCCTATCAAAATCTTCATATACCGTTCAACATGATACATCCATCTATAGTGCACTGCACCACAAAGTCTAATCTCTATCACCATTTGAATCATCAAATAAACCATCATATCAAAGAATTTTTGTGGGAAAAACATTTCAAACTCACATAATATGATGACAGTTTCTTTTTCATAGCTGGAAATTTCACCAGGTCTAAAACTTTTCTACATATTGATTTGAAAAAGAAACAAAGTTTGCTTAACGTATGATGACCATTCTTGGGGAAAATGCAAAGTAAAGCTATGAGAATTAGATATTACATCAAAACCTGGCAGTCATGTGATTTTAAACCATTTAACTTCAAATCATTCTTTGACACAATGTTCTTGATATTTGATGAATACCCCTCTAGAACCTTTACATCACTTAAGAAGTTGCAAAACTGGTACCTCTCCTCCCAAGAAAGAGTATATGTAGCTGGAGGAAGAAACATTCGATTTTCACCCTTCACGGGAGCCAATTCTTCTCATATTCCCATGTCAACCGTGTCCAACCTTGCTTTAATTATATCCTATGTTTTTTCAGGGGCATTTAGCAATGTTTCGATAACACTATCACATAATTTTTTTTTCCACATGAATCAAATTAAGAAAATGTATGGCGTACAAACAATTCATGTTTGGTAATTTAAAAAAAATAACACTTTTTTCAACCAATTTTTAGAAGGTTTTTCAAAAATGGTTTACCAAAAACAGTGTTCACATATTTTACATTCTCAAACAGCTGATCACCTATTAGTGGAGATGGTGCTTCATGTTGTTCTGAACATCCACTGAATGATGTCGTCCAAGATTGGTACTTATGCCGACGAGGTAGAAATCTACGATGTCCTAAAAATACAGATTTCGATGAATGTTTCGACCTAATTGATTCTGTATCTTCATTGCACATGGGACACACATGATTTCCTTTAATGATATAGCCTGAAAAATTTCCATATGTAGGGAAATCATTTATTGTCTCATACAACATCGCTCTCAACATGAAGTATTCACTTTTATAAGCATCATACAACATAACACCTGAATCCCACAATAACATCAAATCCTCAATCAAATGAGCCAAATAATTATCAATGTGGTTACCTGGTTGTTTTCGTCCTGATATAAGCATAGATAACATGATGAATTTCCGCTTCATGCATAACCAGGGTGGAAAGTTATAATTTACCAACATAATAGGACATGTACTGTGAGTGTTGGTTTGAAAACCAAAAGGATTTACTCTATCTGTAGATAACGCAAGACGAAGGCTTCTCAGAACTTTTCCAAATTTAGGATACTCATGATCAATTTTCTTCCATTGAGGAGAGTCGTCCGGATGATGTAATTTCTCATCATTACTTCTTTTATCTTCATTCCATGATACTTTTCTTGGAGTTTCTTCACTTCCACATAGACGAAAAACCCATGGAATGATTGGGAAGAACCATAAAACATTCTTAGGATTGGATTCATCTTTCTTGTATCAAGAATAACCACACTTTGGGCGTTCTATAAGTGATTATTTATCCTGGTGAAACAATATACAGTCTTTTGAGCAGGAATGTATTCTTTCAGAAATCATATCCATCGAGCATACCATTCTTTTAGCTTCATATGTCCATATTTGGAGCTCATTATCATTAGGGATCATGTCATTCAAGAGAGAAAGTAGTTCCATAAAACTGACCTCACTCCATCCATTTTTTTCATTCAATTTATACAACATCAGTACAGGTGACAATGTTGTACACATGGTGCAACCAGCATAAAATGGCGTCATTGAAGAACTCTTTAACTTCTCAAACAATTTTGGGCAATCACATAGTTCATCTTCAATTGTCTTTTCCATTTCCTCAATATGATATTCATCATCCTGGAAATCTGTAATTACATCCTCCATATAGTCTTATTTATTATCCATATTTGTATTCATATCTGATGATCCATAATATGCACTTTTATCCCAGCTAGTAGCTACATTCACTTTTTCTCCGTGTTTATTCCATCATTTATAACTCTGATCTATTCCGTGACATATCAAATGCTCTTCCAACTCCCCTGTAGTAAGTATTCTAGAATAACAACTACTAAAACATGGACAAAGGATTTTAGAAGGATCATTTGCATGATCCTTTGAAAATTTGATGAACTCTTTCACTCGGTTCTCGTAATCCATTGCAAACGATTAGCATCTGTCAAATTTATATTCATCGTCATCCTATTTGAATCTCAAATATTAGTATTCCTGGTTCAAGTACACAATACAGTACTTCCAAATACAGTAGAAGTGAAACAATTCATTATAAAAATAGAGATTAATATAGTGTAACCATTAGTATTTATTCATCTTCATTAAATATAATTACTTTAGATTCATTATAGTTTCCTCAAATCACCCCATACCAAACTCAAGAATAATCAAGAATGATAAATCTACCACTCCTAGGTCTCTTCCCTACATTCAATATCATCATTCCTATATAACCATATATCCACACATACACATGTCACAAACACATAAAAAACCATATCCACATCAGAACCAAAGTACCAATATGGATTTCAATCAGGTTACTAGACTCAAGTGGTGGTGTGTATGAAATAATTAGAAAGTATAATAAGTATATAGTCACAAATAAATCTCAAACTGGTGTTAATAATCCAATAAACCAAATGTATCATTCCATATTTCAGAATACTCTGAAGGAGCCCAAATGTGAAAGTAGTCCCAGGTGGTGAAGGTTCTTGAGGGGGAAGGCGAACAAGCACCTATCGGGGTTCAAGGTCAGGTCACTGAGGATGAAGGTGGCCTAATACTCCTACAAGGGTTCATTCCATATTTCACAAACCATGTACTGGTACCCTAGGATGATAACCTACTGTTGGTTGAAGTGAAACCATTCCTGATGATCATGCCAAGAAGAAATGTAATCCAATAAGGGGGAGTTGTTCAAAATACCTCATGCAAGATGAAAAAACATGGTATTTGAGAATAGGTTAGTGGATTTCAGGTTGGATAGACACCTATCCAATAGACTCTACAAGCAGTGATGGCCCCTGCAGTTGTCGCACCAGGTGAAACTGTCACCTGAGAAGCTGAGATCAAGGAGGCTCTTCCCAGCCATAAACTAAACAAACTCCATAATGGCCTTCCTCTGGAATGGGATTCTACCATTCCATTCCTTTGGGTTGTAAATGACATTGAAGTTACCCGCAAAATAAATGGATGGTGGCCGGGATCAAAGGTATTTTGTTCACTCCATATAAATTCCTTTTGAAGAGAGTCATAGCTTCCAAAAAACTAAAGTCAAAATGAAGGAGGTGTCACCGTTGGACATCTTGGTAGTGATGAATTGATTGCAATCGTGAACAGTATCAACAACATATTTATTGTGCCAAAATACATATTTTTGTATGTTATAGGGGTCATAGTGTAGAAATCCATGCAACTTCATGTTCTAGGACAATTATATGATTATTATTGGGTTTTTTGTGTTATTTGAAAACAACAACAATGAAATTATGATTTTTGATTTCTATGGTGAGGAAGTACGATTTAATATGGGAACTAAGACCATGAGAATTACATATGAAGATGATAATGATGGATAAGATAGGACTCTGGAATTGGATCAAGAGCTAGTAGCCTTATTGAAGTGGAAGGAGGATCTCTCATTGAGGTCCGTTGATTTTGAACATGTTCATAATCCCTTCTGGTTGGTATGATTCATATGAGTGGGATATGAGGATCTAAAGGGGAAGGGTAAGGATGGGTAACGAAACATTGTGACTGGTGAGGGAGTTCTCTCTAGATCAATATGTATTTGGAGCTGGATGATAGGCTCCGAGCCAAGGGAGACAGAACAAACACTGCTAGGAAGGTCCTGGCCACTACGGAGAAGCAGTTAGTATCCTCAGTGAGGGAGGACAGAGATGGAGGTAGGGGTGGTTAGGATAGAAAGCATGGTTGTTTGGGCATCATTCCATACAATTGCACTGTCATCCAAAGTCACTTAGACAACATTAAGGAAAGAAGGGGGAACCCCTCGAAGAAAATAGGGTTCAAGCATTGGATGACCTTGAAATGCATCAGAACTGGGTGGTGTTTTCCTTAAAGAAAATGGTTATCCTTCATTACATACTTTATGGTTACATGGTGTTGGATCTAAGGGAATCGATGATACATATGAGGAATATAGTGAAACTAGAAACCAAATGGGAAGGACCTTAAATTGTTCATAAACTTCACTCTGATAGTGTAAAATCATTGATCGCCATTGATGATGAGCATATCTATCTTTCCACCAATACTAGGTTTCTCAATAGATATTTCACATGAATAGACCATCCATTTTAAAAAACAAATTAACCCATGTCAAACATTCCCAAAAAATTCCACATTTTTATTTACAGTAAAAAAACCTATACTAGTAGAAAATCCTAGAATAATGGAGTAATGATTAGAGAAAAAATAAATATGTCATGGACACATATGTTCAAAAAGTATGTGAAATTATAAAAAATAACCCATAAAACACCACTAAAATGAAATTTCAAACAAAAATATTCTATTGAATCATGCCTCAAATCATGATGATACTCGTGCCATGATACATGCACCATGATGGGGATGATCAACATCATCATCAACAACTTCAATAACAAGATAACAAACTAGAATTCATCACCTTAGGAACCCCATCACTCATTTCCAACCAAAACTAATCTAATTATATAATTAATCATAGAATATATATTCTATAATTCAAAACAAACCTTCTAATAATGGTGATTGTTGGAAGAATTTCTATAACATATCCAGCCATACCACCTTCAAATTGAATGGTTTCTAGGATCTAGAATAAACAAATAACAAATCACATTAAAACCCACCATAGTCATTAGAAAAAAGGTTATAACTTAAGATTAATACCAATATATTGGATGATCACCCCCAAGAACCCCATCACAATATGTTGGAAGAACACTCATGAATCTACAATGAAGCAGAATCATCACCACCGGAAGAAATGAAACATAGGGATGAAATAATTCAACACCAAATCCACTAGAACGCCATTGATGGGTAAACCTCACATCCCAAAACTCCAATTAACAATGATTTAATAGTTTTATATGATTTATAGAATAATAATTATAGAACTATTAGAAGAAATTGGGCCAAACTCGACCTTTGACGGGGGAAATTACCCATGATACAAACATGAAGAAAAAGAAAAGGATGAATCATGTATCCTACAACCATCACAATCTCAAATATCCATTAAATATATCATGCCAACTCAACATATGGTTATGTGTGATGGGAGTGGAGAACAATATTAATAAATGATTTGGAAAAAATTCCTTAAAGGGAGGTTCGGCAAGGCAAAGCTTAGTGGGTGGCAGAGGTAGGACAATGCAAAGCTCGAGGGCATTGCGGGCGGCGGAGGTCCAGCAAAGTGAAGGTCAAGGGCAGAAGAGGTCCGGTAATGTGAAGCTTAGTGGGCGGTGGAGGTCTGGAAATGAGAAGCTCGAGGGTGGAGGAGGTCCGGCAATGTGAACTCAGCGGGCGGCGGAGGGAAGTCGCAGGGTTCTAGTACTGCGAGACCATTAGGTAGTGATAAAACGAGGGCACTGTGTGATCGACATTATAAAAAAATGGACTAAGGTTTTATCAGCGCTAACAACGATCTGATAAACACTACCTTTATCAGTGCTAATAATGGTATCCTTTATCAACACTTTTTTATCGCTGATAATAGTCCTCTTTAACAGCACTAAAAAATCGCTGATAAATACTTCTTGTATGAGCACTAACATTTTGGCACTGATACATGGATTCTTTATCAGCTATTTTCTAGCGCTGATAATTGGTTTTTTATCAGTGTTTTTGTAGCGTTGATACATGGTTTCTTTATCAGTTCTTTTCTAGCACTGATAAGGACTCCCTCTATCAGTGCTAGAAAAGCCCTGATAAAGAACTCATTTATCAGCGCTAAATTTTTTGCGCTGATACAAGGTTTCTTTATCAGCGGTTTTTTGCTTAGCACTGATATAAGTTGGCACTTCCCTTTCCTGTTTTTGTAGTAGTGACCAATTAGGAGAATGATGGAACCCACAAACCAACCCATAAATTCCAAGTTCGTTAATCACTAATTAAATTTTTTTCATTTCATGTTTGTTTTATAGTTTCATTAATTTAAATTTCATAACCTTCATAATTTAAAAAAACAATTAAAAAGAATTATTTTTGGTGAATTAAATTAATTGAGTGAACATATGAGAAAGTTCCTCAAGTGAGATGAACCTGGTCATCCATTATAATACATTAGGAAAATTAAATTGCTTTTTACATGCCCTATGATAGGTGTGTGTCACATAAAACAAAGGAAATACATTTATCTCAACACATGTATATTTCTACAACACATATAACAAGAATATCCAGATATACTCAACAAACGCACACATTCTAGAGGTAAGTCACAACCATATAATACTAGCCTATGATTCCATATAGAATATTCCACAAAGCACTCACCCGAGAGAACACACTCCTGAATCTGATAGCATTAATGACGTACATCCAATATGTACTTCTTATCGGGTCTCTTCAAGAGAAAGAGAATGATAATAATTTTAATTGAATACAATACACAGATGAGGATCACTGACCAGGCCATGGGGTGATACCAACAAATCAATCTAAATTAACACACAAAGTAGAGTATTGAATCCCATGTAGTTCTGGTCATGTTGATACCAAGAACTCCACCTAGGAAATGAATATGAATAGAGGATCTCACTCTGGGCCTCTCAGAGGGATTCCAAAAACTCTATCTACGAATTACTGTTTAAGGAATCGTTGTCCTAGGAGTAAAAATTGATTGCATACTAACCCTCATGGAAAAGATAAAGGTAACAAACCCAAACAAAAATTTTCAAAGATATAGAGTACAAGGGCTCCAAGACATGTATAAAAGGGTACAAAGTGTGTAGTAGGGGTCACACTCCATGTCCCTTGAACCCTAGTCTTTCCAGTGTAAATGACTCATCTCATCAAACTGTGTCCATGTAGTAGTACACACCATGTACGTATCCCATTTACTCTAGCCATGTGCTAGTACACGTCACCATCCTATGCATGTCTTCTCATGTACCAGTACACAACTTAGCCTGTGAACATCTTCCCATGTAAACATCCCATGTGATTCCTGAGTACATTCCGAGTGACCCAGGTGATACCACATGCCATGTGAAAGCGGTCACATTAAATGTGATATTTAACTTCCAACGGAAACCCTAATCGCAGCTCATGTTGCCCCACACAATTTATAGATCCTGATTAAACATTGAGTTGTTCAGTATTTTTCAGAATCCCATATCTACTCACGCATTTGATCCAATGCCTCCAGATTTCAATATAGGGATCGTTTCACCATTAGATTGAAGATCCCAACTCGTCCAATCCTTTTTGTTAATGATGAATGAATTACACCATCAAATCTACTAAGAAATGAATGAAATTTTCATTCTTTGTTGTGTGTTGAAGAATGGTAAATTGGGTATCCTCTGTCATCTATATTTCTTTATCTCCATCATCACACCTCTGTTAGGCTATTCCAATCATAGATCTGCGATATTGGATATTTGCACCATGAAATGGGTGCGCAATGATCGATTGATCGAGAATGCTCGTGATGAACGATGAATGGGGGGAGAAAAGAAAAAGAACATATTTGAGTTACAACACTTGATCTATGTTCATGTTTTTCTTGATCCATCATTATTAGAATGAAAATCTGAATAATAAAATTAAAAATATATTCTCCCATAAAAACCTCATATAATAAACTAATCCCACATAATTATCAAACTAAATATCAATATTTTTATTGATTGATTCATGTTCATTGTATAAATCAAGAACAGGGAAGAATAAAATAAAAAAACATGCCATACCTTGATTCAAATCGATCACAAATGAAGAATGGGGTTGTGTCATGTTTTTTGGAGAGATCCTTTGAATATTTTTTGCATCGATCATTGATCGAATATCCTGTCACCATTTGTCTGAGAGGTTTCACTGAAGGTATCTCCAATGGCTCTCTAACGGTTCCAGGGTTGTACAGCTAACCCTACTATTTCTACATAATAGTATATTTAATGTCCATCAATCACTGCATCAACAAAAATGAAATAAAATAATTTATTAAATTATTTTTTTCATTTCCACGCCTGTGATGACTTTTCAACAAATGACCCACACCGACTAATGTTATGTCACTCCTAGGGTAAACCTCGCATTCTAAACTCAATGGTACCATCATATTTCTGACAAGGGTACCCATTGAGAAGTTATTACACTTTTTCATAAAAACTGTTCATGCA
Source organism: Viscum album (assembly GCA_963277665.1). Lineage (NCBI taxonomy): Eukaryota > Viridiplantae > Streptophyta > Magnoliopsida > Santalales > Viscaceae > Viscum > Viscum album. Next base: position 975,345,036 of record OY728148.1, read on the forward strand.
TGCTATTTATTATATTTCAAAAATTTATTTTAGGAACAACGACCTTAGAATAGAATAACGTCTTAGTGCCTGGTCACACAATTAATCTATATAGTTTTCAAAAAAATAGAACATGAAAATCTAAGGCATTATAGTATGCCACCACTAATGACAAATAAAACAATATCTAAACAATATCAAGTGTATGCAGTTGTATAAAGAAAAAATTACAATGAATAAGTAAACTTTTTTCACTTTATCAATTAATCTTTTTTTAACTATATAAACCTTTGGGTTCCCATAGACACTGATTCCTCAATCCCCGCTTCAACTCATGTCATAGGCTGAAGTATGTCTGAGGGATATCGTATCTTATAATTCCACTGTTATCATTCAATACATATTCTGAAATATGTTGGATCCAAAAGAATGTCTAAGGAATATCATATCTCATAATTCCATTGATATCATTATTTAATTCATATTTTAATTCACATGTTACCATTCATACATCACACAATTGAATGTCCATGTTTATATTCTTTAATTCACAACTAAATGACCATGTTACCATTCATACCTTACACATTAGAATAATCTTGTTCGCATTCTCTATTTCACAACTAAATGGCCATGTTACAATTCATACCTTACACATTATAAGGACCACGTTCCCATTATTTAATTCACAAATAAATGACCATGTTACCATTCTTAACACATAATTTATTTAAAAATTAATTATCCACATCAATTCCATTGCTAATTCCACAATTAGTTAAACATAACAATTCCATTAGTTAATTCAAAATTTAACTAATCACATAAATAACATTAATTGATTCAAAAAATAATTAATCACATAAAATACATTAATTAATTCTAAAATTAATTAATCACATAAATTATATTAGTAAATTAAATAATTAATCAACCACACCAATTTTATTACTAATTCAATAATTAGTTTATCACATAAATCCCCTTAATTAATTTTCTAATTAATTGAGTACATAATTCCATTAATTAATTATTCAATTAAATAATCAGTATCCACAAACAACAAATCACATAATTTAATCCATAATTAATTATCTCAATCACAATCTCAATGGATCATAAATATTTCCACAATTAAATATCTCAATCCTAAAATCTTGTTATCTCATAATTAATTCTTCAATTAATTATCTCAATCTATAATTCCCAAAATCCCCAATTTCCGATCTCCTCAATAAATTAATTCAACAAAATAATTAATTCAATTAAGAACGTAATTTATAAACATCTAATTTAAATTATACAATTACATTCATGTTATTTAAATAAATACTTTGAGATTTTAATTATAGACAACCTACCTCAATTCGTTGATGAACAATCACCAAACGAAAATCCTCATAATTTGAGCAGCACAATTATATAGAATGAGATTCAAATTTAAAACCCTAAAAAGAACCAAATAAATCAAGATCTCTTAAATATATATATAGATCTACAATGATAGATCCATATCCACAAAAATATGTCCATATCCAATCAAAAAAAGAAGAAAACCCACTTTATAGAATAGGATAATAAATGATAAGGAATAGGAAACCATGTGAGGTAAGATCCTCTAACAGGGAGGGGTGAAGATCTTCAATCCAGGATTAAAATAACAATTTAAAAAGTTTTTTTATGTCTTTTAATCCCAATATGATTCTCCAAAATCATGAAATATTATATAGGGTTAAATGGAGATCAAATAGGAGTTAAATGGGGGTTTTTGTGATTAGAAATCTAATTTTTTGGTTATTTAAAAATTCACTCATGCTTAGCTGGGAAGGGGAGCACGGTTTCTCTTAAATGTGTACCTAAATGTGAACCTCTATTATAGGGGTTAATATTTTCTCATAATAGGGTGTACAGATTGACAAACCATGTGTTAACCATGTCATTCCTCTCTATCAAAGGTTGCATGGTTTTCTAGGCAGGGGCGCACGGTTAGGGAAAACCGTGAGCCAACTATGCACTTCCCTTCAACCTTAAAATTATCTCAATGTTTCACCCAATCACACCCCATGGTAAAACCCATACCAAGTACACTAAAACAAGGAAAAAGTAAATAACTGACATTAGTAACATGTCATCTTCAGGAAAGGTCTGGATCTTACAATCTCACCATCTTATATCATCTTATCCTTGAGCTACACTACTAAGAATCTCTAAGATTCTGAGTCCAAAATAATAGTACACTGATACCACATATCTTCTTTCCTTTCCCATGTCTCCTCCCACATATTCCCATGTTTCCAAAAAACAAAACTATATGCATGGTCTTTCCGCACAACGCTTTCTCCCTATGATTCAACAAACGTATTAGATTCTCTTCAATGGAAAAATCAATCTCAATCTCAAAATCATCAATATCGATCACACTACAATGGTTGGGGTGATACCAACCTAGTTTTGAAAATTAGAAAACATCATACATAGAATTGTATCTATGAGGAAGAGACTATCAGTATGCCATTAGCCTAATTCTAACCACCACCTCAAACGGTCCAACAAACATGGGTGCCCACTTACCCTGCTGCTATATTCTATAGCGATTGATTCTAGGAAACACCCAAATGAATACAAGATCAGCCTATGTAAACTCTATGTTTCCATTATTTCTATAAACATATGACTTTTATCTACTTTGTGTCATATCCATATATTTCTGAATCAACTGTACATGCTCTAATGTGTCCTACACGAGAATCTGTCCCAACATCTTAGACTCACTTACATCCATCCAGACTAGAGGTGGTTTTCATGTCCAACTATAAAGAGCCTTATATGGTTCCATCTATATAGTTTCACAATAACTATTGGTATGGGTGAACTCCACTAGTGATATGTGATTCTCATAAGACCCACCAAAGATTAAAACACAAGCTCATAAAATATCCTTATGCACTTGTATAGTATGCTCTGACTATTATAGGTCATTAATCCTCAACATTTACCTACTGATAGGTGTAGCATCATTTCACAAACCTTACTATTTTCATTTTCATTTCCAACCATAAAAACTATCTTTGTAGTTCACAGTGCATTTTGGTCACACCTGGATGTACCACCCACTTCGAGGCATGAAACTCACACATCAGCTTGTCCCACATTTTTTTAGGTACGACAAATAGATTCCAGACATAGATGAACTCATACTCATCTATGCTCCAATCAGAAGGTGACTCCACACCTTCAAGGTTTTCCCTCAAGGTAAAAAATTATAAATACACGTACATTATATCTTAGATCTATCTCAAAAATATATACTCCAATGAAACTATTACGAGAGTCATCTAATCCTAACTCTCCTAAACCACAATTTGTATCTCGTCTAGTAAATCCATCATCTTCCACTCAGCACTAGACTCCTGAACCACCTGAGTTTGAGTCTTCCCACTCAAAACATCATCATCAATGTTCCCCTTTCCATGTGTATATTCTGGCTCAAAATTTAATGGTTGCATATACTCAACCCATCTCTATTATCAACGATTCAAGTCTCACAGTGAAAATATGTACTTTAATTTCTTATGATCAATAAACACGGTTAAAAAATTTCCAATAGATAATGTCCCAAACAATTTAAAACATAAACCATTATTTCCAACTTGAGGTCATATGTAGGGTAGTTCGGTTCATGGGGCCTCATCTTCAAAGACCCATAAATCACAAATTGATCTCTGTGCATCAACACAACACCAATTACAATCCCAAAAGTTTCACAATACACAGTGTTCGTCTCACCTTTCTCCGGTAGGATCAATATTGGTACTGATGCCAAAATCATGTACATCTCCTAGAATTAATTATCACAATATTATGACCAATAAAACATTATCACTTTTTTGGTCAAGCCCATCAGCAATGTTTCTAATCATTAAATGTCCTAAATGAACCTATAATGATATTTAGAAAATCCTAGAAATCTATGGATATTAGACATACTATTGGGATGCTCTCAAGAAACCACTATATAATCCTTCTCTATATTTACCAACACATATTCCTCCAAGATGATGCTACCCAAGAGGTGAACCTGATCGATCCAAAAAATTGTACTTAGATATCTTGATGTATAGCCAATTTTCACTTAGTGTACTTATGAAGATATCAAGATGTTGGTCATAATAATCATGTGTCTTGGAGTGCACCAAGATTTCTTCCACAAAAACTCCCACAAACTGATCTATATACAGATTAAAGATTTTGTTCATTACGTCCATAAACATTACTAGTGTGTTCGTCAACCCATGAAATATTATGATGATATCATATATTCCATACCTGCTTCTAAATTCATCTCTTAGTATATCAGAAGTCTAAACTCTCAGTTTATGATACCCTAATCTCATGTTAGTCTTTGACAACACACAAGCTCCTCTCAACTAGTAAAATAGGTCATCGATATAGGGGAGAGGATACTGGTTCTTCACAGTCATCTGGTTCAACATTCGGTAATCAACACATAAGCGTAAACACATATCATCCTTCTTTGGGAACAACACTAGTGAACCCCAATGCGACATACTCTGATAAATAAATACCTTATCCTATAACTCCTCCAGCTGAGTCTTGAGCTCTTGAATATCTTTGGGTGCCATTCGATATGGTGGAATAGAAATCATCTCCTCCCCCGGTATGAGATCAATTCTAAATTCCACATCTCTCTAAGGTGGAATCCCTAAGAAATAATATGTAAGAACATCCTAAAACTTATCTACTAAGTTTGGAAAGACATCTCATTTTACACCTTGATAATTCAGAAATAAACTAGAAACCTGGGTTGTGATCTCTCATATTTTATGAGTAATTGGCCCTACTCGGAACGCCTCGATATCCGACTCTCCACATTGAATATTTTTTTATAACTTAGGAAACATAATGGTCACTCTCTTATGGTAAAAATCAATGTGGGGACAATATGATACTAACTAGTCCATACCCATAATTAGTTCAAATCCTCACATGTCTATGATATAAAGATCCCATCGAAATCGATACTACTCGACCTCAAGAGGACAACCCTTGCACAAAAAAATATCTCTTGACCGAACTCCATGAGGTGTGTTTGTCGTCAACACCCCACTCACAAACTCCATCACCAGGCTCAAACCATTAACATGTTTTGTATAAATAAAGGAATGACAGGAACCGATATAAAATAAGTCACTACTTATCATAAAATCTATAAAAATAGTACCTCTCACTATCAATGGTCCAGCCTTGATTTCCACAAGTGTAGGGTGAATAGAATGAAACTGTCTTACCCCCACTTCCCCGTGATGCAGTCTAAGTCCCATGGGATGCACTACTTTACTAATTTGAGAACTCTTACCCTGAATCTCCACATACATTACCTTTACCACCTTGTCCAGAAGAACTCCAGATGAAAGACGAATATGGTGCAGAATATCCTCTTCCTACACTCTGATTCTGACTAGCTATACCCTTACTACTTATCTAGCATTGGGTCCTATAGAACTTTTGTAGATGTCCCATATTTCTGCAAGACTATAACTAAATTGGTGTTTGAGGGAACAATCTTCAAAAGATTCCTAATCTATCACACTGGGGATAGATCACTCGATTAAGGTCATATTCAACTGATCTCTCTTTTTAAGTACTCTGTTTCCTACATACCTGGTTGATGTTTTCATAACAGTGCTTCCTACTCTCAGAAGTCATACCTTCTAATCATCGAAATGGAACCACCATTCCTACACTAGAAGCCTCTTTAGGTAACCCATATCTATGAGATCCTTATCCACCACCTCAGCAAACTCCTTTAACTGAAAATGGTTAACATGGGACTTAATATCACATTTAATCCAATCCTAAAAATGTCTCACTATAGTTATATCATCGATTTCTAATGCTATAAAAAAGTGTTACAAATGTGTAATGTGTCCAACATAGTCTATCACATAAATACTCCCCCATGTCAACCTCATGAACTCAGTTACAGTCTCCTACCTCAGTATATCTGGATATAAGTTCTCTAGAAACTTATCCCACAGTTCCTTCCATAACATACCATTAGCCTATAAAGTCCACGCCTGAACATACCACCAGCGATTCACTGATCCTCGTATCATGTAAGAAGCTAACATGACCATCCTCTCTATAGGAGTCTCAAAGTGGATAGATATAGTCTTGATGGACTCAACCCAGAAATCATCTCACTCAGGTCCACCCTCTCCAATAAAAACAGGAGGGTGTTGAATTTGTAACTCCATTTTTAGATCAAACATACTCTTCACAATCCTCCTTGGGTCTCATCCCATGAATTTCATGAAGTGGGAGAAGTTCTCTTGGAACTGCTCCCTGAATTCCTCACCAAACACAATTGGTTCTTTAGTTCCTACTACTTGTAGATCATCTCTACCCATATTCACATGTTATCCTATTAATAACCACTATCATAGAGAAACATTTATACCATTACAAATAGGTACCTTAGGATATATTTTACAAAATTAACACATTTAAGGTAAAATACAATATTCCACAATAAGTCATTTCCCCAAACCCTACCACATAGTCAAAAATGAGGTGTTATCACTACCCTTAATAATATTACTCCTTGTTCCTAGATAACAAAGGTAAACACGTTGTAATTATTCAAGTTTCTCATTTAGACACACATTTATTCTCATCTTACATCAATCTAAAATCATTCTCAATTTCATGTTAGGTTCCATTTTCATTTCAATTTCTCAAGCAAGGAAAAATAGTTCAAGTTCAATAACTTACCCATAAACCATTTTTCAATGTGTCCCTAAAATGATGGATGTCACAATAATCCTATGTTCCTAGAATGATGCATGTAAATCAAATCTTGTTCCATAATGGTCCACGAGTCAGAACATAGAAAAAATTAACATCAATAATCACAACACAAAACATATGTGTCACCCATGTTGAAATAATATTCAACTGTAATAGCAAATAGGAATAACAACATTCCCACCTTGGGTACGTGGGTTCTCCCCCATACATGGGTTAGATACTCCCATGGATGAGATCATATCCAAGGCCCGAATCTTTCTAGATTCATGTCTACCTTTATTAAATAGTAATACAAAATAAAAAAGAAAAGACAAATGGACATTAATAAAACTTTGTAATGTCCTGACCCAGGTTCCACACATTGGTGCCTTGAGTCAGTCAGTCACATGACCCCAAGTGTGCCTCCCCATATGCTAGAAGATACTGAATAGCAGTGAGAGTCTGAAATATCTATAATGGGGAGACTATACCACCTTTTTTTATATTAAAAACACTAGAATAAAATAAGAAACAATAACTAAATAACATGTAATCATATCCTGAAATAACCGGTAACACGTGATGGCTAAAATTGGAAATACAATATCAAAACTAAAGAAGAAGATATGCCATGTCAATGTATGTGTCAAGTGTCTAAAATTAAACAAAAAATAAATACACTGATGACACCCCTACTTGGGTCCCGAATCATTTCTAGTTCCCTAATCCATGCTGTATCCCATATCATCCATATAAAATGAGCTTTTTCCCTTAACATATCCAGAAAACACAAAGTCTATTTGGGTACCAATTAGGCAGCCCGAGTAGGGTGTGAGTGGATCTCAGTAGGCCACCACCAATGGTGTATAAATCAATATATAGTTAATAAAAAGTGCATGCAGTTGTATAAATACATTATTACAATTCATAAGTAAATAGTTATCACACTATCAATTAATCTTTATTTAACAACATAAACCCCCGAAATCTCATAGACATTGGTACCTTAATGCTTTCTTTGGCTCATTCTGAAGCCTGAAGTATGTCTAATGGATTCCATATCTCATAATTCCATTTTTACCATTCAATATCCATTTTGTCTCATACTGAGTCCTGAAGTATGTCTGATTAATATCTTATCTCATAATTTCATCGATCCCATTATTTAATTCATAGTTGAATTCCCATGTTACCATTAATACATCACACAATAGAATGACCATGTTACCATTATTTAATTCATAGCTAAATGACCATGTTACCATACATACCTTACACATTATAATGGTCATGTTCTCATTCTTTATTTCACAACTAAATAACCATGTTACCATTCATAACTTACACATTAGAATAAAAATGTTCCGATTATTTAATTCTAAACTAAATTGGCATGTTAGCATTCATAAAACAAAATTAATTCAACATTTAAACATCCAAATAAATTCCATTACTAATTCAACAATTATTTATATAGAAAGATTCCATTATTTAACTCAATAATTAACTAATAACATAAATAACATTAATTAATTAAAAATTTAATTAACCACATCATGTAAATTAATTAATTCTACAATTAATTAATAACATAAATTATATTAGTCAATAAACAATTAAATAACCCCAAAAATATCATTAATAATTAAAATATTTGTTTATAACATATATAACCATAATTAATTCCCCAATTAATTGAGTACATAAATCACATTAATTAATTCTTCAATTAATTAATCAATATCCACAAACTCAAAATTCCATAATTAATTCCACAATTAATTATCTCAATCACAGGCTCAATAAAACATAATTAATCACAAAATTAAATATGTCAATCCCCAAATCTCAATATCTCACAATTAATTCTACAATTAATTATCTCAATCTATGATTTCCAAAATCCCCAATTTCACATTTCCTTGATTAATTAATTCACCAAATTAATTAATTCAGTCAAGAATAAAATTAACATAAATCTAGTAGAAATTATAAAATAACATATACATAATTTAAATAAAGACTTTGGTATTTGGATTATAGACCAACTAACTAGATTCATTGACAAGTGGTCATCCAACAGAAATCCCCAAAATTTGAGCAGTACAATGACATAGAACAAGATATGAATCTAAAACCCTAAATAAATATTGAACAAATAATGATCTCTTAAATCTATATATATATATATACAATAATATATATAGATAAAAAAACAAGGCATATATCCAATCAAAATAAGAATAACAACTGCTATCTAAAATAGGAGAAGAAAGGAGAAGGAATGAGAAACCAAGTGAGATGAGATCCTCTTACTAAGAAGGGTGCATATATTTGATATAGTCATTGAATCACAAATAATGGAGGTCATAAAGACTTTTAATCCATATTTTAGGCTACAAAAACATGAAATATCATCTAGGGTCGAATTGCGGTCGAATAAAAGTTAAAATGGGGGTTTGAGTGATTAAAAATATAATTTTTGGGTTATTTAAAAGGTCGCGCAGGGTTAGTTGGGAAGGGGTGCATGGTTTCCCCTAACTATGAGCCTATCCATGTGCCTCTATTATGGGGGTGCACAGTTTCTCCTAAGAGGGTGTATGTTTTTAAAACTATGCGCTAACAGTGAAATTCCTCTGTCCAGGGTTGCACAGTTTGATGGGTTGGGGCACATGGTTAAGGAAAACCATGCCCCAACCATGAATTTCTCTCCTCACTTCCAATTTTCTAAAATTTTCTCCCAAACACTCCCCAAGTTAAAACCGAAACCATTTATTCTCAAACCAGAAAAAAAATAAATACCAGAAGGTAATCTCGAGTCATCTTCAAGAAAGGTCGAGATCTTAAAAAAACAATTTTATTTACTCTCATGAGGTATTCATCAATGGATTCTTCATCTCTCATTCATATGTCTTCAGACATACTATTAAAAATTTCTATATTTTCTTCCTTCACTTTAGTATTCCCATTGAATATACGTTCCAGCTTATCCCACATACTCTTTGATGTTTTGAAACCCATCACCTTCATATAACCATTTCCTGATAAGGACATAAGAATAGAATTTCTAGCACTTCCATTAACTTATATATTTATTTTATTACTTAACAAAATAGGAGAATCTTTCTAAATAGGTGTAAAACCAATTTTCATAGCGTCAACATCTTCTAGTCCAAAATATAAGAGATAAAGAATCATCTAATTTTTCCATCCATAATAAATTTTTCCATCAAATGTAGAAATTTTTCTACTATTGATAGAATTGATATCATACATGATAAGGATTAAAAAATGGAACCTTACCTATGATACCAATTAATGTTTCAATGGATTAAATAAAAACTTAGAAGGGGGTTGAATCAGTTGGTCACTTTTAAAAGTTGAAATTATTTTAAAAAAAATAACCCTTGAAACCTGTTAAAGTTTATATCCGTATTTTCATTTAGTAAGTACCCATGCATTAAAATGTAGTAGATCAAGTAAATCACATAAGATTTAAAAGGTTTTTCCCCGGTGTGAGAACCTACATCAATTACATAGCCACTCCTGTGGGTCTATATAAATTCTCTATAATGAATAAGTTAATATAGGTCATGCCAACTCCCCTAGATATCTTCAATGTCTCAGTAGAAATTATTATACTAACTCCCATCACCTTAAAATTTTAATTACAAAAAATTGATCCAAAATAAAATAATAAATTCTTTCTTGAATCTTCTCCACAAATTCTCTATCTGGAATCCTCTGTCTGATGTGGCATGACAGGATTCTCTCATTCTGATGGGGATGGGTTCAATGGATTTAGTCCAATGAATTTAGTCTAATGGAAATATTACGATGAAATAATTATCAATATATATTACTCAAAATCTTCTCAAATTCTCAATTAGATATTCCTTATTCCGGTAAACAGAACATTAAGATGTCCAACCTTATAATGAGGTCTCAGTCAAAAAAGATAACTTTGACATGAATTCTACAGTTATCCACCTTTTCCAATCACATAAAAAAGATGCAAAGTACAAATTTATTTTTCTTCTATTAATAGGAATCCTATAAAGGAAAAGGTAGGAAAATGGAAAAAATTTCCTACTTAATTAAATTAAAAAACATTAAGATCTACGCATATTTGAATTTTAATTTATACCACTTAAACTCTTCACAAATATGTTGAAATCTTATTGAGTCTTATTTGTAATTATTATTATATGACATCCTAAATTTCCTTCGGTATCATGGAACTTTATTAGCTCATTATGATGTAACTTACATAGCTCATTATGATGGAACTTCCTCAACTCATTATGATGGAACATCCTCATCTCATTCTGAATTGACATTCCTCAACAGAGTTAGTCTGGTTGAATTTTTTCTTAAAGTTAGTCTAATTGAAATTTGTTCTCAAATTCAATCTTGATTTAATTTCCTTCTCAAAGTCATTATGATTGACTTTCCTCCTCAGAGTCATTCTGATAGAATTTACTACTCATAGTTAGTCAGATAGAACATCCTTAGCTTTAGTCTGATGGAATCCTTATAAAGATGGAATTCTCATTACGATTGAAACTGCAATCTGAAACTTTGAAATTCTTCAAACCTCACTAGAAATAACTCATTCATACATCTAAATACATCTGTGCTCAGTACTTTTGGATCTGATGCAAACTTTTTCTTGATTCCTATAACTAAGAAAATCTTTACGATTCCTCCATTTATTCAAAAGCTTTTATCATGAGAGTTTTCATGATTTATGATAACTTCATGACTGAAAAATCACCTTCTAACTTACATAGGAAATTATTATTTCTTCTATTACTTTAAAAACCTTGTTTCTTTTCAACCAAAACACAATATGGATGGTTTCACCTATTATCCCCCTTTTCGTCATAAGTATTGAATCACAATTTTTATAGACAATTTATGATATTTGAGAATTAAAAACTAGAAAATAATCGTCTGGTTGAAGGTTAGAAAGGTTAAAACTTTCTAACTCCTAACATCACTATCGTAATTCAAACTCTTCAACAACATTTTGAATTTATAACCAAAACTGAGTCGAATAAAACTTGAACTTCGTGGTAATGGATCTATGAACAATGATGTGTCTGACTAACAACTTTATTATTCTAACAATATATCCGATTAGTAATACATAGTTTGATACTTTGTGTTTGGTGCTGCTCAGTCTGATCATCTGTATCCAGAAAACAACTTTCTCTAAAACAATACTTTTCTCCCTATTTATTTTTTTCTTTTAAAATTTATAAACTTTCACTAGTTTTTAAAAAACCATTATTTTTCAAAATATTTTTTTTCTACAAATAAAAATCTTTTAAAAAAACATCATGAAGGTTATTCAATATACCATACCATTTATGAAATGGAATGAATCCTATGTTGTCATACTTGCATATTTTAGTTTGGAAATTGTTTTATAAAGGCCTATTTTATAAAGAAACATCAACCTTGAGGTGTAGAATGTGACATTATAGGATAACTCAAAGAAACAATTGGATATTACCAATATGAACCCGTAGAAAAAAAGTAATAGTGTAAGGACATTCCATATTCCTTGAGAGGGAAAACACCTCTAAAAGTGATAGTGGGATGGAGATAGAATTAGATGAATGTGAGACTCAAGGTACATAAGTCTTGTCATAGGAACAGGTTCTATAAATCCCCATGTAATAAGAAACTATTCTAGAGACACAAGTAATGTGTGGGAGTACAAGAGAGTTTAGGGAAACAGAATGGTATGGTTTTCTTGTCACCAAGGATGGTGACTAATTATTAGTCTATAATAATGATCCTATAACCTAAAAGGAAGTAGTAAGTGGAACAGATGTTGCCAAATGAAAATAATCCATCAATTCTAATATTGATTGCATCTACCAAAATCAAGTATATATTGTGGTAGATCCAACAATGGATGTAAAACCCATTGGTTTCAAGTGGTTAATCAATAAGAAATTATAAATTTAAGGAAAAGGCAGTACCTATAAGGTATGAATAGTTGTAAATGGATTAAAATAGCACCAAGAGATTAACTGAGATAAAACCTTTTCACCAGTTTTAATGTTTAGATCCCTCAGAATTATACTTGACATTAAGGCTTACCGTGACTATGAGATTTGAGAAATGGATGCCAAAACTACCTTACATAATGGGAACCATCATGAAGATGTTGATATAAAATAACCAGATGGGTTTGTGACTACAAAGTATGAAAATATACACAAATTGAAAAATAATCCATTTATGGATTAAATCATGTATCTAAGATATAGAACATTCATTTTTATGAATCTATAATAGAATGTGGTTTCATAAAGAAGGAGTGTGATCCTTGTGTCTAAAAACAATTTATCAGGATTTCATTCATTTTCATAATAGTATATGTTTATGACATACTTCTTATAGGAAATCAAATACCAATCTTACAGTCTTTTAAGATGTGGTTGAATAAATGCTTCTCTATGATGGACTTGGAAGAGACATCATATATATTTCGAATCAAGATCTATCATGATGGATCCAAGAAGTTTCTCATTCTAAGTCAAAGTAAATACATTGATAAGATACTTAAGAGATTTGGTATGGAAAAATCCAAGAGGGGATTGTTTCCAATTTCACATGGCATTCATCCTTCTAGGAAGATGTTTTCTCAGATTCATGGGGAAATAAATAGAATGGAAAGGATTTCATATGCATCAGTAATTGGGTCATTAATTTATATTATTATATGTACAATTATAGATGTTTTATATTCATCAAGTGCAGTAAGAGGATACCAAGATGATCTAGTTGAACTCTATTAGATGACAGTCAAGATTATCTTTAATTATTTGAGGTGTACTGAGGATATGTTCCTAGTATATGGAGGATATGTGGAACCAGTCATCAAAAGATATGAAGATTACAGTTTCCCAAATTTTCATGATGACATGAAGTCACAAATGAGATACATATTCATTTTGAATGGAGTTATTGTGAGCTAGAAGTGCTCAAAAAGGCAATGGTCAATGATTTTATAGAAGATTCCAAGTATATTGTGACTTCTGAGGTAACTAAATAAGCATTATGGATGCAAAAAATCATCCAAGATCTTGAATTGGTATATAATAGTAAATATCCTATTACACATTATTTTTATAATATTGTAGTGGTGTCTCTCATAAAGGATCCATGTACACATCAATGGACGAAGCATGTACTTTGGATGTATCATCTCTTGAGGGATTTATTTAAGAGAGGTGAGGTTTTAGTGAGCAGTATTTACAAATAATAAAATATATCATGCCCCTTGATTAAAATCATGACTCACCATAAATATTATTACTAAGTGAGTTCAATTGGACTAATAGTTGTAGGTTTTTAGATCTAGTCCTCGTGGGAGTTTCTTGGAGTTAGTGTCATAATATTAGCTATTTGTACTTTAATTACAAGTATGTTCGATATATTGAATATTAATAAAACATATTATTACATATTTTCGATTGTTCAGTAAGACTCTAATGTAATAATGTCTAAGAGTATATGTCACATTGATAAGGTCATACCAGTTCTCTGTTATATTGAGAACCATTAAGTGTTATGATGATATTCTTAAGGAATGTTCTTCTCTTGGATAACATATTATGATGGGACACATAGTTCATAGACTGTTAAGTGAGAGCACTCATAAGAGGATGAGTCTTGATATCATGAAGTTCTCACTTGGTAATCAACAAAATGGGAAATTATGAGAAAGAACCACTAGTAGGAATTCTACATGTGTTGGTGTCATCAGATATTCCTATACACGAGCATGTGTAATGGTACATGGACTTTAAAATTATCATAAATTAATTTTATAACTCATGAACTTAGATTTTATTATGAAAACCATGAAGACATATATTCATGGTAAGATAGGTTTCATTGTTCTTATCATGACTCACATGTCATTAATGAATAAGATAAAGAAGGATTTATAGCTTCTATATTTATAGAAGCTGATATGTCATCCATTTGATTAAAATAGAAGCACTACATTAATTTCCATGTACATGGTGTAACGATGTGTTTATTTTAGATATTTAAAGAATGATGTACCATGAAAATATGTTGGTGACATATATGTGAAACCTAATTGATGAGATATTATGATAAAGGGATTATATTATATAGTGAGTATTCATTTTTGGTTTTCATCATTTCAAAATAAAGTTATATCTCTTTGGTTCCTTGACTCATTTCTAGGTATTAATTTTTCACATTAGGCAAGCTCTCTTGGTGACAATTAGAAAGAATCCTAGAGGGTCAAACACTAAGTGTTTCTGATGATCGTGATTATATACAATTTGAATTTAATTAATTGAATAAATATTATTCTCAAGATAGAGGTATAATTTTATTCATGTTTTACTGATCGAAAATATATATTGATTAATGAAATATTTAAATTAAATATTTATTTAGGTGTTTAATAAATAAAAACAGAGTTCGAATAGACCAATACCATGTCTAATAAATAATATTAATTAAAAATATGGTTAGATAATATTTTTTGATGCTCAAGTTGGAGCGCATCATAGAATAATAATAATATTATTATTATTATTTGGAATGAGGTTTATTAAAGGTTTTAGTATTTTAAGGGCTAGAATGCAATAAAAAAATATCCTAACCTAAAATGTACCTTAATAAATATCATGTTATGTCTATTGTGAAGGTAATTGAAAATAGATAATCGATTCAAATAATGATGTTTCTTTTAACTCCTCTATCTCTCTCCCTCTCAAGAAA
The DNA here is from genome assembly GCA_963277665.1 of Viscum album. Classification (NCBI taxonomy): domain Eukaryota; kingdom Viridiplantae; phylum Streptophyta; class Magnoliopsida; order Santalales; family Viscaceae; genus Viscum; species Viscum album. The sequence continues at coordinate 975,360,612 of OY728148.1, forward strand.
AATAAATGTTTGAGATATTTATTCAAGACTAAAGGAGTGATCAATAATGAAAAACGCAAGACATTTTATTCCCCACACTTGAACATAGAGATCATTTAACATTTATCAGATATCAACAGAGCATGTGTGGATTTTCTCTTGTCGGATTCTATTCTTGGATCCTCATAGTGAAATGGAGTCAATTTGAATGGGTCATTTCATATGATTAACATCATTAATGAAGAAATATTCCTATGATAATGTAATCATTTTTATGACATTAAATAAATTAAATAAAAATTTGATGTTCAAGATCCTCGCTCTTGGTTTTGAGCATAAAAATATTAAAATAAATTTTAATATATTTCTCACCACCACATGCTTCCACTACTCCTGGAACCATAATAAGGTGCCACTTTTCTAGATCCTTTGGCATTATGGATAGATCCAAGAGGAGATGTGGGAGCGGAAGTCTAATTTTTGTGCTAAGTGGATGTCGAGTAGTACTTACATAGAGTTCCAAGAAGTAGGATCACTAGTCTTTTGGCCATATATTGATTAATTTTAATATATTGACTTTCCATTCAACATGGAGTTGATGGAATTAAAGTCAGGGGTTGTAGAAGCTTGGTTAACAAACAACCACTCGTTATGTGATTTTAGATTTTATGATTTATTTTTCATTTATTATTATCAACGAATACACCAGTTAAACATGCTTACACGTGTTAAGGATGAATTAGTGGTGTCCTACTGAATTTTATTACTCACATCTTGCATAAGAATATCAATGCACATTCAGACTTTATGTTTAGGGATTCAGATAATGAAAAGGGACATGTGGCTGATGGCTGAGCAAATGATAATAGAGATGGCAGTATATCAAGATGGACTTTGGAGGACCCTCATGTTTTATTTATTTATTTATATCCCTATTATTACTCTAGTTGGATTCCCACTTTAGAATCACATTTATTATTGTATGACATGTGTCTCATCTTTATGTTTCCACATAATTACTCTAGTTTCTATTATATTGATTATTATGTATTATTTGAATTTTGACATGATACTATTGGTATAGTCTCCCCACTGATGAAATTATACCCTCACTACTAGTCAGAAAGCACTTTTGTGCGGGGAGGCATACTTGAGGTCTTGTAGCACTCCGGTTCAAACGTGACATTTCAAGTGAAGGCATTACAAAAACCATTAATAAAAGATTCCACACTACAAAAAATACCATTCTTAGAAGTGGTTTTTTCTTCTAGTGGAAGTAGTTTAAACCTTTTTCTAATTATTTAGCGGTGGTTACTAAAATCTCTATGTATTTCATGTTCACCAGTCACTTCAATGTAGTTTGATTCATTTAGCACTGGTTTTTTATGTGATTTTTTTGATAATTTAACAATGATTTTCATTTTATATAACAGTCATTTTTTAAAAAAACTTGGAAATAAAATAGATAAGATTAACCTAGCAACCAATAAATATGTTAGTGGATGTTAGGATTATTGGTAGTTAATATTAACCACTGTTAATTATGATTCAAATTCATTTCTATAATAGTTGTTCTTAAAAATCACCTCTCAATAATTTTAAAAAAATATTCTTTTTAAAAATATTTAGTAAAAAAATATAAATATATAATCATGTACATGTAATAAACTAAAACATAAATTCACAATAAACCCATCATACATACATCATACAAGATACATCCATAGTTATATACATATACATTCATAGTCATCATAACCTCAGTCAACTGATTACCTCAGTTAACCCATACCTCAATTATAAATATATACATATAAAATATGTCCAACAACAACCCATTCCCAATATATTCCGACCCCATTACCTAAGTTTCATCCTTATACCTCCATACCATCTCATCAATTGAAACATACCACATAATCTCATTAATTGTAATAAAAAAGACAGAAATTAAAACTAAACATAATAAATCAGAATTACAGTAGAATCATTGATAAAATTTAAACATACCAAAGAAACTAAGAACCATCACCACTACCTTATAAATAATTTCTTTAATCGAATGTTCAACCTCTTTCCTTCGGTTAACATCTATCACCAACAATAAAAACCATAACATTTACGAAAATAAATGCAAAAGTGAAATGAAATTGAATATATTTATAATGTTGCACATAAAATTTGTAATTTTGATAATCAAACAGAAGACATTTTAACATAAAACAAATAATATACCATGAAAAACACTTTTAAAACATAAATCTTCCTATTTAAAATCTGATTCAACACTTGAAACTAAAAAGGGAAAAGCATATAAAAATCTAATTGATTTTTAAATCGATGTGCAATGTGCTTATATTTTACTTAATATGTTTTAAAGTATTTGATAAAAAATTATATACTATATTTAAATACTAAATCAATAGTGGTTGTTCCATGGTTTCATGTCAATATGAGGGTTTTTTCTATGGTTTTTACTATTACATGAAAGTTTTAGTGTTTTAAAACACTAAAAATGTGTTTATGGGAATCATAGGAAAACCATAAATCTGAATGATGTGTTGTTAATTCATACATTTCAAAAACCATTCTGTAGTCATTATCCTCTATTTTCATTGCAATACATTTATGTCTTCCAAATCTTAACCCCCCAATGCACGCTTTTTAAGGCTTCAATACCTTTAAAAACTATTTACTGAGCCATTGTGACCACACTACATGTCAAATTGATGTTGTTTCTACACTTAAAAATCAAAAATAACACAATGCTGTTTTTTCCATGATTTTACATCAATTTGAGGTTGTTTTCTATGGTTTTGATTGTTACCTACACGTTTATGGGTTTTAAAACACTAAAAATCTATTTACAGGAATCCTAAGAAAAACCTAACTTGAAATGAAATTAATTTGATTACTAAATTTCAAAAATAAATTTATGGTCATTTTCCTCTAATTTTATTGTAATCTGATGATGTTTACCTGGTCTTGACCCCCCCCCCCACCCAATACACATTTTTAAAGTCTTTGATACGTCAAAAAAATATTTATCAATTCATTTTGACCACCAAACACACCGGATGGATGTGTTTTCTACAATTACATGTCCAAAATAACTTAATGGGGGTTTTACCATGATTTCACGTCAACCTGTAGTCTTTTTCTAAGTTTATGACTATTACACGCGTATTTTAGTTTTTTAAAACACTAAAAACATGTTATAGGAATAATATGCAAACTGTAAGTAATAATGATGTGTCATCAATTATTAAATTTAAAAATTAATTATTTTGTTATTTTACTATGATTTCATAGAAATTAGATGATGTTTTCTTGGTTTTGACACCCTGATAAATGTTTTTAAAGGCTTCAGTACCTTTAAAAACAATTTCTTGATCCATTATGATCACACTACATGTTAAATTGATGTTTTTCCTATGTGTAAACATCAAAAGTAGCTAAAATATAGATATACAATTATTTCATGTCAATTTTTTGTCTTTTTCTATAGTTTTGACCATTACATGAATGTTTTAGTGTTATTGTAGACGCCGGAAAAGTCCGTTGTTCCCAAACGAAGCTCCGGATGCGGAAAGCGAGGTCATATTTGGAGTCGGAAGGATGTTTCGGAGGGCCCGGAGGCCTTGCGCGGAATTTCAGAGGCCCGCGCGCAAAGGTGATGTTCCGCGCGCAAACCCCCCGGGATGCGCGCAATGCGCCGGTCCGGCGCGCAATTTTGCGCGCCGCTGGTCCGCGCGACTCCCTTGCGCGCCGCGCCCGATTCCGCGCCCGCGAGGAGAATTTCGCGCTCGCACCCTGGATTCTGCGCCCGGGGTTGCCTATAAATATGAGGCGACCCCCAATGTTTCAAAGGTGGCTGGAAGTCGAAACGTCTCTCGTGCGCGCAATTAAACCCCTTCCGCGCGCAATGACGAACTTCAGGTAACCTCCTTTCTTTCGCGCAAGGAAGCCTCGGGGTCCGCCTTCGCGCGCAATCCCCGCTGGCTCCTTTCATTTGAATAAAAACTCACTCTAAGGCCTTTGCGCGCAAAAGAACCCGCTTGCGCGCAATTGCCCCCGGGGTGCGCGCAATCCGGCCCGATTGCGCGCACCCCCCTTCTTTCAAGTGGCCATTCATTAGAGAATGAGCCGTTGCCCCCGCGCGCTATCCGAAGCCCAGTGTGCGCAATCTCAAGCATTCGCGCGCAAGGCACTGGCCCAATTGCGCGCCAGCCGCCCCGATTGCGTGCCGACCCGCAGTATTGCGCGCAAAGCTCCCTTCTTGCGTGCAATCTGCCAGGGTCGTCCCCTCGACCCCCTGAGGGCACCTGCCTGCGTGGCGCCCGATGCTCCTCATCCTGGGTGCCCGCACCGTGCGTTGTCTTCCCGTGCGGCCCTCCGGGTTCGTGCGAAGTGACATGCACCCATCGTCCGGCAACCTATGCCCTGCATGACGTTAAACTGCATACGTCCGAGCTACAAGACGTTAAACTGTTCAGCATTCGTCCCGCATGACGTTAAACTGCGCATACGTCCAGCATGACGTTAAACTGCAGATTCGTCCAGCATGACGTTAAACTGCACATCCGTCCAAGCTGCACGACGTTAAACTGCCTAGCCCCCATCGTCCGCGCTGCAAGACGTTAAACTGCAAGTGTTTCGTCCTCAACACACGACGTTAAACTGTACTTCGTCCGGCAAGACGTTAAACCGTCCGACTCGTCCTCAACACATGACGTTAAACTGTACTTCGTCTGGCAAGACGCTAAACCGTCCGCAACCTGATCCCGTGCTCCGCACGCAGGGTCCCCCCGGTTTGGATGTGGCCCCCACCCGCTCGTCCCTGCAGGGATGTCGGGATTGCCCCTCTTTAGGGACGATTTAATGGGAGTGGCTTTTCCCTACGGGGGCAGGGTATTACAAACCCCTAGTTTCTCGTGGGAGGCTGCACATGTGTATCTCCATTGCGCCTCCCCACGGCCGAAGCCAGTAGAGGGTATGACTGGGATCGAGGTGTCTTCTGCTTTCGGTCCAAGTCCCTTCCAACTGAGTTTTGCCACCCGGGCTGCCCCAAGTGCGTAAGTCCTGACAGAATGAACTACGTGGACTTTGATCCCTGTCTTCTATACAGGGTACGTAGGAAGCCTCCCTGAGGTCCAAGCCCACCACCTGGTCGTCCCGGTCGTATTTACGTCGGTTCGTCCATCAGTGGACCCCTCCAGGGTTCACGCTTGCGTTGATTCACCTATGAATCCGCCCCTGTGGGAGACTGCCCGTGTGTATCTCCACGGTGCCTCCCCACAGCCCCCCTTTTCCATTTCCCCTTTTATCGTCCAGCATGACGTGAAACTGTGATCCACCCGGCCATTCCATCCCCCTCTGTGCGAGGTGGTTCGGTTCAATCCTCCGCCCGGCAGCCTCGATCCCCTTGTGAGTCGGCTCGCCAACGTCCAGCATGACGTTAAACTGTACATTCGAACTACGTTGACTTTGATCCCTGTCTTCTACACAGGGTACGTAGGAAGCCCCTACGGGGTCCAAGCTCTTCACTTCATCATCCATCCTGATCCTTACCCGGGCCGCCACATCCCGGTGGGGTCATGCCACTTCACTCCACTCCACGTTACTTGGGAAGCCGCCCATGTGTTGGCCCCAGCGTCGGAGGTTCACCGCAAGGGGTTCTGTCATCTGATCCACTTTTCGTGTTGATCGGTCCGATGCCGTCCCCGCTGGACGTTAAACTCGCGGCATACCCCGTGTTAAACATGGGAAGCTGAGGAAAACCCCAGGTGACACAGTTCCCCGCACCTAGTACGGGATGCCTCAGGCCATCATGCCTTCGAGAAGCCCTATTAGGGACGGAAGACAGATGTGCAGAGCCGCAGTGTTACGACACGCCCCCAGCACCCAGAGCCACCCGGCCTTCTCACCGCAGGTTGCTGCCCCGCCCAGACTCCTTGGAACGTCCGGGCGGAAGCAGCGTAATTAACCGGTGTCCATGAAGATATGGCGCCGGGAACGAGATTCACGAACATTCTTAAGTCTATGAGGGAGACCCGGATTAGGCGACGAGTTCCGAGGAGACGTCCAAGGAAGGAGGAGCCGACATCCCATCATCCCGGTTTCGATCAAGGAGCAGACGCCCCTGAATAAGGGACGGATGCCGCCCGCCCTTGGAAAGAGGGACTGCGGGACCACAAGCCGCGCGCCCATCCCCTCGGGTTGACGGGTGCACGCGCGAACGCGTCCTGGCGGAACAGCGTAACCCGACGCACATCCGCACCGAAACAGAAAAATGGTGAACCCGACGTGAATCTCTTCTCCTCGATACGAAGACCGATGGCTTTCAGAGGTGTTGGAAGACCGGCATGTTGCCCGGCCAAGCATTCAGTCTTACCCGCCAGGGGCTGGGGAAGTGAAATCGGGCACTCCGTCTCGCAACGTCGAGGGCCTGGGTTCCCCCCACGGAAGGCGTCGTGGCACTAATGGTTGGTTGTCGATTCCTTTTTCCTGTCAGTGTTAATGGGTCATTCTCCCTGCTTTCAGAAATCAGGTCGCCCGATCCAGTGCCCGATCGCCACCCGCCCACTGGCGCAGGGACAGGGGAAACACCGACGCGGCTACTCCGCGCGGTCCCGCCCGTTCCACAGCCGTCCCAGCAGCCGCAATTGCGGGACGACCACGCCCTCTCTCCCCCTCGGAGGTCATCCAGAGAAGGGTGATCAACACCCTGGTGCGGAGATACGAGGAAGAGGGAGTCATCCCCACTAGGGAAATGGCTCGCCTAGACCTTGAGGAGGATGCGCCTCGCCACCACCGCCGCCCCCGAGGGCCGCGCAGGGAGGCACCGCTGCCTACCTCAACGTCCAACCGCTTCGGGAGCTTATCCCCGGAGCGCTCTGACAGTTCCCTTCCCTACGCGGATGAGGTGGAAGAGGCCCGGGATCACCCTATCCGGGATTCGCTCCAGGGATCTTCGGTAAGGACTCCCGCCAGGCCACGGCGACACCGCCGCCAGGCCTCTCCAGTCGAAGAACGGGCTCTCCACCTGCCCGCGCCGCTCATCCCGACTCGTCTGTCTCGACGCCAACGTCGGGCACGAGCGGAAGAGGATGCCCACCTTGGGGCTCTAGCAACAGCGACCGCATTGGCCCAATCCACTGCTGGCTCCAGTCGCCAGGCCTCTGCGCATCCTGAGCGGGGGAACTCCTATGCCCGACCTGGATCGAGGCCCCGACCGCCCCAAAGGCAGGTTGGGTCGACTCTCCCGGTTGCTGGCACTGACAGTAGCCACCGCGGACCACCTCGCGGTAGCGCTATTCACCAGCAGGATCTACTCTGTGTGGCCGATCCAGGAGGCATGGGTCATCCCACCTTCCGATCCCGGCCCGGAGGCCTGCCCGGAATCATCTCTCCCCGCGTCCCCTTCGATATCTGTCCCGGTGCCCTTCGCACCTCGGTTCCCAGTCCTCTCGGCCCCAGCACCAGTGCGGCCGGAGGACGCCAGGACAGAGATCAGCCCTGCCCCGAAGAACCACCCAGGGGCAGGAAGGCAAGGCGTCGACGCCGAGGGAAGAATGTTACGGAATTCCGGACAGAGATCCGACCGGTGTGCTTCTCTGACTCAGAGGCGGAGTACGATTCGGCGACAGAGCCCCTTCCCCAATCCCGCCAGTCAAGGGCAGGGGTAGGAATGCGGCACGTCAGCCTCGTGCTCCCCGAGAGCGAGATCGATGTGATCCCCGCGTCTCTCCGAAGGTATATCCGGAGTAACGAGGGCCTGGTAGACCCCCAAGGATCAAACTTGCGGTTGGTACCGGCCCCTCCGGAAGTGCCTTCCGTCTCGACCGGAGAAGCCGGAGACTTTTTCTGGGGACCGACGGTCGAACCACGATCTAGTGCACCCTCGGCGAGCACCGATGCTACGGCGGGATGTTCGCTCGCCGGCCCGTCCTATCGTGATGTGGTAGCTGGGGCACCGCCACCCTCAGGGGGAGGCCCGGGATATGGAGGCCAATCGGCCTGCTCGCCGTATTCACCGCCGGCCAGCCCGTCGGCCCGACGGCCCGCCTCGGCACCACTACCAGTTCCCCGTCCGTTCCCAGCCATGGAAGAGGACCAAGGAGATCTGGGTCCCGAGTTTGAGTCGTGGAGCTTCTGGACCGTCCTTGCAGAGGGCCACTTCCCTGAGAAGTTTTGGCCAGTCGCAGGACCGGGCTTTGATGCACCCGAATCGCTCACCCCGGATGAGTTCGAGTACTTCCGCCGAACTCTCCGGGAGACTCACTCCCGTCTTCACTGCCTACAAATGCCATACCCCGGGAGTCAACTACACCTGGAGGATATTGGTGAGCAGTGCCGTCAAATTGACCTGGCCATGCTCCCCGCGGTTCGGCACCCCGGGTCATTTGGGTACCATGAGGCCCTCCAACAACGATGCGTTGAGTGTTTTCAAGTACTCCGCAAAGTTATCGAGGAAGCCACTCCCCACGTGTATATCCGTGGATGGGGGCAGTACGCTGCCCTACGCTTCAGTGTGATCCGCCGACAGCCCGATTCGCTGGGTGGCCCTGAGGGTATATCCCCAGGGACAGGAACGGTCAATATGGCTGACCTGTCGGGAGAGGGGAACGACTTGGAACTTCTCGACGGGGGCTTCCCCCCCGAAGAAAAGCCGTCGTCAGATCCATCAGTGAGAGTTACTCCTCATCAGAGAAACCTCCTGGGGCTCCCCGCACCCACTGAAGCACTGACGTTGAGCTGAAACGTCAGCAAAGGAAAAGAGCACAGCGAGGCTATAAGGCCCGCCGACCCATCTGCCTCCATGCAGAGGGCAGAGGAGGATCCCGAGAAGGCTACGCTACGTCAGCAGCTCGCCGAACAGAAGAAGCTGGTTGACCAGCTCCTCGCCGAGCGCGCTGCAGAACGGCGGCCTGACTATGGTGATCCTAGGCCAGGACAGCAGGGACCGGAACAACCGCTCCTTGATGAGACTCTCCCGGGCAACCGTGATCATGCCGTGTTCGCCGACAGGAGAGAGGCCATTGCCTATGGCAAGAGGGCACGGTATGTTTCGCCACACCCTCCCGAGCGGCGGGACTACTTGAGGGACCCCGCTCGGATTCCTCCCGCTGCCCCAAGGGCCGCTCCGCCAGCCATCCCACGAGCTGCCGAGTTCGACGACCCGGTCGACGACCCGATTGAAGGGCCGTGCAATGCGCTCGTGGTTAGAGATCCTCGCCAGGACTGGAACCCATGTCCGGACGATCCGATGGCGGCGCTCATCGCCCGTTTGGAGGCCTTGGAGACTCGGCAGGTGGCGATCCCACCGGACGGCAAGCCATACCCAGCATGGGTGGATGACATGCCGGCGCCTCCGGGATTCGGGAATCCCACTTTCGCCCCCTTCAACGGAACCGGAGATCCGCCACAGCATTTGGCCCATTTCAACTCGAGGTGCGGGCCTATGTTGGGGACTCCGGCGCAGCAAGAGGCCGCTAAGCTTCGCTGCTTTGTTCAGACACTGGAAGGGCCAGCATTTGTCTGGTACAGCCAGCTCCCCGTCGGGTCGGTAACCAGCTGGGAGGACCTCCGTAGACAGTTCCTCTACCAGTTCAGTTCCACGACCCGGAAGATGAGTATCGCAGACCTCTTCAAGTGCAAGCAGAGGCCTGATGAGCGAGTCGCGGACTTCGTCGCCCGATGGAAGGGTCTCACGTATTCCCTTGACATGCCATTGACTCAGGAGCAGTTGCTGACAATGTGCGTCGGGAACGTTAAGACCGAGCTGGTCCCTTCCCTGATCACTCAGAATTACCCCGGAGGGTTCAGGGACTTCTCAGACAAAGCTCAGCGTCTTGAGGAAGCCCTGCAACAGGCCAGCCAGGCACACCCGCTGCCTCCTATGATTCCTGCAAGGAGAGCCAGCAGGGCTGAGCCCGCTGCTGTGGCCCAGATAGAGGCTCCCAGGCCGTTGGAGCTGCTGCCGGTGAGGCCAGCTCCACAGCCTCACAGGAATCTGCCTCCACGGGCTCAGTTCCCGGCCCAGCAGCGGCAGCCTCAGAACCGGCCGGCCCCTCCGCGTAATGTACCGCCACAACCCAGGCGAGATAATCAGGGTCCACCTCCTCGGCAGGCCCCTCCAGCCCCTCGTCAAGACCGCGCTCCCAGGGGCCCGCGACACCTGACGTACTCATTCCATGAGGATCAGGTCCCCGGTTATTTCCGGAGCGCCCTGGAGCAGAGGATTGTGCGACTGCCTGAGTGCTGGAGGCCAGAGGAGGCACATCTCACGGATAACCCCCGCTACTGCCCTTACCATCGAGCCCTGGGACACACCATCCAGCGGTGCTATGTGTTCAAGGACTGGCTCCAAGACCAGATTAACAACAATGTAATCAGGTTGGGCCCAGCTCCAGCACAGGTAGCGGGCGTGTTCGTGGGATCAGATGGCGATGGTGGCGATGAGGAAGAATGACAGCTGGTCTCCGACCGCGGATCCCAGAAGTACAATAACTGGATGGCCCGCAAGACGACCATTCGCGCCCAGGGAATCATCCGTGCGCGCTTGAATCAGCCTGAGCCCCCAGAACCCGCGGGTGCTGCTTCGGCATCGTCGTCCCAGCCTGCCTCTTCCAAGAGGAGCAAACGGCGGCAGCGCAAGAAGGAAGAGCGCGCTCTGCCGGTTCCGCCACTATCCCGCACTCTCGGCGATTTCATGCCCCCGGAGATGGGGGTCCCTCCTCGGATCCGCCCGGTGATGGATGATTCGTCCGATGACGGTATTGGGTACGCTTCGGTTAACACCGTCGAGCTGGTAAATCCCTTTTCGGTTCCCGACGTTGAAGAACACCAGGTGGACCTCCCTAGTGTCCCCGGTCGTCGCCACCGTCGGAAGAACCGCAGCAGCAGGAGTTGCCGGGGCACAGCCGTCGGTACCTCCGGCCAGGCCGTGCACGCCACTGAGACTAGGCGGCAGGCTCAAGATCGAGCTCAGCGTGTGCAGGCTCCCCATCCGGGGACGACGGATTCGCCTCCGCCACTGTTTGTGGTGTGGGACCAGGCAGAACCGCCTCAGCCGCGTCGCGACCAGCTCCGCCCTGCCACAAGTCCATCCCGGCCTCCTGACTCCAGTACGGTGACCATTTCCCGGACTGCGACCAGTGAACAGCGAGATGCGCCAAGTACCAGTCGGCCGCCGATCCAACCGGTAAGGCCCGTCATGCCACCAACCGCAGAGCAACCTCCTGCAACCAGGGGCTCGCGCTTGGCCAAAAAGTATGATGTCCTGAAGCACTTGGCCGACATCCCAGCAAGGCTCTCCATCCTTCAGGCTCTGCGCATGTCATCTGAGATGCGCGAGGCACTCGCTGAAGCCCTGAAGAGCCCCCTCCAGTTTGAGACAGAGGTTGCGGCTGCAGAGGCCTTTCACGCCGAAACGATCGAGGACGCCGAATGTCAGGCAGTTATCTCGTTCTCTGGTAAGGATGAAGACCCTCCTATACAGGGACACATTCGTCCGCTGTATGTCACTGGCCAGTTCAATGGCCTTGAAGTCCGGCGTTGTCTTGTCGACACAGGGTCCGGGATTAACCTGATTCCAACTCGGACGCTCCGGAGATTGGGGTTGTCTGAGGATGACTTGATTCCCTCCGACCTCAGGATCCAGGGGTACGACCGCACCGAGCAAACCCCGGTCGGCAAGATACGTTTGAAGACCCAGTTCGGTGACTTGGTTGCCAACACCGAATTCATGGTAGTCTCTCAGGACACTGCGTATAACGCATTGATGGGCAGGCCATGGCTCCACCTTCATGCGGCGGTTCCCTCATCATACCACCAATGCCTCAAATACTCCCTTAATGGTCGAGTGGGCGTGCTTCAAGGAGATGCCTCTCCTTTTGCCTCATGTGAAGCCCGTTATCTGGACGCGGACTATTACAAGAGCAAGGACAAGCAGATCCTGGCAGGTGAGGTTGAGCCTGTCGCTGTTGCAAGCGATCCATGGGCCAGCTTGGATGACGCCTACGTCCTCCCGATTCAACGGTTGGACGTAGCCATGGTTTCGACGGCCTGTGAGTCTCCTGATGAGATGACCGCGACCGCCCGTGCCAGCACCAGCGGCCCAGCAAGATCTGGTGGCCCCAATGCAGTTTCCAACGCAGTCTCTCCCGTGGATGATCCCTCCCCAAGTGGAGAGGACGTGGAAGATGCACCCCCAGCCTTTGAGGAGGGCGTCCCCGCCACGGTCGATGAGTTAATACAGGTGAACCTTGGAACCGAGGCCGATCCAAGACCCACATTGGTCAGTGCCGCCATGCCCTCTGAGGAGCGGCAACAGTACGTGGACTTTCTCAGGCAGCACCGTGATGTATTCGCTTGGGGCTATGACGAGATGTCGGGGCTAGATCCTCAGGTAGCCGTCCACCGCCTTGGTCTCCCGGCGAACCATCGCGGGTTCAAGCAGCCTCCCATGAAGATGCACCCATCCCACGGTGCCATGGTTGAGGCCGAAGTTGACAAGCTTATCAAAGCCAACTTCGTGAGGGAAGTCCAGTACCCCAAATGGCTGGCCAACATTGTGCCGGTCAGGAAGAAGAACGGGCAGATCAGAGTCTGTATCGACTTCCGCGATCTCAACCGCCACTGTCCGAAGGATGATTTTCCCCTTCCAGTGACAGAGCTGTTGATTGATGCCACGGCAGGGTTTCAAGCCCTCTCCTTTATGGATGGATACTCCGGATACAACCAAATCCGGATGGCCCCTGAGGATGAGGAGTTCACTGCCTTCAGGGCCCCCCAAGGTACCTTTTGCTACCGGGTCATGCCCTTTGGCCTGAAGAATGCAGGAGCCACCTACCAACGGGCGATGCACCGCATATTCAAGCCAATCCTCGGCACACTGGTGGAATGCTACGTCGACGACTTGGTGGTCAAATCGCGCCAGCGTCAGGACCATCTCAAAGACCTTGAGAAAGTGTTCGGCTTCCTCCGGTCTCGCTGCCTGAAGATGAACCCGTTGAAGTGTGCCTTTGGGGTCACCTCCGGAATGTTCCTTGGATTTGTGGTAAGATACCGGGGTATCGAGATCGACCCAGAGAAAATCAGGGCGATTAGCCAAATGCCTCCCCCGGGTAACATCCGGGAACTGCAAGGGTTCCAAGGCCACTTAGCCTATATACGCCGATTCATCGCGAATCTGGCCGGCAAGTGTAAGCCCTTTTCTCGGCTCATGAAGAAAGGTGCCACCTATGTATGGGATAAAGAGTGTCAGACCGCTTTCGAGGAAATCAAGCAGTACCTGCTTCAACCTCCGGTTCTGATGCCGCCCGTATCCGGGAAGCCGCTGGTCCTCTATGTGACCGCCCTGGAACGGTCCCTTGGTGCCCTTCTAGCCCAGAAGAACAACGAGGGAACAGAGAATAGCCTCTATTACCTCAGTCGCATGCTCCTCGACGCGGAAGTTAGGTATTCCCCCATCGAGAAGAGCTGCCTGGCGCTCGTATTTGCCGTACAGAAATTACGACACTACTTGCAGCACCAGGAGGTAGAGTTGGTTTCTCGGGTAGACCCGTTGAAATATATCCTGAGCCGGCCTATGTTGACTGGCCGTCTAGCGCGGTGGGTTGTGATTCTCCAGCAGTTCGACATCAGGTACGTGTCTCAGAAGGCCATCAAAGGGCAAGCGTTGGCAGACTTTCTGGCCGCTCACCCGACCTCCGCGGATCAGCCGCTGGACCTAGGCTTTCCTGATGAGACCATTCTCTCGGTTGATCGAGCCGATCCATGCTGGCAGATGCACTTTGACGGTGCCTCCCGGAGCCCCACCGGTAGAAGACTCGATAATCCTAAGCTCAATAGAGTGGGCTTGGGCATCGTCTTCATTACCCCGGAGCGAGCCGTGCTGCCATACTCTTTCTTGTTGTCAGAGGGCTGTACCAACAATGAGGCGGAATACCATGCCCTCATCACCGGCCTCGAGTTGGCTCTCGAGATCGACGTGCCCCGTCTGTGCGTGAAAGGGGACTTCGAGCTGGTCGTTAAGCAGATCAATGGCGACTACGTTGTCAGGAAGCCGGAACTTGTGCCATTGTTGGAGTGCACCCTTCTTCTGATGGCCCGGTTCCCTTCTCGACCGGAAATTGTCCATGTTCCCCGGTCGCAGAACGGTCGAGCAGATGCTTTGGCCAGCCTGGCTGCGTCACTTGCGGAACCTGAATAGGACAACCTGATCGTCCGCGTGACGCGCCGCAGGCTCATCGCTCCCGTTATCCCGGAAGAAGATCGCGGCCCGTTGGTAAGTAACCTCACCACGGTTGCCCCTATGCCCGGAGCCCCGAGTACCCCAGATATAGCAGTCGAATCAGCCCGTGATTGGAGGGCGCCTTTGGTTGAGTACCTCCAACATGGCATTCTTCCGTCAGATCGGGCCGAGCGCGAGCGAGTTCGACGCCGCGCATCGCAGTTTGTCCTCCAGAGCAGTCCCGGTCTGGAGCAGATCCTCTACAAGCGCGGGTTTGATGGTGTTCTCCTCCGTTGCCTTCAGGGAGTCGAGATCCCACGAGTCATGCAAGAGGTTCATGCTGGTTCATGCGGCGCCCACCAGACTGGGCCGAAGCTGTCCCACCAGATTCGGAGGTTGGGATACTTCTGGCCCTCCATGATCCATGACTGCATCGAGTATGCCAGGAGGTGCCATGCGTGCCAGGTTCATGCGAACTTTGTGCATCGGCCGCCGGAGCCTCTCCATACCACAAGGTATTCCTGGCCCTTTGCAGTCTGGGGACTGGACGTCGTGGGACCTTACCCGCCGGCGACAGCTCGCCAGTGCCGGTTCATTCTGACCGCTACGGACTTCTTCTCCAAATGGGCAGAAGCGATTCCGCTCAGAGAGGTCAAATCCTGTTCGATCGCTGACTTCGTGACCTCCAACATCATCTATCGATTTGGAGTGCCTCACGCTATCCTCACGGATAACGGAACCAATTTCCGAGCAGCCGAGTTGAAGAAGTTGTACGCCAAGTATAACATCCGCTCGAACCATACATCTCGCTATCATGCGCAGGCGAATGGACAGATCGAGGCGTTTAACAAAACCCTCTCTAACATTCTGCAAAAGATGGTTGGTCAGAACAAGAAGAGTTGGCCGGACAAGCTCCCCAACGCCCTCTGGGCTTATCGGACGACGACTCGCAATTCCACCCAGATGACCCCTTATTCCCTGGTGTATGGAGCTGAGGCCGTCCTGCCCATCGAGATCCAGTTACCGTCCTTGCGCACTGCGGTCTACGACCAGCAAGCGCCGGACAGAGTTGCTGAAGCCCGTCTAGTCGAGTTGGAAGCACTGGATGAGAATAGACTTCGCGCTTTGCACAACTTGGAGAGGCATCAAAGCAGGATGGCTCGAGCTTTCAATAAGAAGGTTCGCCTCCGCTCCTTCCTGCAGGGTGATCTAGTGCTAGCCCTAAGAGCACCGATGATCCCCGGCAGGAAGCCGCCCAAGTTGGAGCCCAAGTGGGAGGGACCTTTTGTTGTCCACAAGGTCTATCCCAATGGCGCGTACTCCCTAGCGACTATGGATGGTGAGCGTGTCACTCCTCCCACCAACGCTAGGTTCCTCAAGCAATACTTAGCCTGAGTGTTCATTCGTCCTGCATGACGCTAAACTGCGCTTCGTCCCGCATGACGCTAAACTGCACTTCGTCCCGCATGACGCTAAACTGCACTACGTCCGAGCTACAAGACGTTAAACTGTTCAGCATTCGTCCTGCATGACGTAAAACTGCCACTCAAG
Source organism: Viscum album (assembly GCA_963277665.1). Lineage (NCBI taxonomy): Eukaryota > Viridiplantae > Streptophyta > Magnoliopsida > Santalales > Viscaceae > Viscum > Viscum album. The sequence continues at coordinate 975,376,381 of OY728148.1, forward strand.
AACTACGTGCGGCTTGATTCCCATCCTTATGGGATACGTAGGACCGCCTGAACCCTCGTGTTTCAGGCCCAGCCCCATCCTTCGGGAATTTCCATCCCATCTCGGGCCCTTGCCCCAGTTGCCCCTGGGTGTGCGGCGTATGGTGTGAGTGCGGGGCTATGCCCTCATTCACGTCGGTTTGCTCGTCACGCTGTACGCCCCCCCACGTTTGGGGATGCCTTCTGCTTCCCCCTTCTTTTTTCCTCATCGTCCTGCATGACGTTAAACTGCACTTCAAGAACTACATATGGCTTGATTCCCATCCTTATGGGATACGTAGGACCGCCTGGACATTCATGTTTCAGGCCCAGCCCCATTTCCCGGGAATCTCTATCCCGCGTTGGGCCTCTGGCCCCAGTTCCCCTCCTTTTTGTGCGAGTCGTATCGCGTGAGCGGGGGATTATGCCCTCATTCACGTCGGTCTACTGGCCGCGCTGTACGCCTCCCCCGTGTGTGGGACCACCTCACACCCCTCATCGTCCTGCATGACGTTAAACTGCCTCTCAAGAACTACGTATGGCTTGATTCCCATCCTTATGGGATACGTAGGACCGCCTGGACGCTTGTGTCTCAGGTCCAGCCCCGTCTCTTGGTTGATCACGGGGATCTGCCCCCCTTCGGTTGCTCTCAGGGTGAGTCCTCCGACCCTTTCCGGAGATCTGTTAACATGTTTTGGGTGCTTCGGTCTATGACTCGTAGTGTCAGATTCAATCCCGACAAGTCATGTGTTGCTTGTCAGGCCCCGCGCTTCCTCTTGTTCGAGCCTTCACTCAAAGGGATCCTCGTTAGCGGTTTGGGTACGATGCCTCAGTGCTCTCCCACCGCTCCGGGTCGATTTACCGGCGGGTCTTGGGCCGCAAATCGATATGAATCCTGCGATTGAGCGGTTGATGCTCGTTTGCTTGCCCCGTCTTAGGCTGACGCGATCGGATGTTGTGTTGCGAATGCGTCAGCAACGTCCTTGATCGCCATGTCAGCTCTCTCAGGCTCTGAACATTGGTTGCGCAGTCCTCATCACACTCCGCCTTTGTGCGTTGTAGTGGGATCTTGACACTCTCTTCATACTGACCTCCGGTACGCCTCTACACGTTAGGCAGACCAACCAGGGTAATGATGTCATTCGAGGCTCCCATGATCTGAGCACCAAGGATATATGCAGATATCCTCCCTAAGGGCCATGCGTAGCTGGACCCTCGTCCCCATAAGGAGGAGGGAGTCGCCCGAACAATTGCGTTCTGGGCCCAGTATATCTGGAGGCTAGCATCTCTGCCCCTCGGGTGATGGACATATGCAGACCCCTATCCCAAGACTCTTCTCCTGGAATCGTGCGTGACCGCAGGTCTGGGTATGTTCCCACCTCCGCCGTGTCTTCCGTACCGCAATAAGCGGATTCCTCCATGGTCCGAACCACACGACCTTAAACTGTGTTGTCTGGTCCTACCACACGACCGTAAACTGTGATCGTCTTGGCCGCCCGACGAGAAAACGGCACTGCATCGTGATGTTCCCCTCAGGGGACACTCATGTTGGGCGCTGGTTAATGACCACGCCATTCATCAATGCCTTCCATGGCTTGATTATTGCGGCGACGCCAGAGATTTCTCAATCACAGGCATGTCGCCGCACAAAGAAAAACCATTCATCTTTAAGGACAAACAAGAAATATCAAATGCCGCTCCTTTTGTGTGCGAGGGTCAGACCCGCACTCTTCCCCGCGCTGGTGCCCGATTGTGTTGCACCGCGCTTCAAGAACTACGTGCGGCTTGATTCCCATCCTTATGGGATACGTAGGAACGCCCGGATGTTTGAAACTTCGGGTCCAGCCCCCCACCTCTTAGAGATTCCCCCTTCTCTGGGGAATCCGCCGCCTTCAGGTCACCCTCAAGGCGTGTTCCCCGACCCCTTGCCGTGGTCCACCGGTGTCAAGAGTACTCTGGTTTATTGCCAGGAGGGTCAGGATCCGCTTGGTCAGGTTTCCTCCACTTTTCAGGCTTCGTGCTCCCTTTCATTCGGACCCATCGTCTACGCCCTGGGTGGAGCCCCCGTGAACGGTTCGGACACAATGCCTCAGTGCTCTCCCACCGACTCGGGCCGGTACCCCCAATGGCCTCGGGCAGCAAATCGATATGAATCCTGCGATTGAGCGGTCGATGCTCGTTTGCTGCCTCATTCCACCAACGGTTAGTGCGATATTGATGCTGCTTTTCCGCCACGGTCGGCAGTACTCCCATATCGTTACACCGGTGCCCCCAGTCCTTGAGTGAATGGCCGCATGATTCACATTTTCCACCTCCCATTCTGACCAGGCGAAACCTCGACACTCTTGACACTATCCCTCAGTGCCTCTTCGCATATCCAGGGGATATGACCACGATGTGGCGTGCTTTGAGTCCTTATGGTCCGAGCTCTAAGACCTTAAACTAAGATCTCCCCTTATGGTCCGAGCTCTAAGACCTTAAACTAAGATCTCCCCTTATGGTCCGAGCTCTAAGACCTTAAACTAAGATCTTTCTTTATGGTCCGAGCTCTAAGACCATAAACTAAGATCTCTCTTTATGGTCCGAGCTCTAAGACCTTAAACTAAGATCTCTCCTTATGGTCCGAGCTCTAAGACCTTAAACTAAGATCTCCCCTTATGGTCCGAGCTCTAAGACCTTAAACTAAGATCTCCCCTTATGGTCCGAGCTCTAAGACCTTAAACTAAGATCTCTCTTTATGGTCCGAGCTCTAAGACCTTAAACTAAGATCTCTCCTTATGGTCCGAGCTCTAAGACCTTAAACTAAGATCTCTCCTTATGGTCCGAGCTCTAAGACCTTAAACTAAGATCTAGCCCTTATGGTCCGAGCTCTAAGACCTTAAACTAAGATCCTCTAGCCCTATGGTCCGAGCTCTAAGACCTTAAACTAAGATCCTCTAGCCCTATGGTCCGAGCTCTAAGACCTTAAACTAAGATCCTCCACCCTTATGGTCCGAGCTCTAAGACCTTAAACTAAGATCCAGCCCTTATGGTCCGAGCTCTAAGACCTTAAACTAAGATCTACCCCAAATGGGGTCCTACGTCCTGCATGACGTTAAACTGCACTCTCAGAACTACGTGTGGCTTGATCTCCAGCTTGATGGAGTACGTAGGAACGCCCGGGCATTTCGACTCGGGTCCAGCCTCAGGGATCGATAAGTCCCGCCCCTCCTCGTCGCCGGCCGTCTGGCCTGACTTCGGGTAGAGTGGTGCAGTCGTAATATTCTCCCCGATTCAGCTCGGGATGCCCCATCGCAAGGATGGGAAGCGACGGTTTCCTCGTCAGAGAGGTGCTGTCTGAGAATTGAGGTGACTCACGGCCAGATTAGTGCATCCGCCTAATACGCTTCCCCCATGGTGGCGCAATTTTGAGAGCGTTGGATTCTGTCCGAACAAATCGTCACTTCGCCCCACGCTTCGCATGCCCTGTTGATCTGGATTTTCCACCCTTGTGTCTGAAGGAACCCCAAAGCGGTATTCATGATGACATGTGGTCCGCCTCCTGCAATATGAATGATGGCCTTTTTCGGTCCGTCTATTGCAGTTGTTATGGTCGATCCACTGTCCGCCTACCGTCTTGGGCATTTCCTGGAAGGCCGACCGTTGTGGATGTCTGGATTCGGGACACGCGATTCACCCTTTCTCATTTCCCTATGTTCGGATAAAATCTCAACGCCCCTAGCGTTGTCCCGCTCGTGTGTTGGAACAAGTTGGGGGATGATACATTGGTTAGGTCTGAGGTCTCCTTTCCTAGGAATGACCTCCCTCTTTTCTCCAGAAACCCAGTGCCCCTATTTATAGGCGAGGCCGGGGTCCGCGCTGCGCGGAAAAGGCTTTGCGCGACCGCATCGGCCGATTTCGCGCCCGACACCCATTTTTGCGCGCCACAGTCCCGCGTCGCCCAGGACTTAGGCATTCCGGCGTCTCCCTCGGAACCCGATCGTTGCGACCTCTCGCCGATCAGATTCCGAGGGGGGGCTTTTGTAGACGCCGGAAAAGTCCGTTGTTCCCAAACGAAGCTCCGGATGCGGAAAGCGAGGTCATATTTGGAGTCGGAAGGATGTTTCGGAGGGCCCGGAGGCCTTGCGCGGAATTTCAGAGGCCCGCGCGCAAAGGTGATGTTCCGCGCGCAAACCCCCCGGGATGCGCGCAATGCGCCGGTCCGGCGCGCAATTTTGCGCACCGCTGGTCCGCGCGACTCCCTTGCGCGCCGCGCCCGATTCCGCGCCCGCGAGGAGAATTTCGCGCTCGCACCCTGGATTCCGCGCCCGGGGTTGCCTATAAATATGAGGCGACCCCCAACGTTTCAAAGGTGGCTGGAAGTCGAAACGTCTCTCGTGCGCGCAATTCAACCCCTTCCGCGCGCAATGACGAACTTCAGGTAACCTCCTTTCTTTCGCGCAAGGAAGCCTCGGGGTCCGCCTTCGCGCGCAATCCCCGCTGGCTCCTTTCATTTGAATAAAAACTCACTCTAAGGCCTTTGCGCGCAAAAGAACCCGCTTGCGCGCAATTGCCCCCGGGGTGCGCGCAATCCGGCCCGATTGCGCGCACCCCCCTTCTTTCAAGTGGCCATTCATTAGAGAATGAGCCGTTGCCCCCGCGCGCTATCCGAAGCCCGGTGTGCGCAATCTCAAGCATTCGCGCGCAAGGCACTGGCCCAATTGCGCGCCAGCCGCCCCGATTGCGCGCCGACCCGCAGTATTGCGCGCAAAGCTCCCTTCTTGCGCGCAATCTGCCAGGGTCGTCCCCTCGACCCCCTGAGGGCACCTGCCTGCGTGGCGCCCGATGCTCCTCATCCTGGGTGCCCGCACCGTGCGTTGTCTTCCCGTGCGGCCCTCCGGGTTCGTGCGAAGTGACATGCACCCATCGTCCGGCAACCTATGCCCTGCATGACGTTAAACTGCATACGTCCGAGCTACAAGACGTTAAACTGTTCAGCATTCGTCCCGCATGACGTTAAACTGCGCATACGTCCAGCATGACGTTAAACTGCAGATTCGTCCAGCATGACGTTAAACTGCACATCCGTCCAAGCTGCACGACGTTAAACTGCCTAGCCCCCATCGTCCGCGCTGCAAGATGTTAAACTGCAAGTGTTTCGTCCTCAACACACGACGTTAAACTGTACTTCGTCCGGCAAGACGTTAAACCGTCCGCCTCGTCCTCAACACATGACGTTAAACTGTACTTCGTCTGGCAAGACGCTAAACCGTCCGAAACCTGATCCCGTGCTCCGCACGCAGGGTCCCCCCGGTTTGGATGTGGCCCCCACCCGCTCGTCCCTGCAGGGATGTCGGGATTGCCCCTCTTTAGGGACGATTTAATGGGAGTGGCTTTTCCCTACGGGGGCAGGGTATTACAAACCCCTAGTTTCTCGTGGGAGGCTGCACATGTGTATCTCCATTGCGCCTCCCCACGGCCGAAGCCAGTAGAGGGTATGACTGGGATCGAGGTGTCTTCTGCTTTCGGTCCAAGTCCCTTCCAACTGAGTTTTGCCACCCGGGCTGCCCCAAGTGCGTAAGTCCTGACAGAATGAACTACGTGGACTTTGATCCCTGTCTTCTATACAGGGTACGTAGGAAGCCTCCCTGAGGTCCAAGCCCACCACCTGGTCGTCCCGGTCGTATTTACGTCGGTTCGTCCATCAGTGGACCCCTCCAGGGTTCACGCTTGCGTTGATTCACCTATGAATCCGCCCCTGTGGGAGACTGCCCGTGTGTATCTCCACGGTGCCTCCCCACAGCCCCCCTTTTCCATTTCCCCTTTTATCGTCCAGCATGACGTGAAACTGTGATCCACCCGGCCGTTCCATCCCCCTCTGTGCGAGGTGGTTCGGTTCAATCCTCCGCCCGGCAGCCTCGATCCCCTTGTGAGTCGGCTCGCCAACGTCCAACATGACGTTAAACTGTACATTCTAACTACGTTGACTTTGATCCCTGTCTTCTACACAGGGTACGTAGGAAGCCCCTACGGGGTCCAAGCTCTTCACTTCATCATCCATCCTGATCCTTACCCGGGCCGCCACATCCCGGTGGGGTCATGCCACTTCACTCCACTCCACGTTACTTGGGAAGCCGCCCATGTGTTGGCCCCAGCGTCGGAGGTTCCCCGCAAGGGGTTCTGTCATCTGATCCACTTTTCGTGTTGATCGGTCCGATGCCGTCCCCGCTGGACGTTAAACTCGCGGCATACCCCGTGTTAAACACGGGAAGCTGAGGAAAACCCCAGGTGACACAGTTCCCCGCACCTAGTACGGGATGCCTCAGGCCATCATGCCTTCGAGAAGCCCTATTAGGGACGGAAGACAGATGTGCAGAGCCGCAGTGTTACGACACGCCCCCAGCACCCAGAGCCACCCGGCCTTCTCACCGCAGGTTGCTGCCCCGCCCAGACTCCTTGGAACGTCCGGGCGGAAGCAGCGTAATTAACCGGTGTCCATGAAGATATGGCGCCGGGAACGAGATTCACGAACATTCTTAAGTCTATGAGGGAGACCCGGATTAGGCGACGAGTTCCGAGGAGACGTCCAAGGAAGGAGGAGCCGACATCCCATCATCCCGGTTTCGATCAAGGAGCAGACGCCCCTGAATAAGGGACGGATGCCGCCCGCCCTTGGAAAGCGGGACTGCGGGACCACAAGCCGCGCGCCCATCCCCTCGGGTTGACGGGTGCACGCGCGAACGCGTCCTGGCGGAACAGCGTAACCCGACGCACATCCGCACCGAAACAGTTATAAAACACTATAAATGTGTTTACAGGTATCCTAGGAAAACTGTAACTTGAAATGATGCATCATTAGTTCTTACATTTCAAATATCAATATAGAGTTTTTTTACTTTTAGTTCATGGTAATTCCATGAATTTTTCCTACTTTTGACCCTCCATCACATGTTTTTAAAGGCTTCAATACCATTAGAAAACTATTTATTAAGCCATTCTGACCACACCACATGTCAAATTGACATGTTGTCAATGTTTATACATCAAAAATAACTCAACAGTGGTTTTCCCATGATTTCATGTCAATATGGATTAATTTTATATGGTTTTTACCATTACACACACATTTATGTGTTTTAAAACACTAAAAATCCATTTATAGACATCCCAGGAAAACCGTAACTTAAAATGATGTTATGTTGGTTCCTACATTTCCAAAAAAAATCATCGGTAATTTTTCTATGATTTCATGGAAATATGGCAACATTTTCCTGGTTTTGACCCCCCCCCCCCCCGAAACATGATTATAAAGGCATCAATACCTATAAAAACTATTTACCAACCCATTATGACCACAATTCACATCAGATTGAAATTACGCATACACTTCAAAAATAAAACATTAGTTGTTGTCCCATGATTTGACATAAATCTGATGTTTTTTTCTATGGATTTGATTGTTGCTTGTTTTAGAGTTTTAAAATACTAAAAATGAATTTATGGGAATCATAATAAAACTATTACTCAAAATGACATCTCATATATTAATAGATCTAAAAAATCCACCTATGGTTATTGAATTATGATTTCATGGAAATCGAATGATTTTTTCCTGGTTTTGAACCCCAACCAAATGTTTTAAAAGGCATCATTACCTTTAAAAACAGTTTAATAAGCCATTCCAACTACATCACACATCATATTGATTTTTTGTTAGTGATTATATGTAAAAAATTACTAATTGGTATATTTACCCTGATTTCACATTAATATGAGGCCATTTTCTCTCTTTTTGAATATTACACACACATTTTAGTGTTTTAAAACACACAACACATATTTACGAGCATCCCAAGGAAATAACAACTCAGAATGATGTTCTGTTGGTTCCAACATTTTAAAAATAAAGCTATGGTTGTTTTACTTCTATTTCATAGAAATATACTGATTTTTTCCTAGTTTTGACCCACATACACATGTTTTTAAAGGCTTCAATATCTTTAAAAGTCGTTTACCAAGTCATTCCGACCACACCACATGTTAGATTGATGTGTTGTCTATGAGTAAATATCAAAAATAACTCAATAGTTAATTTAGCATGATTTGACAACAATATGAGTTCTTTTTCTATGGTTTTCACCATTATATTCTTGTATTACACTTTTAAAACACTAAAAATGTGTTTACAGGCATCCCAGGAAAACCATAAATCATCATGACATGTTATCAATTCCTACATTTCAAAAATTAATCTATAGTCATTTTTATATAATTTCATGGGAATATGACAATGTTTTCCTAGTTTTAACCCATTAACACACATTTTTAAAGGCTTTGGGACCACTAAAAATAGTTTTCCATCCATTCCGACCAAACTGCATATCAAATTGATGTTTTATCTATGAATAGACATTATAAATAATTAAACAATGGGTTTTTCATGACTTCATGTCAATCTGAGGTCATTTTCTAATGTTTTGATTGTTACATGCATGTTTATGAGGTTTAAAACACTAAAAACCCACATATGAACATTCCAAAAAATATGTAACAGATAATGACATATTGTCAGGTCCTACATTTCAAAAATCAACAAACAACTTTTTTCCTATCTGGATTTGTGGAAATATGATGATATTTTCAAAGTTGTGACACCCTGATAAACATTTTTAAAGGATTTGATGCCTTTAAAATTTATTTACTAAGTCATTCCAATCACACCGCACGTCGGAATGATTTTTTGTCTATGATTAATTGTAAAAAATAATTAAATGGTGATTTTATTATGATTTCATGTCAATATGAGGTTTTTTTCTTTGGGTTTGAATATTATACACATGTTTTAGTAGATTAAAACACTAAAAATGCATTTATAGGAATCCCTAGAAAATTGTAACCTAGAATAACGTGTTTTTGTTTCTTACATTTCAAAAAATATCCATGGTTATTTTCCTCTAAATTAATTGAAATCCAACATCAGTTTTCTAATTTTGACCCCCTATCAAGCATTTTTAAAAGATTGCGTACCTTTAAAACCTATTTACCGAGGCATCTTGACTGCACCACAAGTCTAATTTATATTTTTTATATGAGTACATGTCAAAAATAATTCAATGGTGGTTTTATCATGATTTCATGTTAATATGATATCTTTTTCTATTGTTTGAACCATTACACACATGTTTTGGTGTTTTAAAACACTAAAAATACATTTACACGCATCTAAGAAAAACTATAACTCGAAATGACGTGTCATCTATTCCTACATTTCAAAAATCAATCCACAATCATTTTCCTCTAATTTTATGTTGTTATTGAATATAATTCCTATTTTTGACCCCCTACCCCCACACACACATGTTTTTAAAGGTTTTAGTACTGTTACAAACTATTTACTGTGTCAAAACTGAAAAAATGAGCTTGAATTGTTTTCAAACATAAGGATAACAATATATAATTTATTTTTTTGTATAGGAATCAAATACACGTCAGTCCGGTGCAAGATGTTTTCGGTATGACTCGAAGTGCATGTTTTCATTATAAAAGTTTCATTTTACTTTTATTTAAGGAAGTTGTATGCATTCTTTGAAAATGTGTGAATGATCTATGAAATTTAGAATTTACCTTGATAGGATAAGATATAAGGATAGAAATTCCTTTCAGTATCATTCTAGTAATCCATTGAAATATAAAAACTAAATCATTTTCCATTTTATCTCACCATTGATCCTATGTTTTCCTATAAGAGTCATGTTCTCACACTTTCCGTTTCAAACTTTCAATCTATCTTTGTGATTCCCTATCAATAGAGATACTCGAACCCCCACTAGGTGTAGTATTAACGGATGATGACTCCCTACCAAAGAAAACTGATGGAGTATGTCTAGAACACATCCCCTATACATGTCTGGGATTCTCCTTCCCTAAAACAATTGGAACTTCATCATTATGGGAAACTGATGATGATTTTGAAGGGTTCACGTCCCATATTTCTTGAATTTGAACCTGTTAATACAAAAATATTTAAAATTATTTTTAAAAATATTTGAAATACATAATATTGTCTAATTAATTAATTTTTTATTACTATGAATGTAATTTCATTACTATAAAAACATAATATTGAAAAATAAATTATAACAACAAATAAACCTTAAACCCAATTAATTGGGGTTGGCTAGATGTATCAAACAGTACTAAATTGGCATCATTTTATCCATGTATCCATCCCTATTTAATTGGGTTTAAGTATTTTTTAATAATTTTTTTATTTTTTTTATAGTAATGAAATAACATGAAATAATATTGAAAAATACTTACTCAAACATCTTTGGTAGGGTCATTTACAAAACTGACATCAGATTCCCTATGCACTTTAAACCATATCTATGTGTGGCCAACATAGTAACGTAATTCATTAGCCTTTATAAAAAATATAAACAAGTTAGAAATAAATTGACTTATAATAAAATGATATAAATAATAATGAAAAAAATACAAACCAAAATTATTCATTTTCTAAAAAACTCTAAGACATGATGATATGAAGAATTAATTATTTCTCATGATTCATTGTATTTTTTTCAATAATTCTTACAAAAAATCGCATCATTAATAAAAATAATGATTTTATTTTGTTAATGTAATTATGATACTCTAAAATATGCAATTACCTCATGATATGCATCTATGTTAATATCGACAAATGAATTCTTTTTCACATGAGAAATTCATTCACACACTTTCTCATACATATATCATGAGCTCAATGATATTTCATTAAACTCATGTCATAATATTCATTTAAACTCTCACTATTTCTTTCCTAATATTTTCATAGTGCATGGGCGTGAATGAGATCCTGGGACATCCAAATGAAAAAACATCTAGAAATAAAAAACATAATATTGTATAAGTATATCACAAAATTTTATTCAGGTCATGTAAATTAGTTATCAAGAAATATTAAATTAATTTACCTTCAATTAAGTATTAAAAACCTCATTTTTCCAAGTTGTAGGAATATGCCTCCAATATTTATAGTTAATCGGAATGCTCATTGTATCTCAAATAATAAGCCTAATAATCTACCCATAGATTCTGGAAACAACATCAGTAGGTACCCCAAACTCAGAAAATTGAATAATAATATTGAATTCCTTTAGGTCTCATACATCTTTCATGTTCATATTTATATATCTTCTATTTTTATTTTTATCCATTTGAAAAATGAATTAAACAATTAATAAAATATATTGTTTTTTTACAATGACAAACATACTAGTAATAGTAACTCACTGATATCCACTAGATGACGGGATGACCAACTTCTCCATAGTTGGAGGTGAATAGGATGGTGGGATACTAAAAACATCTGGGGAATGGCTAGCCCGCTGGTAGTCTCAATTACAACAGAATCACTCAGATCCACGGAAGCTGATGGCAGTTGTGGTGTGCTCCGAGATGATAACCAGCTAGGATTTTGAAATTTATTTGTTCTCAGCATTCTTAAAATTCAATTTGTTTAGATATATTAAATTTATAGAAAGTTAAAAACTAATAAATTTTTTAAAAAATAAAAAATAAAAACTAGAACATTGTATATATTCATGGACCACTTATCATTGAGAAATTGTAATATATTTTCATAAAAAATTTATACATTCAATTATCTTCATATTCATTATCTTCATTATTATAAACCTCCATTATGACGAGTGTTTCATTTTCAACCTCTATATATAGTTCTATTGTTTCCATATTGTAAGTAAAAAATTATTCAATGTTTTGTGGTTGATTAGGTTCACTTTCACAAAGTAAAAATTGATTTTCATCACTCATATCATATAAGTCTCTCTACATTAAGTTTAAAAGAACTCTAACCTTCATGTATTTCATCATCCACATAATAAACTATCTTCACATAAGAATCCAAGAAAAATGGATCATTCTCTATATGCTCATTGGTTTGGATAAATCGAGATAATTTTATAGAATTAAAATTTAATGAATCATTCATTATACCCATATCAATATTAACCCACTATCATTTGAATAAGACAACCAAAAATTAACCATCATAGTTTAATTCAATTATATCATCCAAATTTCCATAATATCCCACCTCTGTATGTGTAAATACACAACTATTTTGAGTTTTTAAGTCTTCTTCCTGATAAATTGTATGAAACCTAAATCCATGAATATTGAAGGCATCGAATATCTTAGACTTTCTTAGAGGACATCGATCCAAAAAATTTTAAAAAAATTGATATTTCATCTTGATTTTCAACAATCATCATATAGAAAAAAAATATAATCTTTTAGTTTTAACATTGACAAAATAACTATATGTCAGTAATATTAATATGATTATACACTTACCTGATGGGTGATCCATTTGAAAATCTCCTAATTAACATATTTTTTAATTCCATCTCATTTCAAGATCTACCCGTTAATCACATATTTGTTTGACATCACAATTCTTCAATAGATGGATCTATAAGAAGACTATTGAGTAGTATATATATGTGTGCTTATAGAAAATCCAATTCATTTAGTATAAAATTTGACGCCTTTCCAATTGGTTATCTAATACTAGGAAATATTGATAACTAGTTTTCAAAATGATAATTAGTGGAGATATCATCAAAACATTAAACGTGATTGAATATATTCTCAATCCCATCCAAATAACATGAACAAAAGGTCAATCTCTCTTTGGATATGTAACCATTAGAAATAGATCCTTTTGGTTGATATTTATTCATCATATATGATTTCAAATGACCTATATACCAGATGAAAAAAATAAGAAACATATAAAAAAATTATGAAATAATTTAATAAAATTAAATTCACTAATGAAAATAAAAATAATATCATTGCACCTCTTAATTGGATACATCAATTGATAACTTTCTGGTCATCCATGTTTAGCTTCTTCAACCAAATGAACAATCAAATGAATCATCACAGTGAATAATTAATGGGGAAATAACATCTACAAATAAAAAAGTGTCAAAACAATTCTTTCTTGAAGTTTATCATGATCAATAAAATTTAGATTTTTTCTACAAAGCTCTTTGAAAAAGGTACAATAGTTTATTTTTCATTTAAAATATTACAAAATTGCAATGAAAACAAGAGGTCCATCAAAATACATGAGTTGTGACTTTTCAATCCATGTAACATTCAATTTTTTTAGTCAATGCACCTTGATATGTTACTTGAATATCCATCATCCACTTTTAAATTCTTTAAAGTTTGAAGGAATATGTCTTTATCTTGATATTTAATTGTAAAAATAGTAAAAGGATACTTTCTATTCTCATTTTCCCAAAAATCAGGCTTTATATTCATTAACTCTAAATTTTTATGAGTATTAAGGCGATCCTTTGATTTACCCTTCTCATTAAACACTGTAAAAATTACATTACCACAAACTATTTTCTCAATATTCATTATGTCTAGATTATAACATATCAAATTAAACTCCTAATAATGAATTTTCAAAAATATACCATTTATTTTCGTGTTCTATATGCTTCAAATATTGTACCTTGTACCCTTTTCCCCTTCTTTAAAATGATTATATTTTCCAAATTCATCAATGACACTCATTAATTGTCCCAAGATTTCTGAACCTAAAATCACTTTTAGTGGATTTATGAATTTAATATATTCATTTAATTGTGTCATGTTAAACCTATATTTTTGAGAAGAAATAAAGAAATCAATAATGACACATAAAACATCATTTTCTTCTATGAGGTAATCTTTGATGACAAAAATTACAAGCTAGACAAGACAAACTAGTATGAGTGTTCCAATCAGATAAATTTCCAAATCCTGGAATGTTAGTAATTGTCTATATTAAATTAGAAAGTTTTTTTAATAGTTTTCTCATTGAAGCGTCATATGTTTCCATTCCATCATCTCATAATTCTCTCAATTATTTGATTAGAGGTTTAAGGTATAAAACAATTCCATTTCTAGGCATTTTACTTCTAGAAATAATCATCCAAATAAAAAAATAATATTTATTCATACACATCTATGGAGGTAGATTATAAGGGATCAAAATAACTATCCAAATACTATAATTATTACCTAAAGTACAAAAGGGGTCAAAACCATCTGAATCCCATCCCAAACGTGAATTCATATGATTTGAAGAAATATATAGATAAAATGAATCAAAAAATTTCTATGATGTTGAATCTTTTGGATGTCTCATCAAGAAATCATTGCTATCTTGATAATGTCCCTTCATTTCATATGTAGTCTTAGATGCCATGAATATTCTTTTCAAGCATCATATTAGAGGAAAGTAATGAAATAATGTTGAAGGAGTTTACTTATTTTTTTCTTGGGGTTGCATTGATTTATACTCTCATTGTTGTTCATTGCCTTTGATCTACTTTTATAACATCTTATCAATTATCCTTTGCTGGACTCTTCTCCCAAGTAAAGCATGCAATCATTACGGAATTCATCTATCTTTGTATAATACAGTCCATGTTTATTTATGACTTTATTAATCTCATATAATGATCCAAGGATCCTAGCTTCACTAAATGCATCATGACGAAACTCTAAAATCATGTACATTTCATTGTCAATAATTTAATAGATACTTTTATATGATACAACATAAGTAGACAAGAAAACATTTAATACTTATCACACCCTTCATACAGTTCTTATTGCACGTCTTCAAATAATTCATAAAGCTCATTTTTTTGGTCGTTGAACTTATTAGAAGGATTAAAATTCTCAGGGCCAATTGATTGTTTTTTGATCTAATGAAATCTTGGACATTATATCCAGCAAAGGCAAATGTTTCATTTATCAAATTTCAAACTGAATTCCCCTCTGGAGGGTCACTTTGGGTTTTCTTGATTGGATTATCTTTGTTTTGAATTTCCATAACTATATATTCACCATCCCAAATCCTACATACATATTGAGCAGAAAATTGTTTCTATATAAAATGATCATATACTTCATTTCTATTAAACCATCACTTGAATTTTCAGTCAGGACATACACATTTTATTTTACCTTCCGCTGATCATTTTTTAATTACATAATATTTTTTTTCAATCTCTTGTCATAATGAGTTGTGTTTCGCGGTAAAGTAATCCAACGTTTATCCATTGGTATTGGATTTTCACTCTTCTCCCTGTATATTCATATATAATGATATAAATGGTTAATCAAACAAGTACAATTAAAAGTAAAAATCAATTAACTTTGTTAACCATAGTCACCTAATTTATCCTATAATTATATAAATATAGTATATAAAATCATGGTGAATATACAAGTACACTCAGTGTGTTCTTACATAGAAAGTCTCATGCCAGTGTCGAAGAAGCATACTAAAACATTAGATAATAATAAATAAAACCAAATGGTTTCCTATCCTCTAATAAACCATTATCCAAAACTCACTAAGGCTTACTCACCATGAATTCATGAGGGATAAATGAATCAAGCAGTTACAGACTATTTATAACTCCACAAACAAACATGCATTCATCATATAAATGAATCATGACCCCCATTTATAATAGGCATTAATTATAGTTATGTGTATAGGATTCCTAAGTGATAAAATTTAACATTTTATTGTCAAATATGATATACAACATAATGATATAGAAAACCAATCATACAATTTTAAAAAATTACACCTTACGATTGGAGATTTCACTCTCTGAGAAATGGGGGAAAGGGGTCTCCTTTGGGGATCTCCATCAAGGAGTAGGGGTTTCATTGTGGCGTAATTTTCAGGTAGTAAGTGGGGTTGGGGTCATGAGGATCATATGTGAGAGTGGGAAAAGGGGAGGTCACCATTGAGGATGAGGGGTGATCCATCAGGGGGGAGTGGGGGAATGGGGGAGAGGTATGTTGTTAGAGATAAGGGGTCAATTTCGGGGAGATGTGGGGTCGAGGATGAGGGGTGGTCATCTACATTAGGGAGAGGTGTGACCAAGGGGGAGGGGAGGTCACCAGTGTCAAGGATAGGTTGGGTAGAGGTGGGTAATCACTTGTGTCGAGGAGAGGCATGATCATGAGTGAGAAAAGTCACTGGAATTGGGGAGAGGCGTGATCGAGGGAGAGGGTTATTCACCGATGTTGGGGGAGGGGTAGGGTTGAGGGGATGGGTGGTCATCAATGTTAGGAAGATGTGGGGCTGAGGGATCAGTGGGGGGGTAGGGGATGGAGGGAGTCACTAGCACTGGGGAGTGTCATGATCAACGTGGGGGTGGTCACCTGTGTTGGGGAGAGGTGAGGCCGAGAGGGAGGGGTGATTGTTGACATCGAGGAGAGGTACCGGTAAGGGGGAGGGGGAGTCACCAGCATTGGGGAGAGGCACAACCAAGGGAGAGAGGTGTATTATGGAAATAACAATGTAGATGCTCAATATACAAGAGGGGGGTGAATTTTATACTTTAAAAATTCCTTTGGAACCTTTAAAGTTGGTTACAGATAACTATGTTTTCCTTAGACAAGGAATGTTCTAAGTATAACAAAGTTAAACTAAGAAGATTCACAACACCTCTAACACCAATTGGAGAATTAGAACTAAGGTTTACAATAGGAGATTCTACCTTAAAGCATATATTATTTAAACATATCAGAGTACAAGTGTAAGGAAATATAAGAAGGATATACATTCCTTACAATACAATATGCAGTGGAAACAAACAAGTAGTAAAACTAAAATTAACATGATATAAGTATTTTAACACAAAGAGAAGGGTATCCAACAACCTTGGATAAAGGTCCCTTGATTTATACATTCAAGCAAGTCTATCATACCCACACCAGGGTAAGCCCTCTATATGATGATCGAAATCTCTGTCTTTCTATCCATGTAAGCCCTCAACTTAAAGGTACTTAGAACCTATGTCTTCCTCAGCAAGGAAGACCTCAAACTTCAAGGAAGTCGACACCTCTGTCTTCCTATCCCCGAAGCCCTCGAATGTAATCACCAACATTCGAAGTCTCATGAAGCAATCTAAACGAGCGGTTCAGTACACACAAGGCATGAAAAGATTCTCTATCTAGAAATCACCTTAAAAGCGTGTGGTATCTTGATCAATCAACACGTTTCATCTCTTCCTGAGCTCTCTCAAATGAGCTCATATTTATAGGGAAATTTCCATTGGTCGTTTCCCCCCTCTAACGGTCATATTTTCCATGAAATTAGAAGGGACCTATACCCTTGTAACTCAACCAACGGTATGTTTGAAACAGAATAGATGACATCGTTTAATAACAATCCAAGTATAATTTAATGCATGAAATCGTTTTGTAATGAAGAATTTGTAAGAAAAATCCATACTAAGTTCGAAGTGTAAGCAAATTAAAAGTTCAGAGTGTAACCAAACATGAAATTCAGAGTCTATGAAAGAAATGATCAGATTCTGTTTTATAGGAATTCAGAGTCTTGTCTCACCAGAGATCGGAATCTAAACTTACATAGTTCAAAGTCGAAATATTTAAGACTTCAGAGTCGAACTCATGAATGTTCGGAGTCGAGCTTCATAAGAGATCGGAGTCTAACTACTTAAGAGTTCTAAGTCAAACTCATGAATGTTTGGAGACAAACATCATAAGAGTTCGGAGTCGAACTACTTAAGAGTTTGGAGTCGAACTCATGAAAGTTCAGAGTTGAACATCATAAGAGTTCAGAGTCGAAGTACTTAAGTGTTCGGAATCGAACTCATGAATGTTCGGAGTCAAACTTCATAAGAGTTTAGAGCCGAACTACTTAAGTGTTCGGAGTCGAACTACTTAGGATTTTAGAGTCAAACTAATGGAAGTTCATATCCATAATTCGGAGTAGAACTTCATTATAGTTCACATCTAGAATTCGGATCCAATAAACAGAATACTCTAATACCTTTCATTATATGATTCCGTGATTTTGGTTAAGAATCCGGTTTTTGTACTTAAAAAAACATTGCTCTGTATAAGAAATTCTATGTTAGGGTAAATATCCTTATGGAAGAAAATTTTCCTTAAGGAGGTAAAACATATATTTTTTTAAGTATATGGTGTTTGTGATTTTCAAAACAAGAAGTAATAGAAAAGTCATAAGGAAAATCTTATTGACTCAACAATCTCCCCCTTTTTGGAAAGCAGAAATATCCTTACAAAAAAGATTATAAGGACATTGAGAAATTTCCTTAGGCTTTGAAATTTAAAAATTATCTCCCTTTGTTCATTTATTAATGTGAATAAAACTAACTCCCCCTTAGGCATTGAGACTCTAAGGATTGTATTCTGAATTTCTGGAGTGTAGTTCTCATTATCATGGGAATGAAATAAATCGATGTGAGACACTCCCCCTTACATTAATAATATTTCACTTAGAAAATTTTATTTCTCCTCCTTTGGAGTAGTTATTTTTCTTTCCCCCCCTTTGTGATTTTCAAAAATAATTAAAGGGTATGGAAAAAATATATGGTACCTAAAACATTAGTATATGACAAGATACAACGAACCAAATAACATTTCATTAGAGTTGGGAAAAAAACTTTAGGAACAAAGACAACTACAAAAAAAGATTGGAGTGAGTTCATTTGTCTTCCTTTTCCTTCAGGATGAGCTTCCTTAACAAGGTTTTGAGCTTCTTTAAGCCTCTTTGGTCTTCCATGACTTGCCTCTGCAAGGATTTTGTCTTTTCTTCTTGGACTTTTAAAGTTTATACCTGAGCTTCAATAGCTTCTTTCTGCATCTTTATATACTAATCATGTTGAAAGACTCTTTTTTCTAGCTCAATCCAGAGATTTATATCATTTATAAGATTTTGAGCTAGATAATTTTCCTTGTCATTCAGTTCCATCACTTGTTTACTTTGGGAACTCTGCTCAACAATCATCTCATCTTGAAGATTCTTAATCTTTTTATCTGATGTTTCAAAGGCATTTTGAACATCAACCTGAAAACTTTCAAACTGACCTAAATCATCATCAACTATCTTAGACCACTTTGTCACCTTACTATAGGACTTTCTATGCACATCATAATCAATAAAGAAACTTTTTTGTTCAGCTTTGATCTTCACAAACTTATCCATGACCATGGATAAGGAATCTGATTTCTGATTCATACTTTGTTGCAGCTTCTGGCATCTGGAATCTATTATTGGAAAAAATCGGAAAGGTGTCCACCAACATCCTCAGAGATTGAACCACAAAATCATGCCCATGAGATGATGATTCCAAATCAGATACATCTCTTTGAGATTGCTCTTCTTCAACTTGCACGATCTTCCTTCTAGAGGTACCACCAACCTCTTTCCTCCTGATGAAATCTTTTATAGGAGTATACATAAGAACATGCTTCCCCTTATCAGATTTCTGAATGAGTTCCTCATTAAGAGATACTTCCTCAGATTCAGAAACATGAATAATCTGGTCTTCATATGGTTTCTGTTTTTCTTGTCCTTCTTCATGAAAATTCCTCTGATAGGATTCTTCCTCATCATACAAGAAATTTTCTTCTTCTTGTTCTTGTTGTGGCTTGCTAGCTTCCTCATATCCCTTTCCTGGAGTTACTAAAATTGTCGATTCAGACTTATCTTTATAGTCATGTACTTGCTTGATCAGGGTATCCAAATCTTCACTTCCCTCCTACTCCTCTTCTTCTTCTTCTTCATCTTCCTCTACCTCTTCAGCAACTTCTTTTTCAACTTCTTCAACTACTTCATTACCGTGGAATTTTTCAGGAGTGATATAGTTCTTGCCTAGAGCTTCTGGTAAGGAATGCTGTGTTAGGAAAGATTTCGTAATTGGAATCAACTCAGACGATAACTCTGTAGCTCTCAGCAAAGATTGCACCACTTCAGCTTTTAACACTTTCTTTTTCATTTTCTTCTCTTTCACCTGCTTCTCTAAATCTTCCACATCTCTTTCCTTTAAGGCCTCAGCCTCGGTAGGGTCCAATCCGAAATGTGGATCCCCTTGTTTTCTCTTCTTTTTGTCTTCCCTCCACTTGTATGCCACTTCATCTGTATATGTTTTCTGCTTCTTCAGCTTGGGGGGAGTAGATTGAGTTTCCATAGCCTTAGGATTTTCTTCATCTGCAACCACCTCCTTAACCTTTCTCTTCTTCCTTTTCTTTTTGGATGGTTCCAGAGTGTGTGTTTTTTCTGAGCCGCTTCAACCTCTTCCACAGATAGAGGCTAAAATTCCCCAAATTCACTAGAAAAACCCATCTTCATCCTCTTCAAGGTATCATCACTAACCAGCATAATCTTGGAATTCCGAACTTTTTATTTGCATGCAAACTTGAAAGATTCTAAGCACCGAACAATCAGCATAGATAGTAAGGCAGGGAACATGATTGTCTGAGCTCTCAAATTGACTTCTTTGATGTTCTTGATCGTAACCAAGTCATGCCTCACCAAATTTATATTTCTTAGATTTACCATGAAATCTAATACATATATATCACTTATTTTCAAATTGTCTTTATCACCTCTTATTGGAACCATATAGCCTTGCACCCAAAGATTAAGAATTCTAATATTTCAGAGTGAGATGAGTAATCTTAATGGTTGAATCATCCTTAAGCCCAAGACACTTCATTTCCTTCTCCTTGTTGAATCTTCCTTGCACATCCAGAAGTTTGTGTGTGCAGAACTCAGCTTCTCCTTCATAAGATAAACCAACCAAGCTCGCGGCCTTGGTGTAAGATATCTTATATGTCTTCCCATAAGACTTGAAAGAAAACCATTCTCTGTCATCTTCCATCTGGAAGGAAATAGACTCGTAGAACTCAATCAGTAAATCAGTATAAACCAGATCCTATTTATCTGACTTTGCTACGCAGACATACTCCCATCCATTCAGTCTAATATTCTTAGAAATAAGTGAATCAAGCATATATAAATCCAGATGAACTAATCTTTCCCTGAAGACTAACCACTTAGAGATTGGTTTTGAAGTTGACATATCTTGAGATGTTGCTTCAACGGACATTCAGAGTGAAGAATTCTGAAAGATTAGGAATGGATTTGCAATGTTCGGAACCGGTCTTAAGAAGAGCAGTAGGAATTCGAGACGTGGAAGCTTTCAAGACCGATGTGGGACGAGTCTTGGGGCCCCCTTTATATAGGAGATGGATGTGACCTTTGGTCTTCCAAAACCCATCTAATGGTTGAAAAACATCTCGATCTGATTTTACAGTTGAGAATATTCCCACAAGGAAAACTTTACTCTGATCTTTTGAGGTTTTAAGGAAAAAATTAATTTTTGAGGAAAACTAGAATCCGACCTTTTTTTAAAAACTCAGGAAAATACCACCAAGAAAAAATATGCTAACAAAACTAAAATTAAGGAAATCATACCTTTCAGATAGGATAAAAGGATTGTTCGTAATTGGTAATATTGTTAAAAAACTTATTTCGAATGACCATTATGAAAAAACGGTTACGAAAGTTCCAGTACGAAAAACCCACTATGAATGTTCTAGCTCCTGAAAATTTCCATTCCAGATATTTTGATTCAGGAAATTATCATTCTGAGAATTTCAAATTCAGAAATTTCTATTCCAAAACATCCTCTCCGGAAAATATTATTCTAGAGAATTTCAGTTTCGGAAATACCCAATCATGAAACATTAGATTCAGAAATTTTCATTCCAAAAACTTCAGTTCCGAAAATTTTGATAACTAAAAAAAATTAGTTACACTAAGTTTAAAAAACAGCATATTCAAAATTTAGTTACACTAACAATCAAATGTACTCCCCCTATGAAAAAGAGTTTATTACTATTAGGATAATTGTTCAACAAGAGGTTAATTAAGAATGATTACCTTATAGTTATCATTCATAACATTTGTTTAATGTATTCAAATCTATCGGAGGGTAAAGATTTTGTGAAAATATCAGCAAGTTGATCTTGCATTCTGATAAACTGAAGAATGATATCTCTTTTAATTGTGTGATCCCTAAGAAAGTTATGCCTAATATCTATGTGTTTTTCACGAGAGTGATGTGAAGGGTTCTTACTAAGGGAAATGGAACTTGTGTTATCACAAAAAAATTTGGGTCATAGTAAAACTCAGGCCATAGTCTCTGAGTGTGTGTTTCATCCACAACACTTGAGCACAACAACTTCCAGCTGCTACATATTCAGCTTCAGCAGTGGAAAGTGATACATAATGTTGCTTCTTGCATGACCAAGAAACTAATGAATCTCATATGAAATGACAAGTCCCTGATGTACTCTTTCTATCAATTCTACATCCACCAAAGTCAGAATCCGAAAAACTTTTTCAAACAAAATCATTTCCAGAAGTATAAAATAATCCTAAATCTATGGTTCCCATTAGGTAGAGAAAAATTCTTTCCACTACCTTTAAGTGAGATTCCTTAGGATTGGATTGATATCTTGCACATAAGCAAACTAAGAACATTATGTCTGGTCGACTAGCTGTTAGGTAAAATAAACTTCCTATCATACCTCTAAAAAATGTTTGATCTACTGGTTTCCCAGCTTCATCATGATCTAATGAGTTTGAGGTACCAATGGGAGTACTTATACTCTTAGACTTGTCATAACGATAATTTTTGAGAAGATCTTTAATATACATATATTTAGATATATAGGTTCTTTCTGGTCTTTGAGAAATTTGAAAACCAAGGAAAAATTTTAACTAACCCATTATACTCATTTCAAACTCATATTTCATTAGACTTGAAAAATAATCAGTTAAAGATTGCTGATTTGGACCAAATATAATGTCATCAACATAAATTTGAACAATAAAAACATCTTTCTTATCTTTCTTTATAAAAATGGTTGGATCATCACTTCCCTTAACATAGTTATTTTGAAGCAAAAATCGTGTGAGTCTATCATACCAAGCTCGTGGGGCTTGTTTAAGGCTATACAAAGCTTTGGTAAGTCTAAAAACATGATAAAGATGTTTTGTATATTTAAAACCATGCGTTTGTTCAACAAAAACTTCCTCTTGAACATAACCATTAATAAAAGAAAATTTCACATCCATTTGAAAATGTTTGAAATTGAAGAATGCCGCAAAGGCAAGTAAAATATGAATAGATTCAAGTCTAGCTACTAGAGCATAGGTTTCTTCATATTCTATTCCCTTTTGCTGATTATAGCCTTTAGCAACTACTCTAGATTTATTTATTACAATGACTCCATTTTTATCACACATGTTTCTGAAGACCCACATTACTCCAATAACTGATGTTTCCTTAGGTCTTTCAACCAAGGTCCAGTCTTTATTCCTTTCAAAATCATTTAGTTTATCTTGCATGGCTTTGATCCAATCCTTATCACCTAAATCCTCATCAGTGATTTTTTGTTCTAATTGGGAATGAAATGCTAGATCTTCTAATTCATTTCTCACGGAACTCAATGTCCTTACAGGCTGATTTATATCAACAATGATGGTATCACGGGGATGATTCTTAAGAAACACCTGATTTGGGTTTTGTAAAGTTTGTTCATCAACATAGGGTAGAAAGTCTTCTGGGGTAAATGTTTCAGAATAATTTTCTTGAATATTTTCCTTATAAGAAGGATCTTCAATCAAGGGTTGATAATCAGTTTTTGAAAACACATCCGAGGATGTAGGATGGGATGGTTTAAAAACAAAAGGATCAGATTCATCACATTTTACATGCACTGTTTCTTCAACAGTACATGTATTTTTATTGAAAACTCTACATGCCTTAGAAGTTGTGAAGTAGCCTAAGAAAATTTCTTCATCGGATTTTGGTGCGAATTTATGTAAATTATCATTAGTATTCAGAATGAATACTTTGCTACCAAAAACCTTGAAGTAGTAAAGTCTAGGTTTTCTAGAATTCCATAACTCATAAAGAGTTTTATTATGAAAAGGTCTAATCAAAAATTGATTTATAGTATAACAAGTAGTACTTACAGCCTCAGCCTAGAAATGTCTAGCTATAGAATATTCACTCAACATGGTTCTAGTTATTTCTTGAAGAATTCTATTTCTTCTTCCAACAACACTATTTTGTTGAAGAGTTCTAGGTGCTGAAAAGTTGTGAGTAATACATTTTCTACTACAAAAGGTTTCAAAATCATAATTTTTAAAATTTCCACCATTATCACTTTGAATAGTTTTCAATGGAAGGTTTTTCTAAATTTTAACTTGGGCTCTAAAACTTTTGAAATAAGAAAAAGCTTCATACTTCTTTGCTAGAAAATAGACCCATGTAAATTTAGTGTAATCATCAACTAGAACAAACACGTAGTATTTGCCTCCAATGCTTCTGGTTTGTGTTATACCAAAAAGATCCATGTGCCCCAACTGTAATGCATCAGTTTTTGAGACTTCACTGATTGAATTAAAACTAGATTTATGTTTCTTTCCATATTGAAAAGGATCACAAACTTTAGAAGAATCAAATATATGCTTCGGTAGATCCTTAACTAGTTTTTTCTTAGAGAGTTTACATAAGTTCCTACGATTACAGTGACCTAATATTCTATACTATAACCAAGAATGATCTTCCATTTAACTATGGCACGGTAAATCTTGGCTTCTATGGAATTCAATGTTCAAAGTATAAACATTCTCTTGCCTATTAGTTGAGAGAATAAATTATTCCTTTGAATTGTGAACTAAGCACTTATCATTCCTAAAATTCACAAGGTATCCTTCATCACATAACTGGCTTATGATTATAAGGTTGTGCTTAAGACCCTTAACAAATAAAACATTTAAAATCAATGTTTTACCAAGAAGAACAATATTACCTATACAAACAATTTCTCCCTGAGCATTATCTCTGAATGTTGCTTTTCTCTTTTCATTTTGATAATCTTTTCAAAATATCTTTTGTTACCAGTCACGTGACAGGAACATCCACTATCCATGTACCATGTTTTGTTGTTGGTACTCCCTTTATCTTATTGTAATCATGAAATGAAATTATACTTTCAGAATCCAAAATTTTTTTGATCCGAGTTTTCCAGATAATAAAATTTTTGGCACCCACATCTTCTTTGAAAAATATTCCTTATGAAAACCTAAAGATTTGGTTTTGTTTAAAGAAAAATTATTTGCCCAGTGAGCACCACATTGAAACTTGGTACCTAATGGGGAACTTTTGGAACAATTTAATTGTTACTAAAAGGTAGTTTAGCATGGGTATAACAAAATCCAGATATGTCTCTTAATGGTCGTATTTGAGAATACATTTTATCAAAATTATCTTTACCATTTGTAAAGTTTTATAAACACTTATTTAAGGAATAAATTTCAGACTTGAGTTTTATAACCAAGTTTTTATCTTCAAAATTATTAGATTTAGAACTAGAGCTAGGCTCGAAGACCATATTTTTAGAAATTAATTTTTCTAACTCTTTAGAATGTTTGTTCTTCTCAGAACTTACTTCCTCATGATTTTTTGAAATATTTATAAAATCAGCATTTTTTCTATCAAGATCTTTAGTAAGATCTGATATTTCGTTTGTAAGGATAGAATTCCTAGAGTTTGCCTTATCAAGTTTTTTATTGAGTTTGGAATTCACAATTTCAAGAAGTTCAGCAAACCTCAAAACTTCACCATAGGTAGGTAAAGTATTTTCTTCATCAGAAGAAGATTCTTCATCTGAAGAATTATAATATTCACTATCATTAGAATTTAAAGAAACATTGGTCAATGATTCAGCATTTAGTACCTTATCCATAAAACAATGATTGTTAATTGGTAATCTGGCTATAAGACCAAGATTCTTCTGTCCTGAAGATTCATAATTTGAAGATTCATCTAAAGAGTCACCACCACTGGCACACTAAGTTTCATTAGATTTCAGATGATTTGATGTTGTTGTAAAAGAAATATTACCGTTAACATTCTTCTTCTTGATGTTTTCAACATATCTCTTCATTCTTGTTTCATGTTCGAGAAGAGTTCCAAATAGCTCATCTAACGATATTTGAGTGACCTTCATATTTTCATCAATAGCTGTTCTTTTGGATTCCCACTCATTGGGCATAATATCAATTATCTTATCCAAAAGAGCTTTATCATTCAGACCTTTCTCTCCCATAGACTGAAGACTGTTCACTATAGTCATAAGTCTCTGTTGAACTTTTCAAATTGGTTCACCTTAAGGAAAATTGAAGCCATGGTATTCAGCTCTAAGAATAGCTCTCCTAGACTCAATCACGTTAGAAATACCAAGTGTGTAACCTCTAACTTCTTCCATATACAATTAGCTTCTTTACAAGAATAAATTTAGCTATATATATTTCTAGTCATTGAACAAATTAAGGTATTACATATGTTATAATTGAGTTGATATTCCTGATTTTCCCGGTTAGTGAAGGTTCTAACTTCCTAATCAAGAATTCTATAATCACCAGTAAGTATAATGAAATTATCCACTCCAGTATTGATAACGTATGTCTTCATTATATCTCTCTAGTACTCATTGTCATTACCATCAAAGAATGGTGGTCTTGTTGGTTTTAGATTGTCAAAGGAACCAACATTGATTCCTGCAATTCTTAAAAAAACATGGAAACCAAACTTGATAGTCACAATACTTCATAACCACAAAGATCAGAATGAATATTCGGAATGAAAAAGTTCAGAATGACAAAGTTCGGAATGAAAATGTTCAGAATGACAAAGTTATTTTCTAAGAAAGAATGAATAACAAATAAAAATGAGCAAGAAAAACTTATATTTGAGTATAAGTATTTCAGAGACCTCCTCTGATACCAATTGTAGGATCGAAATAACAATGTAGATGCTCAATATACAAGAGGGGGGGGGGTGAATTGTATACTTTAAAAATTCCTTTGGAACCATTAATGTTGGTTACGGATAACTATGTTTTCCTTAGACAAGTAAATTTCTAAGTTTAACAAAGTTAAACTAAGCATATTTACAACACCTCTAACACCAATTGGAGAATTGGAACTAAGGTTTACTATATGAGATTCTACCTTAAAGCGTATAGAATCTAAACTTATCAGAGTAGAAGTGTAAGGAAATATAAGAAGGTTATAATTTCCTTATAATACAATATTCAGCAGAAACAAAAAAGTTGTAAAACTACAAGTAAAAAGATATAAGTCTTTTAACCCAAAGAGAAAGGTATCCAACAACCTTGGATAAAGGTCCCTTGATTTATACTTTCAAGAAAGTCTGTCTTACCCACACTAGGGTAAACCCTTGATACCAAGATTGGAATCTCTGTCTTTCTATCCCCGCAAGGCCTCAACTTCAAGGTAGTTGGAACCTATGTCTTCCTCAGCATGGAAGCCCTCGAACTTAATGGAAATCAGCACCTCTGTGTACCTATCCTCGGAAGCCCTCGAATGTAATCACCAACATTCGGAGTCGCACGAATCAATCTAAACGAGCGGTTCAGTACGCACAAAGAATTAAAAGATTCTCTCTCTTGAAATCACCTTAAAAGTGTGTGGTATCTAGATCGATCAACTCGTTCCACTTCTTCTTGAGCTCTTTCGAATGAGCTCCTATTTATAGGAAAACTTCCAACGGTCAGCTCCCTCCTCCAACGATCATATTTTCCATGAAATTCATAGGGACCTGTACATGTGTAACTCAACCAACGGTTAGTTTGAAACATAATAGATGACATAGTTTCATAACAAACCAGGTATAACTGAATTCACGACATCATTTAGTAATGAAGAATTATTAAGTAAAAGCCATACTAAGTTCAGAGTGTATGAAAATTAAAAGTTCGGAGTCTAACCAAACAAGAAATTTAGAGTCTGTGTAAGAAATGATCAGATTCTGTTTTATAGGAATTCGGAGTTTGGCCTCACCAGAGATCGGAATCTGAACATGCAGAGTTCAAAGTCGAACTAGTAGATGTTTTGAGTCGATCTATTTAAGATTTTGGAGTCGAACTCATGAAAGTTCGGAGTCAAACATCATAAGAGTTCAGAGTCGAACTACTTAAGAGTTCGGAGTCGAACTCATGAATGTTCGGAGTCGAACTTCATAAGAGTTCGGAGTGGAACTACTTAAGAGTTCAGAGTCGAACTCATAAAAGTCCGGAGTCGAACTTCATAAGAGTTCGGAGTCGAACTACTTAAGAGTTCAGATTCGAACTCATGAATGTTCAGAGTCGAACTTCATAAGAGTTCAAAGTTGAACTACTTATGAGTTCGGAGTCGAACTACTTAGGAGTTCGGAGTCAAACTCATGGAAGTTCGTATCCATAATTTGGAGTAGAACTTCATTATA
This sequence comes from Viscum album, assembly GCA_963277665.1. Classification (NCBI taxonomy): domain Eukaryota; kingdom Viridiplantae; phylum Streptophyta; class Magnoliopsida; order Santalales; family Viscaceae; genus Viscum; species Viscum album. The sequence goes on from OY728148.1 coordinate 975,404,645, forward strand.
GTTCACATCTAGAATTCAGATCCTATAAATAGAATACTCCAATACTTATCATTATATGATTCTGGGATTTTGGTTAAGAATCTGGTTTTTGTACTTTAAAAAAATATTGCTCTGAATAAGAAATTCTAGGTTTGGGTGAATTTCCTTATGGAAGAAAATTTTACTTTTGGAGGTAAAACATACAATTGTTTAAGTATAAGGTGTTTGTGATTTTAAAAACATAAAGGAATGGAAAAGTCAGAAGGAAAACCTTATTGACTCAACACGAGGGGTTTAGGGCTTTGGGTGCATCTGGTGGGGTCAGTTATTGTTTAAAAATATTAGCAGTGGTTTCATGAAAACCGCCCCTATTTTAAAAATATATTTAATACTATTTTTTAGTAGTGATTATTAGAAATGCCACTAATAAACATTCACTAAGACCACTCTTTTTTGTAGTGCTAGATAACATTGTTTGATCGAATCATGCCCTAAAAATGACATAAAATTTTATTATCAATTCTAAAGCTATAGAAGTCACCAAGAAATACCATCTCTCTAACCTCTCAAACAATTGGATTTCTATCACTAGAATGTTTTTCCCACATTATGAATTTTCTCACCCATATTATTTTTTATTAGTTTAAGGAATTTTTCTCACTACAATAATTATCACCCAACATAATTTAATTTTTACATTAAAGAATTGTATTCACACCTAGATGTGATATAGTATGTACATGCACAACATTATTTTATATATTCAAATGAAATCAATGAATTTTGAAATGAAATCATTGAATAATTGTACAAATGTAACATCCTGAACCCGGATGTCACTCAACTGTGCCCCAAGCCCGGTTGGCTACATGGCCTCAGGCACATCATCCCAAATTCCAGAGCATTATGACTAGAATTTCGGGACTAGGTGACTCATTTGGGAGACTATACCCCCATTACCATAATTTATCACAATGGAAGTCAATCACATTAAATAGTGGAAGCTAATACAATAAGTATACAATATATAAAATAGACAAGCAAGACAAGAATATGTAACAAGCTAGATGTGTCTCAAATACCATGATGCAGATGATACATGTATCTAGAAAATATCCAAAATAGGTACATATAAATATAATAAAATACAAGTATCTAAAATCCAAAACGACCGAAAATTTCCCTCATTGCATCGCAAGACTCATCTTAGCCCTATCCTCCCATTCTCTAAAACAATGATCAACAAATAGTTATAGGGAGATTTCCCCTAATATCACCTGTAACTATATAATCCATTTGGGTCCCCAAGGAGGACCCAATAGGATGTGAGATAAACATCCAAGTAGGTTTCTACCCAAATATCTATACATTTATAAGAAGTACTATGAAATGTGATAAACAAGTGAAAGTAATTAGTAATGTAAGTGTGAAATCCCATGGCATATAACTACATCAAACAAGTAACACTAAACAGCCTCTTATGGATCCCTGCAAGAAGTTTCGTCTCCGAACAAGTCATCTACAAGAAATATAAACAAACAAAATAGCCATTCCACATAACCATCCATATCATGTACACACGTCCTTACCGTATAAGGAAAACTATATCAAAAACCCACGACCTTGTCATACAACAAAAATCATATATCCCACAGTAATGCCATATAATGAAGTGTAGATCACGAAGGGCTGGATCTATTGTGCTGAAGACCAAGGAATCTTCATCGAATCTTAGGGTAATCTCAATGGGAACTTGGCATAGGCACTGGTTGGAATCCTAGGAGCATGTGTAACAACATGTCCTACGTGAGTCCAAGATATCTGGATCCAAGGGGTAGAAAACCCTAAGGCATCTCATGGAATAAAGAATGAAGCTGCATAATTAGCCAAGGTGTCCACTACCGCATTCTAGATCCATGGAGATAAATTCATGGAATCTCTGTAAATCATCAATCATTCCACGCCTTTAACAATATCATACCATATGAGTCTACCCACTCATATAAACAATTACATTCAAAACAATTCAATGAGTATACCCACTCATTTAAACCATTACATCTCATTATTATACCCACTCATGTACTCCAAATTCATTTAATCATGTCACATGGATATACCCACCCACTTATCACCAATTTCCATTTAACACATCACATGGGTATACCCACCCATTAATCAAAATTACCAACAAAACTATTTAAGCAATCTAAAAACAGCCAACGAGTATACCCACTCATTTTAATGGTTCCATTTAAGTATTTAATCAAGGTAGGCATAGAATATTATAATAACACAATGTAAGGAGGAAATATATCTCCTATGTATATAATTTTGCATTATTTAAGAATACCCGAGCTTCCATAAACTAGGAAAAAACGAGGTCACACTCCATGGGTAGTTCATCAAGGCTAAAAACCAAGTAAAGGCATGGTGCACCCCATGGGTATCCTTGGGCTGGGTCAGAAACTAGAAATATATCTCAAAGAACCTATGGGAGTCCCAAACAGGTCCTAACACATCTATTTCAGATTGACAATTTAAAATCGGGCCCACGCTAAAAAGTCCAGTGGGCAGAAAAAAGGTCAATAGCTCTATAAATCATCAAAAGCCAAAAGAAAAGTATAGACCACCTACCTTATCTCATTATTGGAGTTATCTTCACTTATCATGTCCTAATTCATCCTGATTGGGAATAAATCTAAAGAACATTTTAAGAACAAGAAATTAGGGCATAAAATCCTAAATCCAAACAATGCAACTGTTGTTCTGAAGAATCAATAATGGCTAAAAAGGAATCAATATCTTAGCATCGTGGTTCCAACAAAAATTAAAGGGAATGAAATGGAATCCAAATGTGGGCTAGATCTGGAAAGCTAGATAAGAAAGTTTTTTATCTTCAAAAGAGAGAAAAAATGATTATGTCTAAAAAATAGAGGTCCCACTCTCTATTTTTAAAAAACATAGTCCTGCAATTACATGATAAGTAATTTCTATACATGGTGTGTAATGCTCGGTTTTCCTTTAAAGGGGTAAAACCATTACACATCATGAAAGGTCCTAGACAAACCATTACATGTTATGAAATCATATTACACAGTTTGTTATCCAATTACACATTGTGTAATTGGCCTACAACCGGTACACAACCTTCTTGAATATTATTTCCCAAAAACAACCAACCGGCCCATGGCCCAGCTTAGGGTCTAAGCCAAAAAAAAATGTAAAAGATTTATACCTCAAGAAAAACCTAGGATCTAACAATCTTACCTTCTTTAATCAATTCTTTTGTGAATTTTCCTCTCAAGGAAAGTCATGATCGATATGAAAAAACTCCATACTGAGAACGTATGTCAGCCTCCCGCTCGTATGTATTGTCTTGTGATTGGTCTTGCATCCATAGAATCTCTACTAGAGGAACTTACTAGCCTTGTATAACCTTCATGCTTCTATCAACAATACGAATTAGATTCTCCTTGAAGGATGCATCAAATTGTATCTCAACCACCTCGGGTTGAAAAGCGTGAGATGGGTCTGAATTATAATGGCGTAGTTGTGATACATGGAAGATGTCATGCATGGCTCAGTACCTATGAGGTAACTAAATCTAATAGTCTACTGATCTGACTCTCTCACGATTCTCTAATGTCCCAACATATTGTGGTGAAAGCTTACCTCATATCATGATCCTTCTATGTCCCAACCTTAGTGAAACACATAAAAGACCTGATCCCTGACCTCAAACTCTAGAGGTCATATACGGTGATCGATATAATATTTCTATCAAGATTGTGCAGTAGCCATCTGCTTCTGAATCAACTGGATCTACTCAGAATTTTCTTGCATGAGACAAGGTCCTAATAAATCTACCTCACCTACCTCTAGCCATCACATGGGTGATTGGAATAACCTACCATACAAAGCCTCGTAAGGAGACAATTGTATCGTTTCCTGATAATTGTTATTATAGGAGAACTCATCATGATGAATGTGTCCCTCCCAAGATCCCCCGAAATCTTGTACACATTCTCTCATCATGTTATCTAGCACGTGTATCATACACTCTTATTGTTCATCAATCAGAGGGTGGTGGACTGTACTCAAAAGCAACAATGTACACAGTTCCCTCTGAAAACTCTAAAATAAACAAGATGTAAAGTGGGAATCCCTATTTGAAATGACAGTGCGTGAGAACCCATGAAGTTTTATTATCTCATCGATATAAAACTTTCCATGAACATTAACATAGAAGGTATCCTTGATTTCCAATTAATGTTCATCCATTTTGATCTCGTCAACAACAACCCACGCAGCATCGTTACCTAAAGGCGACCATAGTAAACCAGTCATGTATTCTATTATGACATCATCTCATTTCCACTTGGGATTAAGTAACTTCTATAAAATCCTGGTCGGTCATTGATGTTCCTCCTTCACATGCTGATAGGTGTAACACCTCGTAACAAAACTAGTAACCTCACTTTTCGTACTTGGCCATTAGTATTGATGATGCAAGTCCTGGTACATCTTGTGACACTGGGATGTAGTGCCCATGATGAAGCATGAAACTCCCACATCATATCCCAAAGTATATCCACAAGAACCCAAACACATCCATCGATATATAAGATCTCATCAACAACTACGGTCCAACCAGGAGGAGGGTCCTCAACTTCAACACTCTCCCAAATGACTAGACCCTCTGAATTCAATAACTTTCTCATGCTTACTTTATCCAATAGGGTTGAGGTCACAACTATGGATGTTAGATATGTCTATATCTAACTGTTGTGCACCTCCATATAGATCTTAGAGAATAACGCCATAAGTTCCCACTCGCTACTTGCCTACTGCACTATCTGTATCTGAGTCCACATGCTCAGTGAATCGAACATTACATTACATTTACTACTTTTGTATTCAAGCTTGAAGTCAAAAGACTGTAGGTACTCCACCCAGATTTTTTTCCTCATATTTAAATAATACTATGTAAATATATTCTTCAGGATTTTGTAGTCTATATACAACAAAAAATGATCTCCTAATAAATAATGTCTCCAATAGGGAAAAGAATGAACAACTACATCTATCTCAAGATCATGCATAGGGTAATCCCTCTCATGTGGCCTTAGAAACTGAGTTCATTTTCCAAAACTCTACCCCCCTACATCAACACTACTCCCATCCCAATTCATGATGTGTCACAATTATGGATGGAACACTCGGTTCATCAGCACTATGAAAACTACTATCATGTTTCTGATACTGGATGGAATAACCAGATACTCAGATAGACCATACCTACTATGAAATGTTGTATGAGGTATGTCTGTGGGTTAAATATGTACCTGGTGATATACTAACCTTAGTTCAAATTTCAAGAATACTTGTGATCCTAGAATCTTATCAAAAATTTCATCTATTTGTGGAATGGGATATCAATTTTTATCCATTAGATGATTCAAATTACGATTACCTAAAAATAGCCTAAGAGAAATATCTACATTTTTTGCAAAAAGAACTGGAAAACCCAATAGGGAAGTATTAGGTCAGATAAACCCCTTTGCCTCCGAATACTCTAGCTTCCACTTAATTTCTTACAACTCCATCGTAGCCACCTAGTATGTAGAAATGGATACTGGTACATATCATTAAACTAGTTCAATGGAGAACTCAACCTATCTCTCTGAAGGTAAACTAGAAAATTCATTTGGGAACATGTCCCTAAAATGATCCACCATTAGATGAAAGTCTACCTAACTCACTCCCTGATCATCCAAAATAAAAAATAGAAATCTAGGCTATAATTTTTCCCAACTCATGATGATGTAGTCCATCTCAGCTCACTTGGAAACCCCATTCACCCTTGTGAGTAAACACTACATCCTCTGGTGATGTGATAGTTACCCTTAGGTGATAATAGACAATGTAAGATCGATAATATACTAAACAGTCCATCCCAAGAATGACGACAAACCCTATCATCTCAAAGACAGAAATATATCAAATGAAGTGACACCCACCAAACTTAAGGGGGTACTCCCTGAACTAGATCACATCATACATTATGATTTCCAATAGTATTTCTAGCATTAAAACACTTTCAAAATACCACAAAACAAGCCCAAGGATTTTCACCGTAGGTGCGGATATGAAACTATGAGATACACCTGTATCAAAAAGAGCAGATTCAATAGTAGAGGCTACTAACATCATTCCTCTCACTGTAGACAGTATGAAACATTTCTCCTCAAGGGTAGGTTGTACATAATATAGTTGACTTATACTATGACCCTGTGAAACAACCTCACTACTCAGAGTAGGTCCCCTTAGATGTATAGGAGTTATTGGTGTATGGCTACCTCAGGAAAGACCACTATTTATGCAGCCTGATTGGCCTTCATTTCTCTAGCTCCCTGCTTGACACAGATCATAGAAAACTAGCCATGAACCTAATATCGGAGCTGACCCCCTACCACTCACAAATGGAGGGATGGTCCTGCAAAACCATTGCATGTGGCCCATCCCTCTCTAAGCTCGACATTTGACTGGGTCAGAGCCACACTGATTCTTCTTGGGTCCTCTCCTGCCACACTAGGGAAAAAACGCCGAGATTCTAGCGCTCATAGCCTAACTGATGCTTATCTCATGGGAAGCATCAAAATGGTTCTTCTTCCCTGATGATGTAGAACCACTAGGTTGAGAAGAAACATTTACCTAATCTATATCCTCAAATTCCCTTAGGTTCCACTCTATGATCAGTTCCTGATACACAATATCAGTGATAGAGGTCTACTTGAACATGTTGACCTGGGTTTTGATAGAATGTTAGAGTCCTTCCTCAATGCGTCTCTCACTCGACAGCTCATCAATAAGATACATCATTGAAAAACTATGCAACTTTTTAATGTATGTTGAGTACCCTATAACCGTCATGGTGCCCTGCTCTAGATGCATGAACTCACTAGCTCACTCTGCCCATAGTGTCTTGGGGTAAATGTAGTCAAGGAAGTAGTTCTAGAAAATAGTCCAACCCATATCTCGTAGCCTTTCAGCCTGGTTCAGAACATCCCACCTGTACATTACTACTCCATGTATCATATTAGGGGTGAGCTTGGCCCTACTCTCAAGAGGTGTCTTCAGATGCTCGAAGATAGCTAGTGTGGTCTCAAGCCACAACTCAGAAGCTTGTGGACCATCATCACCCAAAAACGTGAATGGATGTTGCTGTTAGAACACCCATGTTAGCTCGGCCATAGTCATGGTAGAATAAGTTTCCCTTGAAAAGTATGCATATATAAAAATAACCCCTCGTGGAACTATGCCTCAGCACCTATGTCTGAAATAGTCTATTGTACCACAAAAATCACTAAAAGAGGATCCACTAGTATCTCATGATCCACCACCTTCGAAGCATGGTCATCACCACCCTCATGGAATACTATTTCAGGTCTTCATGGTGACATTCCTCTATAATCCCACACACTCACCTCAGAAAGTAATGATTTCAAAGTCGCACCTCAAAAGCGTAGGACAGGTCAAAACCCTCCTAAAAACAATTCATAACAAACAACCTAATCCTAAATACTTGACTGTATAAAGAATAGCCAAAACACAACTAGAAAGACTACCTCTCACCCACTCAAAATTCGGGTGTAGGTCAAGTTTCTATTTTCCATTTATTTTCATTTAACAGTCATTATTTGACATGATTTAACTAATGGTCCACCATGTTCTGATCCTTGAGGACCCATAACACCTCATGAACTAAAATTTGATGCCCATATAATCCATAAACATCAAATTCACTTTAAAATTTTAATTTAAAAGGTACGTAATTTTCTATTTCATAAGGTCCCATACACCATATGAATTGAAAGATGATGTCATTTCTCTATCCTCTGCACAATGTCTTTCACAAAATCAGGAACAACTATTAGAGAACCTATCACAATAGCATGCATCAAATAATTCATCTTAAATTAATTGACATAATGCATGATATGAGATTTCTAATAAGCGACTATATGATGCATGAAATGGAATACCCTCATCTCATCAGGTTGCAAAAAAATAGAACCCACAATTGCATCAATAGTATCAGCATAAATCATGTGTGTCTCTTAATGGTGAAATAAAATCAACTGTGTAACGCCCCGACCCCAGCTACCCAGAGTCGGTGCATTACTTCGTAACATTGGCATGATCACAAGAAAGATCAAATCTCGAAAGACCGATTGGTTTAGTAGCCTTGGAAACACTAGATATAATCATAAAGTTTTACATTACATTTCAAAGTGAAAAACTACTACAACAACAAAGTCTTCATATCCACACTATTAACCCCTCATAATATCCCATCAAGTCATTCATAATTTACTTCTTCACTACCTGGGAAAAATAAAACATAGAAAAGGGGTGAGCTCAAATGCCCAGTAAGGATAACAATATAGCGGAACATTCAAAATAAGCATAAACATTTAAGGCAATGAATTACTAAAACAAAAGCCTTTTAAAATTGAACTTCAACATAGTATGGCAAAAGTAAAATGAAATAATTCCATTTACTTGTTCACATGGACATTCTACTAATCGAATAATCACATGCAATATCAATAACCACTTTCATAATTATGGAATGCATAATGCTAAACGTTAATTTCTTTGTCTAGGCCTCATCCCAAGACCTAGGGGTTACTTCTAACCGGAACCCAACCCGGAGTGCCTCTAATAACCGGACACCAACCCGGAGTGCCTCTAATAACCGGACACCAACCCGGAGTGCCTCTAATAACCGGACACCAACCAGGAGGGCATACTTTTACCAGTCCCTAACCTGGAGGGCTTACTTTAACCAGTCCCCAACATGGAGGGCTTACTTTTACCAGTCCCCAACCTGGAGGGCTTACTTTTACCGGTCCCCAACCCGGAACATACTTGTTTAGCACATTCATCTGAAGAAAAGTTTGAAATATAACATAAACATTCGGATTAAAACTAGCATACGAAATGTCAATAGTTTCACCATAAACTATGAATGGTATAAAATAGCACATCCACAGTCAAACATATCACAAAACCTTCAATACAATATAGAAGTTTTGTATTATAATAAATCAACTTCAAATAAGCGTAAAATCCATTAAAGGATGTTGACATAGATGAAATCAAAACACTTTTTAGAGAAATATCTCTTTCTTTTTTTGAAATCATTTAAGAGCCATATAAAATAAAACATTTTCTTTGAAAATATTCTTATAAGCTTGTATGGGAAGCTTCGACGATTTTATAACGGCGGAAAATAACCGCACCCGCCGTATAAGTTAAAAAAAACATTCTTACCTCAATTCTGTCGAAAAGGTTAAAAAGGACCTTGTTTTGAAAACGACGGAAAGATTCCTTTATAAACCTCTTATAAAAAGTCAAACAAGGGTATAAATGACTTTAACCCATATTCTTGTAAATAGTAAAAATGTTTTGAAATACATTTCGAAGAAACATGGATGTGGATGATAAAGAGATCCCAGTAGATTATTACGTATAATACAACCTCGGATAATGAAGAGATTGTGAAATAACCCTTACCTTGTACTTTTCCTTGGTTGGGGTAGGTTATCCTCCTGTATAATGGTGAAATAATTGTTATTAAATTATACAAGAATCATATATATTAATATGATATCATATATGATCTTTTAACATTGATTTGTTAATAATATCTTAGAATTATCGTCGTTTCGGGTGATAATCGATTCGTTCTTCTTAAATGTTTGGTTACGTAAGACATGTTTGAAATGGATAGATTATATCCTATTCATAATCAGAATGATATTAACATTATTTTTAACCCCAAAATGAGAATAAGACTTGAATGGATATGACGGAGAATGAATCTTATCGCGTTCGTGGAGACGGTAGTCCGTACGTACGCACGAACGCTACTTCCATTTAATTTTTATTTTAAAAGAATCAAATCCAAATGATACATAGGTATATTACTATTCCAGTATAATATAATATTTTATATATGTTACTTAAGTTCATTAACACCATCCTTTATACGTTCCATGTGTGGTATGAACGAGTCATATCATTTTAAGGGGGCGGTAGTCCGCACTTCCTCAAATGAAATTATCGTATGTATATACAACATGAAACAAATAATGGTATGAAATAAAATGGAATTACAGAAGCTTATATATAAAATATATATCATTAATATCATATTTAATTACAGTGCCATCATAATGGCCACCATGAGAGGTGGTAAGATGTATTTGAACAATCATCGTTTCGTGAGGCGTTAGTTTTCCATCCACAGAAACATTATGTTCATCATCCATTAGATGGAGTTGTGTGTATGTGTAGTTTTAATACTTCTTATAACAATATCCTAGTATATTGAGGATACTGGTGTTGTTACAAAATAAAGGAAATAAAAAGATTTTGGGGGTTGGAGAAGCAAAATAATTGAAAATAATTTAAGAGAAATCGTTACCTTTAATTTAGGTAACTCACTTTGGTTGGAACCAAAGGACTTCTTGAAATGATTTCTGCCTAAGGGTAAGCTTCAAGGAGGATGAGAGGGATGTGGGGAGCTTAGTTGGGCAGAGTTTGGACGAGCCAAGTGGCTTGAGAGGTGTGTGGAAAAGAGAAGGAGGAGTGCCCTTTTATAAGAGGGGTGAGGGGCACCTTTGGAAAAGCTAGAAATATTAATTTATAATAAATTCATATTCGGTTTCCAAAGGCTCCAAAGTTGACTATTAAAAGGATGAGGTGGGGATAGGTCGAAAACAACTCATCCAATAGAATTTAGATAGGTTTGGGTACTTATATTAACCTTATCTTTAAGTATTAACTCTAAGTTAATTAGTTTCACTTTTACAATGTCTCTTTGTATTTTTATATAATATGGTTAATAAACTTACTATATACATCCAAGCGACCCCCAAGTGGTCCAGTAATGATTAACCTATCATAATATAAGTCTCTTGGCCGAACCTTAGATTTTTATGAATTTAATATCAATTAATAATATAATATTTGTTTTAAGAACTCTTTTATGTCAATTTTGACACTATTCATTAGTTGATTTTTGTTAAACTCATAACAGATTGATTACTTCGAAAAAAGTAAATTAAATCAATCCTAATATATCATATTAGCCTAGAAAATTAGTTTAATTCATTAAAAGTTTCATATTATATTTTTTCTGGGTATTTATAATATCAATTATTTTAATTTTTCACTATTATAGTAATTACTGCATCATCATTGTGTCATAAATAAAATAAATTATTTAATGTCTAAAAATTATAAATAAAATATCATTATGTAGGAAATCTTTTTATCTTTCTAATGAATATTTATAATCTAAAATCCAACTTATATAACCCTATGTAACAATTCTTTTGTTAAAAGATATATGCTTGTGTCATTTTTGTATTCATTTTGACTTAATTAAAATAAAGTGTCATTATCACTTTCAAGTGGATCCATGGGGTCCCAAAATAGACCCAAAGATGCCCATGGTCGACCATGTATCAACCAATAGGGTTAAGACACGTTTTACGGTAATTTAGTATTATTATAATATTATTTTTTTAACCCTTATTTACCGGATTTACCCTTAACCATGGTAAATAAAATATTTACCACAGTAATTATTCAAAATGTCTAAAAATAAAAGTTACCTATTTACACAATTTGAACATCCTGATTCCAAATATGGAATCCATTTTCCAAAATTCTAAACACAGAAGTGGCAGAAATTAATTTAAAATTAATTCCCGCTGTCAAAACAAAAAGCGTGTTTTTAAGAGATAATAACTATCAAAAGATTGACACTCGTTTATGTTCGGTTTAATTGTAAAATTATGTCCAATGACCAAAATTATATTAAATGGTAAAAATATATTCTACATATACTTTAAAACTTTTAAAATTCATAATTTATCACTATTAATTATTTTGATTAAAAAAGTTGTTTTTAATTAAAATTTAGTAATTTTCACTATTCATCAAAATATGAAAGTTATCCGAAAAGTACCAAAATTTCACCTTAGGCTAAATTAGATATTCCGAATCCAAAAATGAAGTCCATTTTGAAATATAAAATATATATAATTTTAAAAAGTAGGTATTACTATTCATAACGGCTAGTTTGATTGGTTGTGGCGTGTGTTAGAACTCAAGGTTGCGTACAACACACGCTACTATTTTATTCAAAGGAAAGTGTACCGTGGAAGCTTGGGATGTTTCATTTTAAATTTTTTGATGTCTCCATTTAGTCAAAAAGTTTAAAATATTGTATTTAAAAAGGTTTCACTATCAAAAGTTGATAAAAGTGTAATACTGAAAATGAATATGTTCTTGCATTATGACTAAGAAACTCATAATAGGGATTCTAAAATTATAAGGATTATATAAAGTTCAAAATGTAGTTAATACTATTCATGACCTCTTTTAATGGTGTGATTGAACTCGGTGTTGCGTGTAGTGCAAGTTATTGAATTATTTTGAAGAAATAACACACTATGAAATCTTGGGGTGTTACATTCTCCCCTCCTTCAATAAATTGCGTCCTCGCAATTTGAAATTGTTCTTCGAAAATAACAGGTTGAAAATAGAAAATATATTTGTGGGAAAACCCACATCGGAAATTGGGTTACTAAAATTTAGTCTTAATATGAGGAAAAGAGAAATGAAAGGGTCACCACCAAATTATGATCTCGATTAGGAGAACATTGGTGGCATTTAGAGACATATAATTGGAGGAAAAATGTAAATATTTATAGGTATTGATTGAGGTCATCAATCACAAACAAGTGTAAGATTGAGGTCCTTAAATTCATCAATCTATGATGATTTGAAATACCATCGGTTCAACAAAACATAGGGTATTAGGATAACACATTTTTGACGTTTCAAAATATCTTAGTTGAAATCCCACATCGAAAAATGAATTAATGAGGCCTCTATTTAAAATAAAGAGTGGAAAGTATGAAGATTACCGAAAATAACACATACTAGGGTTCCATGTAGGAAAATATGGATATGGAAGAGAAATCTAACCATCAATTATCTGATGGAGAGTGGTAGAGAACATGGCTATGAAAAGGCCAACAATCCCAAAGCCATAAATTAGTGATGATTTAAGGTACCATCTAGGAAAACATTTTTGTTCTATGTTCATTTTATTAATGTTGAGGAATTTATTTATGAGATTGGATAAGATCATAAGGAGATATACTTACTTTATAATTATAGTTTTATCCTTTAATAAATTTCTACCACAAACTCATCTTTCACTCTAAAAGATAATAGAATGTAAAAAATTCTATTTACACTATTCGTATAGGGTTCCAAAATAAACGAATTTATAATTCATCTACCAGATCTTTTAAAAAAACTACATTATTTAATCCAGGACATCTCGTGGGCCAGTGGTAGGTGATACACCCTTGTCGCCCTTCGGTTGCGGGTTCAAGTCTCGCAGCCTTGCCGGACGCGACGGGTTGCCGCCCGACCTCCGGGTTGTCCTTTTATGGTAATCCAAAATAATCCAAACTAGAACTATCCAAAATACTTCTGTCCAAACTCACAGTCCAACATTTATAAGGAAGGTAAACATAATATAGATCCTTTTTACCCCGTAATAGCATATGAATACCTTCATCATGTATTCTTTTAAAACACTGAAACATCCTGAATTACCATATTCCTTATTGATTACATTCATGCTCCCTTATTCCATATAGAAAGCTGGATATACTTCATTAATCCAAAAATGTTTTAAACCCCAAAAATGATGGAATATACAAATCATTAATCAGTTCGAAGGTAGTCAAGAATATCCAATATAATTTATCCAAAACAATCATGTATTATTCCAAAATCACTACCTCAGTATCAGAACTATATTATGATTTATCATTCTCTCAACCATATATTTTCCAAAAATTTATCCTGCTATTGAGTCACTTTTCTTTGTTCCACACAATCTCAAGTCCTTAATGAAATAGTACTGCAGTACAATCCTTATATACTCCATGATTATTGTAACAAGTACATTGTTGATACAACACTCAATTGACATAATCAACATAAGAACTCTAATCATTCCTCTTCATCTGTGGTAGTATCATAACTTGATTATTATCCAATAACATCATTTTCGGCATAGTCTGATGACTGGGACATAGGTTCGCGTAGTGTCCATACTCCTTTCAAATGAAGCATTGTACATTTAAAACCATTTTCTTACCCTTGCAGTCACGTACTTTGTGCCCTTTTCCTCCACACTTATAACAAACTCCCATTCCTTTCAGGAAAGATCCAGGGTGTTTCTTTCCACAGTTACCACATATGGGAAAATTCTTCTTTTCCCTCTTCCTTTTATCCATCTTTCTCTCTTCTATCCTTTTCTTCTCTTGCTTCCCTTCAAATCCATAGGACTCAGTAAACTCTTTACTTATCTTATCAACACATGATATTATTTCTTCATATGATGATAATACATGGGAGACTATTTCTCTTGTAAATTCTGGCTTAAGACCATAAAATATATGATCCTTCTTTCTCTTTGTATCATGTACATTTCTAGAGTTCTCATTCCTTCTACTGGGTTCCATTTCTAAACAATGGCATACATTAGATTAGTTTATGAATAACAATACCTAATCCCAAACTTGTAAAACCCATAACATAAATTAAATTGTTTATGGATATAATTCATAATCATAAAAATGTCTCCTTTAAGAAAGTATATACTCATAAACCCTTCATAATGATTTGTCAAGAAAATGAGAGTTATCTTAAGCATATCCCCCGGGAGTGTCGTAACCAAGAGTGCAGCAAGGCCCGTTGTCGTGCACCAGTTCCCGTTCGAGTCTAGCTCAAAGCGGTGTTTTCGGGTTTTACCCCTAGGTACATCTGTGCCAGAGCCGCCTCTACCTGCTCGTATCCAGATAGGGATGTATTGCTCGGACAATTCACAAAATCTCTACAATACCAAAATTCTAGGAAGTTCTTCTATACTAATCCTCAAATTTCATCTTAGGTCTACGTGCTCTAATCAGAGTTTATCTAAATCTAGCTTCCAAGGTTTGTACTAAACTTCCTCTGATACCAACTGTAATGCCCCGACCCCAGCTACCCAGAGTCGGTGCATTACTTCGTAACATTGGCATGATCACAAGAAAGATCAAATCTCGAAATACCGATTGGTTTAGTAGCCTTGGAAACACTAGATATAATCATAAAGTTTTACATTACATTTCAAAGTGAAAAACTACTACAACAACAAAGTCTTCATATCCACACTATTAACCCCTCATAATATCCCATCAAGTCATTCATAATTTACTTCTTCACTACCTGGGAAAAATAAAACATAGAAAAGGGGTGAGCTCAAATGCCCAGTAAGGATAACAATATAGCGGAACATTCAAAATAAGCATAAACATTTAAGGCAATGAATTACTAAAACAAAAGCCTTTTAAAATTGAACTTCAACATAGTATGGCAAAAGTAAAATGAAATAATGCCATTTACTTGTTCACATGGACATTCTACTAATCGAATAATCACATGCAATATCAATAACCACTTTCATAATTATGGAATGCATAATGCTAAACGTTAATTTCTTTGTCTAGGCCTCATCCCAAGACCTAGGGGTTACTTCTAACCGGAACCCAACCCGGAGTGCCTCTAATAACCGGACACCAACCCGGAGTGCCTCTAATAACCGGACACCAACCCGGAGTGCCTCTAATAACCGGACACCAACCCGGAGGGCATACTTTTACAAGTCCCTAACCTGGAGGGCTTACTTTAACCAGTCCCCAACCTGGAGGGCTTACTTTTACCAGTCCCCAACCTGGAGGGCTTACTTTTACCGGTCCCCAACCCGGAACATACTTGTTTAGCACTTTCATCTGAAGAAAAGTTTGAAATATAACATAAACATTCGGATTAAAACTAGCATAAGAAATGTCAATAGTTTCACCATAAACTATGAATGGTATAAAATAGCACATCCACAGTCAAACATATCACAAAACCTTCAATACAATATAGAAGTTTTGTATTATAATAAATCAACTTCAAATAAGCGTAAAATCCATTAAAGGATGTTGACATAGATGAAATCAAAACACTTTTTAGAGAAATATCTCTTTCTTTTTTTGAAATCATTTAAGAGCCATATAAAATAAAACATTTTCTTTGAAAATATTCTTATAAGCTTGTATGGGAAGCTTCGACGATTTTATAACGGCGGAAAATAACCGCACCCGCCGTATAAGTTAAAAAAAACATTCTTACCTCAATTCTGTCGAAAAGGTTAAAAAGGACCTTGTTTTGAAAACGACGGAAAGATTCCTTTATAAACCTCTTATAAAAAGTCAAACAAGGGTATAAATGACTTTAACCCATATTCTTGTAAATAGTAAAAATGTTTTGAAATACATTTCGAAGAAACATGGATGTGGATGATAAAGAGATCCCAGTAGATTATTACGTATAATACAACCTCGGATAATGAAGAGATTGTGAAATAACCCTTACCTTGTACTTTTCCTTGGTTGGGGTAGGTTATCCTCCTGTATAATGGTGAAATAATTGTTATTAAATTATACAAGAATCATATATATTAATATGATATCATATATGATCTTTTAACATTGATTTGTTAATAATATCTTAGAATTATCGTCGTTTCGGGTGATAATCGATTCGTTCTTCTTAAATGTTTGGTTACGTAAGACATGTTTGCAATGGATAGATTATATCCTATTCATAATCGGAATGATATTAACATTATTTTTAACCCCAAAATGAGAATAAGACTTGAATGGATATGACGGAGAATGAATCTTATCGCGTTCGTGGAGACGGTAGTCCGTACGTACGCACGAACACTACTTCCATTTAATTTTTATTTTAAAAGAATCAAATCCAAATGATACATAGGTATATTACTATTCCAGTATAATATAATATTTTATATATGTTACTTAAGTTCATTAACACCATCCTTTATACGTTCCATGTGTGGTATGAACGAGTCATATCATTTTAAGGGGGCGGTAGTCCGCACTTCCTCAAATGAAATTATCGTATGTATATACAACATGAAACAAATAATGGTATGAAATAAAATGGAATTACAGAAGCTTATATATAAAATATATATCATTAATATCATATTTAATTACAGTGACATCATAATGGCCACCATGAGAGGTGGTAAGATGTATTTGAACAATCATCGTTTCGTGAGGCGTTAGTTTGCCATCCACAGAAACATTATGTTCATCATCCATTAGATGGAGTTGTGTGTATGTGTAGTTTTAATCCTTCTTATAACAATATCCTAGTATATTGAGGAAACTGGTGTTGTTACAAAATAAAGGAAATAAAAAGATTTTGGGGGTTGGAGAAGCAAAATAATTGAAAATAATTTAAGAGAAATTGTTACCTTTAATTTAGGTAACTCACTTTGGTTGGAACCAAAGGACTTCTTGAAATGATTTCTGCCTAAGGGGAAGCTTCAAGGAGGAGGAGAGGGATGTGGGGAGCTTAGTTGGGAAGAGTTTGGACGAGCCAAGTGGCTTGAGAGGTGTGTGGAAAAGAGAAGGAGGAGTGCCCTTTTATAAGAGGGGTGAGGGGCACCTTTGGAAAAGCTAGAAATATTAATTTATAATAAATTCATATTCGGTTTCCAAAGGCTCCAAAGTTTACTATTAAAAGGATGAGGTGGGGATAGGTCGAAAACAACTCATCCAATAGAATTTAGATAGGTTTGGGTACTTATATTAACCTTATCTTTAAGTATTAACTCTAAGTTAATTAGTTTCACTTTTACAATGTCTCTTTGTATTTTTATATAATATGGTTAATAAACTTACTATATACATCCAAGCGACCCCCAAGTGGTCCATTAATGATTAACCTATCATAATATAAGTCTCTTGGCCGAACCTTAGATTTTTATGAATTTAATATCAATTAATAATATAATATTTGTTTTAAGAACTCTTTTATGTCAATTTTGACACTATTCATTAGTTGATTTTTGTTAAACTCATAACAGATTGATTACTTCGAAAAAAGTAAATTAAATCAATCCTAATATATCATATTAGCCTAGAAAATTAGTTTAATTCATTAAAAGTTTCATATTATATTTTTTTTGGGTATTTATAATATCAATTATTTTAATTTTTCACTATTATAGTAATTACTGCATCATCATTGTGTCATAAATAAAATAAATTATTTAATGTCTAAAAATTATAAATAAAATATCATTATGTAGTAAATCTTTTTATCTTTCTAATGAATATTTATAATCTAAAATCCAACTTATATAACCCTATTTAACAATTATTTTGTTAAAAGATATATGCTTGTGTCATTTTTGTATTCATTTTGACTTAATTAAAATAAAGTGTCATTATCACTTTCAAGTGGATCCATGGGGTCCCAAAATAGACCCAAAGATGCCCATGGTCGACCATGTATCAACCAATAGGGTTAAGACACGTTTTAGGGTAATTTAATATTATTATAATATTATTTTTTTAACCCTTATTTACCGGATTTACCATTAACCATGGTAAATAAAATATTTACCGCAGTAATTATTCAAAATGTCTAAAAATAAAAGTTACCTATTTACACAATTTGAACATCCTGATTCCAAATATGGAATCCATTTTCCTAAATTCTAAACACAGAAGTGGCAGAAATTAATTTAAAATTAATTCCCGCTGTCAAAACAAAAAAGCGTGTTTTTAAGAGATAATAACTATCAAAAGATTGACACTCGTTTATGTTCGGTTTAATTGTAAAATTATGTCCAATGACCAAAATTATATTAAATGGTAAAAATATATTCTACATATACTTTAAAACTTTTAAAATTCATAATTTATCACTATTAATTATTTTGATTAAAAAAGTTGTTTTTAATTAAAATTTAGTAATTTTCACTATTCATCAAAATATGAAAGTTATCCGAAAAGTACCAAAATTTCACCTTAGGCTAAATTAGATATTCCGAATCCAAAAATGAAGTCCATTTTGAAATATAAAATATATATAATTTTAAAAAGTAGGTATTACTATTCATAACGGCTAGTTTGATTGGTTGTGGCGTGTGTTAGAACTCAAGGTTGCGTACAACACACGCTACTATTTTATTCAAAGGAAAGTGTACCGTGGAAGCTTGGGATGTTTCATTTTAAATTTTTTGATGTCTCCATTTAGTCAAAAAGTTTAAAATATTGTATTTAAAAAGGTTTCACTATCAAAAGTTGATAAAAGTGTAATACTGAAAATGAATATGTTCTTGCATTATGACTAAGAAACTCATAATAGGGATTCTAAAATTATAAGGATTATATAAAGTTCAAAATGTAGTTAATACTATTCATGACCTCTTTTAATGGTGTGATTGAACTCGGTGTTGCGTGTAGTGCAAGTTATTGAATTATTTTGAAGAAATAACACACTATGAAATCTTGGGGTGTTACTAACTGTAATAGTCAAAACCATAAAATAGCAATTTCAACTATGGTAATTTGGATTTTTCTTGTATACGGGTTAGCTATGCTCGAGCATAGCTCATTAACAAATTCCATTTTCCATCATATTCCTGTCTATTGTCTCCAAACATTAAATCAAACTAGAAAAAGAAATTGTCTCTTATACCACACTGTAGCGTCCTGAACTCAGATTCCACTCAATAGTTCCCTATGCCCGGTTGGCTACATGGCCTCAAGCATACTCCTCAAATGCTAGATGCTTCTGACAAGTGGTGAGGGACTAGTTGAGTTATTGGGGAGAGTATTCCCTAAATACCAGAGTATATCATAGTGGAAGTCAATCAAATTCAATAGTAGAAGTAAATTCAACAAGCAGACAATAGGTAAAATAGATAAGCAAGATAAGAATATATAGCAAGCCATAAGTCTCTCACATACCATGATGCAGACGAAAAATGTATCTTGAAAACAACAAAAAAATATACATGGAAATAAAGTACAATACAAGTATCCAAAATCTAAAAAGACCAAAAAGTGTCACATTATCATCTCAAGGGTCATCTGGGTCTCATGAACCCATGCTCTAAAGAAATGATCAACAACTATTGTTAGGGTTCTTTCCCCTACTATCACCTAAAACTGTATACTTTGTTTGGGTCCCCAAGGAGGCCCAAAAAGGGTGTGAGAAAAACATCCCAGTTGGTTTTCACCCAAAGATCTATACAATTATATGTTGCACTATGAAATATACGAAACAAGTACAAATATAATGTAATGTAAGTGTGAAAGCCCAAGGCATATAACCAATGAAAACAAGTTATACCGAACATCCTCTTGTGGATCCCTACAACAAGTGGTAGATCCTAACAAGGAACCTATAGGAAATATAAACAAACAACACATCCTTGTCATAAAACAATACATATCTTGTCCACACATCCTTACTATATAAAGAAAACCATATCAAAAACCCACGACCTTGTCGTACAAACACAGTCATATATCCCACGATCGTGCCATATAATGAAGTGTAAACCATGAAGGGTTGAATCCAATGTATTGAAGACCAATGCATCATCATCAAGTCCTAGTATCATCTCGATAGAAACTCAGTATGGGCACTGGTTGGAGACCTTGGAGCAAGTGTAACAGAATGTCCTACGTGAGTCCAATCAAGCCAGATCTAATAGAAAACAAAGCTCGAGACATCCAACAAAATCAAGACTCAAAGTTAATACTAAACCAAGGTGTCCACTACTGCATTCCAAATCTATGGCGATCCGCCTTTGGAATCTATGTAAATCATAAACCATTCCATGCATTTAAAAATTTCCAACCATATGAGTCTACCCCCTCGTATAAACTAGTACATTCAAAACCATTCACCAAGTATACCTACTCCTTTAAACCATTACATCTCAGGAGTATATCCACTCGTGTACTCCTCTTCCATTTAATCATGTCACATGGTTATACCCACCCACTTATCACCAATAGTAATTTAACAAATCACATGGATATACCCACCCATTAATAATAATTACCAAAAACCCATTTAAGCAATCTAAAAACAACTAACAAATATACTCACTCGTTTAACAGTTGAAGTAGTCAGATGTTACAGAACCAAAAAACCATTTAAGCAATATACTATTGAGCCTACCGATGGAGGTTTCTGAAAAACTTTTTCTTACTATAGAACTTCTTAAATCTCTTGGCCATTTGAGCCATTTTTTATCACTGTATGAATCTTAATTTTCACTAGCTAAACTTTCAGTAGGTATATGTATTTTCTCCTTTTCTTTTATCTTTAAACCAGTATACTTGATTGCCACAGATTTTCTTTTGGGTTCATCATCATCTTCTTTGTTCACCTTTAGTTCCTCTTCGCACATAATAAGTTTACCAATCAAATCCTGAACCAGTAGCTTGTTGATGTCGCATGACTCTCGGATAGACACAGAAGTGACTCTCCATCTGTCAGGAAAACATCTCAATAATCTAATGATCTGCTCCTTTTCTGGAATAGATTTTCCCAGTGAACTCATGGTGTTGAAAATCTCATTAAACCTAAGATACATATCAAAAATAGGTTCATCAGGTCTCATCTTAAAGTTATCATATTTAATAGTATAAGTATTTAATCTCATTTCCTTAACATTGGTTGTTCCTTCATGAGAAACAGCCAGGGTGTCCCAGATTTCATGAGTTGGTTTACATGCAAAAATTCAATTGAATTCCCCATCCCCTAAAAGCAGTAAAGGGAATTCATAGCTTTACAGTTATTGTTGTAGTCAGACTTAGTAGATTCATCCCAAGAAAATCTAGCAATTTTGGGAATTTCATATTATGATTCTGTAGCAGACCAAATATGAAAACCAATACATTCCAAATAAATTTTAATTTTAATTTTCCATTGTGCATAATTCACACCATTAAAGAAAGATGGTCGGTTAGTAGTATCCCCTTCTAGTCTATTGTCCATAACTACATTTTAGAAAAGATATTAAAGAGAGAAAATTTAGGACTAACAGAAATTTAAGATCATTATGATAAAACTAAAATCAAATATTGAAAAACAGAGGGTTTGAAAAGATCTTATAAATAAGAATGTTTCCTCTGATACCAAATTTTGGTCAGAGTGGATACTCAAGACGGGGGTGAATTGAGTTCCAATTTAAAATTTCTATTAAACACTTTTAAGCTTAAAGTCCTCCAAATTAAAATGGCCTAGTTAATTAAGGAAGTATAGATATAAGTGATATATTGGTCAACATGTTTCTCAAAGGTTGATTACTCCTCAGTAGAGTCAGTATGAGAACTAATTCCACTTTTAAAACAAGTTTACTAAACAACTCAGATATACCCACTAACTAGAACTAACTATCAGAGTGAATGTAAAAACAAATTTATGTTTTTGCTAATAAAAGCACAACGGATAGGAATAAAAGATTAATAAAAGTGGAACACAACAATTTAAACAAGAGGTTCAGTCTTAGGACAAGACCTAGTCCTCTACACTTGGTGATCACCTACCACCATGAAATTATATTAATAGTGATACATAGCCTGTATCCGACTTTACAACAGCTTTCACAAACTGTCCAGGTTTTTCAACCTCTACCACAGTTCTACATGGGAAAATAAACTTCGAAGCCACACTAGGCATCTTCCACAGTTATACGTTGGAAACAAGAATGAAGAGAGTTTAGAATTGGGATTTTCAATATCCATCATTTCAAGTACAAGACTCAGTGTGTGTAACATACACACTACTCACAAATGTAAAGTATTTAAACACATTAGATCTAAAGATATTGGGGATGAGTTTAGAATGCTCTGATGTGTTGGCAGATCACCTCTGGACTCGTTGGAATGAATGAGATGATGTTTTGGTCCTTCTATGCAAGTTGTGTCCCAAACAGAGTGTCTTAACATCCAGGTTATGACTTCCAGATGTAGAGATGATCAGCTTCGTGAGATTGAAGCTCCTTGAAGCACAACACTTCCGCTTGAAATGGTTCTTTCAATAGATCTTTGGGAAGCTCTATGCTTTCCGAATGAGTGCTTGAAAGCTCTTCTTCATATTGTGTATGTGTCTCTCTTATGAGTGTTCTGTGTATATTAAATATATCCACACCACTTTTCTTATTTCTGTATCTATATCCCTTCTTCTGCTCTGAATGGATCTATCTTATATATATATATACACTTTTCCGATTCAGCTTTATCACATTTTATTCAGTTGGGGCCGACAGGAAAAATGGTTCAACCACGTGTGGTCTTCCTCGTACATCGTACTATTTCCTAATCTACCTACAAGTATCATTAAATACTGTAAGATGTATTAATTTGTCTAGAAATGACCATTATAATAGTATTAATAAAAAATTGGTAATGAAAATAATGTAATATAATTTGACTAGTAGCAGATGCATGTCACACAGTAGACATCAACTGTGGTCTTTTCAACTGTGGACTTCATCAGTATATTATTCAACTGTGAACTTCATTGGTAGGCTCTTTGACTGTATGCTTGTAATGGTTAACTTTGTGCTTAGTGGATGTCTTGTAACGGTACCTTTTACTCTATGTAACAGCAACTCCTTATCAGTAAACTCCATCGGTAGTCTCAACAGTAGACCGTTAAATGTAATCTTCTAATCAATAGTTATGTAACATCTGACTACTTCAACTGTAACCTTTCCAACTATAGACTTGAACTGTGATGTTCTCAATAGAAGACTTGAGAAAGAGTCTGACAGTGGACTTCTATCAGAATCCTTGTCACAACAATGACCTTGTGAAAGTAACTATCTGTCTGTGAGCTTTGATAAGCAGATCATCAGTAAACTTGTGACAGTAACCTTGTAACGATAGCTTCCAGTAGTGACTATAAATCTTCAACAGTGATCTTCTAGCATCAGTGACTCAGAGTGATAGTAAGCTATAACAGTGACTTTGAGCAGAAGGCTCTTACCAGTAGCCTTTAACAGTGAATTTATATTTAGATAAATATAGACTATAAGTTTATGCAGAAAATTCATGAGTCTTAAGAATATACATTGTTGAGAATAAGATAATTGTATGTGTAGATTAAAAATATTAATGACTGACTGAATATATTATGATCAATATTTAAACATGATTTGGAATTATCAAAATAGGTGAGTCAAACAATTTCCACCTTTTTGATAATCACAAATAATGTTTGTATGTATTAAAGATAAGTATCAGAGATTAATAAAAGTGTAAAACCAGAAAATATTAGTACATGGTATCAGAGAGAATGGAAGATAAGATTCAATATATTATCATAGTAGCATAGTAGCATATGTCTATCCAATCATATGATTAGACTAGAATTAGCACAATATTTCTCAAATTATCACAATATTTCATATGATTAGTCTAGAATTAGCACAATATTTCTCAAATTACCACTATATTTCTCTCTCCTTTGTGAGTAGAAAAAAGAAAGACAAATAAGAGAACATAGAAAGATTGTATTAATAAACAGGTCATTACATGACCCAAATAGAATATAGAGTCCCTATCAAAAGACAAAAACAGACTCAATCCAGAGTATCTGTAGGTAAGGGGTCTTTCCCTTTGGAAGAAGAATATGGATAAGGAACTGGTGGATTAACAGGTTTAGGAATGGCTGCAGGAATGACTGGAGGGGCAGCAATAAAAGCTCATGTGGGACTTTAATGGGTAGCTTGTTGAGGTATCAGTGGAGTAAGGCTTCTGATAGTGTCAGCAGGAGACATGGTGGAATAACCACTAGGTTGAGAAGTAGGTAAGGAAGGAGGGATGATGACAGGGGTGTAGTTCACATGGAGAAAGGTATAAGAAGGTTTTTGAAATCCATAATAATGCTTCCTTCTCTTTCCATAGAAGATAAGAATCATCTTTATTCTCCAAGAACATATCCAAAGCAGGTGTCAATTCCCTCATCTTACTAACCTTCTCCCTGAATGCCTAAGTCACTAGAGGCAGCTTCATATTTTCTATCAAGAACTTGAAGTGGTTGTTCATTTGATGCTTGGTATAGACCTTCTCAAAGTAAGCATCCAACTTATTATTAATGGCCTCTTGAGAAGCAGTTGCTTCCCGTAGGTGGTCATGAACAAAACTGCTGACTTCCCTAATGGTAGCAAGTATATAAGAATCTGAGGTTCTACTGGTACTAGACTTAGAAAAATCTTCATGGATCACAGTTCGGATCTAGTCAATGTTCACAGTGGAGCTAGATGAGGGAAGGGGTTTGATCGAGAATGCTACTGTCTCTTTGAAAGACTGATTCAAATTGCTAACCACCTTTTGAACAAGTGCATCATGGCTGTTCAAATGTTCTTTGACTAATGTCTTAAAAGCCTCAAATACTTCCACAAACTGCTTGAATACTTCTTTGATATAACTAATACCAGCATTCACTTGGGTTTGAGAACTGTTCATGGTAGTCAATGAAGCAATAAATTGCCTTAGAGAAACCACAGCTCTTGTCCAGCTCTCAATTTGAGTATGGCATACTTTAACTTCATCCATAATTTCCTTCACTGGACTAGACACATCACATCCGAGATATATCTCAAGGGATTTCTCCACACTCCTCATCTCTTCAACCATGGTTTTTTTTAAAATCTTCCATTTATTCTCTCAGTTCTTCTTTTATTTCGTCCTTTAAGGACTCAAGGTCCTCCTTGATTTCAAAATTGTCAGCCACAATAGGTAGGATAACAGAATCCCTTTGGGGCTGGTCTTCCTCATCAGAATCTACATAATTGTGTCCAAGAACCATATATCCTGGATCTGATGACCAGCCTTCGATGTCATACAGCACAGAAACTGAACCAAGATGCTCCCCCTCACTTAGAGAATTCTCCTGAGGAATCTCCTTTAACTGTTCTACTCTAGGTAACTCCACAACCTCCTCTGCATCTTTAGCAGATTCAATAACCATTTTCCATGTTAGTTCAACAGTAGGGTGAGTCCTATCCTTTTCTGAGTCATCAATGACTCCCTCATCAATGCCAGTAGATGCCACTTATGCTTCCTCATCAGGCACTATCTTGACATTAATATCTATTAGAGGGCTCAAACTGAGCTCTTCTTCATCATTGTCCTCATCATCAGCTTCAGCAACAACCTCCTTTTCTTCATGAGTAAAATGATCTTACTCGGTAGCCTCATCCTCTTCAGAGGTTTCCTTGAAAACATTCTGATGTGCTTCTTCTTCTTCTTCTTCAATGAACTTAGTATCACTGTCCTTCAGAACAATCTCTCTCATTGGTAGTTCTTTTGGAGGTCTAGCTACTCCAAAAGCTATTGTCCTTATAAGACTATGAGGTAAATCATGATCACTCCCTTTATCAATGGGGGTGTTCTCTCTTGGAGGGTCCACAGCTCCATCACCCTCCTCATCATCAGAATAAACCAGTTCTGGTTTATCAGGCTTCAGGCCTGGATCTTTTTTTGCCTTTTGGCCTAGTCGGATGAGTATTAGGGTCATACATTTCATACACCTTTCCTTCATAGTTCACCCATGTCCTATTACAAGCATTCCAACTAGTTTTCATGAACATGCAAATTACCTTGGAGATACAGACACTATTCTTGGCTACTATCATTTCTTCTTGATTTATAGCCACACCCTTTACCTTTAGCATAACTGAAATAAGATTGGCATGGAATAAGGCATTATAATTTGAACATGTCTTGGTCATATCCTTCAATTGTGCCATCAGTAACCTATATAGGTTAATATTCATTCCATGCTTCAGTAAGTACATCATGAATATGTCCTTGTACTTTAGTACTGCAAAGTCCTCTCTCCTCAGACTAAGTACATGCTAAATGAATTTGAATAAGATCATGTCTTCTCCATTCATCTCAGTTGCAATGATCCTCCTTGATTTTCCATCTACTTTCAGTTATTCCAGAGCATTTTCATACTCAAAAATAGCACTGTATGGAAGAGCTAGTCTATAGTAGTAATAAAATATTCCTTCATGAAAAAATCTCAAACAGGCAGCCCACTCAGCAGACAAGAAACTAACTTCATTTCCATTGACTCTGGACAATAGCTTATGCACATCCTCTTCCTCTTCGAACGTCAGATATTCATAAAATTATTTCACAAGCTTCGGGTAGTAAGGTCCATTGTTGTTGGTAAAGCATTTGGTCCATCCATGGGCATCTATTACTTTCATTACTAATGACATGCTCGACATCATCCATTCTTCACTTAACTCCTTCCCATCAAAGATTTCTATCTTGGTCATATGCGGGTTTACAGGTCCCGACGGGGTGTTACTGGTGCCACTAGATTCAGCCCGAGTTCTCTTAGGCCTTGGCGCATCCTCATTGATAGTCGGGGGTCGCTTTGTTCTGGCCTTAGAGATTGAGAGAGGTTCAAGGGCCCAGGTGAAGGGTTAAGGTTTAGGAATTTCGAGAGCAAGGATAGAGATTGAGAGAGGAAGGGGGATTGAAATATGTTCGTTTCCTTTGATTTTAACATTTAGGGATTAAGACAAAATAAAATAGAAATAATAAAAAGAAATAAAAACGGGTCGAGTTCCCACAAATAAAAACAAACAGCGAGGTATTAAATAGCGAGATGTATCAGTAAGATACACCAGTGAGGTGAAACAGTGAGGTATAATAGTACGGTCCAACTGTGAGATCCAACTATGAGGTTTAACTATGAGGTTCGACTGTGAGGTCTAACTGTGAGGTTTGACTTTGAGGTCTAATTGTGAGGTTCGACTGTGATGAAATTAATCATACCTAACTCATGTTTGGTGTAATTTAACCTCTCGGAATTCAATGGCTTTGTGAATATATCATCCAATTGATGTTCAGTGCCAATGAATTCAAGATTGATATAACCCTTTTGATCATGATCCCTCAAAACGTGATGTCTCACATCAATATGCTTTGTCCAAGCCTAATATACTAAATTTTTTGGAAATGTTAATAGCACTTGTATAATCACACTTTATAGAGACATGTTTAAATTGATATCCATAGTCCAGTAAAGTGTGTTTCATCCCCAGAATTTGAGTACAACAACTACCAACAGCTATGTACTCAGCTTCGGCAGTAGATAATGCAATATAATTCTACTTCTTTCTACACCAAGATACTAGTGACTTTCCTAAAAAGTGAAATGCCCCAGAGGTTCTTTTTCTATCTAACTATCAACCAGCAAAATCAGCATCAGAATAACTCAACAAATCAAATAATTTTGCTTTTGTATAAAATAATCCTATGTTGGGAGTATCTTTGAGATGTTTAAAAATACTTTTAACAACAGTTAAATGAGACTCTTTTGGATGGGCTTGAAAGCAAGCACACATGCATACTCTGACCATGATGTCAGGTCTACTAGCTGTAAGATAGAGTAGACTTCCTATCATACCTCTGTAGTTGGTTTGATCCACTGGTTCTCTAGATTCATATGTATCCAACATACAGGTGGTACTCATAATTGTGTCACTACATTTACTACAATCCAAAGAAAAACGTTTTAAAGGATCCTTAATATATTTTCTTTGATTCAAAACAATGCCATTTTCATTTTGAACGATCTGAAATCCAAGGAAAAATTTGAGTTCTCCCATTAAACTCATTTCAAACTCATTCTGCATCATTTTTGAAAAATCCACACATAATGAATTTTTAGAAGATCCAAAAATAATATCATCCACATAAATGTGCACTATCAAAAAATCTTTCGAAATCAATTTAATGAAAAGAGTAAGATCATCTATCCCTTTGGTAAAATCTTTTGAAATCAAAAAAGAGCTGAGCCTATCATACCATTCTCTTGGAGCTTGTTTTAAGCCATAAAAAGCATTAGATAGTTTGAAAAAATGATTGGAAAAATGGGGATTCGTAAAACCAGAAGGTAGTTCAACAAACACATCCTCAACTATGTACCCATTTTGAAAATCACTTTTAACATCCATTTGATAGAGTTTGAAATTCAGATGATCTGCATAGGCAATTAGTATCCTAATAGATTCTAATCTAGCTACAGGTGTAAAGGTCTCCACATAGTCTATTCCTTTCTTTTGACTATATCCTTGTGCAACTATCATGGCCTTATTTATAAATATATTCTCAGACTAATCTACTTTGTTTCTGAACACCCATTTAGTGCTCATAGTTAAGCTGTCCTTGGGTCTTTCTACTAATTCCCAAACATTGTTCCTTTCGAACTGATTCATTTCTTCAGGCATAGCCATTACACAAAATTCATCATTGATAGCATCATTAATATTTTTTGGATCAAGCTATGAAAGAAAAGATTGATGTTCATCTTGGTTTCTTAGAGAAGATCTAGTTTGTGTTCCTCTATTCAAATCGCCTACAACAACATCTAGAGAATGATTCTTAAGAGTCCTAGTACCTCTAGGAAAGGTTGAACTAGATTCTTCATGGTTGCCTGTTGGTTCAAAATCAGCAGGTGCATATTCTATAAAATTTCTAGAACTGGATACTTTTACAGGGGAATCACAATCCTTATCATTAAGGTTCACATTTGATAAATCTTCCTCATGATTTTCAAGAGAAGATTTAGGCTCATGTGGATCAGTCTCGTCGAATTTGATATGAAATAATTCTTCCACAAATTTTGTTTTCTTATTCAACACTCTATAGGCTTTACATGAAATAGAATAACAAATAAAAATTCCTTCATCACTTTTGGGAGAAAGTTTGTCAAGATTATATTTAGTATTAAGAATAAATACATTGAATCCAAAAACTCTAAAGTAATTAACCTTAGGCTTCCTATGATTCCAGAGTTCATAAGGGGACCTTTTTAGAATATGCCTAATTAAAACTCTATTAATAATGTAACAAGTTTTATTTACAACTTCATCCAAAAAATAAATAGTTAAGTCATACTCATTAAGCATAGTTCTTACAATTTCTTGAGGGGTCATATGTATCCATTCTATTACTCCATTTTGTTGGGGTGTCCTAGGGGAAGAAAAGTTGTGACTATAGCCATTGTCTGAGCAGTAAGATTCAAACTCATGACTCTCAAACTCATGGTCATGATCACCTATTAGGGTTTTAATCTTAAGTCCACTAAGGTTTTCTACAGACTTATAATATTTGACAAAGTAGGAATAAGCTTCACTTTTGTGAGCTAGAAATTATACCCAAGTATACCCATAAAAGTCATCTACAAGAACATAAACATAGTGCTTCCCATTTAAACTTGAAACTCTTGATGGTACAAACAAATACATGTGAACCAACTCAAGTGGTTGAGAAGTTGAAACTTCTTTCATTGGTTTGAAAGAAACATTGTGTTTTTCAGTTTTGACAGTGATTACACACTTTATCATTTGGGAATTCCAATTTAGGTAGGTCTCTAACTAATCATTTTTTAGATAGCTTCTTAAGTGAGTGCACATTAAAATTTCCTAATCTTCTATGCCACAACCAAGATTCTTTATGAAAAGAATTTATGCAGGCAAAATTTTGTTTGTCTAAGGAATTTAAATCTATAACATATACATTCTCATTTCTATATGCAGTGAAAACTAAATAATTTTTTGAAATAAAAACATTTCATGAATCATTTTGAAATCTAACATTAAGTCCATCATCACATAACTGAGATATTATATGTTAATTATACTCTAATCCATCAAAAAAAAGTACTTTAGAAATTAACATTGCATCAGGGTTACCAATCTGGCCTAAGCCAATGATTTTTCCTTTTGCATTGTCACCTAAGGTGACATGCCCATAATCAAAATTAATTATACTCTTAATGCAAGAATAGTTTCATGTCATATGTATTGAACATCCACTATCCAAGTACCATAAGGTCTTAAAAGAAGTCCTAAAACAACTTCCCTGCAAAACAGATTAAACATAGGATAATTTTGGTACCCAGATCATCTTGGGTCCAGAAAGGTTAGCCAATAAAACATTGGGAACCCATATTTTTTTTATAGGTTTTCTAAAATCAATAAACATATTTTGAGACATAAATTCTTTGTTCGGTCCATTAGAGAATTTTCCTCAAATGATTGTCCATAATTAGCAGTGAACTATCAAAATTTTGGAACAAATTTGGTTTTGATAATCTTTCTCTATCTAGGATGATATCCTAGACCAATTGTATATTTTGGAGCAATATGTTTTCCAAGAAATTGTGTCAAGGTATCCCTACCAGCAGTGATCTTCTCAATATCCTTTCTTAATTTTTCATTAGATAATTTGAGCTGGGTGTTCTCATTCAACAATTGAGCATTATTTTCTTTTTCTACACTTAGATATATTTTAATGTTACTAGTCAAGGCATGTTGTTTCTTCAAAGATTTATATTTATCTTTTATTTCATTGTAGGTATCTTCCAGTATATTATAATATTCAAATAGTTCATCCTTAGACATATTTTCATCATTATATGAATCACTTTTATTTTCAGAATAATAATCATTTATAATAGGGGAAACAGGTACCACAAATATGTTAGTCATGAAGCACATGTTGGCATGATTCTTTTCAGAGTCAGTGGATTCTGATTCACTTGTGTTGTCTTCGAAAGAACTCCAGGATGCTTTCATGGCTTTATTATACTTCTTGTCTTTATAATCATATTTATTCTTGAATTTTAACTTTGGATAGTCATCCATGATGTGTCCTTTCCTATTGCATTCATAGCAGACTATATCATCTTCCTTGTCAGATGTCTTCCAATCCTTCTTCCACTTACCTTGTTGATCATACTTACCCTTTTAGTTTGGTTTTCTGAAAAACTTCTTCTTCATATAGAACTTCTTAAATATCCTGGATATTTTAGCTATTTCTTCATCACTGTCTAAATCTGAATTTTCACTAGCTGATCTTTCAGTAGGTATATGTATTTTTCACCTTGTCTTTTCTCTTTAAAGCAGTATACTTGAATGCCACAGATTTTCATTTGGGTTCATCATCTTATTCTTTGTCCACCTTCATTTCCTCTTCATAAATCATTAGTTTAGCAATTAACTCCTTAATCGGTAGCTTCCTGATGTCACATGACTCTCAGATAGACACAGAAGTGCCTCTCAATCTATCAGGCAAACATCTCAATATTCTCATGATCTGCTCCTTTTCGGGAATAGCTTTTCCCAGTGAACTCATGGTGTTGACAATCTCTTTAAACCTAAGATACATATCACAAATAGGTTCATCAGGTCTCATCTTAAAATTATCATATTTAATAGTATAAGTATTTAATCTAATTTCCTTTGACATTGATTCTTCCTTCATAAGAAACAACCAAGGTGTCCTAGATTTCATGAGCTGTTTTACATGCAAAAATTCGGTTGAATTCCTAATCTCCTAAAGAGTATTAAAGGGAATTCATAGCTTTACAATTATTGTTGTATTCAGACTTAGTAGCATTATCCCAGGTAGATCTATCAGTTTTTGGAATTTCATATACTGATTCATTAGCAGACCAAATATCAAAACCAATACTTTCTAAATGAATTTTCATTTTAGATTTCCATTGAGAATAATTCACACCATTAATGAAAGGTGGAATGTTAGTAGCATCCCCTTATAGTCTATTGTCCATAACTGGATTTTAGAAAAGATATTAAAGAGATAAAATTTATGACTAATAGAAATTTAAGATCTTTAAGATAAAACGAAAAATAACAGTTTGAAAAACAGAGGGTTTGAAAACCTTTTATAAATAAGAATGTTTCCTCTGATACCAAATGTTGGTCGGAGTGGCTACTCAAGAGGGGGTGAATTGAGTTTGAATTTAAAATTTCTATTAAAAAATTTTAGACTTAAAGTCCTCTAAATTAAAACGGACCAATTTATTAAGGAAATTAAGGCAGTAGAGATACAAGTGATCTATTGTTCAACAGGTTTCTCAATGGTTTATTACTCCTCAGTAGTGTCAGTATGATAACTAATTCAACTTGTGAAACAAGTTTACTAAACAACTCAGATATACACACTAACCAGAACTAACTATCAGAGTGAATGTAAAAATAGATTTATGTTTTTTCTAATATAAGCACCGCAGATACGAATAAAACAGAGTAATGAAAGGGGAACACAACAATTTAAACAAGAGGTTCAGTCTTAAGACATGACCTAGTCCTATCCACATGATGATCACCTTCCACCAAGAAATTATATTATAAGTGATACACAACCTGTATCAGGCTTTACAATAGCTTTCAAAAACGGTCTAGGTTTTTCAACATCTACCATAGTTCTACGTGGGAAAATAAACATTAAAGCCACACCAGGCTTCTTCCACAGTTATACATGGGAAACAAAAATAAAGAGAGTTTAGAATGGGGATTTTCAGTATCCCTCAGTTCAAGTAAAAGAGTCAGTGTGTGTGACATACACACTGCATACAAATGTAATGTATTTAAACACAGTAGAGATAAAGATAGTGGGGATGATTTCAGAATGCTCTGATGTGTTGTCAGATCAGCTCTGGACTCCTTGGAATGAATGAGATGATGTTTTGCTCCTTCTATGCAAGTTGTATCCAAAATAGAGTGTCGTGATGTCCAGGTTATGACTTCCAGATGTAGAGATGATCAGATTCTTGAGATTTAATCACTTTTCAACACACCACTTCACGTTGAATAGGTTCTTTCAATAGATCATTGTGAAGCTCTATGATTTCCGAATGAGTGCTTGAAAGCTCTTCTTCATTTTGTGTATGAGTCTCTCTTATGAGTGTTCTGTGTATATTCAATATATCCACACCACTTTTCTTATTTCTGTATCTATATCTTTTCTTCTTCTCTGAATGTATCTCTCTTATATATATACTCTTTTTCGATTCAGCATTATCTCATTTGGTTTAGCAGGGGCCGACAGGAAAAATGTTTCAACCACGTGTGGTCATCCATGTACAACGTATTGTTTCCTTATATACCTAAAATTATCATTAAATAATGTTATATGTATTAATTTTTCTAGACATGAGCATTATAATATTATTAATAAAAAATTGTTAATGAATAGAATGGAATATCATTTGACTAGTAGCAGATGCATGTCACATGGTAGACTTCTACTGTGGTCTTTTCAACTTTGGACTTCATCGGTAGATTATTCAACTATGAACTTCATCGGTATGATCTTTGACTGTAGGCTTGTAATAGTGAACTCAGTTCATAGTGGATGTATTGTAACGATATCTTTTACTCTGTGTAATAGTAGCTCTTTATCTGTAAACTCCATCGGTAGGCTCAACAGTAGACCATTAACAGTTAGCTTCTAATCAATAGTTCTGTAACATCTGACTACTTCAACTATAACATTTCCAATTGCAGACTTGAATAGTGATGTTCTCAATATAAGACTTGAGAAAGAGTCTGAGAGTGGACATATAACAGAAGCCTTGTCACAGCAATGACCTTGTGACAGTAACACTTTGTTTGTTAGCTTTGATTAGCAGATCATTAGTAGACCTGTGACAGTAACCTTGTACCGGTAGCTTCCAGCAGTGACTGTAAATCTTCAACAGTGATCTTCTAGCATTAGTGTCTTAGATTGATAGTAATCTATAACAGTGACATTGAGCAGAAAGCTCTTACCAGTAGCCTTTAACAGTGAACTTATATTTAGATAAATATGGACTATAAGTTGATGTTGCAAAGTCATGAATCTTAAGAATATACATTGTTGATAATAAGATAATTGTATATGTATATTAAAAATATTAATGACTGGCGTAATATGTTATGACCAATATTTAAACATGATTTGGGATGATCAAAACAGGTGATTCCAACAGATGCTACACCTCTCTTCCCACACCATTTCTTCATTTTATTTTATTTTAATTTTATTTTGGTATTATTTTTCAATAGTAATTCAAATTATAGTTTTCTCAATCCATGCCTCTGTGTTTCTCCATCCACTTTTATTCAATTATTTCCCTATCTGTCTCTTCTCTTCCACCCACTCCACCAAGTAATCTATTACTCTCAAAAATGAGAGGATAACCCCAAGACTTTTCCAAAGGGGAGGTGAAGGTGATCATGAATTTTATTTAATGTTTAATTTTATGTTTGTAGATATATTTGAGTAGCATGCATGGGTAAGTCAAATTTCCCTAATGTTTTGACTACCACAGATAACATGTAACTCAACCTATCCATATTATTTTATTTAATAATTTTCCCTCACTCAATTAGTTATTTCTTCAAACATTGGAGTCGAGATAATCAATGGATGAAACAGATTCAATTGAACCGGGTCATGGAAGATGACACATTCTAGACAAAGGTGTGTCACCAACTTGGATTAAATGAGGAGGTGGAAATGAGAGTGCACAAACATTCAATGATATTCCACAATTTATAAATAAAGAATAGTAGTTCAAACATGATATTTCATGTTTGCATTATCAAACTGAAATAAAACATATAAATGAGAATATTGATTGAATATTTATCCAACCCCCAAAACCAAGTTCTTTCCTATTAATTTATTCTATTTAGACTTTATTCTTAGTATAAATTTAGAATTATTTCTTCGCATGAAATTATTTTAAATAATAAAAAACCCAAAAATATTTTATTCAATTTCATCTAATAAAAAAACCAAAAAAGGAGATATAAAAGGTTAATTAAATAAATTAAGTATACTACATTAAGAAGGATATTCAAGAGAGATGACCCTGGTCAGCCACTGTTCTACACTAGGAAAAATATAATTAATTTTGTCCACAACCCACAACAGACGTCCGTCAAAACTGACATTGTTTCCGAGGATCCAATCATTAGTTCATTTACTTTTTCGATTTTCACATATTTGTTATATATCATTATATTTAAAAAAACTAAAAAAATACTTCCATGATGTATTCAAATTCAGAATATTATGCATAGAAAAATTACTCACAGGTGCAGCAACAAAAACAAGAAGAAGATGAATATTTTAGAATAGATCAGATGCATGAACTTAGAGAAAGCATTGAACAACTAACCAGAAAGGATAATAGAGATCTTGATTATGTTCATGAATTAATAAAGAAAACTAACCCTAGTCTAGATGAAGAACATGAGAATGTTGTGGAATAAATTTCACCACTTATATTTGAAATTGAAGAACCTGAGGAAGCAAGGGAGGAAGACGTATCTATTGAGCTACAATTTTGATATCAACAAATGTTTGATGAATTCTTGATTAAATATACGGAACTACATAATGTACCCATAAAATACAAAGAATATGATTCAGCACCACTAAAGGAAGAAACCACCCATGTGGTGGAATTTGAAGTCATGATGGAGGAGCATGACTACCTACCTCCATCCTCATAGAGAATACTCCAAGAGGTACTTACCACTAAGGAAGAGATTGAAGCTGAACTGACTCAGGGAGTTGAACCATTCATTGACTCTATCCATTATAATTTTATTGAATATGAATTCTACATCACTCCATGTGGATTTGATTATATAGAATTCGACAACCTCAATTCTTCCTTGGAGGATGAAGAAGAACCATGATGTGCACATGATGAGGAACATATGGAGCTCCCTAGACACATTGAATATTTATTGAAGGAAGTTCATGAAGAGATGCTAGTGTATTTCCCCATGGAAACCATGAAAAAATATGCTTTGATGGTGAAGAATTTGATCTTCATACTTCATGTTTTAATATTATTCAAATTGAATTATAATCTGACATTCCCATTGACTATTATTTTGATGAAGCATACCTCAAGTAACTAATTGACTGAGAAGAAGAGGTTGCACAAGTATCAGCAACGAAAGGGGATGATTCATACATCATCATACCCCCACATGAAAATGATAACTCATTGTAAATGGGGGATATGGTGCACTTTGTCCCAGAAGGATGAAAAAAAAGATAGGAAAAGCCACATGTGGTCATTCAAATCAAAGAAGCTTTATCCTCCATCAGAGTTTGGATAACAGCAGGTACTAACCTCTAGAGGTGGTCAAAATTTAGGACCCACTTGGGGGATAATACCATAATTTTTCTTTAATTTATTTCTATGAATTAATATTTCAATTTATTTTCATTGAAATAATTTTGTATGTGCCCCCTCGCTCTTTTATTTTGAGATTAAATGAAATGATCATTGTGATTAATTTAGTAATTTTCATTTGTAGGATCATGGCGGTAGAAGGAAGCCCCAGACAGTAAAGGGGAAGGACAAAGTTTCATGGAAAAAGGGTGTTCAATTTTACTGTTTTCTCTTTTAAACTCTCCACATTTTTTTCCACAACATGTTTGTATCTATAAATATAAAATTGCATGCCCACACTTGAATTCATGTTTTACTCATCTTATCAAAGAGACACGAGTTTCTTGGGAATCCTGTGACTCCATGTTTTAGATTTCAATGTGGATATGATTAAATGATTGAAATTAATAATTTTGTTTTTAAAATGATTCATGGATAATGAAGTGATGACTCATGATTTGAAGGAATTAATTGATTCATGTAAATGAAATTTATCTACCATTCTTCATGCATTGAATTTCTAAAGTTCAAGTGAATTTTTTTATGAGTCATACCATGAGTGATTGTTCAATGCTATATTTTCCATTCCCAATAGGATTTATAGACCATGTACATCCTATTTATTCTTGATAATATTTCTTGGATGATCTTGGGACATGTAACCGAAACGAACTTGTATTGAAAATTATCAAAGCTATGACTATGCAAAAACACATTAAAAAGGATTAAGGCATCTTTTGGAAAGCCAATTTTCCTTAAAATACCACCTTTACATCAATCCTTCTTCTATCCCATAAAGACCATGAATGGCCTTTATAGTAATGATCCATGTTTCAAGCCATTTTTACCCATTCCTACCCTCCTTTGAGTATTTGCATGATTTTTTAAAGTTGAAGTGTGGGGTTAAAGGGAATCATGGTGGATGGGATAATATACATTGTAAGGAATAATTGTGGGGGTATTATTGTGGTAATTGTAAAAGGTTGAGGAATCATTCATTATACTCTATGTTTTCCCTCTTGAATTAAAAAAATAACAAAAATGACAAAAAGAACCAAAAAAAATAGAAAAAGATGGGTTGTGATTTGGGATAACAAAAAATCACCATTTTATAGATCAATAATATTGTGATCATTTGTGGATAGATGATGGATGTGAGATTTGATATAATTATGACTTTAGAAAAAAGAATAAAAAGTAAAAACTAAAAATAAATCAAGAGGGTGAACAAATCATTAATTATTCTTACATGATAATAACATTTTCTTTGAATTTTGGGAATTAGGTGTTGCTACTTTGAAGGGGATAATTTCATTATATTTTTATGTTTGATATCATGCATTGTACTTAAGAGATTATCCTCCTGCTTGAGCCTTAATTTTTAAAGCATCAAATCCTACCAACCTTAAACCTCATAGTCAACAGAACCTTAATTGAAAGTCCTCATGATTTTATGTGCGTTTTGTCTTTACAATGTGGAGAAAGTATATCATTTATAATCTGATGGCTAAAGATCATATTCTCATGATATGAGAATAACTCTACTTGGATTGAATCATGAGTGAAGATAGAAAAGAATCAAAAGTGAGGTAAATCATGACTTTTCATGTTTAATAATAATTACTCAAGGATCTTGAATGAATGAAAGGATAAGTTCCATCAATTTTGAAAGGGTAAAATTAAAATATGTGAATTATTTGTTTCTTTGAAAAATGGGAAATTAAATTGATATTTTATACAGATTTTGGAATGTTTGACTTCACATTGATTTTTTTTGATTTTATTACCTTGGAATTTAAATATTTTTAATATTGGTGTCCTCTAATTTCAATTTTGAGATTTTATACTTGGGGACAAGCATGGTTTAAGTGTGGGGGTATTTGACAGAGCAAAATTATGAGCATATTTTTTATCAAATAATGAATATTTTTATTGTTTTTCAATGATAAACCCCATGTATTTTAATGTTTTATTAAAATAATGGGTAATTTGAATTTTAGAATGATTATAATAAAAATTGATAAAAGTGCATAATTTGGGATTTTTGAAAGATTTTTACCACAACGGTGTTTTTGTCATTTTGTAAAAAATACAATTCAAAAATTCATGGGTTTTATTAGAATCCTGATTATATTTAATTCAAATTTCTCTTCAGGTTCTAGAGTTGATTCAAATATCTATTAGTCCAAAAAAACATTGATGGTGGAAACTTTTCCAGGCAGACAGCGTGGACCCCACCACCATAACAGATGCACAAATCAATCTCCTCACCTCCCATTTAGGTTATTACACTATGGATAACACTAGTAAACATATTGACAACTCTAAAACAAATTTTGGGGAGTTTTTAATTCATTAAGGTTTCCATTGATTGTTATACATTTGAAGGAATCTTCATGAAAATTTCAGCCATAAAAATTTTTATTCACTGAAAATTCTATAACTCCTTTATCCCATCGATAAATGATATGACTATGGGAGGGTGAATGGAAAACATATTTATGAACAAATTTATGAAGGGTTCCACTTGTGAATCGACCATTTAATGGGCCAACAACATGAAAAATTTTAGAGGACAGAATTCTACCTATAAAAGGTGGCCCTCGACTCCTTCCAAAATCATCACCTCGACACCAACAAATAATAAGGGATCCCGTCAGGACATGGGCTGATGATTCTCCTCTATTACCCCCTTATTTCTTATTTTAATTTTAATTTTAATTTATTTTTTATTAGTTTTCAATTTTAATTTAAATTTTAGATTTATTAATCCATGTCTTTGTGTTTCTCCATCCACTTTTAATCATTTATTTACCTCTCCCTATTATCATTCACCAACTCCACCAAGTAATATATTTCTCTCGAAAATGAGAGTTTGACCCTGAGACTTTTCCTCGGGGGAGGTGAAGCTGATCATGAATTTTATTTAATGTTTAATTTTATGTTTGTAGATGGATTTCAGTAGCATGTATGGGTAAGGAGAATGTCCCCGATGTTGTGACTGCCTCTGATGACATGAAAATC
Organism: Viscum album; assembly: GCA_963277665.1. NCBI lineage: Eukaryota > Viridiplantae > Streptophyta > Magnoliopsida > Santalales > Viscaceae > Viscum > Viscum album. Next base: position 975,444,716 of record OY728148.1, read on the forward strand.
AACCTATCCCTATTGTTTTATTTAATCATTCATCATTATCACTATTTCATAGTTCTTCACACGTTGGAGTTGATCTAATCAATGGATGAAGTGGCTTGGATTTAATCGGGTCTTGGAAGATGAAACATTCTAGGAAAAGGTGTGTCACCAACTTGGATTAAAGGACACGGTGGAATTGAGACTTCTCAAACATTCAATGACATTCCACAATTTATAAATAATTAATAATAGTTAAAATATGAGATTTCATGTTTGTATTATCAAACATAAATAATAAATATAATGTATAATAATGTTTGGACATTTAAAAACCCCCAAAACCAAATTCCTTCATATTAATTCACTTTTGGAAATAGAGGTTTTCCCAACGCCTATAGAGTACGTTTACCAACGGTTTAAGGAAACTATTAATAAAAGCTGGTTCAATCATCTTTTCATAACAGTTTTCCAAAACTGTTGGGGAAATTATACTTTATACAAATGGTTTTCTTAAATCGTTGGTATAGAGAGGTTTAAATCATCCTTTACCAATGGTTTTTACAAACCGTTGGGAATGTTTTTCCCCAAATTCACTATTGCTCGAACTCCCCCATTCCACGCGACTACAACCCTAATTTGAATAGAGAATTGGGATTTTCTTTCCCTAATGGTCTAAATCCTTCCATCTATAAGATTTATCAATTCTTTACTTGTATTATGTAAGTGATACTACATCTACTATTATGGTTTTATGTTTTCATTTGGGGAAGTGGATAAGCGGGATTCTGCTTACCCTACCATGAAAATTCTTCGTTCCAATACATAATCAAAATTTCTTAGTTCTGCCCTTCAAATTTGTATGTGATACTTTCATTTAAATATTCTACATCTACTGTTTTGGTTTTCTATTTTGATTTAGGTGTGTATGAATTTTGTTTTCTGTTTGATTTGGGTGTGTGTGTGGGGCTTTGACAGTGAATAAAATATGATTCAAAATGAATTATGTGTTAATATCATCCACAAATTTTTAGTTCCTAGAAGGTTTGGTATTGCTGGGAATTTTGTCTTAATATCATCCATATTCCACATGATTCATATCATGGTAAGAATGTGTGATGATGTTGTTAAGATCATAGAGAAAACACATACACTCCAGGTTGTTTATAGTGGCATGGTTAGTCATGAGTGATAATTGGCTTCCTTTGATGACTGTACTAATCTAACTTTTGGGTAAATTAAATATGGTTCTCACTGTACGTTGTATGTAATATCTCTTTCTGGGCCAAAACTCACTTTTATGATGGTGGGGTGATTTTCACTAGCCACGCTGGCATGTGTATAAATCCCTAACAATGTTAGATAAGTCACAAGTTTAATTCAGTAATCTTGTTATCATTGACATACATTATTATTAATCTCAAATTTAAAAATAAATGTTTTTGTCTATATTTTATGAAATTAAACCATTTTGTAAGCCATGAACAATATATTAGTGTAGAATCCTAATCTTTATCCACCCATGGGGTGTGCTTGACATGCATAATTAATTGGGTAATGAAAGGTATGACTATAGAGGTGCCAAGAATGATTTATTGAACATGAGTGAATGATTTGGGATGCCTGTAACACATAATGGGGCCTGAGCCATGTGCCTCTATTTAGAATGCCAATAAAGGGGCATTGAAGTCCTCATTTACCAATGTTTTTGTGCGACCGTTGGTAAAACTCTTCCCTTTACCAGTGGTTTGATTCAATGTCAAGGAAATTCACCTTTATTGATGATTGTGGATTTTGAGTTATTGACTTGACTCAAACTCTTTCCACCGATGAACTAGATGATTGGGTTATAGCTCAAGAAGCTAGGTCGAATTTTAGAATTTATTGAGCATCTTATATAGTAATACTTCCTAATAGTTGTAACGATATTTTTCTTCTTGATACATAATATATATTACCATCATTCTATTTGTGATTCTATTATTAGTTGGTATTACTAATTTGGTTATTTTCATCCATTTCCAATATTTTCCAATTGTTATCTTTCTTCCACTTTTTAACAGAAAATATTAAAATTGTGCAACTTAGGTAATGAGGTAATAGTCTACCCCAGACATACCAAAGGCTCTCACTATTAGTCAATAAGATTTGGAATTTTGGTATATGGGCTTGAGGCCATGTGGCCATCAGGATTTGGGTCACTAATGAGTGGAATCCTGGTTTGGGACGTCACAATTCCTGGATATCCTTTTTATTGGTTTTTCCAATCAAATCCATACAAATAACTATGAAGGTCCCTCTCCAAAATAAATTGGGACATGATTCAATGAATACACCCTCATCATTCAGAGTGTGTATCCTAGTACTTACCTTCAAACCACCATAAATCTTCTCTTTCTCTATGTTTTTTTATCAAAATGGATTTTCTATATTATGATTCTTGTGTAACACATTAGTTATTTGTTTCTAATTACATTCATATTTATTTTCATTATAGGAATTGACACCCATTAAAGAGATTCGGCAGAAAAAGATAACAGAAAATAATCGTCGCATGACACAGATGGGAGTTCCTCCACTCATCCAGGTTATGAGTATTTTATTTGAAATATATATATTTCAATAACTTATAATATCAAGTGGTTACTTTTGTGTTAAACTTTTTTTCGGATCGACCCCCTAGATGTGAGATATCTGACGAGGAGCCTGATATTGTTCCCAGTATAGAGGATGGTGGTAGGAGGGGGTGTCGTAAGTGTTAGACGACCATCAAGTTATCCCAGTACTGAGGCCGCAGGTTGGAGGGCTTGTGGTGCGAGTGTCAGACGTTCCACTAGTCATACCCTATTGGAAAATGATCCTATCACAGACGTATCTTCTATTCCCCATTTCGATCCTAGTGTGTCTTTAGGGAAACACTGGATATTTAGGCCTCTGATGTTAATAATACCAGTTGGCCAGACATCTGTGCCATCATCTTTTGCTTCTGGTTCATTATCTCTGAGCTATTATATTCCACCTTCTTCAACTCCTACTCTGACACATTATGTGGTTGAGGAGCGTACACCGAGGGACACTCCACCTATATAGGATATTCCATCAGCTTCTGCACATCCAGTGATGCCCAATGATCTGACTACCACAAGTATATTTATATATCTCTAACAAATTTTTATACCAAAATTTATTTTTATTATAACTTGTACTGATATTTTTTTTCTTTAAAACCCGATTCATCTTCTGATAGGAGGTGGAGGAGGGGGCGTACTCGCTTGTGTATAGTATGGAACGGACAGACATAGTTGATGGTTGAATTCAATGATCAATGAAAAATTATTGATAAATATGGGGAGGAATATCATGGTTTTTTGGAGACGCTAGCCAAATACTCTTACATTATTCCCGTCAGCCCTCTCTCTTGGAGACATCTTCCTCACAAAGTCAAGGATAATTCATGGGAACAAATATGTGTAAATAATCTATTGGAATTAATGTAGTATTTTTTTGTATTTATATGAATTAATCTATTGGGGTCAGCTTCGGTTTAACTTCCCAGATGGTGAAGGTGCATGACCAACATGTTTAAAGGAGATAGGAGAGTTTTGGAGAGGTTATAAGCATGAGATGTATGTTGGATGATGTGATAGAGTGGGCATGAAGTTGTAGAAAGTACCTATCATGGATGACTGCCAGATAGAGAAATATTTCTAAATGATTACCCATTGGGCGACTTCCAAATTTAAGGTATTAATCCCATTTGAGATATTTAAATGAAAATTTTCATATTTTTCATTAATATTATCTTATTTATTATTAAACATTATTTTGGAATCTTCTGAAAAAAAATCTTTGATTCAAAGCAATACCTCTACACTTTGGGGTGTACTACTATTTCAGATCATGGGAGGCAGCTGGTATGATATAGTTGTTTATAATTTTTTTAGGACATTACCTTTTATAGTTTCCTACCTAAATTATGTGATTTATTTAATATAGAATATATGATTATACTTTCACTTTATATTGTTTCATTGTCATAACAACAGAAAAAATTCAATATTGAAGGACGTCTCCCTCGAGCAAAATTATTTTTCTCGAGTAGAAGGAAAAAGATGGAACTCCGGTTAATGAACCGACACAAGATAAGATTGTAAGTTTTAATTTGTTTATTTTAAAATTTAATATCTATTTTGGAATTTAATAATCTATTAATATTTTTAACAGGCTGATTTAGAGGCCCTTGATGCCCAAAATCTGGACAATTTAGGGTCACACGATCATTTATATCAGGTTTTGGGAGATGAGCACTCTGGTCGATTACGCAGCTGACCTAGTAAGAATATAGTCCCGACGAGGTATTGGTCCTCTCCAGGTATCCATTCTAGTACAACCGAGTTGGAACAGGTCAATGAGTATGCAAGATAGTCTGATAAAAGGGTCACATAGTTGGAAGAACATGTTCAAACGAGGGAGAAAGAATTTATGAAACTGATCAAAGCTTTATCTTCATCACTTCCACCAGAGGCCAATGCGTATTTTCAAACATATATGTCGCCGATGGGTGAATTATCATATGCAATAGGTGGCAGTTCCAGTGGCGGTCAAGAAGATGACGTTCTTGGTGATGGCGAGGATGCTGAAGAGGACGAGGGTGAGGATGAGGATGAGGACGAGGGTGAGGATGGGGATAAGGGCGAGGATGGGGATGAGGATGAGCATGGTGACGATGACGAGGATGATGACGAGGAAATTGATGGTGGCAAGGATGAGGATAATGATGAAAGTGGTGATGGTGATGGGGATCAGGGACAGACTGATCCATTACATTTTTTGAATTCTATATAACTCATTATTTTTTAACCTGGATTTTCACTCTGGTATAGATAATTTTGAATTCAGTATAACTCATAATTTTTTACCAAATATGGAAGCCTAATGATGTTATAATGGTTAATGGGGCTTCTGGGGCTTGTTCGGAACTCGGAACACCGGTCGGCTTAAAAAAACACTATGCCTAACGGTTAGTAAAAAATTTAAGTCCATCACACTGGGTATCTACCAAACATATAAGGATATATATTAGAATCAATGTACATGATTTTACCTAACCATCCATCAGGGGATGAACATCATGCACAATGTCTATAGTTTTAGTATAAGATATTATCATTGTTGTTGCACGATTTGCCTAACTGGCATATTGAAAATAGACCAAACACATTCTCCTTGTGTTGATACTTTAGGAAAACGATCCATGAGTAATATTTGACATTTATTATTCAACCCTGCCTCAATCTGAGGCATGGTGTGGCTGGTATCACTCAACGTGTGTCTATTTTGTTTAAAATGGACACCCTTTTAAGTAAAAACACATGGCATACAGAAAACTAACCAAACGTATTTGTATTGTGTAGATGCATTAGGAAAATGATTCATGGGTCATATGTGACATGTATGACTCAATCACACCTCAATACAAGGCATGGTGTGGCCGGTACTGCTCAAAGTGTCTCACTTTTATTTGAAATGGACATTATTTTGAGTGAAAACAAAAACTGACATAAGGAAAATTGATCAAACGTATTCAGATTCTATTGATACTTTAGCACACCAATCCATGGGACATTTTGGATTTGTAAGAGTCAACCCCGCAACAATCCCATGCATAGTGAGGCTGGTACCACTCAAAGTGTCTCACTTTTATTTGAAATGGACTTGATTTTAAGAGAAAACAACAACTGAAATCATACTAAAACAAAGGGTGGGTTAATTTTGAAATGGTCTTCCACACGACACATTAATCGGAGGTGTCGTGTGACCGCCCTATCCAAAAAACGCACTCTACATGTCGTAAATGGCCAAAACATGCATTTAACTGTCAAATGAATTCCAAATGACATCAGAATGACTTGAAATCGTTCAAAAACATGCTAATTATTATTTTTGAAGTGTATGAGGAGACGACACATCATTCAGATGCGTTTTTTTGCGTGGAACAGTCAAATTTGTGTTTTTAGGTGTTTGGTGCGCTTGAAAATCATGCGTGGGGTGGTCAAAACTGGCCGAACGACCTCGGAATGCCCTGAAATCAGATAATAACAAAGGGTGAGTGAATTGTGAAATGTTCGGCTAGATGACCCTGTAACACCTGAGATACTTTTGAGAAATATTTGGTTTTTATACATCATCAAAGGAATCTTTAACTACACACAACAATATCTTGGCTTGCTTTACAAGAAATCACGGCCTTCCTCGATAGCTTGCGTTGTACGAAATACTGAGTTTCACTAAACAACGATATGCTATTAAAATATTATTAAAACTAGCTGTTATGAATACTAATAACAAATTTTTGATAATTTATAAATTTTATTTTTCAAAATGGACTTCATTTTTGGATTCATAATATCAAAATTAGCCTAGGGTGAAATTTTGGTATTTTTCTGAAAACATTCAATTTTTGATGAATAGTGAAAACATTGGGTTACTATTGAAAAACCGACTTTTTATTTAAATACTTTTTTATATTATTTATATCTATTGTAGGTAAAAATTGATATATAATAGCTATATAAGTTAAATTTAATTCGTTGGAGTCATTTTATGGCAATTTTAGATATATAAAAATTTTATTGAACTTTTGACCGTCTTTTACCGACCTCCTAGGAGAATTTGAAAATTTACATAAAACATAATTTTACCACTTTTTTTAATGGAATTTCAAAAATCTGAGAAACACGGTTGATTTAAGTAAGTAAAATTTGGTTCAATGAGATTAAAACAATTTTTGGTGAATTGTAACTTTTTACTTTTATTTACCACGGTTAAAATTAAATAGGGTAATTATGAGTAAAAATGATATTATTATTACCCTAAAACACGTCCTAATTCTATTGGATAAGTGTAATTCTACCGAAACAACATTAGATATAAAATATTACCCTTTAGGTCTACTTGGATTAGATAAAGATATTTTATATTATTTTATTTAAAGAAGAGTTAAAATAGTTAAAATCAAAGATTAATAACTAAATCATTTTTAATATAGGGTTGTACATAATATAAATTCAAATATAAATATTCATTAGAAAGATAAATATATTTCCTACATAATGGTATTTTATTTATAATTTTTATACATTATATAATTTAATTTATTTATGACACAATAGTGATGCAGTAATTATCATACAAATGAAATATTAACAAAATTTATGTTATAAATACTTAAATAAATGAAATTTGAGACTTTTTATGAATTACACTAATTTTATAGGTTAATATGACATGTTATTAGGGATTTAATTAACTTTTTTTGAACTAATAATGCTTTTTTGAGTTTCACAAAAATCAATTACCAAATAGTGTCAAAATTGACATAAAATAGTTTTTTAAAAAAATATTATATTATTAATTGGTATTTTATTCCAAAAAATCTAAGATTTATCCAAATGACTTAGATAAAGTTATATATATTAATAATAAACAAATTGGGGTTCGTTTTTCTTGTTATAGTATGTTTATTAACCTTATAGTGTAAGAAAACAAGAAGACACAGTAAAAGTAAAATTATTAAACTTAAAGTTAAATCTAAATGATAAGGATAAAATAGTAAACTAAACTTGTCCAAATTATTTTTGATGATAGTATTTCGACCCATTTCCACCTTATATTATAAATAAATCAATTTAGAGCTATTAAAAATCGAATATGACTTTATAATAAAATAATATTGTTTGTTTTTTCAAACGTGCCCCTCTCCTCCCTTATAAAAGGGAACCTCCTCCCTCTCCTCCTCACACCACATTGGGCCATAAATCTCGGCCAAACCCTAAAAACTTCTCTTCTACATATCCATAGAAAAATCCTAGAGGTCTTGGTATTCTTTAAAGACCAACTCTAGTGCCCTAAGAGGAGGTTAAGAAGAGGCGCGTCAAAGAAGATGTTATATCCATTACCGATCTTTTCCAATTTCATTATTTTTCAACTTCTTCTTATTTAGTTGTTTCATCCTAAAGTAATAACATAATAATTATTTATATACTTATATGTTATTTGAAATATGAAAAAACCCTATTTCACCTTCTATCCATCCTACGGAAAATGAAATCACTGCGCGTGCATACGTACGGAATACCGTCTCCACGCAGTGGTGTAATCTGTTTTCCCCCACCACCTTACTTGGATGGGTATAATGGTGTAAAGAATAACTATATACTGTTATTGAAAAGTGATATTTATTCTGAAATAGTATACAAACACTTCAATGCAATTCCATGATCATGGGAACGATATCATCGCTCGTGCGTACGTATGGCCTACCGTCTCCATGATGTGATGCGACTCGTTCTAAATGATATTCATTGCATAATGATTTTATAAATGAATCGATTGAATAAATATGATATATTTTACACTAATACCATTCTGAAAATGAGTTATCTATAACCTAAAAACAAGAATAAGTAGTTATTGGACTAAACATGTATAAGAACAAAAAAACAACAAACACCCAAATAACAAGTAACAATGAAATATTACTAATAATAAGCTATGAATATGACCATATATGATATCATAACAATGAGTACGATTCTTGAATAATTCAATAACATTATTTAAATCATTATATAGGAGGTTCGGACACATATGAAGAAAATCAGACCTAAGGTAAGGGAAAATCTCGCAATCTCATTTTTATCCAAGAATGTTTAAACTTCAGGATTTACGGGGGAATATTTATCATCCACATCCATTTTTCCTCAATATTAAATATTATTTCAATCATCTTACAGTTTATTAAATCCAATTTTACCCATTAGTTAGTTGTTAGTATAATATACCAAAGGAATCTTTTTTTGTATTTAGTACGATGTACTTTTTGACTTTTCCGGCCAACGTATGAGAAGAATGTTTTTTTAACTTATACGGCATGAATGGATTTTATTATTTCATAAAAAATTATTTCCATGAAGCTTCCTTTAAAAGTTTTCAAGTTTATTTTTAATCAAATTCTTTTATTTTTTTATTGTATGACATGTTAAGAAAGGAAAACTATTTTTGAAGTTGAAAAGATATTTTCTTCAATAATGGAGTTCAAATGTTTTATAAAAATTATTTTCTATCTAAGATAATATAGGGTTATATTTCTATACCTATTTTTACATTGTTTTTATTTTTTTATGATGGAATTATTTTTATGATGTCCTTTTCTTTTATATGGATTATGTTATGATGGCATGATTTTTATGATTCCCATTTTTAATACATGTGTTATGTTATGATGTATGATTTATTGTCTTGTGGAACACATAAGAAAGGTATCATTATGAGATGGGTGGGAAATATATCTCCCTCCAATTCATTGGGTAATGATTTATATCTCATGAGATAGACATGGCTGGAACGGCAGGTTAAACCGGTTCAGTCATACAGGACTTAAACGTGGAGTGAAATCAGTTAAAAAATTGACTTTGTCCGCTAAGATTGCCATGGAAATGAGTCTTGACTAATAAGAAATGATTCTCTATGATTATTTGTGTATTCCATAAAGTTTCTTGTTTTAGGTTATGATTATTTTGGATTACATTTCACTACTATGATTTATCCCATGTTATGATATTATGATCTCTTTTGTAGGTTATGTTTTCCAAAAATTTATGTTCTTATGAATATGATGTGATTGATATTTATTTTGTTTACCCATACTGAGCATTTGAGATCACCCTTTTGTATGTTTTCTTTCCCCAGGTCAGGAAGAAGGGTACTAAGTATAATATACCAAAAGGGACTCTAGATATGATGAAATAAATGGGTGACAATGTAGATTAATTATGAACAAGTTGTTTGTGTTTCCCAGTTTCTAAAGACACTATACATATACGGTCCTTTCAGGGTTGTGTTATATGTTGTAATAAGTGTGCTTCAATTATGAAGTAATAAAAATGTATGTAAAGTATGGGTCGTTATAGTTGGTATCAGAGGAAATGTATAGTCAACATTTGGAAACTAGGATGTGAAAGCCTTAGTAAGAACCCTAAGGATAAGTCTAGGCATAGGCCACAATATTAGTTTTTAGAAATTTCCATGAATATCCTATGAAAAGACCTTAAGTGTGAAATTTATTCATTATTATGTGGTTTTCCTATTATAATTATTGTTTCTCACACTATTCTTCTTGGTTTTAGTCAATGGCGGGAACCCGAAGGAACCGTGTTAATGCGTAATGTGACAAGAAATGTAATGATTGTCCCCCTGAGCAACCAAACGTTATGGGAGCTGGAATGAAAAATCTTGTAGCTATGCTCACACAACTTTCTTAAGCTTTGAATCACACAGGACTTCTAAACGAGTAAAGGAAGGAGCAACATTCTGTGGTATCCTTCATGAGGCAGCGTCCACCTTCTTTTAGTGGGTCTACTGATCCATTAGTTGCTGAACAATGGATCAGTACTACTGAAAATATATTTTCATTTCTTCAATGTTCTGAGCATGATAAAGTCTTCATTACAGTATGTTGTTAGGAAGGTGAAGGTGATCAATGGTGGAATCTTACCAAGAATACGAGGCAAAGGGATGAAATTGAATCCATGGAATGGGACGAGTTCAGGAACTTATTTTTCAATAAGTATATCCCTCGTATTATTCTAACAAAGATGGAGAAAGAGTTTCTTGAACTGAAGTAAATTGATTATGAATCTGTTGGTACCTACGAAGAAAATTTTACGAGACTTGCAAGGTACGCTTCCAGGATTATTATCCAACCTGAGAGTAAGATCGATTGATTCTTTAGTGGCTTAAAACCAAGTCTTCGAAGAGCGCTAGCCATAAGGGACTTCAATAGCTACAAGGAAAACATTCTATGTGCTCTCAATGTTGAGATGGATATTGGAGTAACCCATCAGTCATATGGGTTTGATAAAGAGAGGAAAATGAAATTCGAAGGAAAATCTAAAGATCACAATAAAAAGAAGATGAGTTTTCCCTTATGCTCAATGTGTGGAAAGAAACATGGAGGGAGTTGTCTTAAAGGGACAAATAAATGTTTCAAATGTGGAATGGAAGGTCATTGGGCATTTGAATGCTTTAATGTTGGTATGAAGATGTCTAGTGATGTGAAAAAAGAGAAGACTTCACAGAATGAACCTCCTATACTTCAATGTTACAAGTGCAAGGAAATGGGGCATTATGCTAATCAATGGCCTTATTCATTGGTTGTTGATGATGATCGACATCAACAAACTCTTAAGGCTAAAGACAGAGGAAAGTCACATGCAATTTCTATCAGCGATGGGGAGTACGTTAACGAAGTGGTGAAAGGTACTCATACCATCCAATCTGAAGTAGAAAATATTTTATTTGATTTTGGATCCACCCACTATATTATTTCTGAAGATCATTCTAAGGGTATCGCCGTATTACCTCAACAATTAGATGTTATGTTAGCTGTGAAAACCCCTAATGGCACAACAGTCGTATCAAAAGTTTATAATTCTTCTCCGATTGAAGTTTTTGGGAAAGTGCTTCCTTCAAATATTGTGATCCTTCCTATAGTGGAATTTGATGTGATTCTTGGCATGTATTGGCTTTCTTTATATGGATCTCATATCCATTTCCAATGAAGGGAAGTCACATTTCATATTCCAGATCAATCTATGATCATCTATCGATGCATGGATGAACATAACCTTCTAATGGAAATTTCTTCCATCTTAAGGGTCTTGATTCCACTAAATGAATGTTATTTATCTCAAATGGTTGGAGAGAAACTCTCATTTAATAATATGACCATTGTACGAGAGTTTGATGATGTCTTTCTGAAGGAATTGCCGGTTCTTCCACCAAATCATGAAGTTGAGTTTTCAATAGAACTCGTACCAGGTGCTTTGCCTATTTCAAAGACACCTTATAGAATGGACCCAATTGAGTTGCAGGAATTGAAGAATAAACTCCAATAGAATCATGATAAGGGATTCATACGCCCTAGTGCGTCACCTTGGGGAGCACCTGTTCTGTTTTTCACGAAGAATGACAGATCAATGAGACTCTGCAATGATTATCAAGAACTTAACAAGATCACTATCAAGAAAAAATATCATCTCGTACGCATTGATGACTTATTTGATCAACTACATAGAGATCAATACTTTTCCAAGATTGATCTTCGTTCAGGGTATCATCAATTAAGGGTCAAAAGGTAGGATATAATAGAAATGGATTTTCGTACAAGGTCTGGACACTATGAATTTATAGTGATTCCATTTGGACTTACTAATGACGCTGCTATCTTCATGGATCTGATGAATAGAGTCTTTAGAGACTATCTTGATCATTTTTTAGTAGTCATTGTAGACAATATTCCTATCTATTCAAAGAGAAAGGAAGAACATGACGATCACTTGAGAATTGTATTGAAGACCCTAAAAAAGGATAGGCTTTATGCTAAATTTACCAAGTGTGAATTTTGGCTTCAAAAAGTTTCATTTTTTGGTAACATAATCTCAAAAGAGGGGATATCTGTGGATCCAGCAAAAATAGAGGTTTTAGAAATATAGTCGAGACCAACAACAGTAACTGAGATCTGAAATTTTCTTGGTTTGGCTGGATATTATCGATGTTTTGTGAATGATTTTTCATGATTATCTAATCCTCTCACCAGGTTGACTTGAAAAGGAGTTATGTTCGTGTGGAAGGAGGAATGTGAAGAGAATATCAAGGAGTTGAAAAGAAGGTTATCCTATGCACATTTACTCAGACTTCATTGTAGTGGAGAAAGGTTTGTTATCTACAGTGATGCATCCAAGAAGGGGTTGGGGTGTGTTCTTATGAAAAATAATATGGTGATAGCTTTTGCCTCACGGCAGTTGAAAATCCATGAGCAAAATTACCCAACTCATGATTTGGGTTTAGCTGCGGTAATCTTTGCATTAAATATTTGGAGACATTATCTTTATGGTAAAAGGTGTGATATTTATACTGATCATAAAAGTTTAAAGTACATTTTCACAAAGAAGAAGATGAATATGCGTCAAAGAAGATGGTTGGAGCTGATTAAGGATTACAAATGCTCAATTTATTACCACCCTGGGAACGAAAAAAAGGTGGGAGACGCATTAAGTCGACAAGACCATGCCAGCTTATCCATTATGAGGATCACAAAAGATCCAATTTTTATGGATATACAAAGGATGGATCTTGTAATTATAATGGAAGGGAACAAATCTTATCTTTATAAAATTAATGTTCAACCATCTATACATGTGAAGATTAAAGAGGCACATAAAAAAGATGTAGAGTTACAAAATAAGGTGAGAAATGTTCCTGAATTCAACCTTGATTGTGATGGGATAACAAGGTTCAGGAATCAGATTTGTGTTCCTCCCATCCAACAATTAAATAAGGTGCGGCTGGATGAGGCTCATAGTTCTTCATTCTCTATTCAACCTGGAAGCACGAAGATGTATCGGGACCTGAAATAGTACTTCTGGTGGGATGGAATGAAAAGAGATGTTGCTGAATATGTCTCTCGATGCTTGTTTGTCAGCAAGTTAAAGTTGATAGATAGATGTCTAAGGGGATGTTACAACCATTACCCATACCCAAATGGAAATGGGAAAACATCACTATGGAATTTGTCACTGGACTTCCAAAAACATCCAAAGGGAATAATTCTATCTAGGTTATAGTTGATCGTCATACGAAGTCGGCAAACTTCATTGCAATTAGAGGGGATTTCTCTTTTGATCATCTTTCCAGGATATATGTAAAGGAAGTGGTAAGATTGCATGGAGTACCACTTTCTATTATATCTAATCGGGATCTAAGGTTTACCTCGATGTTTTGACGTAGTCTTCAGCATACTCTAGATACATAGTTGAGCTTCAGAACTGCTTATCATCCTCAGATAGACGATCAGTCTGAGAAAACAATTCAAACTCTAGAAGACATGTTAAGAGCTTGCTCTATGGACTTAAAAGGTGGTTGGGATCAACACCTACCTTTGGTGGAATTTTCTTATAATAATAGCTTTCACTCCAGTATTCAGATGGCTCCTTATGAAGCTCTCTATGAAATGAAATGCTGAAATCCAACTTGCTGGGATGAAGTTGGGGAAAGAAATCTATTAGGACCTGATCTTGTTGATGAGATGGTAGAAAAGGTTCGATCTATTCAAAAACACATAGGAGCAGCTCAGAGTCGACAAAACATTTATGTCGATAACCGAAGAAAAGACCTAGAGTTTTAAGTGGGTGATAAAGTGTTCTTACGAATATCTCCTTGGAAGAGAGTAATGAGATTTGGAAAAAAGGGAAAGTTAAGCCATAGGTATATCGGTTCTTTTTAAATGATGGATCGTGTTGGGAAGGTAGCTTACCGATTGGTGCTTCCACCGACTCTCTCTCAAGTTAATGATGTGTGTGTTCCATGTATCTCTCCTGAGAAAGTACATACCCAATCGTTCACATGTACTCATCTCAGAAGTTGTACCGATGGAGCAAGATCTTTCTTATGAAGAACATCCGATAGAGATTCTTGATCGTAGCAAAAAAGTTTTACGAAACTAGACCACTCACTTGGTGAAAGTTTTATGGAAGAACCACCAATTAGAAGAAGATACATGGGATATTGAGGATATAATGAGAGAGAGAGGTATCCTCATCTGTTTGTTTCGAAGTGAAGAATTTCGAGGACGAAATTCATTTTATTGGGGGTAGAATGTAACACCCAAGATTTTTATGAGAAATATTTTGTTTTTATACATCATCAAAGGAATATTTCACTACACACAACACTACCTTGGCTTTCTTTACACGCAATCACGACCTTCCTCGATAGCTTGCGTTGTACGCAATACCGAGTTTCACTAAACAACGATATGCTATTCAAATAATATTAAAACTAGCGATTATGAATAGTAATAACCATTTTTTGAAAATTTATAAACTTTATTTTTCAAAATGGACTTCATTTTTTGATTCGAAATATCGAAATTATCCTAGGGTGAAATTTTGGTACTTTTCTCAAAACTTTCAATTTTTGATGAATAGTGAAAACACTGGGTTACTATTTAAAAACCTTCTTTTTATTTAAATAATTATTTATTTTATTTAAATTTATTTTAGGTCAAAATTGATACATAATACCTATATAAGTCCAATTTAATTCATTAAAGTCATTTTATAATAATTTTAGATATATTAAAATTTTATTGAACTTTTGACCGTCTTTTACCCACCTCCTAGGAGAATTTGCAAATTTACATAAAATTTAATTTTACCGCTTTTGTGAATGGAATTTAAAAAATATGAGAGAGACGGTTGATGTTAGTAAGTAAAATTTGGTTCAATGAGATGAAAATAATTTATGGTGAATATTAACTTTTTACTTTTATTTAACGTGGTTAAAATTAAATAGGGTAATTAAGGGTAAAAATGATATTATTATTACCCTAACACATGTCCTAATTCTATTTGAAAAGTGTAATTCGACCAAAAACAACAATAGGGATAAAATATTACCCTTTAGGTCAACTTGGATTAGATTAAGACATTTAATGTTCTTTAATTTAAAGAAGAGTTAAAATAGTTAAAATAAAAGTTTAATAAATAAATTTTTTTTAATATAATGTTATACATAAGATAAATTCTACTATAAATATTCATTAGAAGTCTAAAAATATTTCCTACATAATGGTATTTTATTTATAATTTTTAGACTTTAAATAATTTAATTTATTTATGACACAATGGTGATGCAGTAATTACCTTATTAATGAAATATTAACATAATTGATGTTATAAATACTAAACAAAATGTATTTTGATACTTTTTATGAATTCCAATAATTTTAAAGGTTAATGTGACATTCGTGTATGGATTTAATTAACTTTTTTCGAACTAATAATGCTGTTTTAATTTTCACAAATATCAATTACCAAATAGTGTCAAAATTGACATAAAATAGTTTTTAAAACAAATATTATATTATTAATTGTTATTTTATCCCTAAATATCTAAGGTTCGGCCACATTACTTATATAAGGTTATATATATTAATAGTAAACAACTTAGGGTTCGTTTGGCTTGTTATAGTATGTTTATTAACCTTATAGTGTAAGAAAACAAGAAGAAACGGTAAAAGTAAAATTATTGAACTTAAAGTTAAATCTAAATGATAAGGTTAAAATAGTAAACTAAACTTGTCCAAATTCTATTGTATGAGAGGATATCGACCCAACCCCACCTTAACTTCGAAATAAATCAATTTGGAGCTATTGAAAACTGAATATGACTTTATAATAAAATATTATTTTTAGTTTTCCAAAGGTGCCCCTCTCCTCCCTTATAAAAGGGAACCTCCTCCCTCCCCTCTTCACACCACTTTGAGCCATAAATCTCGGCCAAACCCTGAAAATTATCTTCTAAACTTCCCTAGAAACATCCTAGAGGACATGGTGTTCTTAAAAGACCATCTCTATTGCCCTAAGAGGAGGTTAAGAAGAGGTGTGTCCAAGAAGAGGTAATATCCATTACCGATCTTTTCCAATTTCATTCTTCTTCAACTTATTATTCTATAGTTATTTAATTATAAAGTAATAACATAAGTATTAATTATATACTGATATGTTATTATAAATATGAAATAACCCAATTTCACCTTCTCTTCATCCTACGGATAATGAAATCACCGCGCATGCGTACGTATGAAATACCATCTCCATGTCATGGTGTAATCTGTTTTCCACCACCACCTTACCATAATGGGTATACTGGTTTAAATAATAACTATATATAATTATTTTAAATTGATATTGATTCTGAAAAAGTATACAGACACTTCAATACAATTCCAAGATCATGGGAACAGTATCATCGCTCGTGCATACGTACGACCTACCGTCTCCATGAAGTGATGCGACTTGTTCTACATGATCTTAATTACATAATGATTATATAAATGAATTTAATAAATAAATATGATATATATTACAATAATACCATTATGAAAATTAGGTATCTATAACCTAAAAAGAAGAATAAGTATTTATTCGACAAAACACGCATAAGAACAAAAAAACAACAAACACCCGAATAACAAGTAACAATGAAATATTACTAATAAGAAGCTAAGAATATGACCATATATGATATCATAAAAATGATCATGATTCTGGAATAAGTAAATAACATTATTTAAATAATTATACATGAGTTTCGGACACATACGAAGTAAATCAGACCTAAGGTTAGGGAAAATCTCGCAAACTCATTTTTATCCAAGATTGTTTATACTTTAGGATTTACTGGGGAATATTTACCATCCACATCGATGTTTCTTCAATATGTAGTATTATTTATATCCTCTTAAAAAATTTTAAATCCAATATTACCCATTGGTGAGTTTTTAGTAAAAGATACGAAATTAATCTTTTTTCGTTTTTAGTACGAGGTGCTTTTTGACTTTTCCGGCCAAAGTACGAGAAGAATGTTTTTTAACTTATACGGCATGAATGGATATTATGATTTCATATAAAATTATTTACATGAAACTTCCTTTATAAGTTTTCATGTTTATTTTTAATCAACTTCTTTTAGTTTAAAATTGTTTTACATTTTTATAATGGAAAACTGTTTTTGAAGTAGAAAGAATATTTTCCTCAAGAATGGAGTTCATGTGTTTTATCAAAATTATTTTCCATATAAGATAATATAGGGTTCTGTTTCTATCCCTATTTTTACATTGTTTTGATTTTTTTATGATTGAATTGTTTTTATGATGTACTTTTATCTTATATGGATTATGTTATGATGGCATGAGGTTTATGATTCCCATTTTTATTACATGGGTTATGTTATGATGTATGATTTATGATCTTGTGGAACACATAAGAATGGGATAATGATGAGATGGGTGGGACCTATATATCCCTCCATCGCTTTGGGTAAAGATTTAT
This sequence comes from Viscum album, assembly GCA_963277665.1. Taxonomy (NCBI): domain Eukaryota; kingdom Viridiplantae; phylum Streptophyta; class Magnoliopsida; order Santalales; family Viscaceae; genus Viscum; species Viscum album. The sequence goes on from OY728148.1 coordinate 975,462,646, forward strand.
ATCTCATGATATAGACATGGCTTGAACGACATGTTAAACTGGTTCAGTGATACAGAACGGAAACGAGGAGTGAACTCGGTTCAGATATGGACATTGTCCGCTAAGATAGTCTTGGAAATGAGTCTTGAGTAATAAGAAATGATTCTCTATGATTATGTGTGTATTCCACAATGTTTTGTGTTTTAGGTTATGATTATTTGGGATTACATTTCACCACTACGATTTATCCAATGTTATTATATTATGATCTCTTTTGCAGGTTATGTTTTCAAAAATGTTATGTTCTTATGAAGATGATGTGATTGATATTTCTTTTTTATACCATTACTGAGAATTTGAGCTCACCCTTTTGTATGTTTTCTTTCCCCAGGTCAGGAAAAAGGATACTAAGTAGAATATTCCAAAAAGGGACTCTAGATATGATGAAATAAATGGGACACAACGTAGATGATTTACGAAACAGTTGTTTATGTTTCCCAGTTTCTAAAGACACTATACCTATACGTTACTTTCATGGTTTTGTTATATGTTGTAATAAGTGTGCTTCAATTATGATTTAATAACAATGTATGTAATGTATGGGTCGTTATAGTCTCGTCAATCGGAGGAGTCATGTGACTGCGGTGGCTGAAAACACACTCCACAAGTCGTAAATGTCCAAAACATGCGTTTAATGGTCAAATGCATTCCGAACGACATAGCAATGACTATAAATCACAAGAAAACCCCTAATTGTTTTTTCTTGAGGTGTATGAGGAGACTTCACATCATTCGGACGCACGTTTTCCGCGACACAATTGAAAATGTGTTTTTTAGGTGTTTGGCGCGCTTGAAAAGTGTGTGTGTGGTGGTCTAAACTAGCCGAACGACCTCCAAATCCCATGAAATCGAATGACACCAAAGGGGGGTGAATTTTGAAATGGTCGGCCAAAAAGACACGTCAATCAGAGGTTTTGTGCTACCACGATGGCTGAAAATGCACTTTGCAGGTCGTAAATGGCCCAAACATGTGTATTATGGTCAAATACATACCAAATTATATCTGAATGACTTAAAATCACACGAAACCACCAATATTATTATTCTTGAGGTGTACGAAAATATGTCATGTCATTTGGACCGGCGGTTTTCATGGAACGACATAATATGTGTTTTTTATGTGTTTGGCATGCTTGAAAATCATGTGTATGGGGGTCAAAACCAGCTAAACGACTTCGAAACGCCATGAAATCAGACGAAAACAAATTTTGGGAGAATCATGAAATGGTCAGTCAGAAGACACATCAATCGGAGGTTTTATGTGACCGAGTGGCCAAAAACGTACTCTGCATGTCGTAAATGGCCAAAACATGCGTTTAACTGTAAAATGCATACCAAATGACATCAGAATGACTTGAAATCACATGAAAACAACGTATTTATTATTTTTAAGGTGTATGTGGAGATAAAAAGTCATTTGGATGTGCGGTTCCCATGACACGACTGAATATGTGTTTTAGGTGTTTGGTGCGCTTGAAAAGCATGCATGGGGTAGTCAAAATGGGCTGAATGACCTCGGAATGTCATCAAATTGGACGCCAACAATGGGTGGGTGAATTGTGAAATGTTTGGATACATGGCACGCCAATCATTGGTGTTGTGTGGCCACGTTGGCTAAAAACACACTCTGCATGTCGTAAATGGCCAAAACATGTGTTTTACGGTGAAATACATAACGAACGACATCGGAATGACTTGAAATAACATGAAAACACCCTAATAATAATTATTAAGGTGTATGAATAGGAGAAACTTCATTAGGAATCACGGTTTGCATGGCACGAAAGAATATGTGTTTTTTAGGTGTTTGGCACACTTGAAAAACGTGCGCGGGGTGGTCGAAACTGGTCGAACGACATCAGAATACCATGAAATCGGACGACAAAAAAGAGTGGGTTAATTTTGAAATTTTCAGCTAGACGACAGGTCAATTGGAGGTGTTGTGTGACCGCGGTTGTTAAAAATGCACTCCGGACCCCCCCCCCCCCCCCGGACATCCCCCCGCACCCCTCGGACAACCCCCCCCCCCCCACCCCGAACAGCCCCCCACCCAATGATCCATGGAAAATTTGTGATGGGTACGAGTCAAACCCACCTAAATTTGAGGCACGGTGTGACTGGTATCACACAAAGTGTGCCACTTTTGTTTGAAATGGACAACATTCTAAGTGAAAACAACAACTAACATACAGAAAATATTTACAAGGCTACACATAGATTCTAGAAATTAAGGGATATAAATAAATTATGGTCTATTGGTAATACGTTATTAGAAGAAAATAATCATAAGGAATAGATTGAAGCACATTGGGTCATAGTATATATAGAAAATCATGAATTATAATAGGAATGAATCTCGACATCCCATCATGAACATGCACCAACACTCAAGTTGTAATTCCCAATCAAGGGTCGTTCATTCTATACAATAACATACAAAAATAAATATCATATATTGATTTGATATGAAACCTATTAACACTCAAGCATACCATATAACAAATTGGTCAACAAGGATACACATAGATTCTTGAAAAATAAGTTTCAATGTCTCATAAAAATACCCCAAAGGTGAGGAATACATATGGTGACACCATATACCCTTGGATCACCTCAATCCCATCCTCAAACAGTGGGTTCTAGGACCAAACCAATGTCCCTTTGAGAATCCAATACCAATGACTTAATTGAATATTCATACCCACTACTCAGGATGGGGATTCATCTCACATCACACCTAGGAGAGAAAATTACAATTATTCACATACCCCGTTATTCTAATTGAAATGTCTATGAAAAACATGTAGGCTATTCCGGTAACCCATCTCATATGTTGAAATTGGATGATTTTTCCAACTAACACATCAGGAACCATTTATACATGGATAGATAATCATTAGAGGAATATAAACATCCCATGTGCTTCCTATAACTCATCCTAGGTCTAAGCACATGACCACTTCCATTGTCTATCTTATGGGTGTCATGATCATTGACACTCTACCCAAGTTTTTCTTTTGGATTTATGATAATAAACCCAAGACCATGACTAAACATCCCATGTTCTTACTATAACATGTAGGTTTTTTCTATTGTGTGTATTGGTGTTGTGGTTTGAGTGAGGAATGAGTTCAAAATTTTAAATACACATATGTGTGTTGGTCTTGTGGTTTGAGGGAGGAATGAATTCTAAATTTGGAATAATCTTATGGGTGTTATTGCATTTCCTATAACATTTAGGCTTTTTCTCTTATGGGTGTTATTGCAATTGAATTTCTATATTTCTAAATTTCTAAATTCTGGAAGGAAATCTATATTTTGAATACTTTGGAAGCGGATTTTTTATTGGTGTTGTTGCAGTTCTGCAGAGGGGTTGTTGTGTTGTTGCAGGTCTGAAGAGGGGAGAGGGGCATGCTGCTGTGGAGGTAAGAAATTGTATACCAACGGTTTTAAAACCATTGTTATAGATATTATAATATAACTTTACAAATGGTTTGTTATAACCGTTGGTATAGCCTTATGGATTTCCATATCCCCTCTATTCCAACGGTTTATAACCATTGGTATAAGTGTAACACACATATACCAACGGTTTACAATCCTTTGGTATATGTTATACTTTAACACACATATACCAACAGTTTGTATCAAAATGTTGGTATACCTTCTACTTTGACACCTATACCATCTGTTTTTACACAACCGTTGGTATTGTCCTATTGTCATGCCTTACTTGGCCATGGTTGAGGGAACCATTGATAAACTCTATGCCAACTGTTTCCAGGCCTTTACCAATGGTTTACAACCATTGGTAAAGTGTAAAATTCCAGTAGTGATTCATTCTATCTAGACATGCATATAAGTATAAATTTAGAATTATTGATTCAACTGTCATTATTTTTAATAATAAAAATCCCAAAAATATTTTAATCACAATCATTTAATAAAAAAACCACAAAAATAGATAGAATATGTGAATTAGATAAATAAAGTGAACTACATTGAGAAGGATCCTCAAGAGAGATGACCATGGTCTTCCACTATGTTGAACTATGAAAAATATAATTATTTTTGTCCATACCCCAAGGCAGGTGTGCATTAAAACTGAAGCTGTTTTTGGGGATCCAATCATTAGTTCATTTTCTTTTTCTGTTTTCACATCTTATTTATATTTAATTTCATTTAAAAACTAAAAAAACTTTCAGTATGTATTCAAAATCAGAATATTATGCATGGAAACATTACTCACAGGCGAAGCAACAACAGGAAGAAGAAGATGAATATTTTAGAAGAGATCATGTGCATGAACATTGAAAAAAAATTGAACAACTAACCAGAAAGGCTGATATAGATTTTGATTATGTTCATGAATTAAGGGAGAAACCCAACCCTAATATTGAGAAAGAACCTGAGAGAGTGGTGGAAGAAATTTCACCACTAATATTTGAAATTGAAGAACCTAAGGAGGAAAGGGAGGAAAACGTACCAACTGAGCTACAAGTGGGAGATAAAAAAAGTTTGGATTAATTATTGATTAATTGTGAGGAACTACCTGATGTCCCCATACAATAAAATGAAGAAGATTCAACACCACAAAATGACGAAACCACCCAAGTGGTGGAATTTGAAGTCATGATGGTGGAGCCCGACTACCTGCCTCCATCCTCAGAGAGTCTACAACAAGAGGCACATACCACTGAAGTAGAGATTGAAGCTAAACCAACTCAGGGTGTTGAACCATTCATTAACTCTATCCATTCTAGTTTTATTGAATCTGAATTCTACATCACTCCTTGTGGTTTTGATTATATTGAATCAGACAATATCAGCTATGCCTTGAAGGATGAAGAAGAACCTAGATGTCCACATGCTGAGGAACATATGGATCTCCAAGTATATGTTGAATATTTATTGATTGAAGTTCATGAAGTGATACTAGTGGATTTCCTTAAAAAACCATGAAAAAATATTCTTCCTTTGATGGGGAAGAATTTGATCTTGATAATTCATGTTTTAATATTATTCAAATAGAATTACACTCTGACTTTCCCATTGACTCTTCTTTTGATGAAGCATGCCACGAGAAACCAATGTACAGAGAATATGAGGATTCAAAAGTAGAAACCAAGGAGGATGATTAATACATCGACCTACCCCCACCCTAAACGATATACCTCATTGTTAAGGGGGTGGGGATATGGTGTACTCTATTCCTGGATCATTACTCACCCAGAAGGATGACACACAAGATGGGAAAATCCATATGTAGTGGTTCAAATCAAAGAATCTTCGTCCTCCATCATACTTTGGATAATATCCAGTACTTCCCTCTATTGGTAGTCAAAATTATGGGCCGACATAGGGGATAATACCAAGATATAACTTTACTTAATTTCTAGGAATTCGTATGTCAATTTAATTTCTTTGAAATAATTTAGAATGTGGCCCCATCCCTCTTTTCATTTTAAGCTAAAATGAAATGATCATTATGATTAATTGAGTATTTTTCTTTTATACGATCATAATGGTAGAAGGAAGCCCAAGATAGTGAACGAGAAGGACCGTGTTTCATGAAAAAAGGGTGTTCAATTTTAGTGTTTTATCTTTTAAACTGTCCACATTTTTGTCCACAACATGTTTTGAGCTTTAATGATAAAATTGCATGCCCAAACACGAATTCAGGTTTTACTCGACTTATCTAGGAGACGTGAGTTTCTTAGGAATCCTATGATGCCATGATTTAGATTTCAATGTTGATATGATTAAATTATTGAAATTAATAATTGATTTTTTAAAATGAATCTTGGATATTGAAGTAATGACTCATGATTTGTAGGAATTAATAGAATTATTTAAATTAAATTTCCCCACCATCCTTCAAGCTTTGAATTTCTGAAGTTCATGTGAATTTATTTATTAGTCATGCCATGAGTGATTGTCTAATGTTATATTTCCCATTCATGAGAAGATTTACAGACCATGTACTTACTATTTATTCTTGTGCGTATTTCTTGAGTAATCGTGGGACATGTAACCAACCATAACTTGTATTGAAACATGTCAAATCTATGACTGTGCAAAAACACATTTAAATTGATTGAGTCATCCATTGAAAATCTAATTTTCCATAAAAGACTACCTTTACATCAATCCTTATTTTAGCACATAGAGACCATGAATAACCTTTATAGGAATGAGTCATGTTTCAAGCCATTTTTATCCATTCCTACCCTCCTCCGAGTATTTTCATGATATTATAATGTTTAAGTGTGCGGGTAAAGAGAATCATGGTGGACGGGATGATATACAGTGTAAGGAAAAAGTGTAGGGGTTTTATTATGGTAAATTTAAAAGGATGTTGAATCACTAATTATACTCTATTTTTCCCCTCTTGAAATAAAAAAAAATGACAAAATGACAAAATGAACCAACAAAATGAGAAAAAATTGGGTTATGATTTTGGAATACCCAAAATCCTTATTTTCTAGACTGACGAACTTATGAGAATATATGGTTAGGTGATTGATGTGAGGTATAATATAATAATAACTTTAGAAAAAATAAAATAATGAACAAAATAAAAAATATATTCCAGAGGGTGCACAAATCATTCATTAAGTTTACTTGATCGTAACATTTTCTATGAGTTTTGGGAAGGGGGTGTTGCTACTATGAAGGTGATAATTTCATTGTATTTTTACTTTTGATATCATGAATAGTACTTAATATATTAGCCTCCCCCTTGAGCCTTAATTTTTAAAGCATCAAATCCTACCAACCATAAGCCTCGGAGTCAATAGAACCTTAATTTCAAGTCCTCATGATTTTATGTGAATCTTGTCTTTACAAAGTGGAGAAAGTTGTTTATTTACAAGCCTTTGGATAAGGAGGATGTTCTCATGATATGATAAAAACGCTACATGAAATGTATAATGATTAATGAGAGAAAATAATCAAAAGTGAGGTAAATCATGACATGGCATGTTTAATAATAATGAATCAAGGATCATGAATGAATGAAAGGAGAAGTTCCATCAATTTTCAAATGGTAAAAGTAAAACATGTGAATTATTTGTCTCTATGAAAAATGGGATATTAAATTGATATTTTTGAATTTTTTTTATTTTTTGATTTCACATTGAAATTTTGTTGATTTAATTGAATTGTAATTTTAATATTGTTAACATTGGTGTCTTCTAATTTCGATGTTGAGATTTCATACTTGAGGACAAGCATGGTTTTTATGTGGGGGTATTTGAGAGAGCAAATTAATGTGCATATTTTTTATCAAATAATGAGGTTTTTCTAATTTTATTCAATGATAAAACCGATTTATTTCAATGTTTTATTAAAATAATGGATAATTTGAATTTTAGAATGATTATGAGAAAAATTGAGAAAAGTGCATAATTTTAGATTTTGACATATTTTTACTACAAATGTATATTTGTCATTTTAAAAAAAAATATAATTCCAAAATTCATGACTCTTTTTCTTAGAATCATTATTTTATTTCATTCAACTTTATCTTAAGGACATAGATTTGATTCAAAGATCTTTTAGTCCAAAAAATTCATTGAAGTTTGAAATTTTTCTAGGCAAATAGAATGGACCCCACCACTATAACAGATGAAAAAATAAGTCTCCTCACCTAATATTTAGGTGATTCCAACTAGGATAGAACTAGGACACATAGGACCGACTTTAAAACAAATTTGGGGGATTTTTAAGTAATTAAGGATTCCATTGACCGTTATAAATTTGAAGACAACTTCCTAGAAATTTCGACCATAAAAAGTCTTATTCAATGAAAGTTCAATAACTCTTTAATCTTGTGGCTAAATGAGTTGAAATTTTGAGGGTTAATGGAAACGACATTATTTAATAACTTTTATGAAGGGTTCCAAACATTAATATAACATTTAATAGGAAAACATGTGCAAATTTTAGAGGAATGAATTCTGCCTATAAAAGGAGGCCCTCACCTTCTTCCCAAATCATCAGCTCAACACCCACAGCTAAGGAGGGATCCCACTAGGGAACGAGACACATATTATTCTCTTTCCACCCTTATTTATTCTTTATATTTAATTTTATTTTTATTTCTATATTATTTTTCAATTGTAATTCAAATTTTTGTTTTATTAATCCATGCCTTTGTGTTTCTCCATTCACTTTTCTTCATTTCTATCCATCTCTCTCTTCTCATCCAACCACTCCAGTGAGTAATATCTTACTCTCAGAAATGATAGGTTGACCCCGAGGCTTGGCCCAGGGGGAGGTGAAGGTGATCATGAGTTTTCATTAATGTTTAATTTTATGATTGTAGATATATTTGAGTAGCACACACATGTAAGGTGAATGTCTCCGATGTTGTGACTGACTCAAATGACATGCAACTAAATCTATCCCTATTCTTTTATTTAACAATTTTCCCTCTCTCAATTTGTTAGTTCTTCACACGTTGGATTTGAGCTAATTAGTGTATGAAATGGATTTGATTGAACTGGGTCCTGGAAGATGACACATTATAGACAAACGTATGTCACCAACATTGTTTAAATGATGAGGTGGAATTGAGAGTGCTCAAACATTCAATGATATTCCACAATTTATAAATAAATAATATTATTTCAAACATGAGATTTCATGTTTGGATTATCTAACAATTATAAAACATATAAAGGATCAGAATGATTAAACATTTAACCAACCCCAAAACCATGTTCTTTTTTATTAATTCATTCTTTTTAGACTTGCATCTTATTATAAATTTATAATTCATGATTCAAATGTCATTATTTTAAATAATAAAAAACCCAAAAAAGATTTTCATCACTTTCATTTAATAATCAATGACACAAAAAGAGATATAAAAATTGAATTAGCTAATGTAAGTGAACTTCCTTGAGAAGGCTCTTCAAGAGAGATGACTCTGGTCAGCCACTATGTTGCGCTAGGAAAAATATAATTATTTTTGTCCACGCCCCATGATAGGCGTGCTTCAAAACTAATGTTATTTCCAAGGAGACAATCATTAGTTTATTTAATTTTTCTATTTTCACATCTTAGTTAGATTTCATTTAGTTTAAAAAAACTAAAAAAAAGACTTCCATGATGTATTCAAATTCAGAATATTATGCATGGAAAAATTACTCACAGGTGCAGAAACAACAACAAGAAGAAGATAAATATTTTAGAAGGGCTTATGTGCATGAACATAGAGAAAGCATTGAACAATTAACCTGAATGTCTGATTGAGATTTTGATTATGTTCGTGCATTAATGGAGTAACCCTATCCTAAGCCAAATAAATATCCTGAGAAAGTGGTAGAGGAAAGTTTACCACTTATATTTTAAATTGAAGAACCTGAGGAGTCAAGGGAGGAAGACTTACCTGGTGATCTAAAATTGGGAGATTAAAAACGTTTTGGATGATTTTATGATTAAATGTGAGGAACTACCTGACCTCACTATAAAATAAAAAGAAGAAGATTCATCACCACTGAAGGAAGAAACCAACTATGTGGTGGAATTTGAAGTCAAGATGGAGAAGCCCGACAACCTGCCTCCATCCTTAGAGAGTCTACTCCAAGAGGCACTTACCACTGAGGCAGATATTGATGCTAAACTGACTCAGGGAGTTGAACCATTCATTGACTCTCACCCTTCTAATTTTATTGAATCATAATTCTATATTACTCCTTGTGGTTTTGATTATACATAATTTGAAAATATCATCTATGCCTTGGAGGATGAATAAGAACCAGGATGTGTACAAGTTGAGGAACATATGGAGCTCCATGAACACATTGAATATTTATTGAAGGAAGTTCATGAAGAAATTATAGTGTATTTCCATAAGTAAATCATGATAAAATATTCTTACATTGATGGAGAAGAATTTGATATTGATACTTCATGTTTTAATATTATTCAAATATAATTACACTCTAACTTTCCTATTAACTATTCTTTTGATAAAACATACCTTGAGGAACCAATGGACATTGAAGAAGAGGTTGCACAAGTAGCAACCTAGAACGAGGATGATTCATACTTCATCTTACCCCACCATGCAAGCTATACCTCATTGTGAAGGGAGGGGGATATTGTGTACTCTATCCATGGATCATTACTCACCCATAATAATGAAGCACAAGTTGACAAATTCCACATGTGGTGGTTCCAATCCAAGAAGCTTCATCCTCCATCAGACTATGGATAACAGTTGGTACTACCCTTTGGATGTTGTCAAAATGTTGGGCCCACTTGGGGGATAATACCAATATTTGTCTTTATCTGCTTTCTAGGAATTTAGATATAAGTTTCTTTTCATTGAAATATTTTAGAATGCAGACACCTCCCTCTTTTCATTTTAAGCTTAAATTAAATGATTAGTGTGATTAATTGAGTAATTTTATTTTTTAGGATCATGACGGTAGAAGGAAGACCTGGTCAGTGAAGGGAAAGGACCAAGTTTCATGGGAAAATTGTGTTAATTTTTTTTGTTTTATCTTTTAAACTTTCCACATTTTTTTCCACAACATTTTTTGAGCTTTAAATATAAAATTTCATTCCCACACTTAAATTCATGTTTTACTCGACTTATCTAGGATACATGAATTTCTTTGGAATCCTAAGATGCCATGTTATAGATTTCAATGTTGAAATGATTAAATTATTGAAATTAATAATTGAATTTTTGAAATAAAGCATGGATATTTACGTAATGACTCATTATTTGAAGGAATTAATTGATTCAGGTAAATGAAATTTCCCTACCATCCTTCATGCTTTGAATTTATGAATTTCATGTGAATTTATTTATTATTCATTCCATGAGCAATTGTCCAATGTTATATTTCCCATTACAAAGAGTATTTCTAGACCAAGTACTTCCTATTTATTCTTGAGCATATTTTTTGAGTGATATTGGGACATGTAACTGGCCAGATCCTATATTGAAACTTGTCAAGTCAATGACTATGAAAAAACACATTTAAACTGATTGAGGCATCCTTTAAAAACAAAATTTTCCTTAAAATACAACCTTTACTTCAATCCTACTTTTAGACCATAGAGACCATGAATTAACTTTATAGGAATGAGCCATATTTCAATCCATTTTTATCCATTCCTACCCTCCTTTGAGTATTTTCATAATATTTTAATGTTGAAGTGTGGGGGTAAAGGGAATCATGGAGGATGGGATGCTATACATTATAAAGAAGAAGTGTGGGGGTATTATTGTAGTAATTGTAAAAGGTTTTGGAATCATTCATTATACACTATTTTTTGCCACACTTGAATCAAAAAAATGACAAAAATGACAAAAAGAACCAACAAAAAGAGAAAAAAATGGGTTGTGATTTAGGAAACACAAAAATCACCATTTTTCAGAATGATGATCTTATGATCCAATGTGGTTATGTAATGGATGTGAGGTTTTATATAACTAAAAATATCGAAATAAGAAAAAAAGTACAAAATAAAAAAAATATTTAAGAGGGTTCACAAATCATTCATTATCCATACTTGATCATAACCTTTTCTTTGAGTTCTGGGAAGTGGGTGTTGATACTTTGAAGGGGATAATTTCATTATATTTTTACTTTTGATATCATGCATAGTACTTAAGAGATTAGCCACCTCCTTGAGCCTTAATTTTTAATTCTTCAAATCCTACCAACCTTAAACCTCAAAGTCAATAGAACCTTATTTTTCAAGTCCTCATTATTTTATGTGTTTTTTGTCTTTACAATGTGGAGAAAGTAGTACATTTACAAATCTATGGATAAGGAGCATGTTTCTAATGATATAAGCAAAAATCTACTTGAATTGTATCATGAGTGATGAGAGAAAAGAATCAAAAGTAAGGTAAATCATGACATGGAATGTTTAATAATAATAAATGAAGGAGATTGAATGAATGAAATGATAAGTTCCATTTATTTTCAAAGGTAAAAAGTAAAATATGTGAATTATTTGTTTCTTCGATAAATGAAAAATTAAATTTATATTTTAGGAAGATTTTTGAAAGATTGATTTCACATTAAAGTTTTTTTATTTTATTGAATTGGAATTTTAATTTTGGTAACATTGGTGTTCTATGATTTCCATGGGGAGATTTTATGCTTGAGGACAAGCATGGTTTATGTGTGAGGGTATTTGATAGGGAAAATTTTTATGCAAATTTTTTATCTAATAATGAGGTTTTTTTTAATATTTTTCAATGATAAAACTGATTTATTTCTATGTCTTATTAAAATAATGAGGATTGTTTTTTTATTATTTTTTGGTCTGGAATCACAGCGTAGACTCGCAGCTCATTGCCCAAGCCCACGCCAGCATGGAGCGGTTCTTCAGCTTGCCGCCACAGGAGAAGCAGAGGGTGAAGAAGAGCTTCGGGGATCATCAAGGATACGTCGATGACCTCACCGACAGGTTCACGATGCATTTTCTGTGGAAATAGATCTTATCCTTCCACTTCACCGAAGCCACCACCGGGAGCATGGAGAAGTACTTCGTGTAGACCTTGGGCACGGATTTTCGAGATTTCAGGTAATTGTTTGAGAATTAAATGAGAAAAATGCCTGAAATTTCAACTTGGTGGTGATGAGAAGTTATAAAAGGTCTATATATTCCATGATCCTTTTGTGTCGGGGGAAGGAAGGAGTGGGATGAGTGCAGCGAGGCCATGAGCGGTCTGTCAGTGGCGATCATGGAGGTGATTGGCATCGGCCTTGGGGAGGGAGGCAACTACCTTTCCGATTTCTTCATGGAAAACGAATCGAATGTTTGTCTCTATTACTACCCTCCTTTCCGGTGATCGGAGTTGACATTGGGGATGGGACCCCACTGCGACCCCACCCCCATTACCATCCTCCACGAGGCCGACGTGGGTGGCCTCCAAGATTCGTATGATGGGAGGTGGCATTCTGTCACCCCCGCTCCAACCACGTTCACTGTTCTCATTGGAGACACCTTAATGGTATACGCATCTGCATTCACCACTGATCCATTTAACACTTTTGATTTTCATAGTCATAATGAAAAGGAAAATCACAGGCTTTGACGAATGGGATGTGCAAGAGGTGCATACACAAGGCGTCAGTGAATTAGTGGAGGGCGAGTAATTTGATAAGCTTGTTCATGTGTCTGGTGAGGGTCAAGGTGGTGAGTCCCCGGACACAGTTGCTGGCCGACGGAAACCCCTGGAGGGCGTACCGAGACTTTGAATGGCCCGCCTTCCATGACAGGTAACACCATTAAGATAAAACCGCTATGGTAACTCCACAAAGGTAGAAGTACCATGAAAGTAACACCAAAAATATAGAAATACCACACAGGTAACACCAAAGATATAATACTAGAAAGGTAGAAGTATCACATTGGTAACAACACAAAACAAGAAGTACCAAACACGAAAAAGACTCAGCTCAAAATTAGTTATTACTTAAGTACATAAGTACATATGATTAGTCTTAAATGATATCATCTTATTCTATTAAGAAGAAATACTACTGACCCATACAAGATTGATAGGTAACAAACCCCCACTGAACCACACAGGATCTGACCCACACAGGATCTGACCCACACAGGATCGATATGGGTTGACCCATATAGGATCGCTGAGCATTGACCCACACAAGATCTGACCTCCATAGGATCGATGATCTTTTATCACGTTTCATTCTTCCACAAGTTTCCTTGAACCTCAGTACGCTCATGTTCTATAGAGACTTCCCCTTGAGATATCGGTCGTACCTCTACCACCACTAAGATCAAGAAAGGAATAAATCAAAGGACCTCCATGTTGTAAGGGATTGAACGCGATAGACGACGCGTCATTCAGACGCCCGGTCTGTGAGTTATACGCGTTTTAGCTTCAGGGGCCCGGTTGGATTCGGGTTCGATCCAACCCAGCCTTACTCCAATTGTCTAAAAAACTTATTTGGAGAATACCAAAAGGACTGTATCGATCCAAGGATCCCAACACTGTAGACGGTTCATCAAATAGACGTCTGGTTCTCAAGATATGCTCCTTTAAGTGTTCCAGGGTCCGATCGGGCCTGGTTATGGTCTGACATGGTCGGACCGACCCGGCCCGACTCTCTTTGGGCTGGTTCGGGGTGGACTCGGCCCGATGGGCTGATGTTTGGTCGGAACCGCAAGAGGGGTGGTTCGCAAGATCAGCCCACCACGGCCCGCAAGGGGGGAAGCCCGCAACGGTGGCCTGATTAGAATAGGGTGGCCCACAAGGGGGTAACTTGCAAGGGGAGGCCCAAAAAGGGGTGTCCCAACCCGCATGGGAAGGTGACTTGATCCGGGTAGGTGGACCGCTTTGAGGGCGGCGGGTCGGTTTGAGGGCGGCGACCCGGTGTGAGGGTGCATGCCCGCTCTGTGGGCGGCAGCCCGATGCGAGGGCAGCAGCCTGGCGCAAGGGTGGAGGCCCGCTCTGAGGGAGGCCATCCGGACCGAGGGTGGCAGCCCAACCCAAGGGCGGTGGCCCGGTCTGAGGGCGGCGACCCGGTCCTAGGGCGGCAACCCGGTGAGCAGGCGACACCCCGACTCGATGGTGGCGGCCCGCTCTGATTGATGTGGCCCGGTTCTGTCCAATGCGGGGGGGGGGGGGGGGTGTAACCCCCCGGTCACCCGGATTCCCAAAAATCCTGAAGTTCGTTTGATTGATGAGGCGGCTGATGAGCCGTGACCATCCTCTTACAGCGTGTGTCGACGTGTTTGTGGTCTTCCAAGGAGGTGCAAGGTAAGCAAGATAGCGGAGGGGTTGGGACGGGTTTGATAGGCCTGTACCCCCTGTGTTAGCTCGTAATAAGAAGGATATTAAGGGACTTCAATAAACAGTTGTATTGAACACAAGATTAACCCCAAAAGATTCCCTGCAATAACCTCCTGCAAAGATTGATGAATCGCGGGTCAACCCATTAATTGTTTAAACCACGTTCTTTGTATAATTTCAAGAATGTGGAAGTGGAAAACAAAAATTCACAAACAAAAATAACCCCCTACCTGGAAGAGACGTCCGCTGAAGATGGTCGACAGAACCTCTTTTATCATTGTCATCGGTTCATGACTCGGTGGCGCTCGTCACCCCTCGTTGGAACCAGTCACGTCCTCCTAGTGGTTGGCATCGTGGTGCTTTTCCAGAGCTTCATCATTTTGTGAACTCTTGCCAACACCCCTCCCCATGCTCAATATAAATAACAGAGGAGAAGGAGTGTATAACGATCGGGGAATTAATGAGGTTCATTTAATTAATGGTCCTCCTGAATTTCCAATGGTGTGGTCACAAGAATAAAAGAGTTAAGCCATTTATTAGCTCAACACATCGTCGGTCCAGCCATCGTCATTCGTTCGTTGGAGGAAAGAAGGAAAATAAAATCACCAAACATGTTATTTTATTAATCATTAAAATGTACAAAAAAATAACTTTTTCACCCGACCTACTACGGTCGATGTTATGCCTCTCTTAAGAGAATCCTGGAACTGCGGGTTCAACGATGCCCTCAGATTTTGAATTCGAACATTAATTCCAAAGATAGAAAACGCCTCTCACGCATTTATTGAACGTACCCAAAAAAAGTTTAGAAAATTATTTACAGTCACCCTCAAACCATGCCAGTTGAGGTTAGGATTTTCCTAATTGAAGCATTCCCCAATGAACCCAATAGTACTCTTGGATTTCAAATATGAGTTACTGTTTAAAAGATATGGATTTTACAAAAAAATAATTTTCACTTAATAATTTTATTTTTGGCCAAAAAGTAACATTCACTAGTTTCCTGCGCCGTGCAAAGTTAGTAACATCCGAAAGAATGCATACCCTCACGAGTTCAGTGGTGGTCATGGATTTTTAATTTGAGTTACCATTCATAATTTATAAGCATTTGAAAAATAAAATAAAATAATTTAATTATTTTATTTACGGTTATTCCATTTTCAGGTTTTCTCACAGGAGGCCGACACCAACTAAATATAAGCCATTCTTAAGGTAAACCTTCCATTTTGAGCACAAAAGTTCCATAAATTTTTTAATTATAGTATCCGTTTAAGAATTATTCCACTTTTTCAGGAAAACTACTTACATGTGATAATTAAAGCTTAACAAAATATTGACAGATCATTCTGGACACCCTGGGCCTCAGAATTGCGCACCGAAAGATTTTTCAGTCTCAAAATAATTACATATAATTTAAAAAAATTATATGGAATTTCAGAGACATTGTAATAGTTGTCCTCTTAACTACCTCAACAAAAGCATTGAGGAAGTCATGGTATCAAAAGCTTGGTATTATATTCCAATGAAGATTGAAGATTCTTACTAAAAATAAGTTTCCTCCTAGGTTAAAAAGGCATCCTTTACATTTTGGGAGCATTATGATTTATACAAACAACATTGGTTGAATTTTGTGACGTCGACAATAAAGAGAAAGGATATATTAGAGTTGATCCATTCCAATATTTGGAAAGCATTGTTTATATCCCTGGGAAGATAAAGGTGCTTTGTATAATTCATTGATGATTATTCCATGAGATGTTAGGTGTACCCAATCAAGATTAGATCAAGTGTTTTTAAAGTCTTCAAAACATTCAAATCCTGGATGAAGATGGAATCTTGAGAGAAGATCATGTGTTTGAGGATTGATAGTGGTGGAAAATATTCAAGTGATGATTTTGATAAAAAAAATTCAATGAGAAGGCATCAAGAGAAAATTCATGGTGTCATACACACCTCAACAAAATGGAGTGGCAAAGTGGGTGAACATAACCTTGTTGGATAGAACAAGGGAGATATTGAAGACTATTAGAATTTTATAGATTTTATGGGATAATGTAATGAAGAGCACATGATAGGTGATCAATGGATTTACTTTTGTGATGATAGATATGAAAACACTAATGAATATGTGGAGTGTTCAACCTACTGATTGTGCTTGGTTACATACTTATGGAGGTCATGTATCGGTATTGTTTAATGATCAGGAAAGATTGAAGTTGGATTTGAGATCCAATGAATGTATATTCTTAGGATACATTGATGGTGTGAAGGAGTACCATATGTGAGACCCCACTACCCATAGAATTATCATCATAATGGATGTTATATTTCTAGAAAATAAGTTGCAAGTGATGATTAATGGGGACTTGAGGAAAGAGAACACATATTCTATAATAGTTGGGGTGGAGGAAGAATCCACAGAAGAACAAATTTCCTTTAAGGAGCATGATGATCATGTTATGATTGATTTTGGACTATGACGATCAACTCAAGATAAAATATAACCATTATGGAACTCAGAATTTATCACTGAGTGAAATATTTTGTACTAATTATTGATAGAGGATGGTAATTTATATTAATTTTTTGGAGGTGATGTGGAGTTCAGAAATATCCACATGGATGGAAGCAATTCAAGAGAAACTTGATGCCCTTCACAAGAACAAGACTTGAGATATTGATCCATTACCTCATGGATGGAAGACTATCAGAAAAAATAGGTTTTTTAAGATCAATTGTGATGAAAAGTAATAATTGTAAAGATATAATGCAAGACTGGTGGTCAACGGATATGCATAGGGAGAAGTTATTGATTTTAAGGAAATATTTTCTCCCATTGTTAGAATAACGGTTGTTCAGATAGTTATGGGGATGTGTTCAATATATAGTTTAACTCTAGAGTAGCTAGATGTGATGAGAACTTTTCTACATGGTAATCATGATAAATAAATATATATTATCTAATCAGAATGTTTTTCAAAATAAGGAATAGTGGACATGGTTTTAAGGTTGAGAAAAACATTTTATGGTATTAAGCATCCACCAAGGTGTTGGTACATGAGATTTCATTCGTATATCATGAGTATTGGACACCAAATGCTTCCTTACGATACTTGTGCATATTTCATGGGTTTAGATGGTAATGATTTTTTCATTCTTCTATTGTATGTGGATGAAATGTTGATAGTTTTAATGGGTGTATGATACGAAGGAATTAGGACCAAAAAATAATATCTTGGGATACAGATTTAATGATATAGAAATATGGGTATGATTTAGCTATCAAAAAAGAATTTCTTGAGTAATATCTTGATATACTTCCACATGCAACATTATAAGCCTATATTTACCCCACTTACTATTAATTTTATGTCATCCTCTATGATGAATCCTAACAGTGATAACAATGAAGTATAGAGGATAGAGATTTCTCAATTACCTTATACACTAGCAGTGGGTAGTATGATATTATCTATGGTTTATATGAGCCCAGAAATTGCACATGTAGTGGGAGAAGTTAGTTGGTATCTAGAGAATTAAATACAAGAGAATTATAACATATTAAAGAAGACCCTCAGATACATCAATTAGATCTCATATGTTGTATTATGTTATTTGAAGATCAAATTTCACTATTAGAGCCTACACAGATTCAGATTTCGTAGGTGATTATGACCAATGAAAATACACTTTGGGTTATGTGTTTAATTTTATAGGATGAGTTGTCAGCTGGAATTCAATGTTGTAGTCTGTTATATATTTATCCACGACTAAGGTAGAGTACATGAAAACTATATAGGCTTCCAAAGAAGTGATTTATATGTGAAGGTTTCCGGAGGATCCCAGACAATGACAGAAGTATATCCAATTGTTTTGTGACAGTCATAACACCTTGATAATTAAAAGGAATCTATCTTTTCATTCCAAGATAAAGAAAATTATGCTACAATATAACTTTTATCAAGATGTGGTGGAGGAAGGAAGAGTGTATATGCACGAAAATTTATATTGATGAAAATTAGGTTAATTTTATGATGATGTTTACTAACATTGTCAAGTTAATATTGTAAAAAACCTCAATCATAATCATAGATATAAGAGAAGCATGGTTGGAAGATAGAAATCATTTGTGGAAATATTATTGGCTCCCAATCAGATATCCATGGGTGATATATATTGGCATTTGTTTCTCAAAAATAGTTTCACCCCCTTGACTTTTCAAATGGGACTAGTGTGGTTAGTTGGATGGGTGGAAAAACTAACCCAAGGAGTTAAATAGAGGAAGAAGATCATGTAAGGGCCTTGCCTATAAAAGGCAGAGCACTTTGATGGTTTTAGCATCATCACATCAAGTATTGAGCTTCCTATTTCAACATTTTGAGTGTTGTATTTTTAGAGGTGCATTATACATTACTCAAGAGAGTTGATTACTTGGATATTTTCCTTATAATAGAAAGATAGTGTGTTTAAACTCTTTTACCATAGTGATATCATTCTATTTTTCTATGGTTTTTTACCACTCTTTATTTGTGGGGTTTTCTATGTTACATCTATTGTTCACTTATTTATTTATTTTTACTTTACTTTTATCTCACAATTATCACATCATGAAAGGGCCAATAATATTTGATCCCAATGGCAGCCTTACTAAATATTTTTTTATCGTATTCTATAAAAAAATTGTGGGTTGTGCTATGAGGTAGCCCACTTTCGATGTATTAATTGAGTTGTATGGGTATAATTTTGTTTCTCAAAAATAAATAAAAAAAATTTAACATGTTTATAATTATATAAATTGTAGGAAGAATCAAGAAAACATAAATAATACAAATCTTGTAATGAATTCTCATAATCATAAGTGTGACATGTTGATTCAAAAAAACCATAAACAAAGAATGAGAGAATAAGATGTACCAATTCATGTAAACATTTACAATAGATAACATGCTAATTGGATATATATAACCAGTTTGATATTAATACTGATAAGTACCAAGATATATTATAGATAATAGTCTCAAACATAAGCGAGATGATCAATAGAAACGATTAACATAATGTAGTAATCAAATCATAAAGAGGACCAAAGGCTTTTGACATTATTTATCTATTTGGACTATATGCATGGTGCAGGGGTACTAATATTTCACTATGAAGAAAATGGGATTATAAAATATATGTGATAAATAGTGAAACATAACCATATATGAAAAGGGAACATGTGGAAAATATCCAAAGTTCAGGTTCTTGAAATGCTAGGACTCACAGTAGAACCAAGTTAGGGATTCATCATATACTATGCACCTTGGAAAAACTCAAACAACCCACGCAACATAGAACACAAGAATAATCAAATACAAGGTATAAATAACCGATATAAAAGAAGAATAATATGATACTAAGTCCCCTTAATAGGTATAAATCTCTCCTATGTGTTTTCATAGAGCCTCTATGTAATTAGTTCATGTTGTTAGGGTCATCGAGACTGTACTCCTATAAAATCGTCATTTCCACCTATGTAAAAGGAACACCAAGGAACACTAGGACCTCATCATAGCTCCTAACCATGCATAGATGAAAATGATCAAAACTTATCTAGATAACTATTTCTTCTTTGGTAAGTCAAGGAATCCCACTAGTGCTCCTTCATCTACTTTTCTCCCTCAAGGAAAACTAGAGCTCCCAAAACCATGGATATTTTTTCCCCAACTAATTCTCCCACAAGTGGAGAGGTAGATTCCAAAATGAGGTGTCATTCTAGTAGGGGTAGAGGAATACTATTTCATATATCCAAGGGTATGAAAAATATTTATAAGTTTCCCAACAAAAACAATTAAACAACAAAATAAGGACATGTGACATCAGAGGATAAGCTATCAAGGGTCACCCATAGATCAAGCCAATTCGTTTCACGAAGAACGAAAAAAGGGAGGAATAGAAAACCATAGGATCATAAGGATCAATGGATCAACATGAGGTATGAGGATGAAATAGATCAAATCGGAAAGCGAATCAAGGCTAATGGAACATTCTCAATGTATAAACCGAACAAAAGGCCCACATGAACTAATAAAAGAATCTCAAGCTAAATAATACATAAATCAAACATTTAAAAATACCAAAAATTAAATGAAAATGAATATAATGACAAGTAAAAAAAGTGTAACTCCTCGAATTTTGGGTATTATATAATGATGATATTATGCATTTACTTTTTTAAAATCCATTATAACCAAACAAAAATTTAAATGATAAAAATAAGGATATTTATTTGAAAAAGAACACTGTAGTGTCTACAATACACGAATTTCAAAAGAGTAATCATGCTAACCAAATATACTTATTAAAAACCCTATCAGAACTACTGAAAGACCCCCTATCACCACAATGATGCCCAGTAAGTAAAAGAGATCCTTCGAGTCAAATAAAGAAAAAAAAACATCACCATTGTGATCATAAAAACCATTCTGAGCATCAGCAGAATGGGAAGCACCATCTTCTTCATTTTTGAGTTTTAGAACACCATAAGGTTTGGATTTATATGACACCATTTAGACTATTTCTATAGTGACCATTCAAAGATAACGATTATAAAAAAAATAGATGTTGGACCTTTTTAGGATAAGTGAACTTATTTAAATATTAATTAGTTTCCAAATAAATGAGTTCTGATTAAGGTTATAATTAAACCATCATTTATGAACTCTAAATGGATATGGTGTAAAACGTCATTTCACCCTTAAATGATTTTGAACAGAATTAAGAAATTAAAAACACTTTGTGATTTCTTCAAATACAATGTAACGATTTTCATTTCGTAAATAATGTTATAAACTATGTTTATGTTTTTAAAATTAAATTATGTTTTGATTGAACTATGTTTTCAAGGATACTATTATATAAATTATAATGTTTGTTTATTAAAATTTCCCTTTCGTAAATTTTTGATTTTAAAAAAGCGGTTTATTATTTTTAATTTTAGAAATATTTCTAACTAAAAAAAGTTTAATTTGTATTCATTAACGGTTAAGAATAAAAAATTCTATATAGTTTTAATAAATGGATTGTTACCTCTTCTTAAAACATTTTTTTAGTGTAGCTTTTTCAAATCAAAATTGGCCCACTATGGCCAGCCCGTTTTGGCTAGGGCTAAGGGAGGCAGCTCACACGAAGTGGCTAAGCTTGACCCTCAGTCCTAAGCCAGGGCTGGCTTGAGCTCATACAGAGGTTCCCTGAAGGGTTCTCGGGAGCAAGAAAGAGCGCATTGGTGCACCAGTGTGGGTGTGAGGTTGCGGCGGGGTCTGGGTAGGCCAAGGCCTGCGGGCGGGAGCCTGTGTATAGGGCCCCTTTCGTGGGTGCTGTGTTATTTTTGAGCACTCGTTGGCAGGCCCGGGGATATAAGGGAGGCAAATACCACTCTCCGTTTTGATGTGGGAAGTACTTTTTTGACCGAAACGCGGTCTGGACCCTCGAATCACATCACGCGCGATCTAGGCAATTGTTTCCGATCCCACGCCCGACCCTTAGTGACCACATCTATCTCCACAATTTTTTTCAACTGTTCGATCTGGCATGATCTAATCATCATCGTTCGAGGTTTTTAAATTTCCACGTCAAACATAAACCATCCGATGAAACTTAAATAAAATCTAAGCGTCTCAATTCATATAAAACAACGGATGCATCTCATCCATTGGATCGATGTTGGGATCGATCTGAACCGTCTGTTATTCTATGGCATTTCCCCTAGTCGCGTCTTCTTCTTCCTCCACGCATGGGTAACACCAGCAATCCTACCCTATGGTAAACCCCTCGTTTTCTTTACCTCTGACCATCGAGGACCCCCATGTCTCCCTGTTTTCTTCAAGCATGACACCCCCTATTGAATGCAATGCAAGTTGTACGTTTTTTCATGGAAGGTGGTGTGTGAGATTTTGTATATAAGTAACTAAGACTTCTCAGTTCTTCTCTCCTATTCAAGTCTCCAGCGAGCCCGGCCAACCCTCCCTGAAGTCCTCATTTCTCTAGATTTTAAAGTATGTGTTTTTATTTTTCGTTTTTTGCTTCATTGAGAATATATACACTTATATATTCAAATATATATATATATATATTTAACCATACAGTTCAGTCCAAACATTCTTAAATGTTTAACCTTGGCCTTCGGGATATCTTCCATTCAAATATCTTAATGAATGTAAGGATTATACCTGGCCTCATTTTGTTGTTTTGAAAATAGATATATACTTTTGGTTATATGTATATATATCGGTTATATGAAGGAATGGGCATGACCTTTCTACTTCGATTATATGTACAATGTTTGTGTATAATTGTTCATGCACTGCACATATTCACATACAATTAATTTCATATTTAAATAATAAATAAATTCTGAAAATGTTATAAATATGATCGGGTTTTTATAAAATTAATTTTTTGTACGTTTTCATAAACAAATTTTTAGGACTAAGGGCATGACCTTCCCTATTCATAACATTGTTGAACGGGTATTCATAAACGATTAACACAAATGGTTGTGAAAATATTTTGGTTTGAGTTTGGGTATATACAAATACTTTATATGTTGCATGGACCTTGATTTCAGTTGTTAAGGTCCTTACACATTAAGTCTTGAGTTTAGGTGGAGTTATAAAAACATAAGAAATAGTGTGTTAAAAAAACTTATATCCACATTTAAGAGTAACTTATTTGTTTTCCCTATAATTTAAATGATTTTTCTTATGGTGAAGATTCATGCTTTTTATCATGAACATTATTCAGTATTATACAAAGGCTTAACAATATTTAATGTTTTAGCATGTGCAAGCTCAAAACCCTACTTGAGATTTTTGGTTCACCTTGTAATTAATTGGATGATAAAATTTTCTAATTTCAAGAACAAACTTTCATGTGATAAATTCTTGTTTTTTTTACATTTGGTATGATAGATGTCAATGTATGTTCCATAATCTGCCTTTCTTCATTCTTTAAATAATGGTCTTATGATCGTTAGCTTGGTTTTTAGTCATCTTGATGCCTGTCTCACTTATAAGATATGAAAATTCAACTACTATGACAAACTATGAATGAACTATTCAAGGTGGTATGGGACTTCATGAATATACAACCCCATTTAAGTAAAGTATTGATTTATGTGTCTCACATGAAAGTAAAGACATATTAAGGGTGTGCCCTGATAGCGCACTAATGCATTGGGTAAAAAATTATTCTCTAGAGATTAGAAGCTTTACGATACCCTAGAGAATAACCTCAGTAATTTTTCATTATTGATAACTTGGGGATGGACCTCAGTGATATGTTCATGAATGTCTAAATGAAATGTTGAAGCCACATATTCAAGTCATGTTACAAGTTAATTTCATGATGATATGTCTATTATTTCACTACTCTTGCCATTATGTTTTTATCAAGTTCATATTGATGTCACAAGTAAAAGTTTAGGGCATGATTCGTGTAAAATAGTAACCAACATATGAAATTGAAGTACTTGTCCTTCATGTGCAACTATATTTAAGTATTACTCTTAATGGATTAATTTGTGCTTAAACATTCATATGTCATACTTGTTCAGGATATATTTTACTACCCCTTTTTAAAAATGTCCTAATTGATTCATGTATTCCATGAAAATATTAGTTGAGCACTTTTATGTTATGTTACATGTGTTACAGTTTTCTATAAGATAATTTTCTTTGGATAAGTTTTTAAAAAATGATTTCAAATGTTTCATTGGTTTATTTTAAACCCCTTACTGGGCATTCTTATGCTCACCCTATGTTTTGAAATTTAAATTTTTAAGTAACAACTTTTATCAAATTAAAAATTTATCAAGTTACTTGTTTCCTAGAGAGTGAGCCGAACCCGATCCTCAGTCTGGGACATGATGTGTGTTTATCAGTGCATGTTTATGTTTTAAAACAACGCATCATGTTCAGAAGGAACCAAATCTTGGTTTCTCTGGGGTTGGGTCTTCACAGTTGGTATCAGAGGATTCAGTTTGGATAACTCTAGAATTCCAGAACTAAAATAAAGAAATATATACTTCTGCGTTACTAAAAATGAGTTTTATTAATTTTCAGATGGAAAAAGAAGGTACTAATCTTTTCACTCTTCCCAATGAGACCTTAGAAACCATAATCTCAATAGCCTTACATGAATCTTTTATAAACAACTCACATATCTGTATGTCTCGCAAACATCTCTATGATGTGTCCAACTCTCCCTGAGTACTTCAACTCCACCAAAGAGTGGGTCTGGATTACATATTTAAGATGTACACCCAGTTTACATCTTACACACAATTGGGGATGTACTATGAGGGACTTTTTAGATGCTCATCGTGGAAGAAGGTGCCTCGTCTCTCACAGCTTTCCAATAGGCTGTTGTAGAGGGATATCTCCATGCAGCATACATGTGTCAAGTCTTTTCCTATGGACATTTTGGTCAAATGATGGACTTTGGTATCCTTGAATATAAAACCTCTCATTCTGTGTATAGACAAGAAGTACATAAGGATGTCTCACTGTTGTACACCCCATGTGTCAGACTATGGAGATGCCATAAGTGCTCCCACGACAACGAACCTGATTTCTCGCGTTGCATATAGTTTAGGGAGATATAGAGTTTCGATCTTGTCTTGGGAATTCACGTGTTAAGGAACTGGGGAAACCATTAGCCCCGTTTTACATTGTGAACCAGTAGTTATATATAGAACATATTTTGTTATATCTTCTTTCTTATGTCTTTTCATTGTTTATAGTTTTGGATGGATTTCAAGTGACTAAACTCTCATCTTAAACATTCAGATGGAAGGGAAAACCCACATGTTATCTCTTCCTAATGAGATACTAGATATTATTGAAATCAAAACCTCTTAGGATGAGTATAGTCCCATTGCAAACCTGCAAGGAATGTGCAATTAATTGTTTGAGGTGACAAATGGTCTGGTGATTCTCCGCACCTATCAAGGGAATGCTCCCATCTACTATAACATAGGCTCAGCACAATTGGCCGAGCATAAGCGGAGAGGAAAATAACATGAAGGGCTCTTCCTATGTTTCACCATAGGCCAGAACTACATGCCTAGAGTAAAATTTCAAGAGGGTTCTTTAGAGGTAAACATTTATGTGACCTACATGTACCAACTCCTCAGTGTTAGCCTGTATGACAATGTCTATAACTTATATGTTCTTGATCGAGACATAATTCGGAATGTTCTTCATATGTTGGTCCATATGGACATTTCCAAACTTTGTACCATTAGAGCCTCCCTCTCGATGCCCGAGTGTTCAGTGCATGAGTTCAACCCATTCTGCCCGAAGTGTATCTAGATCAGGGAACTAGAGGAGTTGAGAATCAATTTGGGTGTTCCGCTGAATGCACCTAAGGATGCACTACGATGGGAGATATGATAGGAACAACTGATAGCTTCCTATTATCAAGTTTGTATGAAAGTAATTGTGGGGATGCAATTCTTTGATGCGGGGAGTAATGTAACACCTTGAATTTTGGGTATCATATAATGATGATATTTTTCATTTTCTTTTAATAAAGCCCTTTTAACAGAAAAATAATTTAAATGATAAATATATGGCTCTTTATTAAAATAAGAACACCATAGTTTCTACAATACACCGAGATGAAAATAGTAATCATGCTAACCAAATATACCTATTAGAAACCCTATCAGAACTACTAGAAGACCCCTAATCACCACAAGGCCTAGTAAGTAAAGGAGATCCTTCGAGTCAACTAATTCAAAAAACATCACCACTGTGATCATAAAAACCATTCTGAGCATTAGCAGAATGGGATGAACCATCTTCTTCCTTTTGTAGTTTTAGGACACTTTAAGGTTTGGTTTTATAGGACACTTTTTTTTGACCATTGCCCTAGTGACCGTAGAATGTTAACGGTTAAAAAAATAGTCATTGTACCTTGTTAGGATAAGTCAACTTATTTAAATATTAATTAGTTTCCATATAATTGAGTTATGATTATGGTTATAATTAAACCATCATTTATGAACTCTAAAAGGATATGGTGTTACATTTCATTTCACCCTTAAGTTATTTTGAAAAGAATTAAAGAATTCAAAACACTTTTCGAATTTTTCAAATACAATGTAACAATTTTCATTACTTAAATAATGTTATAAACTATGATTAAGTTTTTCAAATTAAATTATGTTTTGATTGAACTATGTTTTCGTGGATACTTGTATATAAAATATAATGTAAGTTTATTAAAATTTCCTTTTCGTAAATTTTGAGTTAAAAAAAGGGGTTTAGTATTTTTAATTTTAGAAAGAATTCTAACTAAAATAAGTTTAATTTGTATTCATTAATATTTAAGAATATATGATTCTATATAGTTTTAATAAAAGGATTTTTTCCACTTCTTAAAACTTTTTTTACTATAGCTTTTTCAAAACAATTGGCCCACTAGGGCCAATAATTTTTGGCAAGGGCTGAGGGAGGTAGCTCACAAGAAGTGGCTGAGCTTGACCCTTAGCCCCAAGACAAGGCCGGACTGTTCTTAGGCAGAGGTTCCCCGAAGGGCGCTCCAGAGAGAGCAAGATCTCATCGGCGCACCATTGTGGGCGTGAGGCCGCGACGTGGTCTGGGTAGGCCAAGGCCTACTGGCGGGAGCCCGTGTATAGGGTCACCTTTGTGGGTGTTGTGTGATTTTTGAGCACTTGTTGTGAGGCCTGGGGTTATTAGGGAGGTGAAAACCGCTCTCGTTTCGATGTGGGAAGTAATTTTTTCAGGAAAAACAGGATCTGGACCGTTTGATCGCGTCACGTGTGATCTGGGCTGTTGTTTCCGATCCCGCGCTCGACCCTCAGCTACCGCGTCTCTCTCTGCCATTTTTGTCAATCTTTCGATCCAGAACGATCTAATCGTGACCATTTGAGGTTTTTTAATTATCGAATCGAATGTAGACCGTCTAATGAATCTTATATCTAATATAAGCCTTTCAATTATTTTAAAACAGTGAAGGCATTTCATCCCTTGGATCGACTTTGGGATCGATTTGGACCATCCATTTTCCCCGTTATTTCCCCAAGCCGCGTCGTCCTCTTCCTATACGCATGGCTTACACCGGTAACCCTACCCTATGGCACACCCCTCGTTTTCATCACCTCTGACCGCCGGGGACCCCCATGTCTCCTCATTTTCTTCAAGCACGACACCCCCCATTGAATGCAATTCAAGTGGGCACGTTTTTTTGTGGAAGGTGGTGTGTGAGATTTTGTATATAAATAACCAAGACCTCTCAGTTTTTCTCTCCCATTCATGTCTCTAGCGAGCCCAACCAACCCTCCCTAAAGTCCTCCTTTCACTGGATATTAATTTAAGGGTTTTTAGTTTTGCCTTGTTTTTATTCTTTGAGAATATATACACTTATATATTCGAACAATATAAATATATTTTTAACCTTACGGTTCAGTACAAATGTTCTTAAATGTTGATGAAATGCCTTAGAGTTCTCTTGCATTCAAATAGCTTAAAGAATATAAGGAATATAGCTGGCCTCATTTTGATGTTTTGAAAATACATATATGCTTTTGGTTATATGTATATACATCAGTTATATGCAGGAATAGGCATGACCTTTCTACATAAGTTATATGTATGAAGTTTGTGTAAAATTTTTCATGCACTGCACATATTCACATACACTTAATTTCATATTTAAAAAATAAATAAATTCTGAAATTGTTATATATATGATTGGGTGTTTATAAAAACAATTAGGTTTTCATAAACAAATTTTTATTACTAAGGGCATGACCTGCCCTGTTCAAAATGAATTTGAACTAATATTCATAGGGGATTATCGAACAAGGGTGTTCCAATATTTTAGTTTGAGTTCAGGTAGATACATAAATTTTATATGTTGTGTGAACCTTGATTTCAGTTGTTAAGGTCCTTACACATTAATTCTTGAGTTTAGGTGGAGTTTTAAAAATATAAGAAATATTGTGTTAAACAAAACTTATATAAACATTTAAGAGTTACATCTTTGTTTTCAGTATGTTTTAAATTATGTTGCTTATGGTGAAGATTAATGCTTTATATCATGGACATTATTCAGTATTATGAAAAGGATTAACAATACTGAATGTCTTAGCATGTGTAAGCTCAAAACCATACTTGAGATTTTTGGTTCACCTTGTAATCAGTTAGATGATAAAATTTTAGAATTTCAAGAACAAACTTTCATGTGATAAATTCTATTTTTCTGTTCTTTCAGTACCTTATATGTCAATGTCTGTTCCATAATCTTCCTTTCATCATTCCTTTTAATAAAGGTCATATGGTTGATAGCTTGGTTTTTAATCATCTAGATGCCTTTCTCAATTATAAGTTATGTAAATTCAACTAATATAACCAATTATGAATGAACTATTCAAGGTGGTTTGGGACATCATGAATATAAAACCCTGTTTAAGTAAAGTATTTATTGATGTGGCTCACATTAAAGTAAAGACATATTAAGGATGTTCCATGATATCACACCAATGCATTGGGTAAATAATTAATCTCTAGAGATTACAAGCTTCATGATACCCTGGTGATTAACCTCGATAATTTTTCTTTATTGAAACCTTGGGAATGAACCTTGGTGATATGTTCAAGAATGTAAAAATGAAATCTTGAAGCCACATATTAAAGTCCTGTGACATGTTCTTTTCAAGATGATATGCATATTCTTTCACTACTCTTTCCCTTATCTTTTTATGAAGTTCTTATTGATATCAAAAGTAAAAGTTTGGGGCATGATTCGTGTAAAATAGTAACCAACATATAAAATTGAAGTTTTTTTCCTTCACGCACAACTCTGATTAATTATTAATCTTAACAGTTTAATTTTTGCTTAAAAATTTATACGTCATACTTTTTTAGGATATATTTTACTTCCCCTTCTTGAAAATTTCTTAATTGATTCATGTATTCCTTGAAAATCGTAGTTGAGAACTTTTATGTTATATTACACGTGTTACAATTTTCTAAAATAGAATGTTCTTTGGATATGTTTTTAAAAAATTATTTCAAAAGTTTCATTGGTATATTTTACACCCCTTACTCAGCATTCTTATTCTCACCCTAGGTTTTGAATTTTAAATTTTCATGTAATAGCTTTTATCTCTTGAAACATTTCTAAAGTTACGGGTTTCCTAGAGCCTGAACCAAACTCAATCCTCTGTATGGGACGTGATGTGTGTTTATCAGTGCATGTTTTTGTTTTAAATTGACACATAATGTTCAGAAGGAAATGACTCTTGGTTGTTCTGGGGTAGGGTTTTCACATAATTCATGGAATTAAAATCATTTAAATTACACTATTGAGTGAATAAATTTTAAAAATCTCCACCTAGTAGATGAAATGCATTACCATAAACACTCGATGTCCATACATCACCAGTAACACCCCAATATTTTACAGTATGTACCTTCTTAAATAAATTCATTTTATTTGATATAATATGTTGTATTCAATACCAAAATATGTTTATGCTACACACAACAAGGAGTTTTATTGTGTTACATGCAAGACCGAGTTTTACCAAACAACAATATATTATTAAAATATTGTTATTTAATATAATTTGATATAAACTAGCCATTAAGTTAGTGGTTATGAATAGTATTAACTAACTTATGAAAGTATATTCCTGAATTCATTGGTTCTAAATTAATTAAAAATTAATATAGTAACCAACTGAATATATATGAGATGTTTTTTAAAGAACTATTTTTAAGCACACAAAGTCATTTTATTCTTATAAATTAAATTAATTACTATTATAGAATGATATTAAGGAGATATATATTATATATATTAAATAAAATATTTTTAATATTCATATAATATATTTGAGATGTATAAGATAATAACAAACGCAATATAACACATAAAACCTATTTTTTTATAAAAACAGTTTTATCGTCTTTTAATGGAGAACCTATTTTAAATCCAATTTTTGAAAATTTTCTGAATTCTATTTGAAAAAGAAAACTTCATATTTTAAAAATAAATATAAAATTTTACTTTAGTTAAATTTTTGGTATTTTTCTGATAATTTTCAAGTTTTGATGAATAGTGAAAAATACTAAATTTTAATTGAAAACAACATTTTTTCCAAAAAATAATTTATAGTGTTAAATTATATTATTGAATGTTTTTAAAGTATAAATATATTAATTTTATCATTTAATAAAATTTAGGTTATTGTATTCAATTTTACAATGAATTTAGTTATAAAAATGTTCAATCTTTTGCATGTTTAAACTTTAATAACTCATTTTCTCATGCTGTCAACAAGAATAATTTTAAATTAATTACTACAAATTCTGTGTTTTAAATTATGAAAAATGGATTCTATATTTGGAATTAGTGAGTCCAAATTATGTAAATAGATTTTTTTTATTTTTGGTCATATGAATAGTAAAATTTAGTAATATTTTTATTACCACATTTAAGGGTAAATTAGGTAATTATAGATATAAATGATATTATAAAATTACACCAACACTTGTCCTTATTTCATTTAATTAGTGGTTTTCCACCAAAATCATCACTAGGCCGAAATTATACTCTTTTTAAGCCACTTGGATGAGAATAATACATTTATTATATATTATTTAATGATAAGTTCAAAATTTCATACTCATGTTTTTAAATAAGTATTACATTTTTAATACATGGATATAGAAAAGATAAATTAGACTATACGTATTCATTTGAAGGATAATAAATTTATCTTCACCATGATAATTTATTTAAAATATTTATAGAATAAATAATTTAATCAAATGCTTTCATAATAATGTCATAGTAATTGATTAATTAATGGAAATAAAAAATGATATTAAAACATTAAAATAAATAATATTTGACATAATTAATGACATCCATGAATTTTATAGATAATTTAGAAATGTTAGTGATATATTATAAGTTTTTGTTTGAAGTTATCATGATGTTAGGATATTTTTCAAAAAGAAAAATATATTAATAGTATCAAAAATGAAAAAAATGATACTTTAAAATAAATAATATTTTATTAAATAATATAAAATTCACAAAAACATAATTTAGTCCAAATAACTACAATAAGGTTAAATATATCATCAATGATCCATTTGGGGTTCTTTTATCATTTTATAATAACTATATTATCCCTAAAGAGTAAAAAAATTCATGGTTAGAGTTAAAGGGTTTAACTAATGGTTAAAGGCAAATGATAAGGTTAACATTGTGACCTAAACATGTATAAAATTTTTTTAGAGGATTTATAACCATACTCATCTTATGTTTTAAATAACTGACTTTGAAGACATTTTTAATTATAAAATAACATATATTAATTTAATATTTTGGGAGTTTCCTAAAATGACCCTCTTAATTTATAAAAAAGAAATTTTCTCTCTCAATTCCTTACACCAATTTGAACCTTTAAGATCGACCACACCCTACCCATTTATCTTTTTAACTTCCATATACACATATTAGAGCTTCTAGTCTTCTCAAAAGCCTAACCTTAGCGTCTCTAAGAGGAGATCTGTAGAGACCCAACCCCAAAAGGCCCGAAGATGGTGTCTACTACTATTGCATTGTAATGATTACATGGAATTAAATCCCAAAGGACTGAGAGTTTAGTATTCTTGATAAAATAAATATATACGTGAGGAAATAATATACTAATTACTACATATTTTTCTTCTTATTTCTAAATAAATAGCTTGGAGGATAACTCAAATCTAGTTTATAAATCCCTACATATCATTCATAGTATGTTTAATGGATTCCTAGGTATATAAATATAATAAGGGTGCAGAAAAATGATTAGTAAGGTCAAAATATAGTGGGATAAATAACGAATCAATGAGAATGATAATTATGAAATGATGAATAACTAAATTCACATGCCATTTAATCAATAAACTGAGAAGGAGGTGCATAAACAACATGACAAGGTAATAAATGAAAACACATAACATTAAAATAACTTGATAAGAAAAAAGAAATATGGTAAGGTACAAAACTAAAACACATACTATCTAAATAATTAAAAATTAAATGTATCCATAGATATGTTGACACAAAATATCATGGATGAATAATAAATTAAACTAAATTTGGAAAATTCTTTCTTCATGGACGTCATGTTTAAGGCACATGAAAACCTATACCATCAAGACCTTTAGCACGATGGTTTAAAATATTCTAATTTGCACAAATAATTTGTCTCATGAGAAACTATCGATGCATTTAGGATCTATATAATGTTTATTATACTCCCATAATTTATTTCCCAAATAATTTCTCAAATTGAATAATAAAAATAAATAATATGCCTTATCAAATATCTTAATTGAATAAAGAAGATGAAATTATCAATATTTTCTGAAATAATAAAATAACTGTAAAAGTAGAAATCATATGTAAAATGGTATCTGGTTTAGGAAATAGTAACATCCAAGATGAATGAAATGGATAATTAGGGGTAAATTCAATGATCAATGATCAATGGAGATTGAATATTTCAAGGGGAATAAAAAATAAATCAAGGAAGTGAATGTTAGTACTATCATTAGAAAAATCAATAATAAACAATTCAAAGGAAAAATAAAGTTGATATCAATAAAATAAATCTTAAGTGGAGTAAAAATAAAGGGTTCACTACTACAAAATAGGCCTTTAAAAGTGCTAGATTTTTTTTATCAATTCTAATAAAACACTGAAAATATGAGCGTGGTTAAAAGTTCAAAACATTATCAATGCTAAAAAAGCACTGTAAAAGTCTGCCTTTAACAATGATAAAAACATTGTTAAAACGGTCTTTTAACAACAATTTTTTAGTGAGGTTGAAGGGGTCCTTTAATAACACTGTTTTAGTAATGATAAAGCAAGCACTGTTAAAGGGGGTACAATTATATTTTTTTGGACACCTATGAGTGTGACCCCCTTTATCAGCACTTCCAGGAACCCTTTAATAGCGATCCACCCCACTTTATCAGTGCTTTTCTCCCCGCCAACAGCTATCATCACTTTGTGAATTTCTATCCTTATGCACATCTTCATGAATTCAAACCCTACACCTCTCCTTCGAAGATGGAACACCTTTACCTCTACACTATGTTGTTTTTATGACTATTTAATGATATTTCTGTTTATATATATATATATATATATATATTTACATACATATATATATATAATTATTTTAAAATACTTTTATACAATATATATGTGTGTGTGTGTGTGTGATATATATATACTTATATTTATTTAAATATATTATATATTATATTCATTTCTATATAATAGAATAGAATATAAATATATATCTCTTTATTAATACACACATATGTATATGTATATATAATGTAAAAAAGTCTAGATATTATTTTAAATACATATTTATAATATGTATTTATTTACTTATATTAGAATATACATTTGTACATAAATATGTTGATATATTTATTTATATGAGTGATTTATTAAAAGTAAACATAAGAAACATGCATATATTTAATTATAAATAAGATTAAATTATAAAAAATGAATAAAATATTAAAACCATAATATCAATATAAATGAAATACCTAGGAATAAAATTAGTCACCACCAAAAAAGGCAATAATACCCCCTTAAAATAGGTTTAAAATCCATCGAATGTCAAAAAATCAGGGTACCCTGACTAAAAACTCTAATCTTTAGATCTTATGAGATTTTTGGCCTTTAAACATGTAATAGAGGTTTAACATTGTCACTAAGCGTATAGATCTCATCAAAAAATTTGATTTGATATGTGGTAGAGCATAAATGGACACCGAGGTGAAAAGTTATCACTGCTTGAAGCTTGAGTTACATTTTCAACTTATTTTAAAGATTTTACTATTTTTCTGATTTTCTATCTTCAAATTGATATTAAATGACTACTAATCAGAAATAATAAGAAAATTATTACTTAAAAATATTTATTTATTTATTTTGTATTCCATTTTCAAAAAATATCTTATATATTAATTGTAAAATTCTATTTACCTTATCCAAAACATATTTTAAAAAATATATATTATATTTATATTAATATAAATATATTTGTATATTAATATATTTTTCTTAAAGAATTTTTAATAAGTATACCTTTAGCAGTGCTACTAAAAAAAATTTGATAAAGAGGGGTCTTTAGAAGCACTTCTAAAAAAGTGATGATAATGACCCCCCTTTAACAGTGTTCTTTTACAAGTTTTGTTAAATGATCCCATTTACCAGTGATTTTTAAAAGTGCTGATAAAGGTACCCCTTTAACAATGTTTTTTTATCATTATTAAAGACCTCCTTTAACAATGTTTTTTTAGCACTGACTAAGGGGGTTTTAACATCATTTTTAGCTAGTGCTATTAAAGCTATTTTATTGGATGAACCTAGTTTTGTAGTAGTTTCTTTTGATGCTGATGAATATAAATACTATAAAACTATCTTCAAAAAAAATTGGAGAAAATATCCTATGATTTTGAAAACATTTTCGAAAAAATTTTCTTTGAAAATAACCTTTGAAAAAAAAAATTATTTATAAAGTAACCTTTTAGACATGAAAGGGAAGCTTCAAAGAAATGACGATAGGTAAATCCATACTGTTCTTGTGAGGTAAAAGAACATTCTATTTGCACGGTAAAATCTTAAAAAACATTGTTTTAATAGAGAAAAGAATATTCCTTTGAAAACAATGGTAAATGAAAAAATGGATAAAAACTTCTTTACCAAATAATTTTAAAAATATTTTTGAAAATATTCTAATAAAACATGATTTTTAAAAGAAAACAGGTTCTCCAACTAAGTAGACAAATAATGTTGGGTTTTCTTAAAAAAATATAAAACATTTTCAGTACCAAATAGTGTAAAAATGTTAATAATACTTGAAAATAGTCATGAATAACTAGATAATAATGAAATGATTTGTTGAAAATATTTTATACAATTTCCTCTAATGGAAGTTACATTGCAAGATCATTAGTATTATTCTTAAGGAAAATAATCTTTAAACATCCCAAGGTGTCCCATACAACCTTGAAAATTTTTAAATCATAAGCCCCATGAAGGAATAACATTGAATGAAATTTTCAAATACATTGACAATAAAATAATTCATGATATTATATATCAAAATTGGTAGTATATACACCACAATAAATAATAAAATTTTGAATATGAAATTTATCTTACAGATGTAAAAAGTGTAATGAGAATCCATTACCTTGAGTTTCCTTTTGGGTGAACATCCTTTCACTTCGTGTATAATAAACTTATTTTAATTTTCTAATTTATTGAGAAAAATTTTCAAGTTTATAATTAATTTTATTTCACTTTTTACTACGTTTTATACAACTACTTGTAAAATTCTATTTACGTTGGGTGTTTAGAACAAATTCGGATTATGTGTCATAAACAACATTGGTAGGTCAACTATGGTTAAAGGGGTCATTATATAACATCTCAAAAATAATAATAATGAAATAATTATCATCTGTTTTCCTTAATTATTAATTTAAAATAAATTATTAAATACGGTTATGAAAAACGAACCAACGTTACAATCATGGAGATTGTACGTTGTACGTATGCATGAGTAATGCTCTTATTTTTCAATGATTGTTATGGAGAGAAGGAAAGTAAAACCATATCATTCCAAAATGAACATTATATCATAAATAACATATTATTAAATTATATATACTTTTATATATAATTATTGTGATGTAAAATGAATCACGTCGTGTTGAGGAGATGGTAGTCCACATATCCACGAACGACATTATCACTTTTTAAGTGTGGAAAATAATAATAAAGAATATGATATATATATATATAGTATATATACAGTAATGAAATTATTTCATTAGCATCATATATGGTTTTTTTATGTCACATATTTTTAATTATAATCATCGTTTATACATTCCAAGGATCATGTGAACAAATCACTTCGCTTTGAGGGTACAGTAATCCACACTTTCTCAAACAATGTTATCGTATTAAAAAATTGAATGTATTAAAGGCATGTGTTAAAAACAATTAAATAAATATAAATAATTAATTAATATCATATATATAATATATAAACAGAGTGTCCCTCATAATTTCCAACCATGAAATTTGGTAATGGAAAATGAACAATCATTATTTCGTGAGGCTATAGTTTGTCATACACAGAAACAATACGTTCGTTACCCATTATATGGAAGTGTGTGTAAGTGTAGGTATAAACATTATCATAAAAAAATACTAGTATATTAAGGATAATTTTTTTTATATAATAATATAATAAGAATATATTAGGGGATGGAGAATGGAAATAAAACAAGAAAGCTTGAGAGAAGACATTACCTCTTAATCGGGTAACAACTTTAAGTTTCTACCAAAATTATTTTTTGGAAAGATTTATACTAAAATGGATTCTTAATGTTCTAGTGGAGGGGTGTTGTGAATATATATGGGAATATATTTTTCAAATATAAGTGGTCTGAGATGTGTTATGAATGTGGAGAGGTGGCGGCCTTTTATAAGGGAGGAAAAGGACTCACTTGGTCTTTTGAAATCAAGGTAGGTGTACCCATGTTTTAAACAAATAAAATGTCATAAAAAACCAACAAAAATCAATAATGAAAGGTTAATGTCCTAATTATGTCCATAAAAGGGGGTTTGGAGAAGTTTTTAGGTCATTGGGCCCCTTATGTTAAAGGTTTATTCCTTTATTAAACTTAATTTTACCTTAATAATTGTAATAAATTTTTATTACTTTCACTAATATTTTTACAAAAAACAAATGTGGTCTTATTAGAAATTATAAATTATTTTTATTCCAATTATGGAATCAAATTTTTCCAAATTCAAATCACATAAGTGGTAGAAATTAATTTAAATTTAATCCCCAATATGGGACGACAATGCATGTTTTTAAGGTAAAAAGGCATGAAGGTTTTCATTTTTTTATTATAAATTTAAAATTAAATTTATTTCAATGAAATAAATTGTATTAATTTATAAAAAGATTATCTAATTAAACTTTAAAACCAATTAAAAATATAATTTAACCTTATAAATAAATTAGATATAAAAGAAGTTTTCAACTAATACTCAGTATTTTTAACTATTCATTAAATATGAAATGCTTCAGAAAAATATCAAAAATTCACCATAAAATAATTATTCTATTTATATTTCCATGATTACAATTATTGTTAGATATTAAACCAATTAAAGTGTCAAAATTCTAATTTAAAATGGGTTCTCTATTAAAAGGTGATAAAATTTCCTTATAAACATATAGGTTTTATATGTAAAATAGAGTTTATTCTTATATTATGCATATCAAAAATAATGGATTAATATACAAAATATTTTATTTATTATATAAAATATATATTCCATTAATATCATTCATTAATTTTAATTAACTATGTTTATTAAGGCAAAACTCTGTTGGATGTATATAAATAATAATATTTATTTTTTATATTCAATTGGTTCTTCTTTTCATTTATCATTAGTTGGTAACCAATGAATTCATTTTATATTTATATAAACCATAAATTTTTATAAGTTAGTTAGAACTATTTATAACTGCTAACATAAAAGCAAGGTTATATCATACTATATTAAATAATAATATTTTAAAAATACATTATTATTTGGTGAAAATCGGTCTTGCGTGTAATGGAAGCTATCAAGGAAGGTCATTTTTTCATGTAACACAAGCTATCGAGGAAGGACACTCTTCCATGTAACAGAATCTATCAAGAAAGGCCTCTATTGCATGCAACACAAGATAACTCGGTGTTGCTTGAATTGAAATACATAGAATCTATTTTAAATAGAAAATATTTTATAAAGTATCTAGATATTATAATACCTTACGTGTTCAGGGTCGCATGTCATACACGCTATCTAATAAAAGGTTCTTACTTTAGATTTTCAGTTCATCACATTCTCCCCACCTTATATAAATTACATCCTCGCAATTTAAACTCGGTCATGATGATAGATTGTTTGATACATCCTATGTTTTAAATCCCACATCATGAGAAGGGTTTATAAGTCATACTCTATAAAAGATAGAATAGAAATTACATTGGTCACATGGAATACCATGTAACTAGGTCTCTAAGTAGGATAACATCAGTGTAAAGTAGAGATACATACTTGCAGTAAAAATGTAAATATTTATAAGAAGTGAATGGGGACATCAATAAAAAACAAGTGAATGATCAATGGAAAGTTGAGGACCTCAAAGCCAAAAATCTACGATGATTTAGATGACCACCGATTCAACAGAAATTAAGATATTAGGAAAACATTTTATTTTTATGACATTTTCCAAATGTTGGGTAATTATTTTACAACTTAAGAATATAATGAAATATTCGTACATGATATGATTCAATTTCATATGAAAAATGCTAAATTTTTGTTGTTCTTTGATCAAATTATAATTCATTCCTTTACTCCTAGAAATTAATTACCAATAATTATTTTTATGCCTGAATCACTAAAAAAAACATTTAATGGATCGTGAGG
The DNA here is from genome assembly GCA_963277665.1 of Viscum album. Lineage (NCBI taxonomy): Eukaryota > Viridiplantae > Streptophyta > Magnoliopsida > Santalales > Viscaceae > Viscum > Viscum album. Next base: position 975,502,112 of record OY728148.1, read on the forward strand.
CCTATAAAAGAGTGAAAATTATAACTATTTTCTTTAACTATCTTCCAAAACTAATATTGTTAACAGATTAATATCTAATCCTCAAAAGTGAAACTACGGGTTTATCATTCACATTTATTCATCAAAATGTTTAACTAAAAACAATGAAAAATTAACCAAGAAATTTCATAGGTTAGTGGTTGGAAAGAAACCCTTGTCATCATTTGGTCATGGGTTTAATAACCACAGCCTTTCCAGATTTGATTGGTTATCACCGAGCTTATATGTCATCCTTTTCTAAAAGAAATTAATATAATTCATAAAATAAATATGATGGAAATCCATTAAATTAGGTTAATCACAAAATAGACTTATAACTAAAATTTTCAATACAACCCTAATACATAAATACTTCATCCACTTATTTCCACATAGATCTCTCATTGGTCTAGAGTTTATCCATAATATCATTTATAGTATTTTTAAATCATGATACCCTATTTTCAATCTGAACACCCTTGTTTTAACCTAGGTTATTCATTTTCAAAATCCTTCATGGTGGTTTTTAAAGAAAATCAAAATTATCCTAAACATATACCCCAGGCATGTCAAAGAAGTTGTGCAGTAAGGTTAATGGCCTAATTATTTCCATAAAATTAGTTTTGGAAAAATCATGAACTTGAACCATACATTGTGGAAATGAATGTCGACATGTCACTGATCCTATGCGATCAAGGATATCAAATGGGCCAATATTACTCTGGCTAAAACATCCATTTCTTTACAAAGTGTATGCCTCTCTTCCATGGTTATATTCAAAAGAAAACATTTTCTCTAACATCAAAATTAAATTCCCTTTAGAAGTAGTCAGTATAGCTCTTTTACAGACTCTAGGTAGCTTTTATATGTTTTTATATGGATTGAAACTTATTTGTCATCACTTTCACAAGATTAGGTCCATGTATCATTCATTCCAAAACTTCATCCTAAAACATTTTGAGTTCTACATTGATTTACCTGTAAAGATTAATATAGATCCATTTAAATACTCAAGTGGAAGTTTATTTTATATGAGAACTCAACCAATGGGACATGTTGATCACATCCTCCTTTAAATTCCATAACGTGTTATCTTAGCATGTCCTCAAGTTTTTGAATAGTCCTTTTAGATTTTCCATCAGTTTGGGGGTGATAGGTCGTGCTAAAATTTAATTTAGTACTAAAATCTTATTGAATGCTTCTATAGAATTTAGCGGTGAAACTTGGATCACAATCAAATATAATCGAAGTGGAACCTCATGAATCATCACCATTTCCTTCACATATATTTGGAAATTTTTTCAAGTGAGAAATCTTCCCAAATAGTGATATAGTGGTCAGTCTTGGTGATATGATCCACCAAAAACCATATCATATTTTTTATGTGGATGTTTATGGGAGACTGGTTATAATTTCCATGGTGATAATCACCCATTTCTACATTGTTATAAGAAATTGTTTCATCATCCCTTTGTAATTCTGTCACTCTACTTTAACTTGATGGCATACCAAACACCTTGATATATACTCCATAATATCCTTCTTCATGTTTTCCCATCAAAAGTTTCCTCAAAGATCATGGAACATATTGGTACTTCTAGGGTGGTGTAGAAAGATATGCTATGTGCATTATACAATAGCATGGTCTTTATCTCAGGTGATGAAGGAAAAAAAGTCTCATAAAAAACTAAATTACACCATCATCATCAATTTGGAACTCAGGTTGCTCCCCTTCCTTTTTTGATTTCAACAGTTTTTAGCTCCAGATCATCCCTTTATGTATCCTTGATATTCTCTTAGATAGATGGTTGGGAAATCATTTGGGAGAGGTAGGATGTATTCCACATCATTGTGATTTCAAGATATATCCATTTCATATACAAAAATATATGTTCTCTCACAATTTTCATCATGGATATAGTAGCATGTTTTTTCTGTTAAGAGCATCATCTACCTTATTCGCCTTTCTCAGATTGTATTAAATCGAGAAATTGTAGTCCATGCTTAGATCAAACCATTTTCTTTGATGCATATTGATATACTTCAATGTGAATATATACTTTAGACTCTCATAATCATTATATATGTCAAACTTCTCACCATAAAGATAGTGCGGCCAAATATTTAGAGCAAATATCATATCTTCAAACTCTAGATCATGCACCTGGTAGTTCTTCTCATGGATCATTAACTATCATGAGGAATATGATATCACTTTATCATTCTGCATGAGTACACAACCCAATACTTTCTTTGAATCATCACTATATATCACAAAACCTTCTCCACTTATTGGTAGTGTGTGTACATGTTATGACCAAGATGATAAAGATGACTATCATATTTAGGTATTATTTTTCTGTCAAGGAATTTTAGGGAAAAAATAAATAACCTCACTTTTTATTTGGTGAAAATCAGAATGACCATCGTATTCAAGAAAATAATATCACAATGGTTAAGAAAGTCCATTGTATTTGGAATATGTTATTGGGATGAAGTGGATCATTATACTCACCCTATGTTTGGAATGAAAGGTTTAATTGTAATGGGGAAAAATATTCTACTAATCATTTTCAGTTTGATCATAATTATACCAATCGTATTCAGGTTGAGAAGGAATGAATGATGTTGATAAAATATAGGTAAGTAGAAACACATTATTAGGTAGGTTATATGACGATGAAGCTGATATTCAACATAATAAAAGTCATGAAGGAATTAAGGGTACTTGCTGAAAGTTTATGAAAGAATAAATTTGATGAATTTGAATCATTCCTGTCCCAAGATCATCATAATGATATTTCTGGATGAATAATTGTTTAATGACCAAGTAGGCTTATCATAATGAAGGTGATATTTTTTAGTCATACTAAATGCCAAAAAGATTTAAATCCTCAATGAAGGAAATTAGCGAGAATCATATTCAAAAAAGAAATAAGCTCTTAATGTTGATCCATTAGATTTAGTATGTCATCATATTCATCAATGGTTGAATGTTTTGTGATAAAAATTGACCGGGATCATATTTAGAAGTGAAACAAGTTGTTGAAGTTGAAGCTGTTGATACCGGTGCATCGGACTCGGTATGCCATCATAATCATCAGAGTAAGAATTGTTTGAAACTGATAAATGTAAAGAAAATGAAATGTACGTGGTGGAAAATATGAAGAATAAATTATAATATTTATCAATAATGCATTCAACCATTTAAAATAGGTTTAATTACATTGTTTATCATTCAAGTGGGTCAAGAGAAGAGATAAAGAAGAATATATTATTTTAAATTTGTCTTCATCGTAATGAGGCCAATCATAATGAAAAATCAGAATAGGAAATTAGAATCAGAATAATGTTATTAAATAAAGTATAATGTATAGATAATGCTATTTGAAGATTAATGATGGTTCGAGAAGTGTTGAGAAGAGTTTATGAAGGCAAGATGCACCAGAAATTCAAAGAACATATAGATTTGTAAAATGTAATTAAGGGGAAAAAATTCTAGGAAACCCACCCAAACCATTTTCATGGTGAGTATAAAAGAGAAATTACTTTGTAATTTATGATAGATGTACTATTCATGGTGAATAAGAGACAAGGTAGATCTTTAGAGAGAATAAGAGGTTTCCCAATTGAATATTTTTGAAGAAGTATTTCAGATAGATGAATAATATGAGAAGAGACAAGATTATATTCAACTGGTCATCGTATTGGGCTGAATATTCAGACTGAAAAAATCGTGTTGGGATTTCTATATTGTAGAAGAAATAGTTCAGAATTTTCTCAAATATATTCTAACAAAGGCATGTATTTTCTTATTGATCAATTAGACTAGGAGAATCACACTGAGTATTAGAACAATGTCCATAAAAGTTCTTACCAACTTCTAGGTAAGAAAGTAAATATTTTTTATAAAAAAGAACACATTTGTAAAAGTTGATAAAGAAGCATCATAACTTGTTTTGTTACAACATTTTTTATTACATCATTTGTTTTGGAAGGATAATATGCACTATTGAATTGTTTACATAGTGACACACAAGTTAAAGGGCATATCCTACTCATGGTATTCCACACAAAATAATTTTATTCTAGTAGATTGTTTGATATTAGATCATTTTCGAACAATACCATGGATGTAAATATTCTTGTTTAATAATAAACCTTGTAAATTCTTGTGTTCTTATAGATGTTGGTTTTAATTATTTTAAATAGGAAAATAAATATTTAACAGGAGGCAAATGTTTTTTAATAAGTAAGGAAATATAAAAGAAAAAAATATCACTAATTCACCCCTCCACCTATCATTGATACAATTATCTTAATTGGGAAATTACAATTAGTATCAGAGACAGGTTCCCATTATTTATTCTTTGTTGATGTTTTGAAGAGAAGTTGATTGATAATTTGAATTGTGTCAACAATAAAGGAATCCTAGTTTTCTATGGTAAGAATTATCATATCTAGAAATATTTAATGTTTCCCCATCTTATGTTTATTAGATATGATTTTTTGAAGATTCAACAGATGTATTTCCTCTTATTGATGATAATGTTCATCTTAATCTATTGATAAGAATAATCTTGAGAGTGATGGAAGGGACAAGAATTATTTACTATCATCACTTTCTAAAAGTGAAATTTTAAGGGTGAAGGGTGTTTCCATAGATAAAGGTATATGGGATAAGTTTAAAAACATATATGAACGCAATACAAAAGTTAATAAGAAAAATTACAAATCTAGAGGATGAAGTATGAATACATGAAAATGGGTGGGTATGAATCTACTGGGGACTTATTTACCAAGTTAAATAACATCATCAACACTATCAGATGTCTTAGTAAAATTTTTGAGGATTATATTGCTATTTAAAAGATATAAAGAATTATTCCCAACTAGTTTGATGCTAAATTTTAATAATTAGAAGATAGATATCATAAAAAATTATATATAGTTTATTTTCATAGAAATCTCATCACTTATAAAATAATAAGGTATAAAGATATGAAAATAAAAAATTGATATAGAAATTTCATTCAAGACTACGATGAAATATAATTCAAAGATGATTATTATTGAAGAAGAAGGTGGTTGTTTTGATTCTGAAAATGAGGTATGTAAAAATCTTGATGATATTTTATCCTTATTTTCTAAAAATGTGAGAAGAGGTACAGGTAAATATAAATGGAATTTTCCCTTGAAATGTTTTGAATATGAATTCATTGGGCACATAACAAAAAATTTCCACACAGAAAGAAATAAAAATATGGTGATGAAGAAGAAATAAGGCCAAGAAGGTCATGGAAAAAATAGGGTGGAACGGAAAATTTTATTCCATCGAGAAGGGTAAAAAATTCTCAAAATATAAAAGGTGTATTTTCTTATCTAATGATGAATAATAAGACGATAGTAAAGCTAAATCCAAAAATTCTACTGAGCATGATGGTGAGAATACTTTTAGTGAAATAATTAATGATGAATATTTCATAATCAGCCGTTCTTATTAAGAAGAAACTCAACTTTAATTTAATTTAAAATAAGATTTGAAATATATTTGAGAAATATTTAATGTCTGGAAAAACAAAACAAGAAGTTTGAAGATGAATGTTCCTCATAAAAAATCCATGAAATTTTTTTAGATGAGATGAAAAAGATGCAACTGGATATTAGTGATTTGAAAAAATATCTCAAGGAAGAAAAGAATTGTAATGAACATCGTGAATTGAAGTTAAAGGCATAAAAATAATCACTATAACTTACCTAGTAAAAAATATAATGATGAAAATAAAATTATATTATCCAAAAACTCTATATGTGCAGTTGGTGAAATTTTTCATAAGGAAAAACCTGATATGGAAAAAAATGTAACCATCCATAGTTGATAAGAATGATAGAATTATTTCTGGAAATAAGAAAGCTTCGAAATTTATGTATGTGGGTAATATTAACAATGCTGAGAATTCATACGTTTTTGAAAACCCCGATTCTAAAAATGCTTATAAACATTATGAATATGTAAATGTTTCTATTATTTATAGTTATGATAAGGATAAAAGGATAAATAAGCTAAAAAAGAAGATTCTAATTGACAATAGAATGGTTATTGGTCAACAAAATTCAGATAAGATGGTTTCTAAGAATCATATTCATAACTCCAGTCATTATGGAAGATATAGAGGAAAATATTTTTTCTATGGTTACTACTGGTATTGTGATGGAATCATAAAATAATCAAATATGTGTTGGTTCAACCAACAACATTACTTATATTCCATAGTTTATTATAGTCATAGGTTTAGGGGAGTCAATCTTCTCAAAAGAATAATTAGGAAAATAGAGTTATAAAGAAATCTGATAATGATGGTGTAAAAATTAAAAATAGGTTCCAACCCCAAGAAACTCTTTGTAAAAGATGTGAACAACCAGGTCATCTTGCTAAGGATTTTATTTTTTTTGTTACCGGCACCATATAATTTTCATAACATTTCTCATAAGCCCGAGGTGAAGAAAGAAAAATCTCTTGTTGTTAAAACTACCCTCTAATCATTTAAAGCTGAACGACCTTGGATTCTTGATAGTGGGTGTTCCTCACACATGAAAGGATATTTAAATTTATTAAATAATTTAAAGGACTTTAGAGAGGTAACTATGACATTCAACAAGGATGAAACAATATTAATCAAAGGTGTTGGATCATCTATTATTAGGAAATAAAATTTTAAATCTAAGAAATATTAATATTTTGATGAGTTGAAACATCACGTCTTGAGTGTTTCATAATTTTGTGATGAAGGTAACAAATTCACCTTTGAGAAAGATGTATTTTTTGTGAAAATTGGTAAGGATGAAAAGATAGTTACAAGAGGCCAACACACAAACGGAAATATATTTCAATTTGGTGAGGTACAAAACTCTTATTACTTGGGTATGGTAGAAGAATATTAATTATGGCACAAAAGGATGGGAAACATGTGTCAAATAAAAAATTGCAAGTTATGAAAGTGATATTGTGGTCAATATATTCTTTATTTTCAATGAATAAGATATTTTTGTTGCACTATTTTTCATAAGGGAAAAATTACAAAGTCTGTGTATAAGAAAGTTGAGATTTTTTCAAAACATCCCTTGAAACTTATTCATTCTGACATCTATGGACCAATGAGAAAACACTCAAAAAATGATGATAATTAATTCATACCTTTCATTTATGAATTTAATCACATTACTTGTATAATGAATATAAAACATAAAACATATGATCTAAGAATGTTTAAAGGTTTTAGGAGAAAAGCTAAGAAGAAAAGTGAGTATTTAGTGAAAAAGATGAAAACTTATAATTCTGGTGAGTATAAGAATGAAGTATTTGAAATATATACTAAGAATAATGGAATTTTTAATGAATATGGTACCCTATACACACCTCAAAAAAATGCGGTTGATGAATGGAAGAATAGATGTTTGGTGGAAATGGGAAGAACTATGTTACTTGAAAAAGGTCTTTCTCATTCGTATTGGAGGAAACCCATGAGTTCTATTGTTTATATTCAAAACTGATGTTCCTATATGCCATGTTTTTATATTACTCTATAAATAAAAATTTATAGAAAAACTAAATGTTTGAAACACTTAATATTTTTCAGGAGTCCATGAATTATAAAGAAGAATGGTTGAAATCTCGGAAAGTTTGAGCAGGAAGGTGAAGATGGAATTTTTCTTGGTTATTCTCTAGAAGGAAAAGGATATATATGTTTCAACAAAGAAATATAAAGAATTTTTTATTCTAATAATTTGAAAGATATTGAAAAATATATTAAGGATAAATATAATCAAACATATAAGGAAGTTGAACAGGATTAAGAACGTTTTGTCAACTTTTCTGATAAATATACACCCAATTGTAATCCCACTCAAAAACAAGAATCAGACTCAGCTATTTCATGTGATGAAGAAGAATCTCTAAAATCTCGCCCCAATATGAGGAAGCTAGTGAAAACCTAGAACATTATTGGTGATCAATATAAAAAGGATCAAACAGTAAGAACAAAAAATTCTATTACACATAATTCTTTGTATTCAAAAATTGGGTCGAATGATGTGAAATAAGATTTTGAGTATCTAGAATGGGTTCAGTCCATGAATGAAGTGTTACACCAGATAGAAAAGAATGATTCATAGGAACTCGTAACTAATCCAGATAAAAAAAATTCTATTGGTACAAATTGGTTTTCCCAGAACAAAATGAATGAATAAGGTGAAGTGATAACAAACAATGAAATATTAGTTTGTAAATGTTACATTAAAATTGAATGTATTGATTTTGATGAAACTTTTTCTCTCAAGGAAAGGTTAGAAACTGTCAAAGAAATTCTTGTTATTTCTACACAATGGAGTTACAAAAATTCTCAAATGGATTTAAAGTCTGAAATTATAAATGTTGATCTTAATGAGGATGTTTATATTGAATAGCCTTGTGGATTTGTTGTTCGGAAAGAGGAATGTTATATGTGCATATTTAATAAATCTGTTTATGTACTAATGAAATCTATGAGGGCATAGTATTCCAAAATGGATACTTTCGTAAGGAATACGAGTTTTAAGAAAGGAATAGTTGATAACAATATTTACATCAATGAAATTCAAGAGTTTTCCTTCATCATAATTGTTTATATTAATGACATTATCTTTACTAGGAATAATGAAAGATCTTGTGAAAAGATTTCTAAATAAATGAAAAATTTGTTTGATATTTCCATGTTGGGAGAGATGAAATACTTTATTGGGTTACTAATTTTATAATAGAAGAAACACATTTTTTTCTCAAGAAAATTATTCTAAAGAAATTCATAAAAAGTTCGGTATAGAAAATTCAAAACTAGTTTACACCTCAATATAAGTGGGAACCGAGTAGAGTAAAGATGGAGAATATAAGAAAGTTGATCAGAAAGAGTTTCCAAAGTTGATTGGAATTTTTTTATATTTTACTAACTTAGGACCCAATATTGTTTAATAAGTTACCATATATGAAAGATTTTATAGTGATCCTAAATAATAAAATTTACTTTCTAGAAAAATAATCCTCAAATACATCCACGGACCAAAAATTTTCGAAATCAGGTATGATAGCTTTGAAAGTATTGATTTTTTGGTCATTTAGATACTTATTGGGTAGTAAATGTTAATGATAGAAGATCAACCTCAGGTGGAGATTTATTTTTAGGTAAAAGTTATGTTATTTAAAATATAAAGAAATTGAATTCAGTAACTTTCATTACAAATGAATATGAATAATTTTCTACTACACAATCTGCTACCCAACTTATGTGGATGATGAATCAGTTAAAATACTAACATGTTGAATTGAAGTTACCCTTTATCTTGGGTTGTGATAATCAAAGTGAAATCAACCTTTCCATGAATTTGGTAAAACATTCTCATTCAAAACATAATGATCCCAAAAATTATTTCATCAAATATTGTGTGTAGAATAATGAGTTTATGTTTGGGTATTTTTTGTAAATCGGAACAAATTGTTTACATTTTCACAAAATCGATACCCAAGGAAGAATTCTCTAAATTGAGCTTGATCAAGGTCATCTATCCTCTTTCTCGTCAAGGTTGAGGTATATGTTTTTTTCACTCTCTCATCTTATCTTTGGAAGGTGTTTTCAAGGGGGTATTTTTTTTATAAATCTATCATTATGGAAGTTTGTAAATAGTGAGAGTTCTGGGTAAATTGTGAATTCATCATTGTAAGTTTGTGAACTATTTTAACTGTTTGTTGGAGTGGTTGTTCGAAACAATTTTTTTTGTATTCTATGGGAGTTTAAAATTTGATTAAGAATAGATGAAGAAATTTTTCATAATCACTACTTTTGTAAATCGTGAATTTTATGTCAATAATTCTTGTTTCCTACAATGATTTAGCATAAGTAGTCTTATAATTATTGATAAGTAATACATAGCTTAAGGATAAAAAGTTCAGTGATTTATGAAACTTGGTTGACAGAAAATTCCAAAGTGGGAGATTGTTACGACCTAGATGATAAATATGAATATCATATTCATGTATTTTCATATGTTTTCAATGGAGTTTAATAAGAAAATTAATCACCTCACTTTGAAATTGATAAAAATTGGACTGACCATCATATTCAATAAAATCAGACTCACGGTGGTTAAGAAATTCCATCACATTGGGAATATGTTTTATGGATAAAGAGGATCATAGAACTCAGCCAAAGTTTGGAATTAAATGTTTGATCATAATGGGGAATAATTTCAGTCTACCTAACATTGATGAAAATGTGATGTTTCTTTTCTGATCGTGGAGTTCTAAAAAATCATAAGTATGTTGTAAAACATGTGATGAAAGCATGATGAATGAAATGGGAGAAAAATATTATTCCAATCATATTTAGTGGGATTGTAATCATGTCAATAGTACTCTAGATGAGTAGGAAATAAATATGTTTATGAATGGTTGGGAAGTTGCAATAATTTACATGGTAAGTGAGATGATGCTAAAGTTGATCTTGAAAGTAATAAAATCACAAATTAAGTCATGATACTTGTTAAAAGTTTATGAAAGAAGAAAGATTATGTATTTTAATCATTCTGGTCTAAAGATCATCCTAATGATATTTCTGGATATAGATTTGTTTAATGGAAGGGTAAGATAGTCCTAATAAAGGCTCTAATTTTCGGTCGGACTAAAATCTAGAAGATTTAAATCCTTGAAGAAAGAAGTTTTTGAGAATCGTATTCGAAAAATAAATATGTTACTAATATTGATCAATCGAATTCAGTATGTCATCATATTAATTAGAGGCAGTATTGTTTGATATAAAAATTTATTGGTATCATATTCAGAAGAGAACTAATTTGTTGATATTGAAGCAGGTGATACCGGTCCATACTCGGTATGTGATAATAACCATCAAAGGAATATTATTTTGGAACTGATGAATGAAAAGAATAGGAAAATTATGTGCTGGCCAATATGGAGAAGAAATTAATAGCTATATCAATAATTTAGTTAAGCATTTAAATATTTTAATTTATATTGTTTATAATACAAGTGAGTCAAGAGAAGATATGAAGAATAATATATAGTTTTAAATTTGTATTCATCCTAATAAAGAAGGTCGTAAGAACAAATTGAAATGGGAAATCAGAATTAGAATGATGTTTACAGAAATTCTAAAGTTGATTTGAAGTTGTGAGAAGATTTGAGATTGTTAAATAAGTGTTGAGAAGAGATTATAAACATAATATGAACCCAAAAATCAAAGGAACGTGTAGATTCAGAAAATTTGATTGAGTGGGAAATTTTTTAGGAATCACACCCAAAACATTTTTTGGATTTTTATAAAAGGGAAAGTACTATGTACTTTTGAAAAATGTACTATTCACAAAGAAGAATAGAGAATACATGGTACTAGAGAAAAGAAGAGGTTTCCATATTTTGTTTTGTTGTATTCAACTGGTCATCTGATTGGGTTGAATCATCGGACTGGGAAAATTATATTGGGATTTTTGGATTGAAGAAGAAGTGGTTCAGAATTTTATCAACCATATTCTGAAAAAGTTATATATTTTTCATATTGAGAAATAAAACTAGTATAATCAAACTGGGATAATTTGATTTCGAAATCATACTGAGTTTTGTAACAAAATTTAGAAAAGTACTTACCAACATCTATGTATGAAATTGAATAATTTTTTAAAAAATAATTCATTTGTGAAAGTTGATAAAGAATCACCATATCATGTGTTGTTACAAAACACTGTATTTCATCATTTGTTATAGAAGGATCACATTCACTATTGAATTTTTTATATAGAGCTACATGAGTGAAATGGAATATCCTAGTCATTCTATTCCACACAAATGGATTTTTTTCTAACAGATTGTGTGGTATTAGATCATTTCAAAATCATGGAAAGGATGTAGTTATTCTTGTTGAATAGTGATACTTATAAATTCATGTGTTCCTATAGATGTGTGTTTTAATTGTTTTCAATAGGGAAATAAATATTTAATAGGATTATATGTCTATTAAATAATTAAGGAAATATAAAATAAAAATATATCACTAATTCCCTCTCTCCCCCTCTCAGTGATACAATTATCTTGACTGGGAAATTACAGTACAAGAACAGTGCTTAGCCTCTTCTTGATCTCTTTAAAGATTTCCTCATATCTTTCATCCATAAATAATTTACCCCATTTTGTGGTAAATCAGTTAGATGGCTAAAAAATAATGATAACACAAATAGTAAATAATAACCAACTAATCTATAAATCTATAGATTTCTATGACACTTGTGGGTTTAGGTTATTCTTCAATTGCCTTTTTCATTGATGGTTCCACACAAATTCTATCACTTGTGATCATGTTCCCCAATAATGTGGCTTCTTGCATCCAAAACTTACAATTTTTGATCTTAGAATAATTTTTATCCTTCCTAAATTCCACCAATACAATCGTTAGATTCCCTTTATGTTCCTGCATAATCATGGAAGAAATGAGAATATAATTGATTAACACTACCAAAAATTTGTTGAGGTGGTCTCTAAAGAATACATTCATCAAATCCATAAATATTGTAGGAAAATTAGTAAGTCTGAAGGGAATTACTATGAACTCATAGTGCCCATACCTTGTAAGTAATGCTATCTTTTGAATATCTTCCTTCTTCAACATTAGTTGATGATATTCAAAAAAAAGTTACACCTTTCATAATTATTTCACTCCTCTTAGTTGATTGAACAAGTCATCAATCCTTGGTTGAGGATAATTTTTCTTTATAGTGATCTTGTTGATATCTGGGTAATTGATATACACCTGTTTTGATCTATCTTTCTTCTTGAAAAATAGCATTGGTGCACCCCTAGGTGATGTACTAGGGCGTATGAACCATTTTTTCAAATGATCTTGTAGATACTTCTTTAACTCCTCCATTTCAATCAAGGCTATCCTATATGCGAATATTGAGATAGGAGTGGCTTTGGGTATGAGATCTATTGGGAACACTACCTCACGATCTTGGGAATCCAAGTAACTCTTTGAGAAATACATCAATGTATTCCCTAACAATGAACATTTACTCCATGTTAATACCTTCCTTTGACCCAACCATTTGGGAAAGGTATTCTTCTCTATAGGGTATCAACACACACAGTTTTGGTGGATTTTCCAAATAATAATTGTGATATTCATTGCATTTTTACAGGATCATGGGATGATTCAGAATATAAAAATAGATTTTTTTCCAATAGTTCATTTCTTAAATATTATATGAATGACAATTCATGTATAATGTGGCATCAAATTTCATCAATGGAAATATAATAATATTCTCAAGAAGAATCATCCAAAATATGATTACAGGTGAAGGGTCCAACACTTGGGTTGTAATGATTACACCACTATGTGTTTTATCAATATCTCCACGTAAAGGTATCTGGACATCAATTGAATAGTTCTAGAAAATTTTTAGGATGTAAATGAATAAGTAGAACCGGAATAAAATAATACTTTTTCAATTATTTAGTGAATAGGAATCATACCTTCTATGAATTCATTTTCACACTCCACTTCATTAGTAGTGATGATATAAGCTTTCCCTTGCTCCTTTGAATTTGGTGATTGTTAACACTGGTTGCCCTCAAGGACATGTGGTTTAGTGCACAAGCTTGCATAACACCCTTGGTCCTTATAGTTGAAGCATTGAACCATGGGAGGTGCATTAGGATGTTCGTTCCTTTCCTCTATCATGTTGGTCAGCTTCTTCATGTATCTTAAATATTCATTAGCTTGATGTCCTTCTCTCCCACACTTGAATAATTTCTCCATCCCTTTGAGGCAATTAACATGATTATTCTTCCCACATTTTTGACATGGGGGTAGTTGGATCCTATTTCCTCATTTTTCATTTGACCCACAATCTTGAAACCCCATTCTTCTATTATTATCTCCATAACCATGGGACCATTCTTTTAACTCCATATCTACTATTAGAGCACATCTAACCAAATATTAAAAACTCACAAATTATTGTATTTATAGATCATTTAGAAGGTCTATTTCTAAAATAATAATGAGAATATCTATTTTTCTATCATTATTCATAAAAAACCCAAGGTATACATTTAAACCCGTATAAAGTTTTCATCATAAGTTGTGACAATTTCACCTTCTTTTTTCATTAACTATATGAATTCTCTTTCAATCTTTTTTTTTGAATAGTTCAAGGGAAATTCTTTTTAAGAAATATTTTCTTAAATTCTTCCCACTCCATCTCTTCCATTTAATCCTTTGGAAGTTCCACTAAACACCGATGGTCATAGAAAAGATATTCCTCATTGAGTTAACCCGCTATTATAAATCATGTGGATTGGAAGTTCCACTAAACACTAATGTTCATTTTTACATTAAGGACTCAATGGATAATTGATCCTTCTTGGGTGAATATGGACATTCCTCATAGTTCATGTTATTATTCATATCTCGAGACAACTAGGTAATAATTTCCATAAAGGTTTGAACTCAACCTCCCATGGAATTGGGGATCTCATTTGGATAATAGTTTCATTTTCACTCACAAAGGTTTAAGGCCTAGTTTTTCCTGGTTCCTACCATTTTTTAGAATAGAAAATGTTAGAACAAAACATAAGTCAATAAATCATGAGTAATTTATTATTTTATGAAATTAACACTAAAGGAATATCTTATGGGATCCCTATGTATATACGTTTCTAAAAATAGTCTTATAGGATGTTTTACCTATACATAGACTTATACTAATGGTTTTTACTCTTGTTTTCTAATCATATTTCCCAAATTAACTAAACCATTCTTAGATACCAACTATAGTGGCCATAATTTTTCATACAAAACTATTACATCTTTTTTAATATAAACAACATAATAGAGTTCCAAATCTAGGATCCAAAGATTTGTGTCTTAGAAAAATTAGGCTCATAAATAACTTGTACATAATAAAACATAAAAAATTATTTAAATCCTTCTTATTTATCCTTCTAAAATTTCACATTATCCTTAGTAAATGCAATTACCAAAGGATATACATCAATGAAAGGGGTAAGATAAAAGGCATGTAAGTGGATTAATAAGGAACATGAATCAATATAACATGGGTGAGCATAATCATCATATCATATGCACGGGATCATTATCAATATCATTAGGTAAAAATGTGACAAATTCATCAAATTTGGAAATGCATAAAAATGAAACATCATGTCATAGTGGTCAAATTCCACATATAGTTGTGAATAAATCTAGCATCTTGTTAGCACATAACATATGTGAATAATCATAACATCATCACTGTACAAAAATCTAGAATCATGTTCACATATAATAACGATTATCTCATGATATTAAACATAGTACTCAATGCATTGTAGGGCTGTATAATTTTTTTATAGTCATCACATCATAATATTTACAAAATCATGCATGTCATATAGAATGGGTAACAATCATTTCATGAAATAACTCATGGAAGGAATGGGTTTCATGAGGATTTAAAAAATTATGATTTCATAAATAAACTTTGGGTTCCAAAATAAAAAATGCAAAAACATATTTTCTATAAGAATCATCACTCTTTAGTTAAGGATAAACAACTCAAGAGTAATCAAAGATGTGTTTTGGAAAGAAGAGTTATTTTGGAAAATCATTGTATTTTCAATAAAATCAAATAAAAAACATGTATATCCCAAAAAAGAAGAGGTATGAATAATGAAATTATATTTAAGGAACATTAGATGACTATTTATTCCATATATGTCATGAAATATGGATAACCCAATGAAAAAGAGTTGGGTTCAAGAATCCCCTTACCTTAAATCCTTCTTTATTTCGTCACTTTTGCACCTCCTGAATAATAAACATATATTTATTAAAAAACTAATAAATATGTTAATTATATCAATTTATACAATTATTTATCAATTATAATCATTTTATTATATTTATTAATTTCTATTAATGAAATTGAAGTGTTTTGATATCATTATTTTCCTAAAAATTTCTTGTTTCACTTTGATATCTCAATTTTTGTTCAAAGTCATTTATAGAAAAGTATGATTAAATCAAGTAGATTATAATAAATTTAGTTAATTATTTATATGTTATATATAATTAATAATATCTATCCATGAAGGTGGTTATAATAATTGTCTTAGAAATGTCTCTGTAGGTGGTTAATCAACCTTTAACGGGACGTTGTTAAAAGGAGGGAAAGAGAAGTATTGCATTTATTTTGTCATAAATATGACAATTGCATCATTTTAACATAAATAAAATAATTTAAAATTATTTAATAATAAGTTTAATATTATATTTTTTTTAAATTATTTGGTAAAAAAATAAAAGTGAATAAGAAAAAAGGGAAATGTTAATAGAGACTTACTCTCTCCTCAATATATCTTCTCTTGTAAGACGCTATAACACACTTGGTGATTAGAGTTGGATTGATCCAAAATGTCCCTATGTAATGTGATGGGATTTAGAGGGATTATTGTGGAAGATATTGTACTTTTTAATGTTTGAGAGGAATGTGTATCCAAGGTAAGGTAGACGGATTATTTATATTGTTTGAGAGGGGTATTTTTAGAATAAAATATTTAATAAAATAATATATGAAAGGAAAAACATGTAATAGTGCAATTTTTTAAAAAAAAAATATACAAATATAATATAATGGGTTTAAGACTTTAAATCCTCTTTATAATTATAATTTATTAACTTATAAAAAATAAAAGTGACGAAAAATGAAATTGATATTTTATGGAATCACTTTTAAAATTAGGTTTTGGAAAGTGATTTTTAGGTTTGAAAATTAATTTTATTGTATTTTAATGACACATTTATAAAATTAAATATATAATGGACGAAAATAAATTTATATAAAGTATTATGTCATTATTACATCATGAATTATGTAACTTAAGATACATCGATTATGTGAAAATCTATATTTTTACAATCCACCTAAAAATTGAAGTATATCAAAAAATTACCAAAAACTCACCCAAGGAAAATTTTAACATGATCATTTAAAAAATAATATTAATTTAATGAAAATATATATCTAAAATTGGTAAAATATAATTTTTAACAAGAAAATAATGATTTTTACAAAATACATTAAAATACAGTTTATTAAAAAATATAATTTATTGTGTTTGAGGTTTTTAATCATGATAATTATTTTATTGAATTATAATATTTTTACTTACATAGATTAATCATGATAAATGTTATTTATATCAAAATTTATTATTTTTTGGTAAAATCACTCTTCCAATGGTCAGGTTACTATTCCCAACGATCAGGTTACTATTCTAACGGTCACATTACTATTCCAACAATCAGATTACCTTATATATATAACACTCAATTATTTCATTCAATATACAAATAAATTCCACTCAAGGTTCTATATTTCCATTTTAATTTTTTTTATTGGTTTACTATAATTTTGTTTCTTTTATATACTGTTAGTAGTGGGGCCAATAATTCTAGTAGATGAGGTCGATCCATATTTTCTCATTTTAGATTTTCTATTTTATACATTTTGTCCAGTGGTAATGTTTGGAAATATAATTTGTTTAATTGATAATTAATGTAATAGTATTTATTAATATTGTTTTTTATTGGTCTCTTTATATTTTTTATGTGTATAATATATAATATAATACAACACACATTAATTTAGGAAACAAATTTTAATAATAAACATTATGTCTTTACAATGGGGTACCACATCTCCCACCTCAAACTAAATATACTATAGAACCCTATCTACATACCTGATGCAGAGTAGATGGGTCCTTCCTAGACTCTAGTACCTATCTTACTCCCCTACCACTACTATACTATGAGAAGTTCTAAAAAAACATATGAAGATGGCCCATCCTACCGCAAGCATGGCACTCCAAAGCAGTGTATGAAAACTACAGTTTCTTGTGGTTTAACTTTATATACTGATTAAATAAAATGGAATATGATCCTAAGATGGATTCCCACTACTCTAACTGGTCTTCATGTCATTTCCTTGGAAACAATATTCATAAAATCACTTTTTGCCACCAAAATAAGTGATCCTAGATTACCCTATTGAAATAGTCGGGCTACCTCTTGTGTCCTCTCTCAGATTCTTTGCTGTGATGAGTTCATGGTTCATCAAATCTAAAAAGCTACTCAGAATAAAAACATTCACCTATGACCTAACCTCATAGTGAATACCATCTTGAAAATGATTCCCCCTGGAGATCTCATTAATAGATAAATAAGGCACAATGTATTGATGGTTGGTGAAATGTTCAACATAGTCCACCACTAATATTCTATCCCATATCAGATGCATAAACTAATGATCCTTCTCATCCATCAACATCTATGGATAGAAGTGGCTCAATAAATTCACCTCGGATTCCTTCCAAGATAACTCCTCCTCCTTTACATCCTGCTCTAGAATATCCCAATAATGTTTGGTAAGTCCACTGAGCATATAAACAACAAGATTATCCCTCTTATATGTGGGTGTCTCAAGATGCTTGAAGATTTTATAGATTGATTCAATCTAGAACTCATCTACCTAGGAGCCTCCCTCCCCAGTGAACATTGGTGGATGATGTAGTTGAATCTCTCTCATCAACTCATACATCGAAGGCACGATTAAAATAGTCTCCTTTTCCATGGATTGCATGTCCCTTATGAAGTTTTTGTGATGAAGAAATTACATTTGATCCTCAAGAGCTAAAGGAATCTCCAGTTCATCTACGTTAGGAGATAACTGATTTCCACACTCTTAGAACTCAACTCGAAGATGATGAGGAGTTATTTTATCTACAAGAAAAACACACTCCTATAAACTTTGGTTAAAAATAAAGTCAACCTGAAGAGGCGATGATAGTAGAGAACCATTACTCTGGGTCTCTCTAACCATGGAATATAAGTTTTTTATGATAAAATAACAGTTTATTTTATTCCAGTTATCAAATATAATAGATATATTATTTTACAATTCATATTGGAAAGTATATAACATATGAAATAAACATGACTATATCATGAAGAATTCATGTCAATATATATATATACCTATGTGTCTATCATGATGAATTCATACTCATATCTCACCATACTGGTCCATGAGTGTAAATATAAAAAAAATAACATCAGAAAATAATAACATCACACAACATGTAAATCAACCTAGGTGAAATAACATCAATTGTAACAAGAGAACAACATAAACAATAATCCCATCCGGGGAACCCAAATGTTCCCCCTTACACGGGTTAGCTACTCCAATTAATATGATCATTACCAAGTCCCAATAGATCATATTCTCCTTTCTACTTTTTACAAAAAAAAACCAATAGAAAATAACAAGATAATCCCCTAATACCACTTTGTAATGTCCCCTGATCTGGTACTCTATCACATGGTCAAAATGATTTTGTTATTAGATGTCAAGCATTCATCCCTATATACTAGAGGTTATTGACTAGTAACGAGGCTGTGATATTTATAGTTGGGAGACTACACCGCTTGGTAAACATAGTATAACTAAACCATAGTAATAAAAATTAGAGTAATAGAGAAATAGTGTAAATAGTATATCATACAGCTAGGAAAATAAAAGGAGGAACCTATAATGATGAATAATTTCATGACAAGCTAAGATGTATCTAAATGTAAAACTGAAACCAATACAAACAAAATAATCCACTCAAATTAAATAATCCCAAAAGTCTCTCGTCTTGATCCCCATGTCAGACCCATCTCCAAATTCCATCCCATCTAGCAAGAAACAAAAGAATAAATAATAATATCCCTTTCCCTTGTCTACGCCAACACCCATGTAATTTTCTCGAGCACCAAATGGTTCCTAAATAGGGAATGAATACAACACAGTAGGTCGATAACACCATCCCTAAACACAACCAGTATGATAATAATTATATGCAATAAAGTGATAAATAGGTCTATTAATTAACTAATTCATATTATATATCAATTAACCTATTTCAAAACCATGATGATATGTCTCTAAGCATGTAACACAACCATTCCCTCAATATCCATATACCATGGAAAAAATCAAACAATCAGGTAGCTCAAATTGTATAATAATTTCATCCTCTAATCATCACCCTATATAATTTCATTTCAGCATGTGTCCCTGGGTGTATCCTAGTATATAATCATTTAATCATGTATCACTAAGAGTTTCCTACTATATAATCATTTCTTCCTCCATGAAAATCCATATATATTATAATTTTAGCATGTATCACTGGGCCAAGCCTACAATATAATAATTTAAACACTACAAGGATATCCCTATATATAATCATTTCATCACCAACTCAACAAGTCATAATATGATGGATATCATAATATCACATCATAAATCTCAATGTTTAATTTTGAAAATTACTGTTTTTCTTTCAAATAAAATTTTATTTATCTCTCAAATAATCAACAGTCATATCAATAATCAATAATAGATTACCTAGGGATTCTATATCAAGCGATCACCTAAGGTATCTTGTCATACTCACCATGCATTAAACCATTAGCCAAGTTATTTTTACACAAATGTTTTCTCACCCAACAGGTATCCATATTCCAGGTAGCATCAACCATAGATTCTAAAGGAATCCAATCCATGATTTACTATAAATCAACTGATTAATTATAGTTCACATTACATGGTCGTAATCAAAATATTTCATATAATTCATAATTAAATATACCATAGGGTTAGGTTTAGTCTCCATACCTATAACATGTGATTAACACAATGCTTCTAATGACAAAATAAATTAAAGAAGAAGTCACAGATGATCACAAGAAGAACCTAGATTAACACAAAACAAGATCAACTCCCAAAACAAGCCGAGTTCAAAATATGTACACTACAATGAAAAGTAATGATGGGTAAGAAGAAGAAAACCAATGTGAATAAAATAACCAAGGTTCGAATGTGAAAATGGGACATCTGGAAGGGGGAAGATAATTCAAACTTTCCTAGAGTTCACCCTAGGAGTGAGAGAGGAGAGGCTATAATAACAAAAATGAGAGTCATTAGTACATGACACACTTAAAAATTCTGGGTATGAGGAATACATGATGTGTAATACATTTATTTCATGTATTTACTCATTTTTACGTTATGCTGGAAATTTTTTTTGCCCTGGGTAAATATTTATTTTGATCAACATTTACATGATGTGAATCAAGTTCACGACATGTAACCACATCACATAATACACTAGTTCATGAAATTCATATAGAAATAGTTACATGTCATGTAACATGTACACAACATAGAATTTTTCATTCAATAGTTTTTATACTAGCTTCTATAAAAGTGAAAAAACAACCTATGATCCTTATAAACTCATAGAAAACCGTAGTAATCCCATTTAACATATTTATACATGGAATCCATGATTTTAAATAGACATACATTCCTAAAATTAATGTTATTTTCCACAAAAGGCTCTCAGTCATCAAATAAGACTTAGTCACTAAGGCTTAATTACAAAGGAAAACCCAAAAAAATATGTTCAAGAAAAGCTCAGAGTGGGGCGTACCTAGAAAAATATAGAATCATAAATGACCATGGTTTTGAATGGTTGTTGTTATGTTTAATCCATCAAAAAAATTATTTATATATCTAAACTTGATATAGAGGTATTTATTTTAATATTTGTAAATTAATGGTCATTATTTTATAAAAATAACATTTGTTATTGTAAGGTTAATTTAAATAACAATTTGTTTTTTCCATATTACACAAACCAAGTAATGGAAATTGTTAATGAAACTACTTCACATAACTCGTTCCACACCCAATTGTGGAATCATTGGTTTGGTCATGTAAATGAAAAATGGTTGACTATGTTATACCAAAAGGGATATTTAGATTCTTTTGAACTAAAACAAATTGGTATGTGTCACACTTATTTATATGGAAAAATGAATATAACCCCATTTAGTAGAAAAGGTGAAAGGTCTAAAAAGATTCTTGAAATAGTTCATACATATGTGTGTAGACCATTTCCTATTGAGGCAGGGGGTGGGTTCTTATACTTCATAAATTTTACAGATGATTTTATTAGAAATGAATATGTCAACTTAAAGAGGTATAAGTCAGGTTCTTTTGAAAAATTCAAGAAATACATGAATGAATATGGGAACCAAATTGGTAATATGATTAAGACAATCCTCTTAGAACTTGGTGGAGAATATATAAATCAAGAATTCATTGATTACTTATAGGATTTTTGGATCCTATATTAACCCACTCCTCCTTATACACATCAATGGAATGATATAAGTGAAAGGAGGAACCACATCTTGTTAGACATTGTAGATCAATGATGAGTCATGAGAGTATTCCATTATTCTTTTAGGGGTTTTAATTACAAAAAAGTTTCACAAATATTAAAAAAAAGTTTCGAATAAAGTGATAAATCGTATATAAATTTTCAATGGATCAGATAATAACTCAGAAGTGGGGTTGAATTAGTTGTTCACTTTTATAAGTTTCAATAATTTTGAAAATATTAAACCATGAAACATGTTAAAGTTTATATCCTTTTCGTCTTCTAGTAAATACTAATATATAAAAAATTAGTAAAAAATTTAACGAACATGATAATTACTAGGTTCGACTTCATTGTGAGAACCTATATCATTTTCATAGACACTCCTATGGGTCTACAGAAAATCACTAAAATGAATAAGTGAATACAAATTGTGCCAACTCCCATTAGACACATTATATATCCTAATTGAAAATATTATACTGACTCCTATTGGTTTATAAATTTTTATAACAAAAAATTTAGATAAAACAAAAGAAAAATACTTTGTTCAAACTACACCACAAATTCTCAACTCAGAAACCCCATTATGATGTGGTTGGGTCTGATTCTCTCCATCTGATAGGGCTTGGTCTGATGGACTCAATCCGATGAATTTAGTCTGATGGACTTAGTCTAATGAATCCATTCTCAATATGTATTACTCAAATTCTTCTCAAATGCTCAGTCCCATCTTACTCAGTCCAATAAACAAAAATATTAGATGTCTAAACTTCTAATCTTCCTCCAATGTCCCAAAGGCCTTCATTATTTATTGATTATTGATAATCCACCTTTGAAGGGGTGAGGTGGAACCCTAATAAGGCATGTAGGTGTATGTAATACATGGCCCGTAGTCCTTAGAGGAAATCATTGCCTGTAGGCTTCAAACATTACATAAAATCCAAACTAACTACATAGAACTTCTCCTCCACAGCATCTTCATCGTGAATTCAGATCTCCACCTTCACATGGTTATTCGGCTAGGCATTCCCATACATACAGAGGCTTGTCCCGATGGCAAGTGCCATACCTTCTCATTCATGAAATCCTTTTAGCTTCTGCTATGGTTAATGATCCTTTCTCATCTTCCATGGGGAGCTTTTTCCTTATAGGTTTTCCTGTTTTCATCTGCACTTTATGGTGGCCCGAAGGCCGTGAGGTGGCCCAAAGGATTTACTGAACCGAAGGCCTGTGTGGCCCGAAGGCCTTACAGGACTCAGGGACCAAACATCCAATGAGATTTCAATATGGAAAGATAACTTTGACATGAATACTATAGTTCTATTCTTTTTCCACTCACATAAAAAATTTGAAAAGTATGAATATACATTTCTTCTATTTATAGGCATCCCAAAAAGACAAATTTAAGAAACTAAACAACTTTTCACACTTACCCAAATTAAAAAAAACTATATCCTTACATATTTTAATTTCATGTTTGACCACTTAAACTCTTCACATATATTATGAAATATTCTTATGTTTTCTTTATAATAATTCTTCCCAGACTTCCTAACTTTTATTCAATATAATAGAAATTACTCAAATCATTATGATGGAACTTCCTCATCTCATTATGATTAATCTTTTTGATCTCATTCTAAATTGAATTTTCCCATTACAGTTAGTCTAATTAACTTTATTTATCAGATTTAGTGTGATTGAATTTCCTTCTTAGAGTCGGTCTTGATTGAATTTCTTTCTCAGAGTTAGTTTGTTTGAATTTATTCCTCAGAGTCAGTTTAATTAACTTTCCTCTTCAAATTCTACATCATAGAATTTCCTCAGCTTCAATCTAACATAATACTCATAATGATGGAATTAACTCTATGATGTAATTTTATTTATGATGGAAACTCCAATCTAATAGTTTGAAATACTTCAATCCTCATCAACTATAACTCATTTAGACTTCTGAAAACATCTATGCTCAGTACTTCTGGGTCTAATGAAAACATTTTTCTTTATTCCTAGAATCAATACAATCTTTATGATTCCTATATTTCTTAAAAATATTTTATCATTATAGTATTTGTGATTTATGAGAACCTAAATATTATCAAAGTACTATATAACTTATATAGGAATGTATTATGACTTCCCTTACTTTCAACACCTTCTTTATTTCCAACCAAAACTCAATATAATTAGTTGCACCTATTCTCACCCTTTTCTTCATAAGGATCACATCACAAGTATTATATAAATCTTATGATATATGAGAATTGAAAACTATAAATGAAATATTTTACTGAAGGTTAGAAAGTTTAAGAAATTTCTAACTCCTGACATAACATGCTTCATTCAACCTCTTCAGCAACATTCTAACTTTCTAACCAACATTGAGTCAAATGAAACTTGAAATTCATGTCAATGGATCTGAGACTGATGGTGTGTCTGATAAAAACCTCTAACTTTTTGATGAATTATTTGACCGGTGGTGATCAGTTCGATACTTTTCATCTAGGGTTTCTTAGTTCAATCCTTTGTGTCTATAAAACAACTTTCTAAAAAAGAAAACTTTTCTCCCCCTTTATGTTTGGGTTAGAACATTCAGAAACATTCACTTGTTTTTCAAAAACATTCATTTATAAAAGATTATCTATCAACAAATACAAAAATTTATTAAAAACAAAACATCACAATGGTTTTCAATCTCCACATTCAGATTTTTTAACAACAGTCATTAATAACCTTTTCAACTCTAATAAAATATTCACAATCCAACTTTTGTAATCAACTCATGTTTTTTGAATTTTACCAAAAAATATCCTTTATTAAAATAAATTTTAGACACCACACTAATAGATAAGGATTTTTTTGGAAAAAAATCCATCCCTTGGTGAGAAGAAAATTGTATGGCCTTGCTAAGATAAAATCTCCCTAACTTCTATATTTTCTCACATTTATTTTTCTATGAATTTTATTTTCCTCTCCCCCATTATCTGATAAACAGAACTTCATATTCATAAAATAAAATAATTAAAAACTTCTTACATAGTACAAAATTGTTACTTTTTCTCCCCCTTTGTCAATATAATCCAAATCATGTTAGGGGACTTCCTTATGAGTTATAGGAAGTAATTATAGGAGGACAAACACGAATTTTCAACATCAACTCATCAAACCTTTTTTTGTAACGACTTTTTGAAGATATCAATAATTTGATACTTCGTTGAAATATATTCCAACAAAACATCTATAGTAGTAACTTTTACTTTTATAATGTGAAACTTTATATTTATGTGTCTGGATCGTGAATGTTGGACATGATTTTTAGAAAGATCAATTGCAATCTGATTGTCATAATGTTTCTTCAATAGTTTAGAAACCTTTATATTCAAATCATCCAATTGATCATTCATCCACAATATCTGAGTACATACTTGAATAGTCACAAAATACTCTAATTCCACTTTTCTCAAGCTTACTAAACATTATTTCTTACTTTGAAAATTTACACAACATTAACCCAAGATAAATGTTTCTCCTATGGTTGATTTTCTTTCAATACATTCTCCATCCCAATAAATATTAGTATAACCATGAAACATCATCTCATAATTTAATTTTTATAATAAAACTTGTGAATTTTTTCCTTTAACATATCTCAGAATTATCCATGCTGCCAACATATTTGACTCTTTCAAATTACTTTGATACCTAGCACACAAATTTATAGCATAAAAATATCAGTCTTGAGGTTATAAGGTAATGTATACTTCATATCATCTTCCAAAATTCTTTCTAATTCACACTTTTTCCAGACTCATATTTACTCATCTTCATCCTCATTGAGATAGGAGTAGAAACTTCCTTATATTCAAGAATTCCAAAATTTTTTAACAATTACCTTGCATACTTTTCTTAAGATAAGAAAAAAATTCCTTATATTGAACATGTATGAAAAAGAAGAAAGTTAATTATCACAACATTGATATTTGAAAATTCTTTTTCTTTACCTCATAAAATTATTTAGAAAAAAAATTTCATCCCCGGAAAAAAATTGTATTATCCACATGAACAATTACAATTAGAGTTCCAAAGTCAACATCTTTCATATATAAGTTTCTATCAACATTTCCTTTTTAAAAATTCATTATTCTAAAAAAAAATCAATCTTAGAATACCATGAATGTGGATATTATTTTATCCCATATAAATCTTTCTTCAATCAATTTTTTTTTCATCCTTATCAAGTAGAAACCCAAAAGGTTTCTCATTAAAAACTTCTTCTTCAATTTATCCAAATTTATATCTATCTGATACACTTTGTAATTTTAATGCGAAGGAACTACTCAAAACATTATAATAGTTTCTACCATTAAATAGGGGAAAATGTTTCATCAAAATCTCTACCTTCCACCTATGCACAACCTTTATAAAAAATCCTAGATTTGTTTCTTGAAACTTCTCCATATTCTTTCAAAATGATTCTATAAACCCTTTCTCTATGATAAAATTTTTATATTTCAGTCATAAATCATGTTCCAATGTTTAATTTTTCTCAATTTGATCAAACTCCTAATTTATATAATTCACCCATTATTTGTGTTGAAAAGATTATCAGACTGATTTTGGTTCAAATTTTTAGATGAGTGAAGTTTTATTTTCTAATCTTAGCTTTCTTCTAGCCTGAACTAGAGCCTTCAAATTCCCCAGAAGATTTTTAGTCTCAAATTTTTGTTAAAGTATGAATTTTCAGAGTTCCTCTTCCTTCGTCACTTTCCTCATCATAAAATTCTTCTGAATCTTCGTGATCATTACTTTTATCACGTTCATTTTCATTGGAAAATTTCAGTTTTTATTCCTCAAAATCCCTATAAAATTTTGGTAAATAAGTTTTATTCTCAATAACTTCCACATATTATGATTCCACTAACTTTTATAAACATTTTTCCAACATTAGTAACTTCTTCTATTGGGTGAATAATAAAAGTTATTTCCTCGACATTCTCATCAAACTTTCCTCGATCCAAATTTATTATTTTATTTAAACATGTGATTCCAAAAACATTGATGTACTTCAATAAAGGGTTTTTATCATAGAAAATTTTATAAGAACTCATGTTGGAATCCAAACATAAATTGTTCTTCTAAAAATGTAAAATAATATGAACAACTTCACTATACTAGAACATTGAACGTTTTTATTATTCTCACATGATTCTTCCCATTTCCCCCAAACCTATATTCTTCCTTTCTACTACTCTGTTTTGTTGTGGGGTATATAGAGAAAAATAATAATGTTTAATACCATGATCACTAACATATGTTTTAAATGTATTTCTTGTAATCTCAATACCATTATCCATTCTCAATTTCTTTATATTAACCCCCCATCTCTTTATCAACTTCATTTTTGAAAAACATGAACATTTCTATGGGTTTTGAGTTGTGTTTCAAAAACATGATGTTTTTCATTTGAGTGAAATCACCATTAAAATTGATAAATTATAAATATAATTTTTTTATTGATGTCTCATTGACCCACATAAATTGAAATGAATATGTTTAAGAGTCTTGGTAGATGGAATCTCAACTTTCTTATGACTTTTATTAATCATCTTCCCATTCAAACAAGTAACACAAAAATCATCACCTCTTCATTTCAATTTTGGAAACTCTGTATATAATACACATTAAAAAAAATTCATTCATTTTGTCCCATGTTGGAATATTCTTTTCCACCATAACATATTTTCATCGTTGGCACTTAGATAACAATACTTTTTAAATTCTCTAACTTGAAAAACATTTCTACTAGTTCTTTCTCCTTTTGTGATAACTTTTCAATGTTTCGCACTTATGATAACACATGAATATTTTCTGAAAATTACTGCTTTTCCATCATCACAATGTTGACTTACTCTATATAAATTATGTTTTAGTGCATCAATAAATAAAAATTCCTAATATTGTAACTTTTATTTTTTAATCTCAGTTATTCTGATTCCTATGATTTTTAAAGAACTATTATCCCCAAAGGTAATAGAACCTCCTTCATGATTTTCAACATGTTTCAATAATTTTAAATCACCTATAATGCATGAAGAACAACCACTATCAAGTATCCATAGTTTGTTCTTTTTTACTTTCATTCAAGGTAGTCTCAACAAAAAAAATATTTCCACAACTTCCATCATCCTAGCTTCATTTTCTTTATCTCCCATAAGAAACATGTTCTATAAGGAGTTTATTACATCTTTTGACATGATGAAAATCCAAATCACATCTTCCAAAAACTTTTTCCATACATTTAAATTCAATTCTTCATAAAGTTTCTAACTCCTTGTGAGTTTTCTTTTCTAACTTCCTATGTGTTAGGGAAGTTATTCATTCTAATTTCACTATTTATTCCACTCTATTCACATATTATTTTTGGAAGTGATATGTTATGCCAAAAATTATAAGTCATGATCCCATATATTCTATAGAACCTATAGAATACATCATATCACAATTTTTTATTGAAGTATGATCTTCCTCTGTAAAAAAATTGAGGTTGATAAATCATTCCTACCCTAACATTCTTTGGTTGTTTACCATATTTAATTCTAAGTGAGTTTTAAAATTTTGTATACGTGACAGGTTTATCACATTCATTCTCCACCCAAACGTTCCTATTAATTTTCTTATCACTTTAAATGTTAGAAAAATCAGATGAAACATTATTTTTTGTGTGTGAGGAATTCACCAAATTCTTTATTTGAGATTTCTCAACAAATATATAAGTCATATATTTTACTAAAAAATCTTTGTTTAAGTTTTCATTCATATTTCTCAAGGTATTTATACAATCAAGAAGTATATATTGAAACTTATAGACTTATTTTTCCTTAAATTCCAATTTCTTATTGAGATCATCAACCATCCTTCCATGTTTTAGTGATTATTAGTTTGTAACTTAAGAACTCTTGAATGTATTCTTCCTAATACTTGATGACATAATTTATTACTTTACATACTTCTTCACAATATTTCTTCATTACTCTAATTTATTACTTGCTATTTTTGTTTTTCTCAATACATAATATAAGTTATGTTTTCATTTGATACTATCTATATGACTCTTCACCACCTTGTTCACTATCTAAGGAATCTTATATTTTATAAAATTTTGCAATGAAGGTTATAATTTTTATTAACTTTCTTATTTTGAAGAATTTTTTTCAGTTGAGTATAATTCAACTTTATTACATGACATCTCCAAAACCTCTAATTTTGAAAAGTGTAACATCTCAGTCCTGGTTCCACATACTAATGCCTCCAATCGGTTAGTCACATGACCTCAGGCATGCCTCCCCATATGTCAGAGGCTACTGATTGGTAGTGAGGGTATGATATATTGATCATGGGGAGACTTTAAATTTTTTATTAGAGTAAGTACACCATAAAAAATAATAAACAATATATTAAAAACATGTAAGCATAATATAAAAGAACCAGTATCACAAGTTGACCAAAAATGAAAATACAATATCAAAAAATAAAGAAGAAAATATGTCATGCCAATGTACATTTCAAGTTTCTAAAAAAAAACCCAAAATAAAGACATTAACGACTCCCCCAAGAAGGTCTCAAATAGTGTCTGGTTCCCTCATCCATGCTCCATCCCATATCAATGATCTAACACAAGGTATTTTCCCTTAACCTCTCTAGAAATCACAAACTCTATTCAGGTATCGATCAGGCATCCCAAGTAGGGTGTCATTACAACTCAGTAGGTGCCATGCCCCCTCGCAGAGGGTCCCATGCCGTGTCTCTCGAGTCAATCCTCAAATAGGCTAGTAGATAGTGACTAGCACTGATAAGGTGTTTCACTGACATGAGAGGCCTTAGCTTTAGTACCTGTATAGAAACATACATCTCGAAGCCTATAAAATTGTGAAATGTAAAAAAAATTGAAAACTCATGCATTCATACATCTAAATTTCATAACCATAGTATAAAAGGAAGTAGTATAATGTAAGTAGGGCCAAATAAAAGCCCACCACAAAGTGTTTGAAAACAAAAGTACAACCTACAAGTAAGTATTGGGGCTGCTTGCAGAAAGCTGTAGGAACACACCTCGGTTTTTATGGTCTCAATATCGACCGTCTAGTCCTTGTCCTCCTAATACTCTATCAAAATTTCAATCTCCTACAGAAGACATAACACATGAAGGAAAACCCCATGTATGGGTGAGAATAACAATACGTAGTAGGACACACTGAAACCAAAAAATATACTGATAAAACTAATATTTTCCACATTTTTATATGCATTTAAAATGTTTTAACCCCCCTAAATTATCAATTTGAGCTTATATGGATCAATGTTTGTATTTATGGTGTGTTTTGAGCTAAACTGTAAAATGTGCTTAAATTCTCGATTTCTGACAGATTTTTACATCAAGGGTATTTTGGTCATTTATATAAAAATATAATTCCAAATTGAGTGATTATTTTTTTAGAATACTTGTTTTATTTTCTTTAACCTTTTCTTCTAGACTGTAGGGTTATTAGAATATCTAAAGGCCCGAAAAAATCATTGATGTTTAGAAATTGTCTGGGCTGACAGCATGGTCCCCACCTCCGTAACAGATGTATAAATTAGGCTACACACCTACAATGTAGATGATTAGAAATATATGTTAATTAGGACACATATATGCACTACCTAAATAAATTTCATCAAGTTTTTCTCCCATTATGGTGGAAAAGTGATGTTATACATTGAAGGAAGCTTCCAGGAAAATTCATTTAGAAAAAAATTCATTGTCAATAAAAAATACATAAATCCATCTAGTAGAGTCCAATCAATATGAAATTTTGATGTTGAATGAAAAATTCATTTATTAATAACTTTTATGAAGGATGGAATGTGTTAATCATCCATTTATATTGCCAAAAATGTGCATACTTCGGGAGGACAATTTCTTCCTATAAAAGGAGGGGTGCTCCCACCTCTCATCTCATCCCATTTTACATGGCATTTTTTCCATGGAACCAAGGGTAGATATCCACCGAGGGTGGAAATTCACAAATATTTCCCTTATAATATTATTAATTTGTTTAATTTCTTTATTTTTTTAGATTTCAATTGTAATTTAGTTTTTTAATAAATTCATGCATGGTTTTTATTTTTGTGTTTTCTTCCACCCAACCACCCTACTTTCTTCTCCATCTTTTATCCTTATTTTCCTATTTTCTAATTATAATAATATAAACCATTAACTCTTAACCTAATAAATGATATAATTACTCAATCCTTGGCTCAGGGGAGGTATGTGTCAATTTCATTTATTCTACGGTAAAATTCATAAGTTTTATTAAGTTTTTGATGAGAAAGAATGATGTGCATGAGTGCGGCGACAACCCACCTGGAAACTAAAATAAAAATCATTTCTATTGTTTATTAAATATTTTCCCTCCATTATACTGAATACAAGCTCTTAGTATGATGGATTTGAGCCATATAGGGGTTGGAATGGCATACGATAGAGCCAGGTCTTGGATGTTGTCACACTCACGACTGAGTTGTTCCATAAACCTTGATTAAAGTGGGAGGGGATGTTAAGATTTCTAAATGCATTAAAGATTTCACACCAATTAATAATTGAATAGTAATTTATGAATGAAATCTCAAAATTGAATTCTCAATCTTTATTTAAACACCAACAATGAGAATGATGAAACCCACAAAACAACCCATAAATATCATGTCCTTTATTCACTAATTAAATTTTTTCATCGCATGTTAGTTTAATATTTTCATTAATTTAAAATTAATAACCTTCCTAAATTAAAAAATAATAATTAAAAAGAATTACTTTAGTTGAATGAAATTATGTTAGTTAACATATCAGAATGTTCCTTAAGTGAGATGAACATGGTCATCCATTATACTACACTAGGAAAATCAAATTGCTTTTTACATGCCCTATGATAGACGTGCATCACATAAAAAAATGAAATACATTCATCTCTATATAGGTATATTTCTACAACACATACAACAAGAATATCCAGATATAATCAAAAAAGACACACATTCTAGAGGTAAGCACACTCATACTATACTATTCAATGATTCAATATAGAATATTCCACAAAGCACTCACCCAAGAGAACACACTTCTAAATCTGATAGCATTGATGATGTCCTTCCAATAGGTACTTCTTATCAGGTTTCTTCATGAGAAAGAGAATGCTAATAGTTTTAATAAAATACAATACACAATGAGGATCACAGTAAAGGCCATGGGGTGATACCAACAAATCAATCGGGATTAACCCGCTAAGTAGAGGATTCACTCCAATGTAGTGTTGGTCATATCGATAACAAGAACTCCACCTAGGACATGAATATGAATAGTGGATCTCACTCTGGGCCTCTCAGTGGGATTCCAACAACTCTATCTAGGAATTACTGCTGAAGAGATCATTGTCCCATGAGTAAAAAATGATTGCATACTAACCGTCATGGAAAAGATAAGGGTAACAAAACCTAACAAAAAATTTCCACAATATAGAGTACAAGGGTTCCAAGACATGTATAAGAGAGTACACAGTGTGTATAAGGGGTCACACTCCATTACCCTTGAACCTGGGTCTTGCCTGTGTTAATGGATCATCTCATCAAACTGTATCAATGTAGTAGTACACACCATGTACGTATCCCATTTACTCTAACCATGTGCTAGTACATGTCACCATCCTATCGATGTCTTCCCAAGTACCAGTGCACAACTTAGCTTGTGAACATATTCCCATGTAAACATACTGTGTGATTTCTGAGTACATGCCGAGTGACCCAGGTGATACCACATGCTATGTGAAAGGGGTCACATTACATGTGATATTTAACTTCCTACAGAAACTCTAATCGCAGATCATGTGGCCCCACACAATGTATAAGTCAAGATTAAATATTGTGTTGTTCAGGATGTTTTAGAATCCCATATCTACTAAAACATTTGATCCAGTGCCTCCAAATTTCGATCTAGTGATCATTTCACCATGAGATTGAAGATCCAGACTCCTCTAATCCTTTTTGTTTATGAATAATGCATTACACAATCAAATCTACTCAAAAAATGAATCAAATTGCGAATCTTTTTTGTGAGTTGAAGAATGGTAAATTGGGTATCCTCTTTCATATAAATTGCTTTATCTCCATCACCACACCTCTGTTAGGCTATTCCAATCTTAGATCTGCAATATCGGATCGTTGCACCAAGAAATATGTGCAGAATGATCGATTGATCGAGAATTCTCATGAAGAACGATGAATGGGGGGATAAAATAACAAGAACATATTGGAGTAACAAACTTTGATTGATGTTCAGGTTTATCTTGATCCATCATTATTAAATGAAAATCTGAATAAAAAAATTAAAAATATATTTTTCCCATCAAAACCACATAATATAAACTCATCCTGCATAATGATCAAACCACAGATCAATATATTCATGGATTGGTTCATTTTCATTGTATAAATCAAGAATGTCGAAGAATAAAATAAAAACACATGCCTTACCTTGATTCAAATCGATCACTAATGAAGAATGGGGTTGTGTCATATTTTTTGGTGAGATCCTTTGAATCTTTTTTTCATCGATCATTGATTGATGATCGTATCTCCATTCGTCTGAGAGGATTCACTGAAGCTATCTCCAGTGGCTCTCCAACGGTTCCAGGGTTGTACAGCTAACCCCAGTATTTCTCCATAATACTCTATTTAAATTCCATCAATCAGTTCATCAACAAAAAATAAATGAAATAATTTATTAAATTATTTTTTTCATTTCCACGCATGTGATGACTTTTCTACAAATGACCCACACCGACTAATGTTAAGTCCTTCCTAGGGTAAACCACGCATTATGAACTCAATGATACCATCATATTTCTGACCAGGGTACCCATTTATAAGTTATTACACTTTTTTATGAAAATTGTGCATGCATACTATTTAATATATTTCAAACATTTATTTTATGAACAACGACTTCAGAATCGAACAACGTCTCAGTGCATAGTGTCACAAATAAGATATATAGTATCCAAAAAAATATTGCATGGAAAATATAAGGCATTATAGTATGCCACCACTAATGACAACTAAAACAATATCTAATCAATAGAAAGTGTATGTAGTTGTATAAATAAATAATTACAATGCATAAGTAAACAGTTATCACATTATTAATTAATCATTATTTAACTATATAAACCTTTGGGTTTCTGTAGACACTCATACCTAAATCCTTGCTTCAACTCATGTCATAGGTTGAAGTATGTCTGAGGGATATCATACCTTATAATTCCATTGTTATCATTCAGTACCTACTCTGAAATATGTTGGAGCCTAATGTATGTCTAAGGAATATCATATCTCATAATTCCATTGATATCATTATTTAATTCATATTTTAATTCACATGTTATCATTCATACATCACACAATATAATTTCCACGTTTCTATTCTTTAATTCACAACTAAATGGCCATGTTACCATTCATTCCTTACACATTAGAATAATCTTGTTCACACTCTCTATTTCACAACTAAATGGCCATGTTACCATTCATACGTTACACATTATAATGACCATGTTCCTGTTATTTAATTCACAACTAAATGACCATGTTACTATTCTTAACAAATAATGAATTCAACAATTAATTATCCGCATCAATTCCATTAGTAATTTCACAATTAGTTAAACAAAACAATTCCATCAGTTAATTCAAAATTTAACTAATCACATAAATAACATTAGTTAATTGAAAAAATAATTAATCACATGAAATACATTAATTAATTATTAAATTAATTAATCACTAAAATTATATTTCTAAATTCAATAATTAATAAAACACCCCAATTTTATTACTAATTCAATAATTAGTTTATCACATAAATCCCCTTAATTAATTTTCTAATTAATTGAGTACGTAAATCCCATTAATTAATTATTCAATTAAGTAATCAATATCCACAAACTAAATCACATAATTAATTCCATAATTAATTGTCTCAATAAAAATCTCAAAAGATCATAATTATTTCCACAATTAAATATCTCAATCCTAAAATCTTAATATCTCATAACTAATTCTACAATTAATTATCTCAATCTATAATTCCCAAAATCCCCAATTTCTGATCTCCTCAAATAATTAATTAAACAAAATATTTAAATAAATTAAAAATGTCATTTCTAAACATCTAATAAAAATTATACAATTACATAAATGTAATTTAAATAAATAATTTGATATTTGAATTATATACAACCTACCTCCATTCGTTGATGAGCGATCACCCAATGAAAATCCTCATAATTTGAGCAGCACAATTATATAGAATGAGATTCAAATTTAAAACCCTAAATCAAGATCAAATCAATCAAGATCTCTTAAATATAGATATAGATCTACAATACTAGATCCAGATTCACAAAAACATGTCTATATACAATCGAAATAGGAAGAAAACCCCCTTTCTAGAATTGGATAACAATGGATAAGGAATAGTAAACCAAGCGAGGAAAGATCCTCTTACAGGGAGGTGTGAAGATCATCAATCCAGGCTTAAAATAACAAATTAAAAAGGTTGTTAAGTATATTAATCCATATAGGATTCTCCAAAATCATGAAATATTATCTAGGGTTAAATGGGGATCAAATATGAGTTAAATGGGGGTTTTGGTGATTAATAATCAAATTTTTTGGTGATTTAAAAATTCATGAATTGTTAGCTGGGCATGGGAGAATGGTTTCAACTAATTGTGTACCTAAATGTGAACCTATATTATGGGGGTTCATAGTTTCTCATAATAGGGTGTACAGATTGACAAACCATGTGTCAACCATGTAATTCCTCTATGTCCAAGGTTGCATGGTTTGATGGGTAGGGGCGCATAGTTAGGGAATACTGTGAGCCAACTATGCACTACCCTTCTCCCTTCAAATATTCTCAATATCTCTCTTAAAGAAACCCCAAGGTAAAACCAAACCCAAGTACACTGAAATAACGCAAAAATAAATACCTGAAATTAAGACCAATTCATCTTTAGGAAAGGCCGGGATCTTACAATCTCACCACCTTATAACATCTTATCCATGAGCTGCACTCCCAAGAATCTCTAAGGTTCTGAGTCAAAAAGATTAGGAAAATGATCCCTCATATCTTCTTTCCTTTCCCATGTCGCCTCCCACACATTCCCAGGTTTCCACAATACACAAACTATAGGCATGGTCTTTCCTCGCAACACTTGCTCACAGTGATTCAATACATGTATTAGATGCTCTTCAAAGGAAAAATCTATCTCAATCTAAACATCATCCATATAGATCAAATTAAGAGGGTTGGGGTTATACCAACAATGTTTTGAATCTTAGAAAACATCATACATAGAATTATATCTCTGTGGAAGAGCCAATCGGTACGCCACTAGCCTGATTCTCTCCACCACCTCAAACGGTTCAAAAAACTTGGGTGTCCACTTGTCCGTTCTCTATATTCTATAGAGATTGAATCTAGGAAACAGCCAAATGAATACATGATCAGAATCTGTGAACTCTAGGTGTCATTTATTTCTTTGAGCGTATGAATTCTATCTACTTTTGGTCGTATCCATATATTTCTAAATCAAATGTACAAGCTCTAATGTGTCCTACATGAGACTCAGTCCCAACAACTTAGACTCACTTATCTCCATCTAGACTAGAGTTGGTCTTCATGGCCTACTATAAATATCCTCATATGGTTCCATCTATATAGTTTCCCAATAACTATTGGTATGGGTGAACTCCACTAATGTTAGGTGATTCTCCCAAGACCCACAAGATATTAGAACACAAGCTCATAATATATCCTCAAGCACTTGTATAGTATGCTCTGACCACCCATCTATCACTGGGTGGAAATTCATACTCAATAAAATCTACATAACAAGAACCTTTTGCAATCCCAACAATATTCATGAAGTAAAATACATGTTTTTGTCAGAAAAAATATCATTTGGCACCTCATGAAGACATACTATCACCCAAACATACAAATATCCCAACTACTCCACTGAGAATGTCTCCCATATATTCAAGAAATTCACTACCTTTTTCAGTCTATCCACAATAACCCAAATAGAATTATTCTTCTAAGGCATCCTTGGGAGAACCACCACAAAGTCCATGGTCACTTTTTCCACTTCCATTCGATAATGGGCAACAACTGTAGTAAACCTATAAGTCATTAATTCTCGGCCTTCACATACTGATATGTGTAGAATCATGTCACAAACCTTACTATTTTCTTTTTCATTTCCTTCCATCAAAACTATCTATGTAGTTCACGGTGCATTTTGGTCACACCTGGATGTACCACCCACTTTGAGGCATGAAACTCACACTTCAACTTGTCTTGTATTCTTTTAGGTATAACAACCCGATTCCATACAAAGATGACTTCATCCTCATCTATACTCCAATCCTAAGGTGACTCCCCACCTTCAAGGTTTTCGCTCAAGGTAAAACATTATAAATCCAAATACATTCTATCTTAGATCTATCTCAAAAATGTATACTCCAATGAAACTATTATGAGAGTCATCTAATCCTAACTCTCATAAACCACAATTTGTATCTCGTCCAGTAAATCCATCATCTTCCACTCAGCACTATACTCTTGAACCACATGAGTTTGAGTCTTCCTTCTCAATGCATCATCATCAATGTTCCCCTTTCCAAGCGTATATGCTGGCTCAAAAGTTAATGGTTTCATGTACTCAACCCATCTCTGTTATCGAAGATTCAAGTCTCACAGTGAAAATATGTACGTTAATCTCTTGTGATCAATATGTAAAGTAAAAAAATTTCCCAATAGATAATGTACCCAACACTTTAAAACATAAACCATTATATCCAACATGAGGTCATATGTTGGGTAGTTCGGTTCTTGGGGCCTCAACTTCAAAGACCCATAAACCACAAATTGATTTCCTTACATCAAAACAACTCCAATTACAATCCGAGAAGTGTCACAATACACTGTGTACTTCTCACCTTTCTCAGGTAGGATCAACATTGGTAATGATGTAAAAAACTTCTTCATCTCCTATTAAGAATTATCACAATATTCTGACCAATAAAAATTTACCCTTTTTTGGTCATTCCCATCAGCAATATTTCCAATCGGTAAATGTCCTGAATGAACCTATAATAATATTTAGAAAATACTTGAAATCTATGGATATTAAACATGCTCTTGGGATGCTCTCCAGAAACCACTATCTGAAACTTCTATATATTTACGAGGACACATTCCTCTGAGATGATGCTACACAATAAGTGTACCAGATCGATCAATAAAGTTGTACTTAGATATCATGATGTATAGAAAATGCTATATTAGTGTACATAGAATGATATCAAGATGTTGGTCATAATAATCATGTGTCTTGGGGTGTATCAAGATGTTTTCAACAAACACTATCACAAACTGATCTAGGTAGATATTAAAGATTTTGTTCATTAAGTATATAAACATTACTGGTGTGTTCGTTAACCCAAGAAATATTTTGATGAAATCATATAGTCCATACCTACTTCTAAATTCATCCCTTGGTATATAAAAAGTATGAAATCTCTGTTTATGATACCCTAATCACAATTCAATCTTTGAGAACACACAAGCTCCTCTCAACCGGTCAAATAGGTCATCGATATGGGGGAGAGGATACTGGTTCTTCACAGTCATCTGGTTCAACTTTTGGTGATCAACACATAAGCATAAACTCTTATCAGCCTTCTTTGCAAACAACACTAGTGAACCCCAAGGAGACATACTCAGAGAAATAAATACGTTATCATCTAACTCCTCCAGGTGAGTCTTGAGCTCTTTAATATCATTTGGTTCCATTATATATGGTGGAATAGAAATCATCTCTTCCCCCGGTAAGAGCTCAATGCAAAATTCCACATCAATCTCAGGTGTAATCCCTGAGAAATATTAAGTAAACACATCTTAAAACCAATTCCCTATGTGTGGAAAGAAATATCATTTTACACCTCCATCATCCAGAAATATACTAGAAACCTAGGTTGTGATCTCTCCTATTTGATGAGTAATTGGCCCTACTCGGAACGCCTTGATAACCCACTCTCCACAGTGATTATATTTGTAACCCTTAGGAGATGTAATGGTCACTCTCTTATAGTAAAAATCAATGTGGGGACAATATGATACTAACCAGTCCATACCCATAATTAGTTCAAAACCTGACATGTCTATGATATAATGATCCAATAGAAATCGATACTACTTGACCTTAATAGAACACCCCTTGCAGAAAAAAAATTCTATTCACGGAACTCCATGAGGTGTGTTTGTCGTGAACACCCCACTAACAAACTCCATCACCAGGATCAAACCATTAAAATGTTTTGTAAGAATAAAAGAATGATAGGCACCAATATCAAATAAGCCACTAGATATCATAGAATCTATAAAAATAGTACCTCTCACCGTCAATGGTCCATCCTTGATATCCCCAACTGTAGGGTGAATAGAATGCAACAGTCTTACCCGACTTCCATGTGACATAGTCTAAGTCCCATGTGCTGCAATACTCTACTAATATGAGCACGCTTACCCTAAAGATCCACATACACTACCTTTACCACCTTGTCCAGTAGAACTACATATTCATGACTGATATGGTGTAGAATATCCTCTTTCTACACTCTGATTCTGACTAGTTATACCCTTACAACTCATCTATCGCTTGGTCCTGTAGATCTTTTGTAGATGTCCCATCTTTCTGCAAGACTGTAGCTATATTGGTGGTTGTGGTAACTATCTTCAAAAGTTTCCTAATCTACCACACTGGTTATAGATCACTCAATTAAGGTCCTATGCAACTGATCCCTCTTTTTGGGTAGTCTGTTTTCCACTACCCTGGTTGATGTTTTCATAGAAATGCTTCTTATTCTCAGAAGTCGTGCCATCTATTCATCCAAATGGATCCAACATTCCTACACTAGAAGCCTCTTCAGGTAAACCATATCCATGAGATCCTTATCCACCACGTCATCAAACTCCTTTAACTGAAAATGGATAACTTGGGACTTAATCTCACATTTAAGCTCATCTTAAAAATGTATCGCTGTAGTTATCTCATCCACTGCCAATGCAGGAGAAAAGTGTTGCAAATGTGTAATGTGTCCAACATAGTCTATCACATAAATACTCCCCCATGTCAACCTCATGAACTCAGCTACTCTCTCCTACCTCTGTATCTCTGGATAGAAGTTCTCTAGAATCTTATCCAACAGTTCCATCCATAAAATTCCATTAGCCTATACAGTCCATGCCTGAACATACCACCAGTGATTCACTAATCCTCGTATCATGTATGTATCCAACATGACAATCCACTCTACATGAGCCTCAAAGTGGTCAATTATAGTCTCGATGGACTCACCCTAGAAATAATCTCTCTCAGGTCCACCCTCTTCAATAAAATCTAGAGGTTGTTGAATTTGTAACTCTATTTTTTGATCAAACGTAATCTTCACAAACCACCCTGGGTCTCTTCCCATGAATTTCAGGAAGTGGTAAAAGTTCTCTTGGAACTGCTCCCTGAATTCCTCACCTGACACAATTGGTGCCTTAGTTCCTACTACTGGTAGATCATCTCTAGCCATATCCTCATGTTATCCTCTTAATAATCACCGTCATAGAGAAATATCTATACCATTACAAATAGGTACCTTAGGACACATTTTACAAAATTAACACATTTAAGGTAAAATACAATATTCCACAACAATTCATTTCCCGAAACCCCACCACATAGTCAAAACTGAGGTGTTATCACTACCCTTAATAATCAAACTCCATGGTCCTAGATAACAAGGGTAAACACATTCTAATTATTCACGTTTCTCATTTAGACACCCATTTATTCTCATTTTACATCATTATACAATCTTTCTCAATTTCATGTTAGGTTCCATTTTCATTTCAATTTCATGAGAGAGGAAAAACAGTTCAAGTTCAATAACATACCCATAACCCATTTGTCTATGTGTGCCAACAATGATTCATGTCATAATACCCCTATGTTCATAGAATGATTCATGTAACTCAAATCTTGTGCCATACTGGTCCATGAGTCAAAACTCAAAAAAAATAACATCAATAATCACAACACACAACAAGTGTGTCACCCAAGTTGAAATAATATTCAACTCTAATAGAAAATAGGAATAACTACAGTCACACCCGGGGTACATGGGTTCTCCCCCATACATGGGTTAGCTACTCCCATGCAGGAGATCATAAACAAGGCCCGACTCTTTCTAGTTTCATGTCTACCTTTACAAAATAGTAATACAAAATAAAAAAGAAAAGAAAAATAGACTCGGATACCACTTTGTAATGTCTTGACCTAGGTGCCACACATCGGTGCCTTAAGTCGGTCAGTCACATGACCCCAGGTGTGCCTCCCCATATGCTAGAGGATACCGAATAGCTGTGAGGTTCTGAAATATCAATAATGGGGAGACTATACCCCATTTTATCAGATTTAATACACTAGAAGAAAATAAGAAATAGTAACTAAATAACATGTAATCATAACCTGAAATAACCGGTATCACGAGATGGCTAAAAGTGGTAATACAATATAAAAACAAAAAAGAAAATATTCCATGCCATTATATGTGCCAAGTGTCTAAAATTAAACCCAAAATAAATACAAAAGAGACACCCCTAATTGGGTCCCGAATCATTTCTAGTTCCCTCATCCATGCTCTATCCCATATCATCCATATTACAGTTAGCTTT
Organism: Viscum album; assembly: GCA_963277665.1. Taxonomy (NCBI): domain Eukaryota; kingdom Viridiplantae; phylum Streptophyta; class Magnoliopsida; order Santalales; family Viscaceae; genus Viscum; species Viscum album. The sequence continues at coordinate 975,544,399 of OY728148.1, forward strand.
TTCCCTTAACATATGCATAAAACACAATGTCTATTTGGGTACCAATAAGGCAGACCAAGTAGGGTGTGAGTACAGCTTAGTGGGCCACCACCAACGGTGTATAAAAAAATATAGTTAATAGAAAGTGTTTGCAGTTGTATAAATGCATAATTAAAATTCATAAGTAAATAGTTATCACATTATCAATTAATATTTATTTAACAACATAAACCCATGAACTCTTAAAGACACTCATACCTTAATGCATGATTTGGTTCATTCGGAATCCTGAAGTTTGTCTAATGGATTTCATATCTCATAATTCCATTTTTACCATTCAATACCTACTTTTTCTCATACCGGGTCCTGAAGTATGTCTGATGAATATCTTATCTCATAATGTCATTGATACCATTATTTAATTCATACTTGAATTCCCATGTTACCATTCATACACCACACAATAGAATGACCATGTTCCCATTATTTAATTCTCAGCTAAATGACCATGTTAACATTCATACATTACACATTATAATGACCATGTTCCCATTCATTATTTCTGTTAGGACCAATAAGGACCTATATACCCTGAGAGGGGGGTGAATCAGGGTATGGATATACTTTTGAAAACTCTTCCTGCCCCACTGGATCTTAACCACTTTATTACAAGGGTCACTTTGTTTTTACTTTTGTGTTTATTATGATCACTTTTCTTTCTTCTTTATATGATGATGATTATTTTAATGCAATGCAGGGAAGCATGCAGGCAGACCTAGATATTTTTACTTGGTTCACCCTCACTGGGCTACATCCAAGGAGCATACAATGGCGACCTGCCACTGTACGAAATCCATTAAGGCTCGTTGCCAATAATGATCAGGCAAGAACACTTCTTTGCCTAGGATCACTGCCTTTATAATGGTTAGGGTCAGCTCACTGCTTTCCCAAGGGTCACTCCCTGTTTCTCTCTCTCTGGCTCACTGTCAGTGGAGAGGATCACATTCTTCCTCTTCCGTTTCCCCATGCTCTGGAAAAAATCCACTCATAGTTTATAGACCTATAGGTATCTTCATTATCAATAACGAATACATCCTTAACTATTGATAGATTCTCTTTTGACATCCAAATTTCACCCCACAGATGAATCATACTTTACACCAGGTGGATCGGGCAACCCCATTTTTTACGTGCAGCCCTTATGGCAGCTTGCGCGTTATTCCTTTGCTTTGCATGAAATTCACTTTTCACGCAACAACCCCATTTTATGTGCAACCTCCAAATTTTATATGCAACCTCTACACTACCTTGCATGAAATTCTATTCTTTTGCACGAAATCCACTTTTCACGCAAGACCACTTTACGCGCCAATACCAATTTTACGCGCAACCTTAGCTTTTCGTGTAACACAAGACATTACATGCAATCATAATGTTTATACAGAACTCCATTGCTAACTACAATTTCGCGCACAGGAGCTTGGGTATTTTCTACATCTTGAACTCTTAAATGGAGGGGGGGGTCATTTCATATTTATAAGCAAAATCGACCATGCGTGAAAAACCCTATTTGAGCGCATAATTTTATTCGAGCGTGAAAAACAAATCTTCCCTGCAACAACATTTTTTGCACACTACTCCAAAATTTTTCGCACATCATGCCTTTGAGAGCTTTTGAGCTTCAGACCTCAAAAAATTTCATGTCAGAAATACCTCATCCCTCTATTTCACGCATCCAGCTATTTTTTTGCGCATCCCATTATTTTCCACCTCCAGATCGTCCATTCCTTTATCGAGGTTATTCAATCAATCATTGATTGCTGATAGCATCCATTGATCCCAAAAAACCACCATGTACACCCCCTTTTTCAACACACTAATACATCTTGGTCTGCATTGTCAACAAACACAACATGGAGGCCCATTTTGTCAACAAACACAATCACCTCCAAAATTATTCAATGATACCTTGAGGGATTTTTTTCCAACAATTTCACAACTAAATAACCATGTTATCATTCATAACTTACACATTAGAATGAAAATGTTCCCATTAATTAATTATCAACTAAATTGCCATGTTAGTATTCATAATACATAATTAATTCAATATTTAAACATCCAAATAAATTCCATTAATAATTCAATAATTATTTAAACACAAAGATTCCATTATTTAATTCAATAATTAACTAATCACATAAATAAAATTAATTAATTAAAAACTTAATTAACCATATCATGTAAATTAATTAATTCTATATTTAATTAATAACTTAAATTACATTATTCAATTAAACAATTAACTAACCCCACAAAATTCACTACTAATTCAACAATTAGTTTATCACTTTAATACCCTTAATTAATTCCCCAATTAATTGAGTACATCAATCAAATTAATTAATTCTTCAATTAATTAATCACTATCCACAAACTCAAAATCCCATAATTAATTCCACAATTAATTATCTCAATCACAAGCTCAATAGATCATAATTAATCACAAAATTAAATATTTCAATCCACAAATTTCAATATCTCACAATTAATTCTACAATTAATTATCTCAATCGATAATTTCGAAAATCCCCAATTTCATATTTCCTTAATTAATTAATTCACCAAATTAATTAATTCAGTCAAGAAAAAAAATTCCAGAAATATATTAGAAATTATAAAATAAAATATAAATAATTTAAATAAAGACTTTGGGATTTGGATTATAGACCAACTAACTCGATTCATTGACAAGCAGTTGTCTAATAGAAATCCCCAAAAGTGGAGCAGAACAATGACATAGAACAAAATCTGAATCTAAAACAGTTAATCAAGATTGAAGAAATAAATATCTCTTAAATCTATATATATATCTACAATAATATCTCTAGATAAAAAACAAGGTATATATCTAATCAAAATAAGAATAACAAACCCTGTCTAAAATATGAGAAGAAAGGGGAAGGAATGAGAAAGAAAGTGAGATGAGATCCTCTTACTATGAAGGGTGTATATATATGATATAGTCATAGAATCAAAAATAATGGAGGTCATGAAGAATTTTAATACATCTAGGATGCTCCAAAATCATGAAATATCATCTAGGGTCTAATAAGGGTTTAGTAAAAGTTAAAATTGGGGTTTGAGTGATAAAAAATATAATTTTTGGGTCATTTAAAAGGTAGGCATGGTTAGTTGGGAAGGGGTTAATGTTTTCCCCTAACAACGAACCTAACCATGCGACTCTATTATGGGGTTTAACAGTTTCTACTAAGAGGGTTCATGGTTTTAAAAACCGTGCGCTAACTATGAAATTCATCTGTCCAATATTGCACTGTTTGATGGGTTGGGGAACATGGTTAGGGAAAACCATGCACCAACCTTGAATTTCTCTTCTCCCTTCCAATTTTCTCAAATTTTCTCCCAAACACACCCCAAATTAAAACCCAACCCAAGTATTCTCAAAAAATAAAAAAATAATAACCTAAAATTAATCTCAAGTCATCTTCAGGAACGGTCAGGATCTTACACAAACAATTTCAATTACTCTCATGAAGTATTCATCAATGGATTCTTCATCACTCATTCTTATGTCTTCATACGTACTATTCCAAATTTATATCTTTTCTTCCTTCAGATTAGTATTCCCATTGAATATACATTCCAGCTTATCCCACATACTCTTCGTAGTTTTGAAACCCATCACCTTCTTATAACCATTTTCTGATAAGGACATAAGAATAGAATTTATAGCCTTTCCATCAGCTTCTATATTTATTTTATTAGTAAACAACATAGGATAAACTTTCTTAATAGGTGTAAAACCAATTGTAGTAGAATCATTAACGTTTAGGCCAAAATATAAGAGATAAAGAATCATCTAATTTTTTCATCCATATTAATTATTTCCATCAAATGTAGGAATTCCACTACTATTGATAGAATTGATATTATCCATGAAAAGGATTAAATAAGGGGACCTTCTCTAGGATTCCAATTAATGTTTCAAAGGATTAAATAAAAATTTAGAAGGGGGTTGAATCAGTTGGTCACTTTTATAAGTTGCAATACTTTTAAAAAACATAATCCTTGATACCTGTTAAAGTTTATATCCTTATTTTCTTTTAGTAAATACCCATGCATGAAAATGTACGAAATAAAGTAAATCAAGTATGATTTAAAAATTATATCCTCAGTTTGAGAACCTAAATCCTTTACCTAGCCACTCCTTTGGGTCTATATAAATTTTCTATAATGAATAAGTGAATAAAACTCATCCCAACTCCCGCTAGATAGCTTCTATGTCTCAGTAGAAATCATTAAACTAACTCCCATCACCTTACAAATTTCATTACCAAAAATTAATCCAAAATAAAATAAAAAAATAATTTCTTGAAACTTAGACACAAAATCATTAACTGGAATCCTCAGTTTGATATGGCGAGGCCTGATTCTCTCATTCTTATGGGGATGGATTCAATGGATTTAGTCCAATGAATTTAGTCTAATGGATGAATTACGATGAACTCGTTCTCCATATATATTACTCAAACTCTTCTCAAATTATTTGTCAGATATTCTTTAGTCTGGTAAACAAAACATTAAGATGTCCAATGTTTATAATGAGGTCTCAGTCTAAATAGATAACATTGACATGAATTATACAGTGCTCCACCTTTTCAAATCACATAAAAAATATGTAAAGTAAGAATGTATTGTACTTCTTTTAATAGGAATCCCAGAAAGACGAAGGCAAAAAACTGGAGAACTTTTCCTTCTTAATTTAATTAAAAAACATAAAAATCTATGCATATTTGAATTTGAATTTGGACCACATAAACTCTTCACAAATCTGTTGAAATCTTGTTGTGTCTTATTTGTAATTAATATTATCAAACTTCCAAAATTTTCATCGGTATGATAAAACTTCTTTAGATCGTTATGAGATAACTTACATAGCTCATTAAGAAGGAACTTCCTCAACTCATTATGATGGACCTTCCTCATCTCATTCTAAATTGACTTTCCTCATCAGAGATATTCTGGTTGATTTTTTTCTTAGATTTAGTCTAATGGACATTTGTTCTCAAAGGAAATATTGATTGAATTTCCTTCTCAAAGTCATTATGATTTAATTTCCTCCTCAGAGTTAGTCTGATTGAATTTCCACTTCATAGTTAGTCTTATGGAACATCCTTATCTTTAGTCTGCTAGAATCCTCATAATGATGGAATTCTCATTATGATGGAAACTGCATTTTGCAACTTTGAAATTCTTCAAACCTCACTAGATACAACTCATTCATACTTTTAAAAACATATGTGCTCGGTACATCTAGATATGATTGAAACTTTATCTTGATTCCTATACCTAAGAAAATATTTATGATTCCTCCATTCCTTCAAAATCTTTTATCCTAAGATTTTTCATGATTTATGATACCATCATGATTGGAAAAGAACCTTCTAACTTACATAAGAAATTATTATGACTTCTATTACATTCAAAACCTTGTTTATTTTCAACCATAACACAATATTAATGGTTTCACCTATTCACCCCCTTTTCTTCATAAGTATTTTATCACAATTGATATAGAAAATTTATGATATTTGAGAATTAGAAACTAGAAAATCATCATCTAACTGAAGGTTAGAATGTTTAAAACTTTCTAACTCCTAACATCACTATCTTCATTAAAACTCTTAAACAACATTTTAACTTTATAACCAACACTAAGTCGAATGAAACTTTAACTTTGTGCTAATGGATCTAAGACCAATGATGTGTCTGATCAACAACTTTATTATTCTAACAACATATCTGATCAGTGCTACATAGTTTGATACTTTTTGTTTGGTGCTGCTCAGTCTGATCAACTGTATCTAGAAAACAACGTCCTCTAAAACAAAACTCTTCTCCCTATTTATGTTTAGATTTGAAAATTTAGAAACATTCACAAGTTTTTTAAAAATCATTATTTTTCAAAAGTTTGGTTTTTTACAAATACAAAAAATTTTAAAAAAACATCACGAAGGATATTCAGTATACCATACCATTTATGAAATGGAAAGGAGCATATGTTTACATACTTTCATTTTTTTGGTTTGTAATGTGTTTTTAAGGCCTATTTTAGGAAGAATATTTAATCTTGTGGTGTATAATTTGACTCTATAGGATAACTCAAAGAAACAATGGTATATTACCAATATGAACCCTTAGAAAAAATGTAATAGTGGAATGACATTCCATATTCCTTGAGAGGGAAAACATCTCTAAAAGTGATAGTGGGATAGAGATAGAATTAGATGAAGTTGAGTCTCAAGGTATATAATACTTGTCATAGGAACAGGTTCAATAAATCCCCATGTATGAAGAAACTATTCTAGAGACAGAAGTAATGTTTGGGAGTACAAGAGATGATAGAGAACTAGAATGTCATGGTTTTCTTATCACCATGGATAGGGACTAATTATTAGTTTATAATAATGATCCTATAACCTAAAAGGAAGCAGTAAGTGGAATAGATGTTTCCATGTGAAAATAATCCATCAATTTTAAAATGGATTCCATCTACCAAAATTAAGTCTGTATTTTGGTAGATCCGACATTTTATGTAAAACCCATTGGTTGCAATTGGGTATTCAATAAGAAAATATTCATTGAAGGAAAAGTCAATACCTTTATTGTATGAATAGTTGTAAATGGATTTAAATAACATCAGGAAATTAACTGAGATAAAACTTTTTCACCAGTTGTAATGTTGAGATCCATCATAATTATACTTGACATTGAGGCTTACCGTTACTATGAGATTTGAGAAATGGATGTCAAAACTAACTTAAATAATGGGAACCATCAGGAAGATGTTGATATAAAACAACTTGAAGGTTTTATGACTCCAAATGATGAAAATATATACAAATTGAAAAATAATCTGTTTATGTATTATATCAAGTATCTAGGATATGGAACATTAATTTAGATGAATCTATAAGAGAATGTAGTATCATAAAGAATGAGTGTGATATTTCTGTCTACAATCAATTTAGTGGGATTACATTCATTTTCTTAATAGTATATATTAATGAAAAATTACATATTGGAAATCAAATACCAGTCTTACAGTTTATTAAGATGTGGTTGAATAAATTCTTCTCTATGAAGGAATTGGGTGAGACATCATATATATTTTGAATCATGTTCTACCATGATAGATCTAAGAAGTTTCTCATCCTGTGTCAATGTATATACATTGATAGATACTTAAGAAATTTGGTATGGAAAAATCCTAGAGGGGATTGTTTCCAATGTCACATGTCATTCATCCTTCTAGGAAAATGTTTCCTCAGATACATGGGGAAATAAATAGAATGTAAAGGATTTCATATGCATCAGTTATTGGGTCATTCATGTATATTATGATATGTACTAGGATAGATGTTTCATATGCAATAAATGAAATAAGAAGATATCAATATGATCCAGTTGACCCTTATTAGATGGAATTCAATAGTATCTTTAATTATTTGAGGTGTATTGAGGATATGTTCCTAGTTTATAGAGGATATGGGGAACCATTCATCAAAAGATATGAATATTATAGTTTTCAAACTTATCAATATGACATGAATTCACAAACGATATACATAATCACTTTGAATGGAGGTATTATGAGATGGAAGATCTCAAAAAAGGATATCTTCATAGATTTTATAGTAGAGTCCAAGTACATTGTGACTTTTGAGGTTGCTAATTAACCATTATGGATTCAAAAAATCATCCAAGATCTTGAATTTGTATATAATATTAAATATCCTATTACACTCTATTGTGATAATATTTTAGTGGTGTCTCTTATAAAAGAGCCAAGTACACATCAACGGACGAAGCATGTACTTTGGAAGTATCATCTCTTAAGGGATTTTTTTAAGAGACGTGAGGTTTTAGTGAGAAGTATTTCCAACGAAGAAAATATATCACACCCCTTGAATAAAATATTGACTCACCATAAATATGATTATTAAGTGAATTCAATTGGAATGAAAGTTGTAGGTAGTTGGATCTTGTCTTCATGGGAGTTTCTTGGAGTTGGTGTCCTAGGATTAGCTATTTGTAATTCAATTACAAGTATGTTATATATATTTAATATTAATCAAACATATTATTACATATTGTCCATTATTCTATAAGACTCTGATTTAATAATGTCCTATAGTATATGTCACCTTGATAAAGTCATGTCAGTTCTCTATTATATTGATAACCGTGAAATGTTATGATAATATTCTTAAATAATGCTCTTATCTTGGATAATGTACTATGATTGGACACATAGTTCATAGAATGTTAAGTGAGAGCACTAATAATAGTATGAGTCCTAGTATCATGAAGTTCACACTTGGTAATCACCAATATGAGAGATTTTGAGAAAGAATCACTGGTAGGAATTCCTCATGTTTTGGTGTCATCAGATATTCTTATATGCAAGCATGTGTAATAGTACTTGGAATTTAAAATTATCATTAATGAATTTTATAATTCATGGAATTAGATATTATGATTAAAACCATGATGAAATATATTCATGGTAAGTTAGGTTACATTTTTTTTTCAATACTCGAATGTCATTAATGAATAAGTTGAAGAAGGATTTATCCCTTTTATACTTATGGAAGCTGATATCTCATCCATTTGATTGAAATAGAACCATTTCATTAAATTCCATGTACAAGTTGTAATGATGTGTTAATTATAGATATGTAATGAATGATGTACCATGAAAATAGGTTGGTGACATAGATGTGCAACCTGCTTGATGAGATATTGTGATAAATGGATTATATTATATAGCGAGTGTTCATTTTTAGTTTTCATCATTTCAAAATTAAGTTATTTCTCTTGGGGGACTTGACTCATTTCTGTATAGTAATTTTGGACATTAGGACATCTCTCTTGATGATAATTATAATGAATCCAATAGGGTCATACACTAAGTGTTTCTGATGATCTTGATTAAATACAATTTGAATTTAATTAATTGAATAAATATTATTCTCAAGAATGAGGTATAATTTTATTCATGTTTTATTGATCACAAATATATATTGATTAATGAAACAATTAAATTAAATATTCATTTAGGTGTTTAATAAATAAAATAAGAGTTTGAATAGACCAAGACCACGTCTAATAAATAATATTAATTAAAAAGATGGTTAGAAAAAAAAAATTGATGCTCAAGTTGGAGCGCACCATAGAATAATAATAAGAATATTATTATTATATGGAATGCGGTTTATTAAATGTTTTATAATTTTACAAGGTCTATAATTCAATAAAAAATATTCTAACCTAAAATCTACCTCAATAAATAGCCTATTATGGCTATTGTGAAGGTAATTGAAAAGCAGATAATTGTTTCAAATAATGAATTTTCTTTTAACTCCTCTATCTCTCTCCCTCTCAAGAAAAATAAATGTTTGAGATAGTTTTTCAAGATTAAAGATTGAGTGATCAAGAATGAGCAACGCAAGACATTTTAATCCCCAGACTAGCACATAGAGATCGTTTATCATTTATCAGATATCAATGGAGCATGTGTGGATTTTTACTAGAGGGATTAAATTCATGGATCCTCATAGCACAATGAAGGTAATTTGAAAGGTCCTTTTCATATTATTAACATCATTGATGAATAAATATTTTTAAGTTAAGGTAATCATTTTTCTGACATTAAATAAATTTATTAAAAATTTGATGTTCAAGCTCCTCAATCTTTTTTTAGAATATAAACATTAAAAGATATTTTAATATATTTCCCACCACCACATGCTTCCACTAATATTAGAACCATCATAAGGTGCCACTTTTCTAGACCCTTTGGAAGTATGAATAGATCCAAGAGGAGATGTGGGAGCGGAAGTCTAATGTTCGAGCTCAGTGGATGTCATTTTGTATGTACACAAACTTCCAAGAAGTATGATCACTACTCTCATGGATATATCTTGATTACATTAGATATATTGACTTTCCATTCAACATTGAGTTAAAGTAGGTATAGTCAGGGGTTGTAGTAGCTTGGTTAACGCACAACCACTTTTTATGTGATATTAGATTTTATGATTTATTTTTCATTTATTATTATCACCGAATACACCAGTTAAACATGCTCACACTTGTTAAGGATGAATTAGAGGTGTCCTACTGAATTTCATTACTCACACCTTGCATAAAAATATCGATGCAAATTCAGACTTTATGTTTAGGGATATGGATAAGGAAAAGGGACATGTGTATGATGGCTGAGAAAATGAGAATGGATATGGTAGTATATCGAGATGGACTCTGGAGGAACCTGATGTTTAATTATTAATTTATCTGTCTGTTATTACTCTAGATTGTATTTTCACTTTATAAGCCCATTTATTTTTGTATGAAATGTGTCTCTTATTTTATGTTTCGACATAATTACTCTAGTTGCTATTATATTGTTTATTATATATTTTTTTTGTTATGACATTATACTATGGGTATAGTCTACCCACTAATGGAATTAGACCCTCACCGTCAGTCAAAAAACTCTTGTGTACGGGGAGGCATACATGAGGTCTTGTAGCACTCTGGATCTAACCATACATTTCAGGTGAAGGAATTACAAAAACCATTTAAAAAAAGACTCCATACTACAAAAAATTCCATTCTTAGTAGTGGTTTTTTCTAGTGGAAGTAGTTTAATCCATTGCCTAATTATTTAGTGGTCATTACTAAAATATCACTATATTTCATGTTCTATAGTCATTTCATAGTAGTTTGATTCATTTAGCACAGGTTTTTTATGTTTTTTTGAATTTAGGAATGATTTTCATTTTATTTAATGGTGATTTTTTAAAAAAAAATTGAAAATAAAATAGATAAACTGAAACTAACAATTGATAAATATGTCAATGGATGTTAGGTTTATTGGTAGTTATTATTGACCACTATTAATTATGATTCAAATTCATTCTTTTAATAGTGGTTCTTAAAAAGCACCTCTGAATATTTTTAAAAATATATATACTTTTTAAAAAAATTAATAAAAAAATATAAATATGAAAACATTGACATGTAATAAACTAAAACATAAGTGCACAATAAACCCATCATACATACATCATACAAGATAAATCCATAGTTATATAGATATACATTCATAGTCATCATAACCTCAGTCACATGATTACCTCAGTCAACACATACCTCAATTATCAATTTGTACACATAAAATATGTCCAACAACAACCCATGCCCAATATATTCCGACCCCATGACCTATGTTTCATTATTATACCTCCACATCATCTCATCAATTAAAACATACTATATAATCTCATCCATTGTAATAAAAATAACAGAAATAAAAACTATACATAATAAATCAGAATTACAATAGAATCATTGATAAAATTTAAACATACCAATGAAACTAAGAACCATCACCACTACCTTATAAATAATGTCTTGAATAGAATTGTCAACCTCTTTTCTATGGTTAAAATCTATCACCTACAAAAAAAACTATAACATTTAAGAAAAGAAATGAAAAACTGAAAAGAAATGGAATATATTTATAATGTTGCACATAAAATTTGTTATTTTGTTAATCAAACAGAAGACATTTTAACATAAAACAAATAATATACTATGAAAAACACTTTTAAAACATAAATTTTCCTATTGAAAATACTATTCAACACTTGAAACTAAAAAGGGATAAGTATATAAAATTCTAATTGATTTTTAAATTGATCTATAATGTGATTAAATTTTACTGAATATTTTTTGTAAATAAATTGATTAAAAATCATTTAATATATTTAAAAACAAAATCAATGGTGGGTTTTCCATGGTTTCTAGTCAATATGATGGTTTTTTCTATGGTTTTTACCATTACGTGCATGTTTTAGTGTTTTAAAACACTAAAAATGTGTTTATGGGAATCCTAGGAAACCCATAAATCTGAATGATGTGTTATTAATTCCTACATTTCAAAAACCATTCTAGAGTCATTATACTCTAATTTCATTTCAATCTAATGATGTTTTCCAATTCTTAACCCCTGATGCACACTTTTAAAAGGCTTCAACACCTTTAAAAACTATTTAGTGAACCATCGTGACCACACTGCATGTCAAATTGATGTGTTTTCTGTACATAAAAATAAAAAATAACATAATGGTGTTTTTTCATTGATTTCGCATCAATTTGAGGTTGTTTTCTATGGTTTTGATTGTTACCTACACATTTATGTGTTTTAAAACATTAAAAACCATTTTACGGGCATCCTAGAAAAAACCTAACTTGAAATGACATTACTTAGATTCGTAATTTTCAAAAATAAATATATGGTCATTTTCCTTTGATTTTAACGTAATATGATGATGTTTAACTAATTTTGGCCACCCAAATACACATTTTTAAAGGCTTCAATACATTTAAAAATTATTTATCGGTCCATTTTGACCACAAAAACACACCGGATTGACATGTTTTCTACAATTACATGTCCAAAATAACTTAACGGTGGTTTTACCATGATTTCACATCAATATGTAGTCTTTTTATATGGTTTTGACTATTACAAGTGTATTTTAGATTTTTAAAACATTAATAAGATTTTATAGGAATCATAGGAAAACCGTAAGTAAAAATGATGTCTCATCAATTATTAAATTAAAAAAATAAATATTTGTTCATTTTACTATGATTTCATAGAAATTAGATGATGTTTTATTGGTTTTGACCCCCTGATGCATGTATATAAAGGCTTCAAACCATTTAAAAACTATTTACCGATCCATTCTGATCACACTACACGTTATATTGATTTTCTTTATATGTGTAGACATAAAAAATAACGAAAATACAGATGTACCATGATTTCATGTCAATTTGAGGGCTTTTTCTATGGTTTTGACCATTACATGCATGTTTTAGTGTTTTAAAACACTAAAAACGTGTTTACAGGTATAACAGGAAACTGTAACTTGAAATGATTGGTTGTTAGTTCATACATTTCAAAAATAAATATATAGTTTTTTTACTTTGATTTCATGGTAATTAGATGATTTTTTCCTACTTTTGACCCTCCATCACATGTTTTTAAAGGCTTTGATACCTTTAAAAACTATTTATTAAGCCATTCTGACCACACCACTTGTCGGCATGACATGTTGTCAATGTGTATACATCACAAATAACTCAACAGTGGTTTTCCTATGATTTCATGTCCATATGGATTAATTTTCTATGGTTTTTACCATTACACACACATTTATGTGTTTTAAAACACTAAAAATCCATTTAAAGACATCCCAGGAAAACCATAACTTAAAATGATGTTGGGTCGGATCCTACATTTCCAAAATAAATCTATGGTAATTTTTCTATGATTTCATGGAAATATGATAACATTTTCCTAGTTTTGACCCCACGAAACATTTTTTTAAAGGCTTCAGCGCCTTTAAAAACTATTTACCAAGCCATTTTGACCACAGTTCATATCAGATTGACATTACCCATACACATCAGAAATAAAACAATAGTTGTTGTCCAATGATTTGACATAAATCTGAGGTTTTTTCTATGGCTTTGACTATTTCATATTTTAGTATTTTAATATAATAAAAATGAATTTATGGGAATCCAAATAAAACTGTAACTCAAAATGATATCTCATCTATTAATAGATTTAAAAAAAATCCACCTATGGTTATTGAATTATGATTTCATGGCAATCGAATGTTTTTTTCCTGGTTTTGAACCCCCAACACATGTTTTGAAAGGCTTTGTTGCCTTTAAAAATAGTTTACTGAGCCATTCCAACTACATCACACATCATATTGATGTTTTGTTAGTGAGTATATGTCAAAAATAACTAATTGGTATATTTAACCTGATTTCACATTAATATGAGGTCATTTTCTATTTTTTTGAATATTACACAGAAATTTTAGTGTTTTAAAACACAAAAAACACATTTACGGGCATCCTTGGAAAATATTAACTTAGAATGGTGTTTTGTTGGTTCCAAAATATCAAAAAAAAATCTATGGTTTTTTAATTTTATTTCATAGAAATATACTGATGTTTTCCTGGTTTTGGCCCCCATATACATGTTTTTAAAAGGCTTCAACATCTTTAAAAATCATTTACTGAGTCATTCCGACCACACCACATGTTATATTGTTGTGTTGTCTTTGCATAAATGCCATAAATAACTCGATATTTAATTTAGCATGATTTTACATCAATATGAGCTATTTTTCTATGGTTTTCACCATTATATTCTTCTTTTACTCTTTTTTAACACTAAAAATGTGTTTATTTGCATCCTAGGAAAATCATAAATCATAATGACATTTTATCAGTTCCTACATTTCAATAATTAATTTATAGTCATTTTTATATAATTTCATGGGAATCTGACAATGTTTTCATAGTTTTGACCCTCTAACGCATATTTTTAAAGGCTTTTGGGCCATTAAAAATACTTTACATTCCATTCCGACCACACTGCATATTATATTGATGTGTAATCTATGAATACACATAATAAATAACTAAACAATGGTTTTTTCATGACTTCATGTCAATCTGAGGATTTTTTCTGTTGTTTTGATTGTTACATGCATGTTTATGTGGCTTAAAACACTAAAAACCCACTTACGAACATTCCAAAAAAAATGCAACACATAATGAAAAATCGTTAGGTCCTACATTTCAAAAATCGATAAAATATTTTCTTCCAATATGGTTTTATGGAATTATAATGAAATTTTCCTAGTGGTGACAGCCAGACAGACATTTTTAAAGGCATTGATGCCTTTAAAATTTATATACTAAGTCACTCCAACCACACTGCATGTCAGAATGATTTTTTGTCTATGATTACGTATCAAAAATAATTAAATGGTGGGTTTCTTATGATTTCAAGTCAATTTGAGGGTTTTTTATATGTTTTGGAATATTATACACATTTTTTAGTAGTTTAAAACACTAAAAATGCATTTACAGGAATCCCTGGAAAACTGTAACGTGGAATACCATTTTGTTGGTTCCTACATTTCAAAAAATATCCATGTATATTTTCCTCTAAATTCATGGAAATCCAACATCATTTTTCTAATTTTGACCCCCTATAATGCAGTTTTAAAGGATTTAGTACCTTTAAAAAGTATTTACTAAGGCATTTTGACTGTACCGCAAGTCTAATTGATAATTTTTATTTGAGTAAATGTCAAAAATTATTCAATGGTGGTTTTCTCGTGATTTTATTTTAATATGATATCGTTTTCTATGGTTTGAACTGTTAAACACATGTTTTAGTGATTTAAAACACTAAATATTCATTTACACGCATCTCAGGTAAACTATAACTCAAAATGTTGTGTCATCTATTCCCAAATTTCAAAAATCAATCCACAATTATTTTCCTATGATATTATGTTGATATGGAATCTAATTCCTAATTTTGACCCCCCTCCCCCCACACACAAATGTTTTTAAAGGCTTTGGTATCGTTACAAACTATTTACTATGTCAAAACTATGAAAATGAGATTGGATAATTTTCAAACATAAGGATAACAATATATAATTTAGTTTTTATGTATAGGAATCAAACACACATCAATCCAGGGAAAAATTTTGTCAGTATGACTCGAAGTTCATGATATCAATATAAAAGTGTCATTTTAGTTTTATTTAAGGAATTTGTATGTGTTCTTGGAAATTGTGTGATTGATCTAAAAAATTTCAAATTTACCTTGATAGGATAAGATATAAGGCTACAAATTTCCTAGGGTATCATTCTAGTAATCCATTAAAATATAAAAACTAAATAATTTTCCATTTTCTCTCACCATTGATCCTATGTTTTCTTATAAGAGTCTTGTTCTCTCGCTTTTCCTTTCAACCTTGCAATTTATCTTTGTAATTCCCTATCAATACCGCTACTCAAACCCCCACTAGGTGTAGTTGTAATTGATGATGACTCCCTACCAAAGAAAACTGATGGAGTAGGTCCAGAACCCATCCCATGTACATGTATGGGATTATCCTTCCCTATAACAATCATAACTTCATCGTTCTGGGAAACTGATGATGATTTTCAAGGGTTCACATCCTATATTTCTTGAATTTGAACCTATTAATACAAAATTAATCACAATTATTTTTTAAAATATTTCAACTTCATAATATCATCTAATTAATAAATTTTTTATTACTATGAATTGTTATTTCATTACTATAAATACATAATATTGGAAAATTTACTATAACAACAAATAAGCCTTAAACACAATTAATTAGGGTTGGCTAGATGTATCAAACGGTGCTAAATTGGCATCATTTTATCCATGTATCCAGCCCCATTTAATTGGGTTTAAGTATTTTTTTTTTAATATATTTTACATTATTATTTTTTCATAGTAATGATATAACATGAAATGATAATGAAAAATACTTACTCTAAAGTCTTTGGTAGGGTCATTAAAAAAACTAACATCAGATTCCCTATGCAATTTAAACCACATCTATGTATGGCCAATAGAGTAACCTAATTCATTAGCCTTTATAAATAACATAAACAAGTTATAAAAAAGTTGACTTATAATAAAATGATATAAAAAATAATAAATAAAATAAAAAACTAAATTATTCTTTTTCTAAAAAAAACTCTAAGACACACTGATATGAAGAATGAATTATTTCTCAGGATTCATAATATTTTTTTCAATAATTCATTCAAAAAATATAAATATTAATAAAAATTATAATTTTTTTTATGTTGTTACGCGACTCTAAAATATACAATTACCTCATGAGATGCATCTATGTTAATATCAACAAATGAATTCCATTTCACATTGAGAAATTCATTCACACACTTTCCCATACATCTATCATGAGCTCAAAGATATTTCATTAAACTCATATCATAATATTCATTTAAAATCTCACCATATCTTTCCTAATTTTTTCATTGTGCATGGGAGTGAAATTGAGCCTCGGACATCCAAATGAAAAAACATCTTGAAATAAAAAACATAACACTATATAAGTATATTACAAAATTTTATTCATGTCATGTAAATTAGTTATCAAGGAATATTAAATTAAATTACATTAATTTAGTATCAAAAACCACATTTTTTTAAGTTGTAGGAATATTCCTCCAATATTTATAATTAATGGGAATGCTCATTGTATCACAAATAAGCTGCCTAATAATCTGCCCATAGATTTTGGAAACATCATCAGTAGGCACCCCAAAATCATCAAATTGAATGATAATATCTAATTCCTTCAGGTCTCATTAAATTTTTCATGTTCATATTTATATATCATTTATTGTTATTTTTATCCTTTTGAAAAAGGAATTAAACAATTAATAAAATATATAGTTTTTTTACCAGGACATATATACCAGTAATAGTAATTCACCAATATCCACTAGATGAAGGGGTGACCAACTGCTCCAAATCTGGAGGTGAATTGAATGGTGGGATACTAAAAGCATCTGGGGAATGGTTGGCTCGTTGGTAGTCTCCAGTACAACTGAATCACTCAGATCCACTGAAGATGACGGTAGTTGTGGTGTGGTACGAGATGATAACCATCTAGGATTTTGAAATATATTTGTTCTCATCATTCTTGCAATAAAATTGGTTCAAATATATTTAATGTATAGAAAATTACAACCTAATAATTTTTTACAAAAAGAAAAAATACAAAACTAGAACAATTTATAAATGTATGAACCACTTATCAATGTGAAAATGTAATATATTTTCATTACCAATATATACATTCAATTATCTTCATTTTCATTTTCTTCATTATTATAAACCTCCATTGTGATGAGTGCTTCATTTTCACCATCTATGGCATGTTCTATTGTTTCCATATTGTCATTATAAAATTATTCAATGTTTTGTGGTCTATTAGGTTCACTGTCACTAAGTACCAATTGATCTTCATCACTCATATCATATAAGTCTCAATACTTTAAGTGTAAAAGAACTCTAACCTTCATGTATTTCATCATACACATAATAAACTATCTTCAGATAGGAAGCCAAGATAAATGGATCATTCTCTACATGATCATTTCTATAGATAAATTGAGAGAAGTTGATAGAATTAAAATGTAATGAATCATTCATTATACCCATATCAATATTAACTCACATTCATTTGAATAAGAAAACAAAAAACTAACCATGATAGTTTAATTAAATTATATCATCCATATTTCCATAATATCCCACCTCCGTAAGTGTATATACACAACTATTTTGAGTTTTTATGTCTTCTTCCTAATAAATGGTATGAATCATAAATCCATGAATATTGTTGGCATCGAAAATCGTAGACTTTCTTAGAGGACCTATAGCAAAAAAAACATAAAATCATTCGATATTTCAGCTTCATATTCAACATTCATTATCTAGAAAAAAATATAAAAAGTTTTAGTTTTAACTTTAAAAAAATAACTACAAGTCAATAATATTAATATGAGTATATATTTTCCTGATGGGTGATCCATTTTAAAATATACTTATTAACATCTTTTTTTAATTCCATCTCATTTCAAGATCTACCCCTTAATCACTTATTTGTTTGACATCGCAATTCTTCAATAAATAGATCTGTAATGAGACTACTGAGCAGTATATATCTATGTTCTTATAGAAACTCCAATTCATTTAATTTAAAATATTACCCCTTTTCAATAGGTTATCTAATAATTGGAAATATTGATAACTGTTTTCAAAATGATAATTAGTGGAGATATCATCAAAACATTAATCAAGATTCAATCTAGCCTCAATCCCATTCAAATACCTTGAATACAAGGTCAATCACTCGTTGGATATGTATCCTTTAGCAATAGAGCCTTTTGGTTGATATTTATTCATCATAATTGATTCCAAATGAACTATGTACCTGATGAATAATATAAGAAACATATAATAAAAATTATCCAATAATTTAATAAAATTAAATTCACTAATGACAATAAAAATAATATCATTTTACCTCTCAATTGGATACATCAATTGATAATGTTCTGGTCAGCCAAGTTTAGCTTCTTCAACCAAATGAACAATCAAATGAATCGTCATAGTGAATAATTAAGGGGGAAATAACATCTACAAATAAAAAAGTTTCGAAAAAAATCTTTCTTGAAGTTTATCAAGCTCAATTGGATATATATTTTTTCTTCAAATCTCTTTGAAAAAAGTACACTAGTTTAATTTTCAGTTAAAATATTACAAAATGCCTATGAAAAAAATTGTTCCATCAAAATACACAAGTTGTGATGTTTCAATCCATGTAACATTCAATTTTTTTTAGTCAATGCACCTTGATATAATAATTGAATATCCATCTTCCACTTTTAAATTCTTTAAAGTATTAAGGAATATGCGTTTCTATTGATTTTTCATTCTAAAAATAGTCGAAGGATACTTTATATTTTCATTTTCCCAAAAATAATGCTTTATATTCATTAACTCCAAATTCTTATGATCATTAAGGTGATCCATTGATTTACACTTCTCATTAAGAAATGTGAAAATTACATTGCCATAGAATTTTTTCTCAATATTCATTATTTAAAGAATGCAACATATTAAATTAAACTCCTAATAAAGAATTTTGAAAAATATACCAATTATTTTATTGTTCCATATGCTTCAAATATTGTAGCTTGTACCCTTTTCCCTTTCTTTAAAATGATTATATTTTCCAAATTCTTCAATGACACTCATTAATTGTCCCATGATTTCTGAACCTAATAACACTTTTAGTGGACTTCTCAGTTTAATATCTTCATTTAATTGTATCTTGTTAAACCTAGATTTATGAGAAGAAATAATGAAATCAATGATGATGGATAAAACATCATTTTCTTCTATGAGGTAATCGTTGATGATCAAAATTACAAACTAGACAAGACAAACAAGTATGAGTGTTGAGATCAGATAAATTTACTAATCCAGGAATGTTATTAATTGTCTATATTTAATTAGCAAGTATTATTAATATTTTTCTCATTGAGTGTCATATGTTTCCATTACATCATCTCATAATCCTCGCAATTATTTTATTAGAGGTTGAAGTTATACATCAATTCCATTTTTATGCATTTTATTTCTAGAAATAATCATCGAAATAAAAAAATATTTATTCATACACATATATGCAGGTAGATTATAAGTGATCCAAACAACTGGCCCAATACTATAATTAGCACCTAAAGTATAAAAGGGGTTAAAACCATCAGAAACTAATCCCAAATGTGAATTCTTATGATTTGAAGTAAAATATAGATATAATGGATCAAACATTTTCTACGATATTGAATCTTTTGGATATCTTGTCAAGCCATCATTACTATATTGATCATGTCACTTCATTTCTTATGTTTTCTTAGATTCCATGAATAATATTTTCAAGCATCATATCATAGGAAAGTAATGAAATAAATTTGAAGTAGTTTTCTTATTTTTTTTCTTCTTGGGTTTGCATTGATTTATACTCTCATTATTGTTCATTGACTTTCATCTACTTTTATGACATCTTATGAATTCTCCTTTGGCGGACTCTTCTCCCTAGTAAATCATGCAATCATTAAGTAATTCATGTATCTTTGTAAAATACGGTCTAAGTTTATTTATATCATTATTAATCTCAAAGAATGATGCAAGGATCATAGCTTCACAAAATGAATCATTATGGAACTCTAAAATCATGTACATTTCTTTGTCAACAATTTTACGGAGACATTTTATATGATACAACTTGTAGAAAATAAAACTTTGAATAATTATCACACCCTTTATACAGTTCTTGTTGCACATATTCAACTAATTCATAAAGCTCAATTTTTTTGTTGTTGAACTTATTAGAAGGATTAAAATTCTCAGGGTCAATTAAAGGTTTCTTTTGATCTATTGAAATATTTGACATTATATCCTGCAAAGACAAATGTTTCATTTATCAAATTTCAAACTAAATTCCCCTTTGGAGGGTCACTTTTTGTTTCATTGATAGGATTATATTTATTTTGAATTTACATAACAATATATTTACCGTGCCAAATCATACATACATATTGAGAAGAAAATTGTTTTTATATAAAATGATCATAAACTTCATTTCTATTTAACCATCAGTTGATTTTCCAATAAAGACATACACATTTTATTCTACCATCCACTGATCCGTTTTTAATTACATAATATTGTTTTTTCAAACTCTTGTCATAATGAGGTGTGTTTCGAGGTAATGTAATAAAACTTTAATCTATAGGTATTGGATTTTCACTCTTCTCCCTGTATATTCAGATATAAAGATATAAATGGTTAATCAAACAATTAAAATTAAAAGTAAACATCAATTAACTTCTATAATATTGGTCAACTAATTTATCTTATAATTATATAAATATATTTTATAAAATCGTGGTGAACATACATGTACACTCAGTATGTTCTTACTTAGAAAGTCTCTTGCCAGTGTGGAGGAGGCATACTAAAACATTAGTGAATAATCAATAAAACCAAATGGTTTCCTATCATCTAATCAACCATTATCCATAACTCACAAAGTCTTACTCACCAAGAATTCATGAGGGATAAATGATTCGTGCAGTTACAGACTATTTGTAACCCCACAGACATAAAATCATTCATCATATAAATGATTCATGATCCCCATTTATAATAGGAATTAATGATAGTTATGTGTATAGGATTCCTAAGTGATAAAATTTATCATTTGATTATACAATATGATATAATACATAATAATATATCAAACCTGTCATACAATATAAAAAAATTCATTTTAAGAATGGGGATTGCACTCTCCGAGAAATGGGGGAGAGGGTCGCCATTGGGGATCTCTATCAAGGTGAAAGGGGTCATTGTGGGGTCATAATCAGGTAGAAAGTGGGGTTGGGGTCAGGAGGATTTTATGTGAGAGTGGAAAAAGTGGTGTTCACCATCGAGGATGAGGGGTCAGCCGTCTGGGGGAAGTGTTGGAAGGGGGGAGAGGTATGTTGTCGGAGAGAAGGGGGGTTAGTTTCGGGGAGATGTGGGGTCGAGGGAGAGGGGCGGTCACCTACATTGGAGAGAGGTGTGACCAAGGGGGAGGGGTGGTCGTCAGTGTTGGGGATAGGTTGGGTATAGGGGGGTAATAACTGGAGATGGGGATAGGCATGATCGAGAGTGAGGGGAAGTCACTGGAATTGGGGAGAGGCTGGATCGAGGGAGAGGGGTGTCACCGTTGTTGGGGGAGGGGCAGGGTCGAGGGGGAGGGGTGGTCATCAACGTCAGGGAGAGGTGGGGCTGAGGGATCAGTGGGGGGTAGGGGGAGGGAGGGAGTCACTAACTCCGGGGAGAGTCGTGATCGAGGTGGGGGTGGTCACTGGTTTTGGGGAGAGGTGAGTTCGAGAGGGAGGGGTGATTGCCGACATCAAGGAGAGGTGCCGCCAAGGGGGAGGGGCAGTCGCCAGCATCGGTTAGAGGCATGACCAAGTGAGTGAGGGGGTTAGGGCATCGAGTGGTGGGGGTGGGGTCAGTTATTTTTTAAAAATATTAACAGCAGTTTCATTGAAACCTCCCATATATTTAAAAATATATTTAATAATGTTTTTTAGTAGTTATTATTAGAACTCCCACTAATAAACTTTCACTAAGACCACACTTTTTTGTAGTTCTAGATAACAAAGTTTGACTGAATATTACCCTAAAAGTGACATATAAAATTTTATTATCAATTCTAAAGCTATAAAAGTCACCAAGAAATAACATATCTCTAACCTCTCAACCAATTAGATTTCTCTCACTAGAATTTTTTTCTCACTTTATGAATTTTCTCACCCATATTATTTTTTATTAGTTTAAGTAATTTATCTCACTACAAGAATTATCACCCAAAGGAATTTTTTTTTTACATTAAAGAATTTTATTCACACCTAGATGTGATATAGTATATACATGCATAAAATCATATTATATCTTCATATGACATCAATTAATTTTGAAATTAAATCATTGAATCATTGTACAAATGTAACATCACGAACCTGGATGCCACTTAATTGTGCCCCAAGCCCGGTTGGCTACATGGCCTCAAGAACATCATCCCAAATGCCAGAGGCTTATAACTAGCAGTTTGGGACTAGGTGAGTCATTTGGGAGACTATACCCCCATTACCATAATTTATCACAATAGAAGTCAATCACAATAAATAGTGGAAGCATATACAATAAGAAGACAATAGATAAAATAGACAAGAAAGAAAAGAATCTATAACAACCTAGAAGTGTCTCATATACCAAGATGCAGATGATACATGTATCCAGAAAATATACAAAATAGGTACATAGAAATATAATAAAATTTATGTATCTAAAATCCAAAATGACTGAAAAGTGCCCTCGTAGCATCACAAGCCTCATCTTAGTCCTATTCTCTTATTCTCTAAAATAATGATCAACAAATAGTTTTAGGGAGCTTTCCCCTACTATCACCTGTAACTATATAATCTGTTTAGGTCCCCATGGAGGCCCAAATAGGATGTGAGATAAACATCCCAATAGGTTTCAACCTAAATATCTATATAGTTCTAAGAATTACTATAAATATGTTAAAAATGTGAATGTAAGTAGTAATGTATGTGTGAAATCCCAAGGCATATAACTACTGCAACCAAGTAATACTAAACAACATCTTGTGGCTCCCTGCAACAAGTTTCGGATCATAACAAGGCATCTACAAGAAATATAAACAAACAACACAACCATTCCACATAACCATCCATATCTTGTCCACACTTCCTTAACGTATAAAGAAAAGTATATATAAAACTCATGGCCTTGTCGTACGACCACAATCATATATCCCATAGTCATTCCATATAATGAAGTGTGGATCACGATGGGCCGGATCTATGGTGCTGAAGACCGAAGCATCCTCTTTGAGTATTAAGAGAATCTCGATGGAAACTTTGCATAGGAATTGGTTGGAATCCTTGGAGCATGTGTACCAACATGTCCTACGTGAGTCCAAGATAGCTGGATCCAAGGGGTAGCAAAGTATAAGGCATCTCATGGAATAAATACCAAAGGTGCATAATCTGCCAAGGTGTCCACTACGTCATTCGAGATCCATGGAGATCCATTCATGGAATCTATGTAAATCATCAATCATTCCATTCCTTTAACAATTTCAAACCATATGAGTCTACCCATACATATAAACAATTACATTCAAAACAATTCAATGAGTATACCCACTCATTTAAACAATTACATCTCATAAGTATACCCACTCATATATTCCACATTCATTTAATCATGTCACATGGATATTCCCACCCACTTATCACCAATTTCCATTTAACACATCGCATGGGTATACCCACCCATTAATCAAAAATACCAACAAAACTATTTAAGCAATCTAAAATTAGCCAACGAGTATACCCACTCATTTGAAAAGATCCATTTAAGTATTTAATCATGTTAGGCATGGAATATTATAATAAAACAAGGTAAGGAGGAAGATATCTTTTATGTATGTAATTCAGCCTCATTTAAGTACAACCAAGCTTCCATAAACTTGGAAAACTCGAGGTCACACCCCATGGGTAGTTCATCAATGGTAAAAACCAAAGTAAAGGCATGGTTCACCCCATGGGTGTCTTTGGGTTGGGTCAGAAACCACAAACATATCTCAAAGAACCTAAGAGAATCCCAAATAGCTCCTACCTCATCTATTTCAAATCAACACTTTAAAATCGGGCTCGCGCTAAAATGTCTTGCGGGCAGAAAAAAGGTCGATAGCTATATAAAGAATCAAAACTGGAAAGAAAAGTATAGACCACCTACCTTATCTCATTAGTGGAGTTATCATATAGTATCAAGTCCTAATTCATCCTGGTTGGGAATAAATCTAGAGAACATAGGAAGAAATAGAAATTAGGGCATAAAAGCCTAAATCTAAACAATGCAACTATTATTCTGAAGAATCAAGAATGGATAAAAATGAATCAATATCTTACCGTCATAGTTCCAACAAAAATGACAGGGAAATAAATTGAATCCAAATGGGTGCTAGATCTGAAAATCTAGATAAGAATGTTTTTAGGCTTCAAAAGAGAGAAAAAAGGCATCTGTCCAAAAATAGAGGTCCCTGCCTCTATTTTTAAAAAACTTAGTTGGGCAATTACATGATAAGTAATTTCCTTACAAGGTGTTTAATGCTCGGTTTTCCTTTGATGGGGTAAAACCCTTACAAATCATGAAATTTCCTAGACAAACCATTACATGTTATGAATTCGGATTACACAGTGTGTAATCTAATTACACCTCGTGTAATTGGCCTGCAATAGGTACACAACCTTCTTGCCTATTATTTCCCAAAAACAACCCAACGAGCCCATGGCCAAGCTTAGGGTCTATGCCAAAAAAGAATGTAAAATATTCAAACTTCAAGAAAAACCTAGTATCTTACAATCTTACCCCCTTAAGACAATTATTCCCTGAATTTCCATTTCAAGGGTAGTCAAGTCCCATTTGAAAAAACTCATGTCACTAAGCACGTATGTCGGCCTCCCACTCATAATTATCATCTTGTGAATTGTCTTGCATCCACAGAACCTATACTAGAAGAACTGACTAACCTTGTATAACATTCATACTCCTATCAAAAATATGAATTAGATGCTCCTTGAAGGATGTATCATATTATAGCTCAACCTCCTCGGGTTGAAAAGCGTGAGATGGGTCCGAATTTTAATGATGTAGTTGTGATACGTGGAAGACGTCATGCATGGCTCAATACCTCTGAGGATACTAAAACTAATAGTATACTTATCTGAATCTCTCAAGAATCTCGAATGGACCAACATATAGAGGTGAAATCTTACCTTGTATCATCATACTTTTGTGTCCCAGCCATAGTGAAACACATAAAAAGACATGATCCTTGGCCACAAACTCTAAAGGTCATATACAGTGATCGACATAAAATTTATATCAAGATTGTGCAGTAGCCATCTGCTTCTGAATAAACTGGATCTACTCAGAATTCTCATGCATGAGAAAAGGTCCCAGTAAAGCTACCTCACCTACCTCTATCCATCACAAGTGTGATTTTCATAGCCTACCGTACAAAGCCTCGTAAGGAGACATCTGCATAGTTTCCAGATAATTGTTATTATAGGAGAACTCATCTAGTTGAATGTGTCTCTCCCAAGAACCCCTAAAATCTTGGACACATTCTCTCATCATGTTCTCTAGCACTTGTATCATACACTCTGATTGGACATCAGTCTGAGGGTAGTGGACTGTGCTCAGAAGCACCTATGTACCCAGTGCCCTCTGAAAACTCTATAAGAAACAAGATGTAAAGAGGAAATCCCTATTTAAAATGATAGTGCATGAGAACATGTGATGTTTTATTATCTCATGGATATACAACCTTCCAAGAACATTGACATCGATGGTACCCTTTATCGGCAATAAATGATCAACCATTTTGATCCCTTCAACAACAACCTATGCAATATCGTTACCTCAAGGCGACCTTAGTAAACCATCCATGAAATCTATTATGACATCATCTCATTTCTACATTGGAGTAAGTAACTGCTATAAAATCATGGCTGGTCATTGATGTTCCTCGTTCACATGATGACAGGTGTAACACATCATAACAAAACTAGCTACCTCACTTTTCATACTTGGCCATTAGAATTAATGATGCAAGTCACAGTACATCTTGCTGACTCCGGGATGTAGTGCCCAAGATGAAGTAGGAAACTCCCACATCATATCCCCATGTGTATCCACTCGAGCCAAAACATATGTACAGATGTGTAAGACCTCATCAACACCTACAGTCCAACCAAGAGGAGGTTCCTCACCTTCCACACTCTCTCATAGGACTTGACCCTTAGAATTAGACAACTGCCTCATCATTACTTTATCCAATAGAGTAGAGGTCACAAATATGGATGTAAGATATGTCTATCCCTAACTATTGTGCACCTCCATATAGATATAAGAGAATAACCCCATAAGTTTCCACTTGCTACATTCCTACTACATTATCTGTATCTGAGTCCACGTTCTCACTGCATCGAACATTACATTACCTTCACCAGTCATGTGTTCAAGCATGAAGTCAAAAGACTGTAGGTACTCCACCCACATTTTTTGCCTCATATTCAAATAATACTAAGTAAATATATACTTGAGGATTTTGTATTCTATATACTCCAAAACACTATCTCCCAATAAATAATGTCTCCAATACTGAAAAGCATGAACAAATGCATCTAGCTCAAGATCATGCATAGGGTAATTCTTCTCATGTGGCCGTAGAAACTGAGACTCATATGCCAAAACTATATCCCACTACATCAGCAATACTCCCAGCCCAATACATGACATGTCACAATTAAGGATGGAACACTCGGTTCATCAGCACCATGAAAACTACAATTGTGTTTGTGAGTCTGAATGGCATAACCAGATACTCATATAGACCATACCTACTATGAAAGGTGGTATGAGGTATGTATGTGGGTCAAATATGTACCTGGTGATATCATATCCTTAGTTAAATTTTCAAGAATACTCAGGATCCTAGAATCTTATCAAACATTTCATCTATATTTGGAAAGGGATATCATTTTTTAACCATTAGTTGATTCAAATTACGATAATCCCCAAATATCCTAAGAGTTATATCCACATTTTAAAAAAAAGAACAGGCAAACCCCACAGAGAATTATTAGGTCTAATAAACCCCTTTACCTCTAAATAATATAGCTTCCACTTAATTTTTTACAACTCCATCGTAGACACCTAGTTAGTAGAAATGGATACTGGTGTAACTCATAACACTAGTTCAATTGATATCTCATCCTACCACTCTAGTGGTAAATAAGAAAATTCATCTGGGAACATGTCCCTGAAATGATCCATCATTAGAGGAAAGTCTACTTAACTCACTCTGTGATCATCCAAAATACAAAATAGCAATCTAGGTTGTCATTCTTCCCAACTCATGATGATCTAGTCCATCCCAACTCGCATGGGCACCCCTTTCACACATGTGAGTAAACACTACATCCTCTGGTGATGTGAAATTTACCCTTAGGTGATAGTAGACAATGTAAGATCGATAATATACTAAACAGTTCATCCCATGAACGATGTTAAACCCTATCATCTCAAAGACAAAAATATCTCAAATGACGTGACACCCACCAAACTCAAGGGGGTACTCCTTGCACTAGAGCACATCTTCCATTCAGATTCCCAATAGTATTTCTAGAATTTAAACTCATTCAAAATACCACACAACAAGCCTACGTATTTTTACCATAGGTGCCGATATGAAACTATGAGATACACCTGTATCAAAACGATAAGATGAAATAGTAGAGGCTATTAAGATCATTCTTCTCACTGTAGATAGTATGAAACCTTGCTCCTCAGGGGTAGATTGTAAATAATATAATTGACCTATACCACGACACTGTGAAACAACCTCACTACTCTGATTAGGTCCCCTTCGATGTATACGAGTAATTAGTGTATGGATACCAAAGCAAAGACCACTATTTCTGAATCTTGGCCGGCTTGCATTACTCTAGATCCCTACTTGACATTGATCTTAGAAAACTACTCCTGAACATGACATCGGAGCTGACCCCCTACCTCTCACTACTGGAGGGAAGGTCCTGCAAAACCATTTCATGTGGCCCATCCCTCCATAATCTCAGCACTCGACTGGGTCGCAGTCCCTTTGATTCTCCTTGTGTCCACTCCTGCCACACTAGTGAGAAAACACTAATCTACTAGCACTCATAGCCTACCCGATGCTTATCTCCTGGGAAGCATCAAAATAGCGCTTTGTGCCTGAAGATGTGGAACCACTAGGTTGAGAAGAAACATTTCCCTACTCTATATCCTCAAATTCCCTCAGGTTCCACTCTATAATCTGTGCCCGATTCACAATCTCAGTGATAGAGGTCACCCTAAACCCATTGACTTGGGAGTTGATAGTATGTCATAAGCCTTCCTCAAAGAATATTTCTCTCAACAGCTCATCAGTTAGGTACATCAGTGCAAAACTATTTAACTCTGTAAAGTATGTTGAGTACTCTATAACTGTCATGGTGCCCTTCTCTAGACGCATGAACTCACTAGCTCACTCTTCCCATAGTGTCTTGGTGTAAAAGTAGTCAAGGAAGTAGGTCTGGAAATCAGTCCAACCCATATCTTGTAGCCTTTTAGCTTGGTTCATAACATCCCACCAGTGCTTTACTACTCCATGTATCATATAAGGGGTGAGCTTGACCCTCCTCTCAAGAGGTGGCTGCAGATGCTCGAAGATAGCTAGTGTGGTCTCAAGTCACAACTCAGATGCTTGTGGACCGTTATCCCCCAAAAATGTGAAAGGATTTTGCTTCTAGGACACCCATGTGAGCTCGGCAATAGTCATGGTAGGCTACGGTGCCCCTTGAAATGTCTTCCTATAGGAAAATAACCCCTTATGGAACTATGCATCAGCAACTATGTCAGAAATAGTCTATTGTACCAAAAAAATCACTAAAAGAGGATCCACTAGTATCTCATGGCCCACCACCTTCGATGCATGGTCATCACCACCGTCTTGGCATACCATTGGAGGTCTCCATGGTGACATGCCTCAACAATTCTAAACACTCGCCTCAGAAAGGAATGATATCAAAGTCGCATCTCAAAAGTGTAGGACATGTCAAAACCCTCCTAAAAACAAGTCATATAACACAACCTAATCCTAGTTCCATGCCTGTATAAAGAACAACCACAAAACAACTATAAACACTACTTATCACCCACTCAAAATTCAGATGTAGTTCAAGCCTCTATTTTCCATTTATTTTCATTTATCAGTCATTATTTGACATGATTTAACCAATGGTCCACCATGTTCTGATCCTTGAGGACCCATAACACCTCATGAACCAAAATTTGATGCCCATATAATCCATACACATCACACTCACATTAAAATTTAAATTTAAAATGTGCTTCATTTTCTATTTCATAAGGTCCCATAATCCATTTAAATTGAAAGATGATTTCACTTCTCTATCCTTTGCAAAATGTCTATCACAAAATCAGGAACGACTATTATAGAACCTATCACAATAGCATGGTCAAATAATTCATCTTAAATGGCATGATATAATGCATGATATGTGATTTCTAACAAGCGACTATATGATGAATGGGATGGAATACCCCCATCTCATCAGGTTTCAAAAAAAATAGAACTCACAATTGCATCAATAATATCAACATATATCATGTGTGTCACCTAATGGTGAAATAAAATCAACTGTAATAGACAAAACCAAGAAATAAAAACTTTCATTTAGGGTAATTTGGATTTTTCTTGTACATAGGTTAGCTTTTCTCTAGCATAGATCATTAAACAAATTCCATTTTCCTTCATATCTATATCATTTTCCACCAAATAGTAAATCAAATCAGAAATGAAATTGTCTCTGATACAACTTTGTAACATCTTGAACTCAGATGCCACTCAATAGTGCCCCATGACCAGTTGGCTACATGGCCTCAAGCGCACTCCTCAAATGCCAGATGCTTTCGACTAATGTTGAGGGCGTAGTTGAGTTATTGGGGAGACTATTCCCTCATTACAAGAGTATATCATAGTGGAATTCAACCAAATTCAATAGCATAATTAAATAAAATAAGCAGACAATATGTAAAATATATAAGCAATACAGGAATATATAACAATCCATAAGTGTCTCATATACCATGATGCAGATGATAAATGTATCTAGAAAACAACCAACTAATATACATGGAAATAAAGTACAATACAAGTATCCAAAATCCAAAAATGTCAAAAAGTGTCACAGTAGCATCACATGCCTTAGCTGGGTCTCATGCTCACATTCTCTAAAGAAATGATCAACAACTAGTGTTAGGTCACTTTCCTCTACTATCATCTAAAACCATATAATTTGTTTTGGGCCCCAAGGAGGCCCAAACACGGTGTGAGATAAACATCCCAGTAGGTTTCCACCTAAAGATCTATACAATTCTAAGATGAAATATGAAATACGTTAAAAAAGTACAAGTAAGCAGTAAGGTTTGTGTGAAATCCCAAGGCATATAACCAACACAAACAAGATATACCGAATAGCCTCTTGTGGCTCCCTACAACAAGTGGAAGATCCTAACAAGGAACCTATAGGAAATATAAACAAACAACATAGCCTTGTCGTAAAACAATCCATATCTTGTCCACACATCCTTACTCTATAAAGAAACCATATAAAAAACTGATGACCTTGTAGTACACCGACAATCATATATCCCACGATCGTGACATATAATTTAGTGTAGACCATGAAGGGCTGAATCCAATGTATTGAAGACCAAGGAATCATCATCAATTCCTAGTATCATCTCGATAGAAACTCAGTATAGGCACTGTTTGGAGTCCTAAGAGCATGTGTACAAGCATGTCCTATGTGAGTCCAATCGAACCGGATCTAATGGAAAACAATGCCCGAGACATCCCAGAGAATCAAGACCTAAAGTGAATACTCAACCAAGGTGTCCACTACAGCATTCCAAATCTATGGAGATACGTCCTTGGAATCTATGTAAATCATCCACTATTCCATACATTTAACAATTTACAACCATATGAGTCTACCCACTCGTATAAACATTTACATTCAAAACCATTCAACGAGTATACCTACTCATTTAAACCATTACATCTCAGGAGTATATCCCCTCATGTACTCCACATCCATTTAATAATGTCACATGGTTATACCCACCCACTTATCACCAATAGCCATTTAACACATCACATTGATATTCCCACCCATTAATCAAAATTACCAAAAAACCATTTAAGCAGTCTAAAAACAACTAACAAGTATACCCACTCATTTAAAATGTTCTATTTAAGCATTTAATCAATTTAGGAATGACATATTATGATAACACAAGACAAGAAGGCATGACATCTCTGACAAAGAAACTTCATGTGCATATTATTTTATCAAATAATTAGAATTTTTTTTATTTTCTTTAATGATAAAACACATGTATTTCAATGTTTAATTAAAATAATGGTTAATTTGAATTTTATAATGATTATGAGGAAAATTGAGAAAAGTGCATAATTTTGGATTTTGACAGATTTTTTCAACAAGGGTATTTTTGTCATTTATTAAAAAATATAAGTAAAAAATTATGGATTAATTTTTTTATAATACTGATTTTATTTCCTTCAACTTTATATTTGTAACCTAGAGCTGATTCAAAGATCTATTAGTCCAAAAAAATCATTAAAATTGCAAACTTGTCTAGGCGGACAGCGTGGACCCCACCACTATAACAGATGCACAAATCAGTCTCCTCGCCTCTAATTTTGGTTACTCTACTGGGGATATCACTAGGACACATAGGACTGACTCTAAAACAATTCTGTGGGAGTTTTGAAGTCATTACGATTTCCATTTATCATTATACATTTGAAGGAAGCTTCCTAGAAATTTCGACCATAAAAAATATTATTCAATGAAAATTCCATACCTCTTTAAGACGATGTCTAAATGAGCTGAAATGTGTAGGTTGAACGGAAAAAACATTTAGGAAAAACTTTTATGAAGGATTCTATGTGTTAATGGACCATTTATTTTTCCAACAATGTGCAAGCTTTTTGTGGATAGATTATGCCTATAAATTGAGGCTCTCGCCTCCTTCCAAAATCATTTACTTGACACCAATAGCCAAGGAGGGTTCTCAACGGGGAATGGTATGATGATACACCTCTCTTCCCATCCCATTTATTCATTTTATTTTATTTTAATTTATGTTTGGTATTATTTTTCAATTATAATTCAAATTCTAGTTTCATCAATCCATGCCTTTGTGTTTCTCCATCCACTTTTCTTCATTTCTTTCCCTATCTATCTCTTCTCTTACACCCACTCCACAAAGTAATATATTACACTCAGAAATGAGAGGATAACCACAAGACTTGGCCAGAGGGGAGCTGAAGGTGATCATGATTTTTCAATAATGTTTAATTTTATGTTTGTAGATATATTTGAGTAGCATGCATGGGTAATTCGAATGTCTCTAATGTTGTCACTACCACCGATAACTTGCAACTCAACCTATCCATATTATTTTATTTGATAATTTTTTCCTCTATCAATTGGTTAGTTCTTCACACATTGGAGTTGAGATACGCAATGGATGAAACGACTTCAATTGAACCGGGTCTGGGAAGATGACACATTGTAGACAATGGTGTGTCGCCAACTTGGATTAAAGGAGGAGGTGTAATTGAGAGTTCTCAAACATTCAATGATATTCCAAAATATATAATTAATGTATAGTAGTTCAAACATGATATTTTGGGTTTTTATTATCAAACTGAAATCAATCATATAAAGGAGAATAATGGTTGAATATTTAACAATCCCCCAAAACAAAATTCATTCTTATTAATTCATTAAATTTATACATGAATCTTAGTATAAATTTAGAATTCTTGCTCAACATGTCATTATTTTAAATAATAAAAAACCCAAAAATATTTTAATAACTATCATCTAATAATAAAATCCTCAATAAGAGATATAATATGTGAATTAAATAAAATATGTCTATTACATTGAGAAGGATATTCAATAGAGATGACCCTGGTGAGCCACTGTTCTACCCTAGGAAAAATATAATTATTTTTGTCCACACCCAACAATAGACGTGCGTCAAAACTAACACTGTTTCCTAGGATCTAATCATTAGTTCATTTAATTTTTATATTTTTATATATTTATTATATATCATTTTATTTCAAAAAACTAAAAAAATACTTCCATGATGTATTAAAATTCAGAATATTATGCATGGAAAACTTACTCATAGGGGCAACAACAAAAACAAGAAGAAGATGAATATTTTAGAAGAGATCAGATGCATGAACTTATAAAAATTAGTGAAAAAGTAACCATAAAGGCTAATAGAGATTTTGATTATGTTCATGTAATAATTGATCCACCCAACCCTAATCCAGAGGAAGAACATGAGAAAGTGGTGGAATAAATTTCACCACTTATATTTGAAATTGAAGAACCTGGGGAAGCAATGGAGGAAGAAGTTTCTGCTGAGCTACAAGTGGGAGATAAATAAAGTTAGGATTAATTCTTGATTAAATATAGGGAACTACCTAACTTCCCAGTAAAATAAAAAGAATAAGATTCAGCACCACTAAAGGAATAAACCACCCAAGTGGTGGAATTTGAAGTCAAGATGGTGGAGCCTGACTACCTACCACCATCCTTAGAGAGTATACTCCAAAAGGCACTTGCCACTAAGGCAGATATTGAAGCTAAATCGACTCCGGGTGTTGAACCATTCATTGACTCTATCCCTTCTAATTTTATTGAATATGAATTCGAAATCACTCCATGTGGATTTGATTATACAGAATTAGAAAACCTCAACTCTGCCTTGGAGGAAGAAGAAGAACCTCGATGTACACATGTTGAGGAACATATGGAGATCCCTAGAAACATTGAATATTTATTGAAGGATGTTCATGAAGAGATGCTAGTGTATTTCCCTAAGGATACCCATACAAAATATGCTTTGATGGTGAAGAATTTGATATTGATACTTCATGTTTTAATATTATTCAAATTGAATTACACTCTGACATGCCCATTGACTATTATTTTGATGAAGCATACCTCAAGTAACTAATGGACAGAGAAGAAGAGGTTGCACAAGTATCAGTAAAGAAAATGGATGATTAATACTTCAATATAACCCAACCATTCAATCTATAACTAATTGTAATGGGGGTATATGGTGTACTCGGTCCTAGAAGGATGAATAAAAAGCTGGGGAAAGCCACATGTGGTCATTCAAATCGAAGAAGCTTTATCCTCCTTCAGAATTTGGATAACAGCAGGTACTGCCCTCTAAAGGCAGTCAAAAATCAGGGCCCACTTGGGGGATAATACCAAGATTTATCTTTGCTTTCTTTGTAGGAATTTTTATTTCAATTTATTTTCATTGATATAATTTAGCATGTTCCTTCCTCCCTCTTTTATTTTGAGATTAAATGAAATGATCATTGTGATTAATTGAGTAATTTTCGTTTGTAGGATCATGATAGTAGAACGAAGCCCCATACAGTAAATGGGAGGGACCAATTTTCAAGGAAAAGGGTGTTAAATTTTAGTTTTTTATCTTCTAAACTCTCCACATTTTTTTCCAAAACATTTGTTTATCCTTAAAGATAAAATTTCATTCCCACACATGAATTTATGTTTTACTCGACTTATCAAAGAGACATGAGTTAATTAGGACTCCTGTGATTCCATGTTTTAGATTTCAATGTTTATATTATTAAATTATTGAAATGAATAATTGAATTTTTAAAATGAAGCATGGATATTGATATAATGACACATGATTTGAAGGAATTAATTGATTCATGTAAATGAAAATTCCTTACCATCCTTCATCCATTGAATTTATGAAGTTCATGTGAATTGGTTTATTAGTCATGCCTTCAGTGATTGTCCGACGTAATATTTTCCATTCCCAAGAGGATTTATATACCATGAAATTCCTATTTATTCTTGAGCATATTTCTTGGATGATCTTGGGACATATAACCGACAAGAAATTGTATTGAAGATTATCAAAGCTATGACTATGAAAAAGCAC
Source organism: Viscum album (assembly GCA_963277665.1). Taxonomy (NCBI): domain Eukaryota; kingdom Viridiplantae; phylum Streptophyta; class Magnoliopsida; order Santalales; family Viscaceae; genus Viscum; species Viscum album. Next base: position 975,580,250 of record OY728148.1, read on the forward strand.
ATTTAAAATGATTGAGGCATCTTTTGGAAATACTATTTTCCTTAAAAGCCTTCCTTTACATCAACCCTTATTTTATCTCATAGAGACCATGAATGACCATTCTAGGAATGCGCTATGTTTCAATCCATTTTTATCCATTCCTACCCTCTTTTGAGTATTTTCATGATATTTCAAAGTTGAAGTCTGAGGTTAAAGGGAATCATGGTGGACGGGATAATATACATTGTAAGAAAGAAGTGTGGGGTTATTATTGTGGTAATTGTAAAAGGTTGTGGAATTATTCATTATACTCTGTTTTTTCCCTCTTGAATGAAAAAAATAACAAAAATGACAAAAAGACCCAACAAAAAGAGAAACAATTGGGTTGTGATTTGGGATAACAAAAAATCACCATTTTATAAATAGATGATCTTATGATCATATTTGGTTACATGATGGATGTGAGATTTGATATAATCATAACTATCAAAAAAGGAATAAAATGTAAAAAAAATCAACAGGGTGCACAAATCATTAATTTTTCTTACTTGATAATAACATTTTCTTTGAGTTTTGGGAATTATGTGTTGCAACTTTGAAGGGGATAATTTCATTATATTTTTACATTTGATATCATTCATAGTACATAAGAGATTAGCCTCCTGCTTGAGCCTTATTTTTTAAAGCATCAAATCCTACCATCCTTTAACCTCAGAGTCAATATAACCTTAATTGAATGTCATCATTATTTTATGTGTTTTTTTTCTTCACAAAGTGGAGAATGTATTTCATTTACAAGCCTATGGATAAGGAGCATGTTCTCGTGATATGAGAATAACTCTACTTGAATTTTATCATAAGTGAGGGGAGAAAAGAATAAAAAATGAGGTAAATCATGAATTTTCATGTTTAATAATAATTAATCAAGGATCTTGAATGAATAAAAGGAAAATTTCCATCAATTTTCAAAGGGTAAAAGTAAAATATGTGAATTTTTTGTTTCTTTGAAAAATGGGAAATTACATTGATATTTCATGAAAATTTTAGAATGATTGATTTCACATTAAACTTTTTTTTTATTTTATTACCATGGAATTTAAATATTTGTAATATTGGTGTCCTTTGATTTCCATTTGGGGATTTTATACTTGTGGACAAGCATGGTTTAAGTGTGGGGGTATTTGACAGAGAAAATTTATGTGCATATTTTTGATCAAATAATGAGTATTTTTAATGTTTTCAATGATAAAACCCATGTTTTTAAATGTTTTATTAAAATAATGTGTAATTTGAATTTTATAATGATTATGAGAAAAATTGATAAAAGTGCATAATTTTGAATTTTTGAAATATTTTTTCCACAAGGGATTTTTTTTCATTTGGTAAAAAATATAATTCTAAAATTTGTGATTTTTTAGAATCCTAATTTTATTTCATTCAAATTTCTCTTTAGGTCCTAGAGTTGATTCAATGATCTATTAGTCCAAAAAAACCATTGAAATTGGAAACTTTTCTGGGTGGACAGGGTGGACCCCACGACCATAACAGATGCACAAATCAGTCTCCTCACCTCCCATTTAGGTTATTATAATAGTGATAGCACTAGTACACATTGGAACAACTCTAAAACATATTTGGGGGTGTTTATAAGTCATTAAGGATTCTATTGATCGTTATACATTTGAAGATTCTTCTTGGAAATTTTGGACATAAAAATCCTCATTCAATTAAAATTCCATAACACCTTAATCCTATGGATAAATAAGATTAATGATGGATGGTGAATGGAAAACATATTTATGACCAAATTTTATGAAGGGTTCCACATGTGAATCGACCATTTAATGGGACAACAACACGCAACATTTCAGAGTACAAAATTCAGCCTATAAAAGGAGGCCCTCTAATCCTTCCCAAATCGTCAGCTCAACACCCACAACTAAAAAGGGATTCCATCATGGCATGGACTGATGCTTCTCCTCTTTTCCCCCCTTCTTTCTTATTTTTAATTTATTTTTAATTTATTTTTTATTAGTTTTAAATTGTAATTCAAATTTTAGTTTTATTAATCCATGTCTTTGTGCTTCTTCGTCCACTTTTCTTCATTTCTTTACCTCTCTCTATATTATCTTCCACCCACTCCACCATGTAATATATAACTCTCAGAAACGAGAGGTTGACCCTGAGACTTGGTCTGGGTGGAGGTGAAGGTGATCATGAATTTTCTTTAATGTTTAATTTTATGTTTGTAGATATATTTGAGTAGCGTGCAAGGGTAAGGCGAATGTCCCTGATGTTGTGACTGCCTCTAATGACATGCAAATCAACCTATCCATATTATTTTATTTAATCAATTTCCCTATCTCTATTTTTTATTTCTTCACAAGTTGGAGTTGAACTAATCAATGGATGAAATGGCTACGATTGAATCGGGTCTTGGAAGATGACACATTCTAGACAAAGGTTTTTCACCAATGTGGATTATCGGTGGAGGTGTAATTGAGACTTCTCAAACATTCAATGATATTCCACAATTTATAAATAAAGAATAGTAGTTAAAACATGAGATTTAATGTCTATATTATCAAACTGAAATAAAACATATAAAGGATAATATTGATTGAACATTTAACCAACCCCCAAAACCAAATTCTTTCATATAAATTTACTTCTGGAAAGGGAGGTTTTCCCAATGTCTGTAGTGTACTTTGACCAACAGTTTAAGGAAACCATTGGTAAAAGCTGGTTAAATCATCTTTTCCCAACTGTTTTTCAAAACCATTGGGAAATGTAAAATCTATACCAACGGTTTTCTTAAACCATTGGTATAGAGAGGTTTAAATCTTCCTTTACCAATGGTTTTTACAAACGGTTGGGAAATGTTTGCCGTAAATTCAAAGACGCTCGAACTCCCCCATTCCGCGCGACTGCAACCCTAAACATAAGGGAAAATTGGGATTTTTCATCCCCTACAGCCAAAATCCTTCAATATTTAAGATTTATCAGTTCTTCACTGGTATTATGTAAGTGAAACTAGATCTACAATTTTGGTTTTATGTTTTCATTTGGGTGAAGTGGAGAGGCGGGATTCTGTTTACCCTACTGCGGAAATTCTTCGTTCTGATCCATTTTCTAAATTTCTTAGTTCTACACGTCTAATGTGTAAGTGATACTTTCATTTTAATTTTCTACATCAATTGTTTCAATTTTATATTATCATTTGGGTGTGTATGAATTTTTTTTTTGATTTAGTTGTGTGTGTTGGGCTTTGACAGTGAATAAAATTTGATTCAAAATGAATAATGTGTTAATATCATCCATAAATTTTCTGTTCGTAGAAGGCTTGGTATTGCTAGGAATTTTTTGTTAATATCATCGATATTCCACATGATTCACATCATGATAATAATGTGTGATGTTGTTGTTTAGATCAGAGAGAAAACTCATACACTCCAGGTTGTTTATAGTGGCATGCTTAGTCATGAGTGTTAATTGGATTCCTAATATGTCTGTACTAATACAACTTTAGGGTCAATTAAATATGGTTCTCACTATACGTTGTATATTATGTCTCTTTCTTGGCTAATACTCACTTTCTTTTCACTAGCCATGTTGGCATGTGTATACTTCCATAACCATGTTAGATAAGTCACCAGTTTAATTTAGTAATCATGTTATCATTAAAATACATTATTTTTATTCTCAAATTTAAAAAAATTGTTTTTGTCTATTATTTATGAAATTAAACCTTTTTACAAGCCATGAACAACCTATTAGTGTAGAAGCCTAAAATTTATCCACATATGGGGTGCGCTTCACTTGAGGAACTGATTGGGTAATGAATGGTATGACTATAGAGGTTCCAAGAATGATTTATTGAACCTGAGTGAATGATTTGGGATTCCTGTAACATATAATGGGGCATGAGGCATGTGCCTCTATTTTGGATGCCTATAAAGGGGCCTTGAAGTCCCCTTTTACCAATGGTTGTGTGCAACCGTTGGTAAAACTCTTCTCTTTAACAATGTTTTGATTCAATGACGAGGCAATGCACCATTATTGATGATTGTGAATTTCGAGTTATTGACATGACTCACGCTCTTTCCATCGATGAACCAGATGATTGGGATGTAGCTCAAGAAGCTAGGTTGATTTTTAGAATTTATTGAGCCTCTTTTATAGTAGTACTTACTAATAGTTGTAACTATGTTTTTCATCTTGATACATGACATACATTACCATCATTAGATTTATGATTCTATTATTAGTTGGTATTACTGATTTAGTTATTTTCATCCATTTCCAATATTTTCCCATTGTTATATTTCTTCCACTTTTTAACTGATAATTTTAAAATTGTGCAACTTAGGTAATGAGGGAATTGTCTCCCCCAAACAAAGAAAAGGCTCTCACTATTAGTCAATAACATTGGGAGTTTTAGTAGATGTGCTTGAGGCTATCTGGCTATCTGGGTTTGGGTCACAAATGAGTGGCATCCTGGTTTGGGACTTCACAATTACTGGATATCCTTTTTATTGGTGTTTTTAATCAAATACATACCTATAAAAATTGAAGGTCCCTCTCCAAAATCAATTAGGACATGATTCAATGAATACAACTACATCATTCAGAGTGTGTATCTTAGTACTTACCTTTAAACCACAATTAATCTTCTGTTTATTTATGTTTTTTTATCCAAATGGATTTTCTATATTATCTTTTTTGGGTTACACATTAGTTATTTGTTTCTAATTATTTCCATATTTGTTTTCATTACAGGAAATGACATCCATTTAAGAGATTTGGTGGAAAAATTTGATAGAAAATAATCGTCACATGACACAGATGGGTATTCCTCCACCCATTGATGTTGTGAGTATTTTATTTCAAATATATATATTTCTATAACTTATAATATCATGTGTTTACTATTGTGTTAATTTTTTTCAGGATCGACCCCCTTGACATGAGATATCCGATGAGGAGCCTAATATTGCTCCCAGTACAGAGGCTGGTGGCAGGAGGGGGTGGTGTTATAGTTAGACGATCATCCGGTGATTCTGGTACCGAGGCCGGTGGTACGAGGGATTGTGGTGTGAGAGTTAGAAAATCCACTAGTTGTACCCGATTGGACTATACCCCTACTACAGAAGTCTCTTCTACTCCCCATTTTGGTCCTTGTGTGTCTTTAGGGTCACATGGGATATTTATGCCTCTAATGATTACACTACCAGTTGGCCAGGCGTCTGTGCTATCATCTTTTGCTTCTAGATCATTATCTCCGAGCTATTATTTTCCACCTCCTTTGACTCCTGCTCCAACATAGTATGCGTCTGAGGAGCGTACACTGAGGGACACTCCACATTTCCATGATATTCCTTCATATTTTTCACACTCAGTGATTCCTATTGATCAGAATACAATAGGTATATTTATAAAACTCTAACAAATTTTTATATCAAAATTAATTTTTATTATAACTTGTACTGATATTTTTATCTCTCAAAACAGATTCATCTACTGATAAGAGGTGGGGGAGGGGGTGTACTCGCTTGCGTGCAGTATGGAACTGCCAGACACAGTTGATGGTTGAATACAATGATGAATAACAAATGATTGATAAATCTGGGAAGGAATGTCGGGGTTTTTTGGCGGTGCTAGCCAAATACTCCGACATCATTCCGGTCAGCACTCTTTCTTAGGGAAATCAGCCACATGAAGTCAAGGATAATGTGTGGGTACAAATATTGGTAAAATATCTATTGGATTTAATGTAGTATTTTTTGGAATTGATATTAATTAATCTATTGGGTCTCAGCTTCGGTTTAACTTCCCTAGTGGCGAAGGTGCACGACTAGCCAGTTTAAAGGAGCTAGGAGAGTTTTGGAGAGGTTATAAGCATGAGCTGCATGTTGGATTGTGTGATAGAGTGGGCACGGAGTTGGCGATAGTATCTATCATAGATGATTGACCGATAGAAAAATATCTCCAAATGATTAGTCATTGGGTGACTACCTAATTTAAGGTATTAATCCCATTTGGGGTATTTAAATGACAGTTTTCATATTTTTCATTCATATTATCATATTTTTTATTAAATTTTTTTACTAATATTCTGAAAAAAAACAAAAAAAACATTAATTCAATGCAATACCTCCACACTTTGGGGTAAACTACTATGTCAGATCATGAGAGGCAGCTGGTACGATAGAGTTGTTTATTATTTTTTTAGGACTTTCCCTTTTTATTGTTTCCTACATAAATTATGTGATTTATTGAATATTGAATATATGATTATACTTGAACTTTATATTGTTTCAATGTCATTACAGAAGAAAAAATTGAATATTTAAGGAAGTCTCTCTCAGGAAAAATTGTTTTTCTCGAGAAGAAGGAAAAAAGATGGAATTGCGGTTAACGAACAGACATAAGAAAAGATTTTAAGTTTTAATTTATTTATATAAAAGATTAAAATCTATTTTAAAATTTAATAATCTATTAAAAATTTTAATAGGATGATTTAGAGTCCCTTGATTCTAAGGAGCCTGAAAATTTAAGGCCCCACGATCATTTATATCAGGTTTTGTGAGATGAGCACTCTGGTCGATTACGCTACTGACCTGGTAAGAATATAGTCCCGATGAGGTATTGGTCCTCTGTAACACCCCGAGATTTTATGATAAGTATTATTTTTAATTTATTTGATTTCATGTGTTTTATGCTACACCAAGATTATCTTCTTCAATACGCAACATCGTATTATCTTGCAGTATACGCAACACTATTATTGGATTGTGTTACACACAATTTAATGTTTGTTTGATAGTAGTCATTCTATGCAACATTGAGTGTATATATATATATATTCAATGAATAAATGAAATATGGTTGGATTCTGTTATATACAACACCAAAATAAAATTTCACTACACGCAACCCTGACATGGCTTAATTACACGCAATCGCAACCTTCCACGATAGCGTGTTTTGTACGCAATACCGAGTTTCACTAAACAAAGGTATGCTATTAAAATATTATGTAATCTAGCCGTTATGAATAGTAATACCCACTTTTTGGAATTTTATAAATTTTATATTTCAAAATGGACTTCATTTTTGGATTCCGAATATCGAAATTAGCCTAGGGTGAATTTTTGGTATCTTTCAGAAAACTAACAATTTTTGATGAATAGTTAAAACACTGGGTTACTATTTAAAAACCGTCTTTTTATAATTATTTATTTTATTTAAATTTATTTTAGGTCAAAATTGATATATAATATCTATATATGTTCAATTTAATTCATTAGAGTCATTTTATAATAAGTTTAGATATATAAAAATTTTATTGAACTTTTCACTGTCTTTTACCCACCTCCTAGGAAAATTTCAAAATTCACATAAAACATAATTTTACCACTTCTGTGAGTGGAATTTCAAAAATCCGAGACACACGGTTAATATCAAGGACTAAAATTTGGTTTAATGAGATGAAAATAATTTTTTTTGAATAGTAACTTTTTACTTTTATTTACCACGGTTAAAAGTTAATAGGGTAATTAAGGGTAATAATGATATTATTATTATCCTAAAACATGTCCTAATTCAATTGGATAAGTGTAATTAGACCAAAAACAACCCTAGGAATAAAATATGACCATTTAGGTCTATTTGGATAAGATTAGGACATTTATTATTAATTTATTTAAAGAAGGGTTAAAATAGTTAAAATCAAAGATTAATAACAAAATCATTTTTAATATAGGGTTGTACATAAGATAAATTCCTATATAAATATTAATTAGAAATAAAAAATTATTTCCTACATAATGGTATTTTATTAAAAAATTTATACATTAAATATTCTAATTTATGTATGACACAATGATGACGTAGTAATTATCTTATTAATGAAATATTAACATAATTGATGTTATAAATACACAAATAAATGTAATTTGATACTTTTTATGAATTCCTATAATTTTATAGGTTATTATGACATTATATTATTGATTTAATTAACTTTTTTTGAACTAATCATGATGTTATGATTTTCATAAAAATCAATTACCAAATAATGTCAATATTGAAATAAAATAGTTTTTAAAACAAATATTATATTATTAATTGTTATTATATTCCTAAAAATTCAAGAATCATCAAAGATACATATATAATTATATATGTATCATTATTTGACCACTTGGGGTTCTCTTGGATGTATATGATATGTTTATTAACAATATAATATAAAAATACAAAGTGACATGGTAAATGTCAATCTTATTAGCTACGAGTTAAAACTAAACGATAAGGTTAATATAATACCCAAAACCTTTCTAAAATCTATTGGTTGAAAGGATTTAGACCCATCCCACCATATCTTCGATATAAATCAATTTTGAGCTATTAAAAACCGAATTTTACTTTATTATAAAATAATATTTTATGTTTTTCCAAAGGTGCCCCTGTCATCTCTTATAAAAAGGGCACCCCATACCTCTTCTCTTCACACCCTTTTGAGCCCTGAAGCTTGGAAGAACCCTGAAAATTTCTCTTACCCACTTCCCTAACAAAATTCTTGTGGTTATGGTCTTTTCAAAAGACGAACTCTACTTCCTTTAGGGAAGGCTTAAAGGAGGTGCGTCGAAGAAGAGGTAATCTCTTCTTCTGATTCTCTCAAGTTTCTTTCTTCTTCTACATCTTATTCTATAGTTGTCTCATTATAAAGTAATAACATAAGTATTACTTATATACTGATATGTTATTATAAATAAGAAACAACCTTATTTCATCTTCTATCCATCCTACGGAAAATGAAATCACCGTGCGTGCGTACGTACAAACTACCGTCTCCACACCGTGGTGTGATCTGTTTTCAACCACCACCTTACTTGGATGGGTATAATGGTGTAAATAAATAACTAAAAATGATTATTGTAATGTGATATTGATTCTAAAATATTATACATAAGCTTCAATACAATTCCACGATTATTGGAATGATATCATCGCTCGTGCGTACGTACGGACTACCGTCTCCACGACGCGATGGGATTCATTCTACATGTTAACCATTCTTGAATGATTATAAAGTATATATAACGAATAATAATGAAATATATGTCATAATAATGATACTGGATTTATGTATATATATAAAAATGTATGCCATCTACTTAATTCCATTCAATTCAATGAGGAATCGAAAACAACGGTCATTCGTACGTACGACCGACCGTCTCCATGAACGGTGTATTTCCTTCCATTTATCTATCTATCATATATATATGTATATGCTGAAAATATATTATTTACAAATCATGTTTTAGATTATAGAATTAATTAAATCAAGATATATGTAATAATATCAAGATCAACAAGTCTAAACACGAAACGATTTTTACCCAAATCACTTCTTTTACATCGAATTTACAAAAGAACACATAATATAAAGTCATAAGTAAACCATATGTGATATAATAACAATGAATATGATTCTGTAATAAGTCAATGAAATTATTTAAATCATTATACAGGAGTTTTGGATACATACGAAACATATCAGACATAAGGTAAGGGATAATTATTCCGATCTCATTCTTATCAGAGATTGTTTATTCGTAAGTATTTACTGGGGTTATGTTTATCATCTATGTCCATAAGTTCTCAAAATGTTTTCATAAAATGTTAAATTTTCTTCCATGTATATTTAAAGTCATTTTCACCCCTATTTGACTTTTACATTGTGTTATGGATGAAATCTTTCTTTTGTTTACCATACGAGGAACTTTTTGACTTTTCTGTTAAAAGTACGAGGAGAATGTTTTTTTAACTTATAAAGAATAAATGGATTTTTATGATTTCATAAACATTATTTTTATGGAGCTTACACTAAATGATTTCATGACTACTTTTAACATAATCCCCTTCTTTTAAAATTACATGTCATTTTCTGAATAGAAAATGATTTTAAAAATGAAAGGATATTTTCCTCAAGAATTAATTTCAAATGTTTTATCAAAACCATTTTCAATATAAGATGACATTATTTCATATTTGTATGTTTCAAGTATAATGTCTCTATGATTTACATGGTTTCACTTTTCTTATGATGAAATACCCATTTGTTTTATATAGAATATGTGATGATGGGATGATGTTTATGAAACCCATTTTATTCATTGGGTTATGATGAATGTTTTAAGTTTATTTTGTGGAACAAGTAAGAACGATTTCATTATGAGATGGGTGGGACCTATATCTCCCTCCAATTCCTTGGGTAAATATTTATATCTCATGACATATACATGGCTGGAATGGAATGTTAATCTGGTTTAGTGATACAGGACAGGAACAAGGAGTGAACTCGGTTCAGTAAGGGACTTTGTCCACTAAGATGGTCTTATAAGAAATGCTTTGGCTACTATGGAAATCATATCATGTTCTTAATGGTTTTCCACAATTACATGTTTTATTTTCATGATATTTTATCATGATTTATGTCCCATTTGGATCTATGCCTTACATACTGACATGTTTTATGTCATTGCTCAAGATCTTGATGATTAAAGATTATGTTCATGTTTTTCTAGTTCAAATGTATATGACTTGTTTTATTTTCTCCTTTCTTACCCTTACTGAGAATTTAAGCTCACCGTTTATATTTTTTCTTTTCCCCAGGATTTAAAGAAAGGTTTTAGGTAAGAAAACAAAAGGGGAATATCTTTATGGTAGATGTTGATGATCTTTCACCACAATTAGAAGATTATATTCTAAGTTTCCAAAGACACTAAACTGTTACAGTACTTGTGTGTCTGTTTATGTTATGTATTAAGTATTCCGCAAAAGAAATTTAATGTACATGTTCTTCAATATTTGGGTCTCTACAGTTGGTATCAGAGGAAATGTTTAGTCATCCTTTGGAAACTAGAATGCAAAAAATTTAGTGAGATCCCTAGAAATGTTTCTAAGGTATTTACAGGGATGTTCCTAAGGTTAAGTATAAGTATAGGTTATAGTCCTAGAATCACTGTAACAATCTTACAATTAAACCTAAGATGTTAGATATTGAAGTTATTCCCCCTTAGTTATGTTGTTTTACCTATCATGAGTTTTTCATCTCACACTATTCTTTTTGGGTTTTAGAAAATGGTTGGAAACAGGAAGATTCACGATAATGGAGAATTTGATGGACAATGGAATGATATTCATCATGATCAAACAAATTATATGAGATTTGAAAGCCAAAAAACGTTATTATTCCTAATCTACAATATCAAAATATGATCAATAATCTCATCTGTACTAAGATTCCTGACTCAGCTAATAAGGGAAAGATGGAGTTTCATGATGATTATAGAGGAAATAAAGTTCAATTTCTATCATGTAATTCATGTGGGAAGAGGAATCAAGGGGAATGTTTCAAAGGAGCTAGAAGATTCATTAGCTGTGGAAAATAATCACACAAATCCAATAATTGCAAAGGAAAAGGATCAGTTAACACCATGGACAAGGATAATGGTTTTGCTAAGACATAAACAATGGATAAATGTTTTAAATGTGGAATGTATGGGCATTATGAAAACCAATGCCCTAAGGGAATGCCTCATAAAGAGAATCGGCATGGATGTATGGGTAGTATTTATGTAGATGATGATGAAGAGACTACAAATGATCTGTGAGATGAAATAATTGTTGAAGCTCGGTCAATGGTTTATGAAGGTAGTGGAATGATTTATGTTTATCAAGAGTTATGTTGTATAGGTAATGGTACTATAGAATAAATACACATATATGGATTGTTACACTATTGTTTTTCATTAAGTATTTGAAAGTATATTTTGAATTGTACCGGTAACCATGAATGGTTATTCAGATATTTTTTGAAAGTAGATGATATGCGCATAATGAAGCGATAAAGAGATAATGAGATTTTTTTATAGTATTAATGAGCTCATGACTAATATAAGGACAAATTGATATCATGGTTTTAGCATTAATATTTTTTGGGATTTTGTAATATGGAAAGAGACAACTTTTGACAGCATTCATGTTTTCAACTAAGGTTCTATGGTAATTCATGTTGCAATAGAATACATTATTAAGGTATTCACATGTTTAGAATGTGACCAAAAAGATATATTGTATGATATATGGGGGATAAATGATGGTATTCGCATGCTTGACAGATGAAATTTCAATTAATTATTTGCTTTATACTATGAGCTTGGACAAAAGTGTTTTGGATAAGCCAAAAGATTTTAATGGATTATATTGGATATAAGTTAGTATTGGTTATGGATAGAACTTTTTTCTATATTATTGCAGGATTGTTATAATAATGTAGTTTTAGAAAAAGGACAACCTGCAGGATGGGCGACAACCAGTCACATCAGACAAGGCTGTGTGAATCGAACCCACAATTGATGTGTGACATGCCTTTATCGCCTACCACGGGCCCAAAGGATGTCCCTAGTTAGTAGAAACTAGATTTATTTTATTTAGCGGTATGATAGATGAAGTATAAGTCCATTTTTGGAACCATATACAAATAATATCACCATAGATGGACTTATGTATATAACTTTTTCTAACCTTATATTTGAGAGTGATGGAAAGACCTATCATTCTATCGCATGATCCTCTAACACTTCATGGAAAACAAATTCAACATTATTTCTTTAAGAGATGAAGTGGAAATTGTTCAAGACAAGAACAACAAAGATATTGTACCAAAATCAAGTAAGAATTTCTATTAATTCAAAAATTCTTCAACATTAGGGAAATTAACTTGAAAGCCAAAAATATTGCCCCAGTGCTCTTATATGTGATGAATCAGATGGTACCTTAGATCATAAAAAATTTATGGCTTTTTGATTGTTGGTTTTTTCATAGCCATGTTCTCTACCACTCTCCATCAGAACATGATGGTTAGATTTTTCTTCCATATCCATATTTTCACCTGTCTTCTCCTATGTGGAAACCCTGTGCTGAGTTACATTGGGTAACTGTTACATTTCATAATTATGTTGTTAAAGTTATGTTTTGGTATTCCATTTTACATTGTGGGTTTATATTAACGAAACTTTCTAGTATTAAACCATTTATAACCCCGACGAATTTCGAGGGCGAAATTGATTTTAAGGGGGGTAGAATGTAACACCCCGAGATTTTATGATAAGTATTCCTTTTAATTTATTTGATGTCATGTGATTTATGCTACACCAAGATTATCTTGTTCTATACGCAACACCTTATTAGCTTGCAGTATACACAACACTATTCTTGGATTGCATTATACTTAATTTCAAGTTCGTTTGATAGTAGTCATTCTATGCAATATTGAGTATATATATATATATATATATATATATATATATTCAATGTATAAATAAAATATGGTCGGATTCTGTTATACGCAACAACAATGGAGTCTTACACTACACATAACCCTGACTTGGCTTACATTACATGCAATCGCGGCCTTCCATGATAGCGTGTGTTGTACGCAATATCGAGTTTCACTAAACAAAGATATGCTATTAAAATATTATATAAACTAGCCGTTATGAATAGTAATACCCACTTTTTCAAATTTTATAAATTTTATCTTTCAAAATTGACTTCATTTTTGGATTCTGAATATCGAATTTAGTCTAGGGTGAATTTTTGGTATTTTTTTTAAAACTTTCAATTTTTGATGAATAGTGAAAACACTGGGTTACTATTTAAGAACCAACTTTTTATAATTATTTATTTTATTTAAATTTATTTTTGGTCTAAATTGATACATAATACCTATATAAGTTCAATTTAATACATTAGTGTAATTTTAGATTGATTTTAGAAATATAATAATTTTATTGATCTTTTCACCGTTTTTGACCCACCTCCTAGGATAATTAGGAAATTCACATAAAACATAATTTTACCGCTTCTGTGAGTGGCATTTCAAAAATCTGAAAACAAAGTTAATATAAAAAACTAAAATGTGGTTCAATAAGATGAAAATAATTTTTGGTGAATAGAAACTTTTTACTTTTATTTACCACCGTTAAAAGTAAATAGGGTAATTATGGGTAAAAATGATATTATTATTACCCTAACACATGTCATAATTCTATTGGATAAATTTATTTAGACCAAAAACATCCTTAGGAATAATATATGACCATTTAGGTCCACATGGATTAGACTAGGACATTTATTATTAATTTATTTAAAGAAGGGTAAAATAGTTAAAATCAATGTTTAATAACTAAATAATTTTTAATATAGGGTTATACAAAAGATAAATTATACTATAAATATTAATTATAAAGATAATATGATTTCATATATAATAATATTTTATTTATAATTGTTATACATTAAATAATTTAATTTATGTATGTCACAATAATGATGCAGTAATTGTCTTATTAATAAAATATTAACATAATTGAAGTTATAAATATACAAATAAATGTAATTTGAGACTTTTTATGAATTACACTAATTTTCTAGGATAATATGACATGTTAGTATTGATTTAATTAACTTTTTTTGAACTAATCATGTTGTTATGATTTTTAGAAGAATCAATTACCAAATACTATCAAAATTGAAATAAAATAGTTTTAAAAACAAATATGATATTATTAATTGTAATTATATTCCTAAAAATCTATGGTTTGGCCAATATACTTATATCACGATATGTCTTTCATTAATGGACCACTTGGGGGTCACTTGGATGTAGATTCTAAGTTTATTAACTATATAATATAAAAATACAAAGTGACATGAAAAATGTCAATATAAATAACTAAGCGTTAAAACTAAAATATAATGTTAATATAATGACACAAACCTGTATAAAAATATATTTTATGAGCGGTTTTTGACCCATACCCACCTTAGCTTCGAAATAAATCAATTTGGAGCTATTAAAAAATGAAAATGACTTTATTATAAAATAATATTTTATGTTTTTCCAAAGGTGCTCCTCTCTTCCCTTACAAAAAGGGCACCCCTTCCCTCTTCCCTTCACACCATTTTGGGACTTGAAGCTCAGCGAAACCATGAAAAATTTTATTCCCCACTTTCCTAGAAACATTCTGGATGTTCTGGTATTCTCAAAATACCAACTCTACTTTTTTAAGGGAAGGCATAAAGGAGGCGCGTCGAAGAAGAGGTAATCTCTTCTTCTGATTCTCTCAAGTTTCTTTCATCTTCTACTTATTATTCTTTAGTTGTCTCATTATAAAGTAATAAAATCAGTATTACTTATATACTGATATGTTATTATAAATATGAAACAACATTATGTCACCTTCTATCCATCCTACAGAAAATTAAATCACTGCGCGTGCGTACGTACGGAATACCGTCTCCGTGCCGTGGTGTAATCAGTTTTCAGCCACCACCATACATGGATGGGTATAATGGTGTAAATAAATAACAATATATGATTATTGTAAAGTGATATTGATTCTGAAATATTATACATATACTTCAATACAATTCCACTATCATGGGAATGATTTCATCGCTCGTGCGTACGTACGGACTACCGTCTCCATGACATGATGAGATTCATTCTCCAAGTTAACCATTAATGAATGATTATAAAGTATATATAATGAATAATAATGAAATATAATACTTAATAATGATATTTGATTATATATATATATATATATATGTCATCTACTTAATTCCATTCAATTCAATAAGGAATCGAAAACAGCGTTCATGCGTACATACGGCCTACCGTCTCCATGAACGGTGTATTTCATTCCATTTATCGATCTATCATATATATATGTATATTCTGAATATATATTATATATAAATCATGGTTTACATTCTGGAATTAAGTAAATCAGGATATAAGTAATAATTTCAAGAACAACAAGTCGAAACACGAAACGATTTTACCCAAATCGCTTCTTTTACATTGAATTTACAAAAGAACATGTAATATAAAGTCATAAGTAAACCATATATGATACCATAACAATGAATATGACTCTATAATAAGTCAATGACATTATATAAATAATTATACAAGAGGTTCAGATACATACGAATCATATCAGACATAAGGTAAGGGATAATTATTCCATATGTTCACAAAGTGATTTCATAAAATGTTTCCATTTCTTCCATGTATTTTTAAAGTAATTATTACCCCTATTTGACTTTTACATTGTGTTATTGAAGGAATCATTCTTTTGTTTACCATACAAGGAACTTTTTGACTTTTCTATTAAATGTATGAGGAGAATGTTTTTTTAACTTATACGGTATGAATGGATTTTTATGATTTTATAACACATTATTTTCATGGAGCATAATCTACAAGATTCACGACTATTTTCAAAAAAATCCTATTCTTTTAAAATTACATGGAATTTTGTGAAAATAAAATGATTTTGAAAAAGAATGGATAGTTTCCTCAAGAATTCATTTCTAGTGTTTTGTCAAAACCATTTTCCATATAAGATGAAATTATTTCATATGTGTATGTTTCAAGTATAATGTCTCTATGATTTACATAGTTTCACTTTTCTTATGATGAAATATCCATTTGTTTTATATGGATTATGTGATGATGGGATGATGTTTATAAAAACCATTTTATTCTTTGGGTTATGATGAATGTTTTAAGTTCATTTTGTGGCACATGTAATAATGATTTCATTATGAGATGGTTGGGACCTATATCTCCCTCTAATGCATTGGTTAAAGATTTACATCTCATGATATCGACCTGGATCGAACGGTAAGTTAATCTGATTCAGTGATACATGACTAGAACGTGGAGTGAACTCGGTTCAGTAAGGGACTTTGTCCACTAAGATGATCATGGCGGCAATTACTTGCCTACTATGGAAATCGTATCATGTGCTTAATGGTTTTCCAAAATTACATGTTTTATTCCCATGCTACTTTAACATGATTCATGTCCCATTGTGATCTATTCCTTGCGTACTGACATGTTTTATGTCATTTCTGAAGATCTTGATGTTTAAACATTATGTTTATTTTTTTTTAGTTCAAATGTATATGATTTGTTTTATTTTTTCCATGCTTACCCTAACTGAGCATTTGAGCTCACCCTTTATATGTTTTCTTTTCCCAAGGTTTTATATAAAAGTTTTAGGTAAGAAAACAAAAGGGGAAGATATTTAGGTGAGATGTTGAGGATCTTTCACGACGATTAGAAGATTATATTCCGAGTTTCCAAAGACAGTAAACTATTACAGTCATTGTGTGTCTGTTTTTGTTATGTATTAAGTATTTCACAAATAAAATATAATGTACATGTACATCAAGATTTGGTTCTCTACATCCTCTCCAGGTATCCATTTTAGTACCACCGAGTAGGAACAAGTCAAGGAGCATACAATAAAGTATGATAAAAGGGTCACAGAGTTGGAAGAACAGGTTCAAACGAGGGGGAAATAATTTATGAAACTGATAAACGTTTTATCTTCATCACTTCTACCAGAGGCCAGTGCGGCTTGTTGGACATATATGTTGCTGATGGGTGTATTATCCTATGCACCAGGTGGCAGTTCTAGTGGCGGTCAAGATGATGGTGTTCTTGGTGATGATGAGGATGCTAAAGTGGATGAGGGAGAGGATGAGGATGAGGACGAGGGTGAGTATGGGGCCAGGGGAGAAGATGGGGTCGAGGATGAGCATGGGGACAATGATGAGGATGATGAAATGGACAAAGATGGTGGTGATCATGAGTATGATGATGACAACGGTGATGGTGATGGTGATTATGGGCAGAATGATCCATTACATTTTTGAGTTCTGTATAACACTCTATTTTTTAACATGGTTTTTCACTATGGTATTGATATTTTTGAATTCATTATAACTCTTTATTTTTGACCAAATGTGGAAGCCTAATGATTTTACAATGGTTTGTGGGGATTCTGGGGCTTGTTCGGAGCTCGGAACCCCGGTCAGCATAAAAAAACACTATGTCTCACAGTTAGTAAAAAATTTAAGTCCATCCCACATGGTATCTACCAACCATATAGGGATATATATTAGAAGCAATGTGAATGTTTTTCCCTAACCATGAACCAGGGGATGCACATCAAGCATAATGTCTATAGTTTTAGTATGATATATTGTCACAGTTGTTGCACAATTTTCCTAACTAGCATATGGAAAATAGACCAAACCCATTTTTATTGAGTTGATACATTATTAAATCAATCCTTGGGTCGTATGTGACATGTAAGATTCAACCCCACCTCAATCTGAGGCACGGTGTGGCTGATATCACTCAAAGTGTCTCTCTTTTGTTTAAAATGGACACCCTTTTAAGTAAAAACAACTGGCATATGGAAAACTGACCAAATATGTTTAAATTGTGTAGATACTCTAGGAAAACATTCCATGGGTCATATGTGACGTGTATGACTCAATCCCACCTCAATCCAAGGCACAGTGTGGCCGGTACCACTCAAAGTGTCTCACTTTTATTTGAAAGGGAAAACATTTTAAGTGAAAACAAAAACAGACATATGGTAAATGGACGAAACGTATTCGGATCCTATTAATACTTTATAACAACGATCCATGGCACATTTTTGATGTGTAGGTGTAAACCTCGCATCAATTCGATGCACGGTGTGGCCGGTACCACTCAATGTGTCTCACTTTTATTTGAAATGGACTCGATTTTAAGTGAAAACAACAACTGACATTTGGAAAACCAATCAAACGCATTTATATTGTGTTGATACTTTAGGGAAATGATACATTGGTCATTTTTGATGGGTACATGTCAAATTCTCCTCAACCAAAGGTGTCGTGTGACCACGATGGCGGAAAACGCACTTCGCGTGTCGTAAATGGCTAAAACATGCGTTTAATGGTCAAATGCATGCCGAAAGACATCAGAATGACTTGAAATCACACAAAAACACCATAATTATTATACATGAGTTTTAAGAGGGGATAGAACGTCATTAAAACACGTGGTTTGTGATGAACGACTGAATATTTGTTTTTTAGGTGTTTGGCGCGCCTGAAAAGTGTGAGTGGGGTGGTCAAAACCAGCCAAATGACCTCAGAATGCCATGAAATCGAACAAAACAATGGTGGGTGAATTGTGGAATGGTCAGCTTGATGAAATGTCAATCAGAGGTGTCGTGTGACCGCACTGGCCGAAAACGCACTCTGCATGTCAAAAATGGCCAAAACATGCGTCTAATGGTTACATGCATGCCTAACAAAATCACAATGACTTGAAATCACAAGAAAACACCCTAATTATTATTTTTGAGGTGTACAGGGAGACGTCACGCCATTTGGACATGCGGTTTGCATGACACGGCTAAATATGTGTTTTTTAGGTGTTTGGCGTGCTTGAAAAGTGTACGTGGGGTGGTCAAAACTAGACGAATGACCTTAGAATTCCATGAAATCAGACAAAAATAAAGGGTGTCTGAATTGTAAAATGGTTAGCAAGAAGACACATAAATCGGAGATGTCGTGTGACTGTAGTGGCCGAAAAACAACTCCACATGTCGTAAATGGAAAAAACATGTGTTTAACGCTCAAATGAATGTCGAACGACAACATAATGACTTGAAATCACAAGAAAACACCCTAATTATTATTCATGATATGTACAAGGAGACGACATGTCATTTGGACGTACGGTTAGCACAACATGGCTAAATATGTGTTTTTAGGTGTTTGGGATGCTTGAAAAGCATGTATGGGGTGGTCAAAACCAGCCAAACGACCTCGGAATGCCATAAAATTGGACGAAAACATAGGTTGTATGAATTTTGAAATGTTGGGCCATACAACACGTAAATCGGAGGCATCGTGTGACCGCGCTAGCCGAAAACGCACTCTGCATGTCGTAGATGGCCAAACCATGTGTTTAACTGTCAAATTCATGCTGAACGGCATCAGAATGACTTAAAATCACAAGAAAACACCCAAATTATTATTCTTGAGTTTTACGAGGAGACGACACATCATTTAGATGCGCGGTTTTCACGGAACGGCTGAATATGTATTTTTTAGGTGTTTGGCGTGCTTGATAATCGAGCAAGGGGTGGTCAAAACTGGCTGAACAACCTCGAAATTCCATGAAATCAGAAGACAATAATGGTTGGGTGAATTGTGAAATCTTCGGTGAGATGGCACATAAATCGGAGGTGTCGTGTGACCACGCTATTAAGAAAAACGCACTCCGCGTGTCGTAAATGGCCAAAACATGCGTTAACTGTCAAATGCATGATGAATGACTTCAGAATGACTTGAAATCATTCAAAAACACACTAATTTTTTTTCTTGAGGTGTATGAGGAGACGACACATCATTCAGACGTACGGTTTGCACGGAACGGCTGAATATGTGTTTTTTAGGTGTTTGGCGGGCTTGAAAAGCATGCATGGGGTGGTCAAAACTAGCCAAACGGCCTCAGAATGCCATGAAATTAGACGACAACAAAGGGTCGGTGAATTGTAAAATGTTCAGCTAGATGGCATGTAAATCGGAGGTGTCGTGTGACCGCGGTGGCCGATAACACACTCCATATGTCGTAAATGTCCAAAACATGTGTTTAATGGTCAAATGCATGGAGAACGACATCGAAATGACATGAAATCACCAAAAAACACCATAATTATTATTCATGAGGTGTATGAGAAGATGAAACATCATTTAGATGCGCATTTTGCATGACACGACTGATTATGTGTTTTTAAGGTGTTTGACACGCTTGAAAACCGTGTGTGGGGTGGTCAAAACTGGCGGAACGACCTCATAATACAATGAAATCAGCCAACAACAAAGGGTGGGTGAATTTTGAAATGGTCGGCTAGAAGATACATCAATCAGAGGTGTTGTGTGAACGTGGTGGCTGAAAACGCACTTTGCGTGTCGTAAATGGCCAAACCATGTGTTTTACGGTCAAATACAAAACGAACGATATCAGACTGACTTGAAATCACATTAAAACACCGTAATTATTACTCTTGAGGTGTAAGAAATTACAGAATGTCATTCGGACACACGGTTTGCACGGCACAGAAGAATATGTGGTTTTTAGGTGTTTGGAACGTTTGAAAAGCGTGCGTATGGTGGTAAAAGCCATCCAAACAACCTCGGAAAGCCATGAAATCAGAGAACAACAGATGGTGGGTGAATTGTGAAATGTTTGAACAGACGGCACATCAATCAGAGGTGTCGTGTGACCGTGGTGCCCGAAAACGTACTTCGTGTGTTGTAAATGGCCAAAACATTCGTTTAACGGTTAAATGCATACCAAATGACATCAAAATGACTTGAAATCAAATAAAGACACCCTAATTATTATTTGTGAGGTGTATGAGGAGACAAAACATCATTTGGATGCGCTGTTTGCATGGAACAACTGAATATGTTTTTTAGGTGTTTGGGGCACTTGAAAAGCGTGCGTGTGGTTGTCAAAATGGGCAGAAGGACCTCGGAATTCCATGAAATCAGAAGAAAATAAAGGGTGGGTGAATTTTGAATTTGTCGACTAGACAGCATGCTAATCGGAGCAGTCGTGTGACCACGGTGGCTGAAAATGCACTTTGCATGTCGTAAATGGCCCAAACATGTTTTTTATGGTCAAATACATACCGAACAACATCAGAATGACTTGAAATCACACGAAAATACCCTAATTATTAATTTTGAATTGTAAAAAAAGACGAAACAACATTTGGACGTGCGGTTTGTCTGGCACGGTAAAATATGTGTTTTTTAGGTGTTTGTTGCACTTGAAAAACGTGTTTGGGGTGGTTGAAACCAGCCTAACGACCTCGAAATACCATGAAATCGGGCGATAACAAATAGTGGGTTAATTGTGAAATGGTTGGATAGAAGACACGTCAATTGGAGCTGTAGTGTGACTGCGGTGGCGGAAAATGCACTCCAGACATCCCCCCCCCCGACAACCCCCTCACCCCTGGAGAGCCCCCCCCCCCCCCCCCGCACCCCTCGGACAGCCCCCCACCCACCAGACAGCCCCCCCCCCCCCCCCCCCGCCGAATAGCCCCCCACCTCAGACAACCCCCTCACCCAACTATCCATGGATCATTTGTGATGGGTACGAGTCAACCCCACCTCAATCTGAGGCATGATGTGACTGGTATCACTCAAAGTGTGTCACTTTTGTTTGAAATGGACAACATTTTAAGTGAAATCAACAACTGATATACGGAAAATCTTCACAAAGCTACACATAGATTCTTGAAATTATGGGATAAAAAATAAAATATGGTCTATTCATCATACGTTATTAGAAGAAAATATTCACAAGTCATATATTGAAACATAATGGGTCATAGTATATATAGAAAAACATGAATTATATTAGGAATGAGTCTCGACATCCCATCATGCACATGCACCAACCCTCATGTTATAATTCACAATCACAGGTCATTCATTTTATACAATAATATACAACAAATAAATAACATATAGTGATTTCAAATGAAACCTATGAACACTAAAGCATACCATATAACAAATTGGTCAACAAGGATACACATATATTTTTGAAAAATAAGTTTCAATGTATCATAAAAATACCCCAATAGTGAGGAATACATATGGTGACACCATAGCCCCATGGATCACATCAATCCCATCCTCAAACAGTGGGATCTAGGACCAAACCAAAGTCCCTTTGGGAACCCAATACCAAAGACTTAATTTAATATTCATACCCACTACCCAATATGGGGATTCATCTCACATCACACCCAGGAGAGAAAATTACAATTAGCCACATACCCCCTTATTCTAATTGAAAATTCTATGAAAAACATGTTGGCTATTCCAGTAAACCATCGCATATGTCGAGAATGGCCAATGTTTCCCACTAACACATCAGGAACCATTTATACATGGATACAAAATCATTATAGGAATATAAACATCCCATGTGCTTCCAATAACTCATCCTAGGTCTAACAACATGGTCACTACTATTATCTATCTTATGGGTGATATGATCCTTGCCACTCTACCCAAGTTTTTCTGTGGGTTTTAAGATACTCAACCCATGACCATGACTAAACATCCTATGTTCTTCCTATAACTTGTAGGTTTTTCTCTTTTGTGTATTGGTGTTGTGGTTTGAATGAGGAATGAATTCTAAATTTTGAATACTCTTATGTGTGTTGGTGTTGTAGTTTGAGTGAGGAATGAATTCTAAATTTAAAATACTCTCATGGGTGTTATTTCATTTCATATAACATGTAGGATTTTTCTATTATAGTTGTTACTGTATTTGAATTTCTAAATTTCCAAATTTCTAAATTCTGGAATGAATTCTAAATTTTGAATACTTTGGATGGGGATTTTTTATTGGTGTTGTTGCAGGTCTGGAGAGGGGTTGTTGTGTTGTTACAGGTCTGGAGAGGGGAGAGGGGCCTGCTGCTGTGGAGCTGAGAAATTGTATACCAACAGTTTCAAAACCATTGGTATAGATACTATAATATAATTATACCAATGGTTTTTTATAAACGTTGTTATAGGTTTATACCAACAGTTATAACGAAACCGTTGGTATAGCCTTATGGATTGCCATATCCCCTCTATACCAACGGTTTATAACCATTGGTATAAGTGTAACACGCATATACCAATGGGTTAGAAACCTTTGGTATATGTTATACTTTAACACTCATATACCAACAGTTTGTAGAAAACCATTGGTATACCTTCTATTTTGATACCTATACCAACAGTTTTCACAGAATCGTTGGTATAGGCCTATTGTCACGCCTTACTTGGCCACAGTTGAGGGAACCATTGATATACTATATACCAAAGGGTTCCAGGCCTTTACCAATGGTTTACAACCAATGGTAAAGTGTAAAATTCCAGTAGTAATTCATTATATCTAGACTTGCATCTTTGTATATATTAAAATTCATTCTTCACATGTCATTATATTTAATAATAATAAACGCAAAAAGATGTTAATCACTATCATTTAATAAAAAAACCACAAAAATAGATAGAATAGGTGAATTAGATAATGAAAGTGAACTACATTGAGAAGGATCCTCAAGTGATATGACCATGCTATGCCACTGTTCTGAACTATAAAAAATATAATTATTTTTGTCCACACCCCACGACAGGCGTGTGTCAAAACTGAAGCTGTTTTCGGGGAACCAATCATTAGTTCATTTTGTTTTTCTTTTTTCACATCTTATTTTTATTTCATTTCATTAAAAAACTAAAAATGGATTCTATGATGTATTCAAAATCACAATATTATGCATGTAAAAATTACTCACATGTGCAGTAACAACATGAAGAAGATGAATATTTTATAAGAGCTCAGGTGCATGAACTTAGAAAAAGCATTGAACAACTAACCTCAAAGGCTGATAGAGATTGTTATTATATTTCTTAATTAATGGGGAAACCCAACCCTAAGCTATAGAAAGAACCTAAGATAGTGGTGTAAGAATTTTCACCACTTATATTTGTATTTGAAGAACCTAAGGAGGCAAGGGAGGAAGACGTTCCTACTGAGCTACAAGTGAGATATCAAAAAAATTGGATTAATTGTTGATTAAATGTGAGGAACTACCTGACCTACCCATAAAATATGAAGAAGAAGATTCAAAACCATTGATTAGATATGAGGAACTACCTGACCTCCCCATAATATACAAAGAAGAAGATTCAACACCACAAAAGAAAGAAACCACCCATGTGGTGGTATTTGAAGTCAATATGGTGGAACCCAACTACCTGCCTCCATTCTCTGTGATTCTACACCAAGAGGAACTTACCACTGAGGTAGATATTGAAGCTGAACCAATATAGGGAGTTGAACCATTCATTGAATTGATCAATTCCAATTTTATGGATTCTTAATTCTATATAAATCTTTGTGGTTTTGATTATACAAAATCAGACAATCTCAGTTATGCCTTGGAGGATGAAGAAGAACCAATATGTGCACATGTTGAGGAACATATCGATCTCCCTGGATATGTCTAATATTTACTAATGGAAGTTCATGAGGAGATACTAGTGGAATTCCATGAGGAAACCATGATAAAATATACTTACTTTGATGGGGAAGAATTTGATCTTGATACTTCAAGTTTTAATATTATTAAAATAGAATTACACTCTGACTTTCCCATTAGCTATTCTTTTGATGAAGCATTCCTTGAGGAACCAATGTACAAAGAATAATAGGTTTCACAAGTAGAAACAAAGAAGGAGGATGATTCATACATCATCCCACCCCCACTATGCATGATATACCTCATTGTTAAGGGAGTTGGGATATGGTGTACTCTATCCCTAGATCATTACTCACCCAGATGGATGAAGCCCAAGCTGGGAAAATCCACATGTAGTGGTTCAAATCAAAGAAGTTTCATCCACTGTCAGACTTTGGATAACAGCCGGTACTTCCCTCTAGAGGTTGTCAAAATTCAGGGCCAACATAGGGGATAATTCCAAGATTTATATTTACTTGCTTTCTAGTAATTAAGATGTCAATTTATTTTCTTTGAAATAATTTAGCATGTGGACCCCTCCCCCATTTCAATTTGAGCTTAAATGAAATGATCATTTTGATTAATTGACTAACTTTTTTTGTAGGATCATAAAGGCAGAAGGATGCCCCAGACTATGAATGAGGAGGACCAAGTTTCATGGAAAATGTGTGCTAAATTTTAGTGTTTTATATCTTAAACTCTCCACATTTTTGTCCACAACATATTTTGAGCTTTAAAGATAAAATTGCATGCCCAAACATGAATTCATATTTTACTCGACTTATCTAAGAGACATGAGTTTCTTATGAATCCGGTGATGCCATGTTTTAGATTTCAATGTATATATGATTAAATAATTGAAATTAATAATTGAATCTTTAAAATGAATCATAGATATTGAAGTAATGACTCATGATTTGATGGAATTAATTGATTCCTTTAAATTAAATTTCCCTACAATCTTTCATGCTTTGAATTTCTGAAGTTCATGGTAATAGATTAATTAAACATGTCATGAGTGATTTTCTAATGTTATATTTCCCATTGCCTAGAATATTTCTAGACCAAGTACTTCATATTTATTCTTGATAATATTTCTTGAGTAATATTTGGACATGTAACCAACCATAACATGTATTTAAACTTGTCAAATCTATAACTATGCAAAAACACATTCAAAATGATTGAGGTATCATTTGAAAAGAAACTTTTCCTTAAAATACTACCTTTACATCAATCCTTCTTTTAGCACATAGAGACCATGAATGACATTTATAGGAATGAGTCATGTTTCAGGCCATTTTTATCCATTCTTACCCTCCTCTAAGTATTTTCATTATATTTTAAAGTTGAAGTGTGCCGGTAAAGAGAATCATGGTGGACGGGATGATATACATTGTAAGGAAGAAGTGTAGGGGTCTTATTGTGGTAATTGTAAAAGGTTGTCTAATCACTAATTATACTCTATTGTTTCCCCTATTTAATTAAAAATGATAAAATGACATAAAGAGCCAACAAAAATAGAAAACAGTGGGTTATGATTTGGGAAAACCCAAAATCACCATTTTCCAGACTGATGATCTTATGAGCATATATGGTTAGGTGATTGTTGTGAGGTCTTTTATAATAATAATTTTCGAATAATGAAAATAATTTATAAAATAAAAAAATATATTCAAGTTGCTGCATAAAATAGTCATTATGCTTACATGATCATAACATTTTCTTTGAGTTTTGGGAAGTGGGTGTTGCTACTATGAATGGGATAATTTCATTATATTTTTACTTTTGATATCATGCATTGTACTAAATATATTAGCCTCCTCCTTGAGCTTGGATTTTTAAATCATCAAATCCTACCGACCTTAAACCTTAGAGTCAAAAAAACCTTAATATCATGTCCTCGTGATTTTATGTGCATTTTGTCTTCACAAAGTGTAGAAAGTAGTTTATTTACAAGCCTATGGATAAGGATAATGTTCTCATGATATGAGCATAACTCTACTTGAGTTGTATAATGATTAATGAGAGAAAATAATCAAAATTTAGGTAAATCATGACTTGGATTGTTTAATAATAATGAATCAAAAATCTTGAATGAATGAAAGGAGAAGTTCCATCAATTTTCAAATGGTAAAAGTCAAATATGTGAATTATTTGTTTATTTGAAAAATGGGAAATTAAATTTATATTTTTTAAAATATTCGAATGTTAGATTTCACATTAAAAATTATTTGATTTAATTGAATTGGAATTTTAATATTTTTAACATTGGTGTCCTCTACTTTCTATGTTGAGATTTTATGCTTGAGGACAAGCATGGTTTAAGTGTGGGGGTATTTGAGAGGGAAATTTATGTGCTTATTTTTTAGAAAATATTGAGGATTTTTTAAATTTATTCAATGATAAAACCAATTTATTTCAATGTTTTATTAAAATAATGGGTAATTTGAATTTTAGAATGATTATGAGAAAAATTGAGAAAAGGGAATAATTTTTTATTTTTGACAGATTTTTACTACAAAGGTATTTTTGTCACTTTTTAAAAATTATAATTCCAAAATTAGTGATTATTTTTCTTAGAATCATGATTTTATTTCATTAAACTTTATCTTAAGGACATAGAGTTTATTCAAATATCTATTAGTCCAAAAAATTCATTGAAGTTGGAAATTTTTCTTGGAAAATAGAATGGACCCCACCACTATAACGGATGAAACAATCAGTCTCCTCAACTAATATTTAGATGATTCCACCTAGGATGGCACTATGAGACATAGTACTGACTTTAAAACAAATTTGGGTAGATTTTGAATTCATTACGTTTTTCCATTGATCTTTATAAATTTGAAGACAACATCCTAGAAATTTCGGCCATAAAAAGTCTTATTCAATAAAAATTCCATAACTCTTTAATCACGTGGCTAAATTAGCTGTAATTTGGAGGTTGAATGGAAACCACAATATTGAATAACTTTTATGAAGGGTTAAACACATTAATATAACATTTAATAGGCCAGCAATGTGCATTCTTTCAGAGGATTGAATTCTAGCTATAAAAGGAGTCCCTCGCCTTCTTCCCAAATCATCTGCTCGACACCCAAAACTAAAGAGGGATCCCACCATGGAATGGGACACTTCTTATCCTCATTCCCCCATAATTTATTCATTTTATTTTAATTTAATTATATTTTTGTATTATTTTTCATTAGTAATTTAAATTTTAGTTTTTTTCATCCATGCCTTTGTGTTTCTCTGTCCACTTTTCTTCATTTCTTTCCCTCTCTCTATCTCTTCTCTTCCACCCACTCCACTGATTAATATCTTACTCTCAGAAATGAGAGGATGACATCAAGACTTGGCCCAGGGGGAGGTGAACGTGATCATGAATTTTCTTTAATGTTTAATTTTATGTTTGTAGATTGATTTGAGTAGCATACACAGGTAAGGCGAATGTCTCTGATGTTGTGACTGACTCCAATGACATGAAACAAAACCTATCCTTATTCTTTTATTTAATCATTTTTCTCTCTCTCCAGTGGTTATTTCATCACACGTTGTATTTGAGCTAATCAATTTATGAAACATATTTGACTGAACTCGGTCCCAGAAGATGACACATTCTAGACAAAGGTGTGTCACCAACTTCGATTATAGGAGGAGGTGGAATTGAGAGTTCTGAAACATTAAATGATATTCCACAATATATAATTAAATAATAATAGTTCAAACATGAGATTTCATGTTTGGATTATCAAACTAAAATAAAACATATAAAGGATCATAATGATTGAACATTTAACCAACCCCCAAAACCATGTTCTTTCTTATTAATTCATTTTGTTTAGAATAGCATCTTAGTATAAATTTATAATTCTTGATTCATATGTCATTATTATAAATAATAAAAAACCGAAAAATATTTTCATCATATTAATTTAATAAAAAAACCACAAAAAGAGATATAATAGTTGAATTAGATAATGTAAGTGAACTAAATTGAGAAGACTCTTCAAGAGAGACGACTCTGGTCAACCACTATGTTACTCTAGAAAAAATATAATTAATTTTGTCCATGCCCCACGACAGGCGTTCGTTAAAACTAATGTTGTTTCCAAGGAGAAAATAATTATTTTATTTACTTTTTCTATTTTTACATCTTATTTATATTTAATTTCGTTTAAAAAACTTAAAAAAAGGCTTCCATGATGTATTCAAATTCAGAATATTATGCATGGAAAAATTACTCACAGGTGAAAAAACAATAACAAGAAGAAGATAAATATTTTAGAAGATCATAGGTGCATGAACTTAGAGAAAGCATTGAAAAATTAACCCAAAATGCTAATAGAGATTTTCATTATTTTTATGCATTAATGGAGTAACCCAAACCTAAGATAAAGGAACAAACTGAGAAAGTGGTGGAATAAATTTCACCACTTATATTTTAAATTGAAGAACCTGAGGAGTTAAGGGAGGATGACTTACCTGGAAAGAAAAAAGTGGGTGATCAAAATTTTTTGGATGAATTCTTGATCAAATTCAAGGAACTAAATGACCTCCCCATAAAATAAAAAGAGGAAGATTCATCGCCATTGAAGGAAGAAACCCCCCATGTGGTGGAATTTGAAGTCAAGATGGAGGAGCCCGACTACCTGTCTCCATCTTCAGAGAGTCTACTCCAAGAGGTACATACCACTGAGGAAGATATTGAAGCTGAACCGACTAAAGGATTTAAACCATTTATTGACTCTATCCCTTCTTATTTTATTGAATCTTAATTCTACATCACTCCTTGTGGTTTTTATTATATATATTCTAACAATCTCATATATGCCTTGGAGGATGAAGAAGAACCAAGATGTGCACATGTTGAGGAACATATGGAGCTCCCTGGACACGTTGAATATTTATTGATGGAAGTTCATGAATATATTGTAGTGGATTTCCCTAAAGAAATCATGATGAAAGATTCTTACTTTGATGGGGAAGAATTTTATCTTGATACTTCATGTTTTAATAATATTCAAATAGAATTACACTCTGACTTTCCTGTTGACTATTATTTTGATAAACCATTCCTTGAGGAACCAATGGATAGAGAAGAAGATGTTGCACAAGTAGAAACCTAGAAGGAGGATGATTCATACTTCATCCTACCCCGTAATACAAGCTATACCTCATTGTGAGGGGGGGGGGGATATGGTGTACTCTATACATGGATCATTACTCACCCCTAAGAATGAAGAACAAGTTGAGAAAATACACATGTGGTGGTTCCAATCAATGAAGCTTCATCCTCCATCTGACTTTGGATAACAGTTGGTACTTCCCTTTGAAGGTAGTCAAAATTCTGGGCCCACATGGGGGATAATACTAAGATTTACCTTTACATTATTTCTAGGAATTTAGATGTAATTTTTTTTCTTTGAAATAATTTCGCATGAAGCCACCTCTGCCTTTTCATTTTAAGATTAAATGAAATGATCAGCGTGATTAATTGAGTAATTTTCTTTTGTAGGATCATGACAGTAGAAGGAAGCCCCAGACAGTTAAGGGGAAGGACCAAGTTTCATGCGAAAAGGGTGTTCAATTTTAGTGTTTTGTCTTTTAAACTTTCCACATTTTTTTCCACAACTTATTTTGAGAATTAAAGATAAAATTGCATGACCACTCATAAATTCATGTTTTACTCGACTTATCTAGGACACATGTGTTTCTTAGGAATCCTGAGATTCCAGGTATTATATTTCAATGTTGAAATGATTAAATTATTGAATTTAATAATTGAATTTTTAAAATGAAGCATGGATATTTAAGTAATGACTCATGATTTGAAGGAATTAATTGATTCATGTAAATGAAATTTCCCCACCATCCTTCATGCTTTCAATTTTTGAAGTTCATGTGAATTGATTTATTAGTCATGCCATGAGTGATTTTCCAATGTTATAATTCCCATTCCTAAGAGGATTTCGAGAACAAGTACTTCCTATTTATTCTTGAGCATATTTTTTGAGAGATCTATGGGAATTTAACTGACTAGAACTTGTATTGAAACTTGTCATGTCTATGACTGTGCAAAAACACATTTAAAATGATTGATTCATCCTTTAAAAAGATAATTTTCCTCAAAATAAAACCTTTACATCAATCCTTCTTTTAGCCCATAGAGACCATGAATGACCTTCATAGGAATGAGCCATGTTTCAATCCATTTTTATCCATTCCTACCCTCCTTTGATAATTTTCATTATATTTCAATGTTGAAGTGTGGGGTTAAAGGGAATCATAGTGGACGGGATAATATACATTATAAAGAAGAAGTGTGGGGGTATTATTTTGGTAATTGTAAAAGGTCATGGAATCATTCACTATACTCTATTTTTTGGCCTCTTGAATTAAAACTATTATAAAAATGTAAAAATAACCAACAAAAAGAGAAAAAAAATGGGTTGTGATTTGGGATTACCAAAAATCACCATTTTCTAGACTGATGATCTTATGATTGTATGTGGTTAGATGATGGATGTGAGGTTTGATATAATGATACATCTCGAAAAAAGAATAAAAATTAAAAAATAAAAACAAATCAAGGGTGTGCACAAATCACTCAGTTTTCTTACTTGATCATAACCTTTTTTTGAGTTTTGGGAATTCAGTGTTTCTACTTTGAAGGGGATAATTTCATTATATTTTTACTTTTGATAACATACATAGTACATTAGAGATTATCCTCCTAATTGAGCCTTAATTTTTAAAGCATCAAATCATATCAAACTTAAATCACAGAGTCAATAGAAACGTAATTGAAAGTCCGCAGGATTGTATGTGCGTTTTGTCTTCACAAAGTGGTGAATGTATTTCATTTACAAGCATATGGCTAAGGATCATGTTTTCGTGATATGAGAATAATTATACTTAAATTGTTTCATGGGTGATGCGAGAAAATAATCAAAAGTGAGGTAAATCATGACTTGTCATGTTTAATAATAATTAATCAAGGATATTGAATGAATGAATGGATATGTTCCCTCAATTTTCAAAGGGTAAAATTAAAATATGTGAATAATTCGTTTTTTTGATGAAATTGAAATTAAATTGATATTTTATGCATATTTTTCAATGTTTGATTTCACATTGAACTTTTTTTGATTTTATTACCTTGGAATTTAAATATTGGTAATATTTGTGTCCTTTGATTTCATTTTTGAGATTTTATACTTGGGGAAAATCATGGTTTAAGTGTGGGGGTATTTGACAGAGAAAATTTATGTGCATATTTTTGATCAAATAATGATGATTTTTATTGTTTTTATATGATAAAACCCATGTTTTTCAATGTTTATTTAAAATAATGGGAAATTTGAATTTTAGAATGAATATGGGAAAAATTGATAAAAGTGCATAATTTTGGATTTTTGAAAGATTTTTACCACAAGGGTAATTTTTTATTTTCGTAAAAAATATAATTCCAAAATTCGTGATTTTTTTAGAATCTTGATATTATTTCATTCATAATTCTCTTTAGGTTCTAGAGTTGATTTGAATATCTATTAGTCCAAAAAAACATTGATGTTGGAATCTTTTCCGGGCGGACAGCATGGACCCCACCACCGTAACAGATGCACAAATCAGTCTCCTCACCTCCCATTTAAGTTATTACACAAAGGATAGCACTAGTACACATCAAAAAAACTCTAAAACAAATTTGGGGTGTTTTTAAGTGATTACGGTTTCCATTGATCGTTATACATTTGAAGGAATCTTCTTGGAAATTTCGGCCATAAAAATCCTTATTCAATGAAAATTCAATAACTACTTAATCCTATGTATAAATGAGATGAAGTTGGGAGGGTGAATGGACAACATATTTTTTAAAAAATTTATGAAGGGTTCCACATGTGAATCGACCATTTAATGGGCCAACAACAAGCAATATTTCAGAGGACAGAATTTGGCCTATAAAAGGAGGCCCTCAACTCCTTCCCAAATCATTAGCTCGACACCCACAACTAATGATGGATCCCATCAGGGCACGGGGTGAAGCTTCTCCTCTTCCCCCCCCCCCCCCTTATTTCTTATTTTATTTTTATTTTAATTTAATTTTTTTCTTATTTTTCAATTGCAATTCAAATTTTAGTTTTACTAATCCATGTCTTTGTGTTTCTCCATCCACTTTTCTTTATTTCTTTACATCTCTCTCTCTTCTCTACCACCCACTCTAGCAAATAATATATTAATCTTGGAAATGAGAGGTTGACCATGAGACTTGGCCTGGGGGGAGGTGAAGGATATCATGAATTTTCTTTAATGTTTGATTTTAAGTTTGTAGATAGATTTGAGTAGCATGCATGGGTAAGGTGAATGTCCCTGATGTTTTGACTACTTCCGATGACATGAAACTCAACCTATCCATATTCTTTTATTTAATCATTTTACTTGTCTCTATTGTTTATTTCTTCACACGTTGGAGTTGATCTAATCAATGGTTGAAACAAATTCGATTGAATCTGGTCCTTGAAGATGATACATTCTAGAAAAAGGTTTTTCACCAACATGGATTATAGGGGGAGGTGGAATTGAGACTTCTCAAAAATTCAATGATATTACACTATTTATAAATAAATAATAGTAGTTAAAACATGAGATTTAATGTTTGTATTATCAAACTGAAATAAAACATATAATGGATAATAATGATTGAACATTTAACCAACCCCCAAAACCAAATTATTTCATATTAATTCACTTCGGGAAAGGGAGGTTTTCCAAATGTATGTAGAAAAATATTACCAACAGTTTAAGGAAACTATTGGTAAAATCTCGTTAAATCAGCTTTTCCCAATAGTTTTTCAAAACTATTGGGAAAAGTACACTCTATACCAACGGTTTTCTTAACCCATTGGTGTAGAGAGGTTTAAATCATCCTTTACTAACGGGTTTTACAAACCATTGGGAAATGTTTTCCCCAAATTCAAAGACGCTCGAAATCCCCCATTCCGTGCGACTACAGCACTAAACAGAAGTAATAATTGGGATTTTACTTCCCCTATGGCCAAAATCCTTACATCTTTATGATTTATCAGTTTTTTATTTGTATTATGTAAGTGATACTAAATCTACTTCTTTGGTTTTATGTTTTCATTTTGGTGATGTAGAGAAGCAGAATTCTGTTTACCCTCCACCAAAAATTCTTCGTTCCGATCCATTTTTAAAATTTCTTTGTTCTGCACTTCTAATGTGTATGTGATACTTTCATTTTAATGTTCTACATCTATTGTTTTGGTTTTCTATTTTGATTTGGGTGTGTATGAATTTTGTTTTCTGTTTGATTTTGTTGTGTGTGTTGGGCTTTGACAGTGAATCAAATTTGATTCAAAATGAATTATGTGTTAATATCATCCATAAATTTTCAGTTCTTAGAAGGATTGGTATTTTTGGGAATTTTGTGTTAATATCATCCATATTCCACATGATACACATCATGGTAAGAATTTGTGATGTTGTTGTTAAGATTAGAGAGAAAACCCATACACTCTAGGTTTTTTATAGTGGCATGGTTAGTCGTGAGTGATAATAGGATTCCTAAGAAGACTGTACTAATATAACTTTAGGGTCAATTAAATATGGTTCTCACTATACATTTTATATTATGTCTCTCTTATGGACAATACCCAATTTTATGATTGTGGGGTGCTTTTCACTAGCCATGTTTGATGTGTATACATCCATAACAATGTTAGATAAGTCACAAGTTTAATTCAGTAATCTTGTTATCATTGACATATATTTTTATTATTCTCAAATTTAAAAATAATTTTTTTTGTCTATACGTTATGAAATTAAACCTTTTTACAATCCATGAACAACCTATTAGTGTAGAAGCCTAAACTTTATCCACAAATGGGGTGGGATTGACTTGAGGAACTAATTGGGTAATGAAAGGTATGACTATAGAGGTGCCAAGAATGATTCATTGAACATGAGTGAATGATTTGGGATACATGCAACACATAATAGGGTATAAGGAATGCGCCTCTACTTAGGATGCCTATAAAGGGGCCTTGATGTTTTCTTTTACCAATGGTTGTGTATAACTATTGATAAAACTCTTCCCCTAACCAATGGTTTGACTCAATGACGAGGAAATGCACCTTTATTGATGATTGTGAATTTCGAGTTATTGACATGACTCACACTCTTTCCATCTATGAAAAAGATGATTGTGTTGTAGCTCAAGAAACTAGGTTGAATTTTAGAATTTATTGAGCCTCTTGTATAGTGCTACTTCCTAATAGTTGTAACTATGTTTTTCTTCATGATACATGACATACATTAACATCATTCTATTTATGATTCAGTTATTAGTTGGTATTACTGATTGGGTTATTTTCATCCATTTCAAATATTTCCCATTGTTTTCTTTCTTCCACGTTTTAACTGATAATATTAAAATTATGCAACTTAGGTAATGAGGGAATAGTCTCCCCCAAACACATTTAAGGCAATCACTATTAGTCAATAACATTTCAAATTTTGGTAGATGCGCTTGAGGTCATGTGGAAATCTAGGTTTGGGTCACTAATGAGTGGCATACTGGTTTGGGACGCCACAATTCCTGCATATCCTTTTTATAGGTGATTGTAATCAAATCCAAACATATAACTATTGAAGGTCCCTCTCCAAAATCAACTGGGACATGATTCAATGAATACACCTACATCATTCAGAGTGTGTATCCTAATACTTAACTTCAAACCACCATAAATCTTTTATTTCTTTATGTTTTTTTTATCAAAATGGATTTTCTATATTATGATTTTTGGGTTACACATTAGTTATTTGTTTTTAATTACTTCCATATTTGTTTTCATTGCAGGAAATGACACCCATTGAAGAGATGTCACGGAAAAAGATGACAGAAAATAATAATTGCATGACACAGATGGGCATTCTTCCACTCATCCATGTTGTGAGTATTTTATTTAAAATATATATATTTCAATAACTTATAATATCATGTTTTTTCGTTTGTGATAATTTTTTTTTCAGGATGGACCCTCTAGATGAGAGATATCCGGCGAGGAGCCTGATATTGCTCCCAGTATAGAGGCTGGTGGTAGTAGGGGGGTGGTGTCAGAGTTAGATGATAATCCATTGATTCTGGTACTGAGGCCGGTGGTACGAGGGCTTGTGGTGCGAGAGTTAGACGATCCACTGGTCGTACCCGATTAGGCTATGCTTCTTCCAAAGACGTATCTTCTACGCCCCATTTTGGTCCTTGTGTGTCTTTAGGGACACATGGGATATTTATGCCTCCGATTTTTACACTACCAGTTGGCCAGACGTCTGTTCTATCATCTTTTGCTTCTGGTTCATTATCTCCAAGCTATTATTTTCCACCATCTTTGACTCCTGATCCAACACAGTATGTGGTTGAGGAGCATACATTGAGGGACACTCCACCTATATAGGATATTCATTCAGCTTCTGCACATCTAGTGATTCCCATTGACCCGAATACCATAGGTATATTTATATAACTCTAACAAATTTTTATAAAAAAATTTATTTTTATTATAAGTTGTACTGATATTTTTTTTTAAAAAAATAGATTCGTCTACTGATAGGAGGTGGGGGAGGGGCGTACTCACTTGCGTGTAGTATGGAATCACTATACACAGTTGATGGTTCAATACAATGATGAATGACAAATGATTGATAAATCTGGGCAGCAATGTCGGAGTTTTTTGGCGACGCTATCCAAATACTCTGACATCATTCCGGTCATCCCTCTCTCTTGGAGACATCTTCCACACAAAGTAAAAAATATTGTGTGGGCACAAATATGGGTAAAAATTCTATTGGATTTAATGTATTATTTTTTGTATTTATATAAATTAATCTATTGTGTGTCAGCTTCGGTTTAAAGACCCCGATGGAGAAGGTGCAAGACCAGCATGTTTAAAGGAGCTAGGATAGATTTGGAGAGGTTATAAGAATGAGCTTTATGTTGGATGGTTTGATAGAGTGGGAATGGAGTTGGAGATAGTACCTATCATGGATGACTGCCAGATAGAGCAATATCACCAAATGATTACCCATTGGGTGACTACCAAATTTAAGGTATTAATCCTATTTGATGTATTTAAATGACAGTTTTCATATTTTTCATTCATATTATCTTATTTATTATGAAACATTATTTTCTAATATTCTGAAAAAAACAAAAAAAACATTGATTCCAAGCAACACGTCCACACTTTGGGGTGCACTACTATGTCGGATCATGAGAGGCAACTAGTATGACAGAGTTGTTTATAATTTTTCTTTAGGAATTTCCTTTTTTATTGTTTCCTACTTAAATTATGTGATTTATTGAATATTGAATATATGATTATACTTTCACTTTATATTGTGTCAATGTCATTACAGAAGAAAAAATTGAATATTGAAGGACGTCTCCCTCGAGCAAAACTGTTTTGCTCGAGTAGAAGGAAAAAAGATGGAACTGATGTTAATGAACCGACACAAGAAAAGATTTTAAGTTTTAATTTATTTATTTAAAT
Source organism: Viscum album (assembly GCA_963277665.1). Classification (NCBI taxonomy): domain Eukaryota; kingdom Viridiplantae; phylum Streptophyta; class Magnoliopsida; order Santalales; family Viscaceae; genus Viscum; species Viscum album. The sequence continues at coordinate 975,617,853 of OY728148.1, forward strand.
GTTTAATATCTATTTTGATATTTAATAATCTATTAATATTTTTAACAGGCTGATTTAGAGGCCCTTGATGCCTAAGAGCTTGACCATTTAAGGCCCCATGATCATTTATATCAGGTTTTGGGAGTTGAGCACTCTGGTCGATTACAATGTGACCTGGTAAGAATATATCCTCGACGAAGAATTGGTCCTCTCCAGGTATACATTATAGTACCACTGAGTTGTAACAAGTCAAGGAGAATACAATACAGTCTGATAAAAGGGTCACAAAGTTGGAAGAATAGGTTCAAATGAGGGAGAAAGAATTTATGAAACTGATCAAAGATTTATCTTCATCACTTCCACTAGAGGCCAGCGTGTCTTGTCACACATATATGTCACTGATGGGTGCATTATCCTATGAACTGGGTGGTAGTTCTAGTGGCGGTCGAGATGATGGCGTTCCTGGTGATGACGAGAATGTCGAAGAGGATGAGGGTGAAAATGAGGATGAGGACGAGGGTGAGGATGGGGATGAGGGCGAATATGGGGCCGAGGATGAGCATGGGGATGATGACAAGGATGATGACGCAGACAAAGATGGTGGCGAGGATGAGGATGATGATGATAGTGGTGATGGTGATGGTGATCAGGGGCAGATTGATCCATTACATTTTTGAATTCTGTATAACTCTTTATTTTGAAAATTGGTTTTTCACTCTGGTATTAATAATTTTTAATTCAGTATAACTCTTTATTTTTGACCAAATATGGAAGCCTAATGATGTTATAATGGTTTGTGGGGCTTCTGGGGCTCGTTCGGAGCTCGGAACCCCGTCGGCATAAAAAAACAATGTACTTCACAGTTTGTAAAAAATATAAGTCTATCCCACAGGGTATCATCCAACCATATAGGGATATATATTAGAATCAATGTGCATGATTTTCCCTAGCCATGCACCAGGGGATGCAGATCATGCACAATGTCTATAGTTTTAGTATAAGATATTATCACCGTTGTTGCACGATTTACCTAACTGGCATATGGAAAATTGACCAAACACATTCAGACTGTGTTGATACTTTATGATAGTGATCCATGTGTAATATGTGACATGTACAAGTCAACCCTGCCTCAATCTGAGGCACGGTGTGCCTAGTATCACTCAAAGTGTCTCTCTTTTGTTTAAAATTGACACCCTTTTAAGTAAAAACAACTGACATACAAAAAACTGACCAAATGTATTTTAATTGTGTTGGTACATTAGGAAAACGTTATATGGGTCATATGTGACGTGTATGACTCAATCCAACCTCAATCCAAGGAGCAGTGTGGCTAGTACCACTCATAGTTTCTTACTTTTATTTGAAAGGAACAACATTTTATGTGAAATCAAAAACTGACATATGGAAAATGGACGAAACGTATTTGGATTATGTTGATACTTTAGCACGATGAATCATGGGACATTTTTGATGTGTAGGAGTCAACCCCGCATTAATGTGATGCACGATGTGGCCGATAACACTCAATGTGTCTCACTTTTATTTGAAATGGACCAGATTTTAAGTGAAAACAACAACTGAAATACGAAAAATATATCAAACGCATTCATATTATGTTGATATTTTAGGAAAATGATACATTGGTCATTTGTGATGGGTACAAGTCAACTCGGCATCAACCAAACGTGTCATGTGATTGCGATGGCCGAAAATGCACTCCGCGTGTCATAAATGGCTAAAACATGCGTTTAACGGTCAAATGCATAAAGAAAGTCATCGCAATGACTTGAAATCAAAAAACAAACACCCAAATTATTATTCGTGAGGTGTACGAGGAACCAAAACGTCATTCAAATGCATGGTATGCACGACACAACTGAATATGTGTTTTTAGGTGTTTGGTGCGCTTGAAAAGCTTGCGTGGGGTGGTCAAAACTGGCCGAAAGTCCTCGAAATGCCATCAAATCGAATGGAAATTAAGGGTGGGTGAATTGTGAAATGGTCGGCTAGGCAACACATCAATCGGAGGTGTCATGTGACTGCGCTGGCCGAAAATGCACTCAGCGTGTCATAAATGGCCAAAACATCTGTTTAACAGTCAAATGCATTCCTAACAACATCGGAATGACTTGAAATCACACAAAAACACCATAATTATTATTTGTGAGGTGTATGAGGATACATCATGCCATTCGGACTTGTTGTTTGCACGGCACGACTGAATATGTGTTTTTTAGGTGTTTGGTGTGTTTGAAAAGCGTGCGTGGTGTAACAGCCTGAGATTTTATGAAAAATATTCTTTTTAATTTCATTAATGTCTTGTGTTTTACGCTACACCAAAAGGATCTTGCACAAAATGCATCCTTGACTTGCCTTGCATTACACGCAATCACGACCTTCCTCGATAGCGTGTGTAGTACGCAATACCGAGTTTCACTAAACAACGATATGCTATTAAAATATTATTAAAAATAGCCATTATGAATAGTAATAACCAATTTCTTAAATTTTAGTTTTCAAAATGGACTTCATTTTTGGATTTGGAATATCAAAATTAGCTTAGGGAGAAATGTTGGTATTTTTCGGATAACTTTCATATTTTGATGAATAGTGAAATTTACTAAATTGTAATTAAAAACAACTTTTTCAATCGAAATAATTAATAGTGATAAATTATTAATTTGAGTGGTTTTAAAATATATTTAGAATATATTTTTACAATTTAATACAATGTTGGTCATTTAATGTAATTTCACATTTAAACCAGACATAAACAAGTGTCAATCTTTTGATAGTTATTATCTCTTAAAAACACGCTATTTGTTTTGATGACGGGGTCTAATTTTTAAATTAATTAATGCAACTAATATGTTTTTAATTTGGTAAAATAGACATCATTTTTGAATTCATAATATCAAATATATCTTAGGCCGAATTTTTTGTATTTTTATGGAAACTTTCATTTTTTGATGAATAGTGAAACTACTAAGTGGTGGTTAAAAAAAATGAATTTTTCATAAAACGTAATTTTACCGCTTCTGTGAGTGGAATTTAAAATATCCGAGAGACACAGTTAATTTCAGTAAGTAAAATGTGGTTCAATGACATGAAAATAATTTTTGGTGAATAGTAACTTTTTACTTTTTTTACCACGGTTAAAAGTAAATAGGGTAATTAAGGGTAAAAATGATATTATTATTACCCTAAAACATGTCCTAATTCTATTGGATAAATGTAATTCGACCAAAAACAACCTTAGGAATAAATTATGACCATTTAGTCCCACTTGGATTAGATTAGGACATTTATTATTAATTTATTTAAAGAAGGGTTAAAATAGTTAAAATCAAAGTTTAATAAGTAAATCATTTTTAATATAGGGTTATAAATAAGATAAATTAGACTATAAATATCCATTTGAAAGATAAAAGGATTTACTACATAATGGTATTTTATTTGTAATTTTTAGAGATTAAATAATTTAATTTATTTATGACACAACGATGATGCAGTAATTATCTTATTAATGAAATATTGACATAATTGATGTTATAAATACCAAAATAAATGTAATTTGAGACTTTTTATGAATTACACTAATTTTCTAGGTTAATATGACATGTTACACTTGATTTAAATAACTTTTTAAGAACTAATCATTCTTTTATGATTTTCACAAAGATCAATTAAAAAATAGTGTCAAAATTGACATAAAATATTTTTTAAAACAAATATTATATTATTAATTGTTATTTTATTCCTAAAAATCTAAGGTTCGTCCAAATGACTTAGATAAGGTTATAAATATTAATAAAAAACAACTTGGGATTCGTTTGGCTTCTTATAGTATGTTTATTAACCTTATAGTATAAGAACAGAAGAAGACACGGTAAAAGTAAAATTATTTTACTTAATGTTAAATCTAAATGATAAGGTTAAAATAGGTACCTAAACATGTCTAAATTGTATTGGATGAGAGTATTTAGACCCATCCCCAACATATCTTATAAATGAATCAATTTGGAGCTATTTAAAACAAAATTTGACTTTATAATAAAATAATAGTTTTAGTTATTCCAAAGGTGCCCCTCTCCTCCCTTATAAAATGGCACCTCCTACCTCTCTTCCTCACACCACATTGAGCCTTCAAGATCGTCCAAACCCTGCCAAATTATATTCTCCACTTCCCTAGAAACATCCTAGAGGTCCTGGTCTTCTTCAAAGACCAATTTTAGTGCCCTAAGAGGAAGACTCAAAGAGGCGCTTCAAAGAAGAGGTAATGTCTGTTACCGATTCTTTCATCTTTATTTCTTCTTCCACTTCTTCTTCATAGGTTGTTTAATTATGAAGTAATAACATAAGTATCCATTATATACTGATATGTTATTATAATTATGAAACAACCTTATTTCACCATCTATCCATCCTACGGAAAACTAAATCACCGCGCGTGCATACGTACGGAATACCATCTCCACGCCATGGTGTAATCTATTTTCCACCACCACATTACTTGGATGGGTATAATGGTGTACATAATAACTATATATGATTATTTTAAAGTTATACTGATTCTTAAATATTATATACATACACTCCAATACAATTCCACGATCATGAGAACGGTATCATCGCTCGTGCGTACGTACGGACTACCATCTCCACGACGCGATGAGATTCACTCTCCACGTTAACCATTCATGAATGATTATAAAGCATATATAATAAGTAATAATGAATAATATGACATAATAATGATTCTGTATTTATGTGTATATATATGTATGTCATCTACTTAATTCCATTCAACTCAATAAGGAAAAGAAAACAGCGTTCATGCGTACGTACGGTCTACCGTCTCCATGAACGGTGTATTTCTTTCCATTTACTGATCTACTATATATATATATATTCTGAATATATATTATATATAAATCATTTTTATATTCTTGAATTAAGTAATCATGATCTACGTAATCATATGAATAATTACAAGTCAAAACACGGACGACAAATGAAACGATTTTACCCAAAACGCTCTTTAACATGGAATTTACAAAATAACGGGTAATATAAAGCCATAAGTGAACCATATATGATATCATAACAATGATTATGATTCTAGAATAAGTCAATGTCATTATTTAAATCATTATACAGGAGGTTCAGACACATACGAAGCAAATCTGACCTAAGGTAATGGAAAATATCACAATCTCATTTTTATCCGAGATTGTTTATAGTTTGGTATTTACTGGGGTGTATTTTATCATCCACATGCATGTTTCCTCAATATGTAACCTTCTACAATAGTTTATATGCAATTTTACCCTTCGGTGAGTTTTTAGTAAAAGATATGAAAGGAATCTTTTGTCGTTTTTTGTACGAGGTACTTTTTGTCTTTTCCAACAAAAGTACGGGAATAATGTTTTTTTAACTTATACGGCATGAATGGATTTTTAAAACATTATTTCCAAGAATCTTACTTTACAAGTTTTCAAGTTTATTTTTAATCAACTTCTTTTAGTTTAAAATTTTATGACACGTTAAGAAAGGAAAATTGTTTTTGAAGTAGAAAGGATATTTTCCTCAAGAATGGAGTTCAAGAGTTTTATCATAATTATTTTCCATCTAAGATAATATAGGGTTATGTTTCTATCCCTATTATTACATGGATTTGATTATGTTGTGATGGAAATATTTTTATGAAATCCTTTATCTTATATGAATTTTTTTATGATGTCACGATGTTTAAGATTCCCATTTTTATTACATGGGTTATGAAATGATGTATGATTTATGATTTTATGGCACACATAAGAATGGTATCATTATGAGATGGGTGGGAACTATATCTCCCTCAAATGCATTGGGTAAAGATTTTATATCTCATGAGATAGACATGGCTGGAACGGTAGGTTATACCAGTTCAGTGAAACATGACTGAAATGAGGAGCGAACTCGGTTCAGAAATGGACTTTGTCCACTAAGATAGTCTTGGAAATGAGTCTTGACTAATAATAAATGATTCTCTATGATTATGTGTGTATGACACAAAGTTTCATGTTTTATGTTATGAGTATTATGATTACATTTCACTACTATGATTTATCCCATGTTAGGATATTATGATCTCTTTTGTAGGTTAAGATTTCCAAAATGTTATGTCCTTATGAATATGATGTGATTGATATTTCTTTTGTATACCCTTACTGAGCATTTGAGCTCACCCTTTTATGTTTTCTTTTACCTAGGATATAAAGAAAGGTTTTAGGTAAAAAAAGAATGATCATTATGGGAGATGTTGAAGATATTTCACCATGATTAGAAGATTATATTCCAAGTTTCCAAAGACACTAAACTATTATGGTCCTTGTGTGTGTGTATTTGTTATGTACTAAGTATTCCGCAAAAGTAATGTAATGTCCTTGTACATCATGCTTTGGGTCTCTACAGTTGGTATTAGAGGAATGGTTTAGTCAACCTTTGGAAACGAGGATGTGAAAACGTTAGTGAAATCCCTAAAGATATTTCTAAGGTATGTTTAGGGATGTCCCTAAGGATAAGTATACATATAGTTTATAGTCCTAGAACTATGATAATGATCATATAATTTAACCTAAGATGTTAGATATTGAGGGTACTCCCACTTTACTATGTTGTTTTCCCTAGCACGATTTTTTCCTCTCACACTATTCTATTTGGGTTTTAGACGATGGTTGGAACCCGAATGAACCGTGTTGATCAGTGCAATGGACAATGCAATGATTGTCCTCTTGAACAAAAAAATGTTATGGGAGATGGAGTGCAAAATCTTATTGCTATACTTACACAAGCTATGAATCATTCTAGACTTCCAAATGAGCAGAGAAGGGAACAATATTCTATTGAGTCCTTCATGAGGCAACGTTCACCTTCTTTTAGTGGGTCTTCTGATCCACTTGTTGCTGAATAGTGGATCAGTACTACTGAAAAGATATTTTCAGTTCTTCAATGTTCCGAACATGATAAAGTCTTCTTAGCAGTATATCGTTTGGAAGGTGAAGTTGACCAATGGTGGAATCTTATCAAGAATACGAGGCCAAGAGATGAAATTGAGTCCATGGAATGGGACGAGTTCAAGAACTTATTTTTCAATAAGTACTTCCCTCGTATTCTTCGTACAATGATGGAGAAGGAGTTTCTTGAACTAAAGCAAAAGGATGATGAATCTGTTGGTATATACACAGTGAATTTTACAAGGCTTGCAAGGTATGCATTTGGATTTATCATCCAACCTGAAAGTAAAGTTGATTGATTTTTCAGTGGCATAAAGCCAAATCTTAGAAGGAAATTAGCTATAAGAGACATCAGTAGCTATGAAGAAATTGTGTGTTGTGCTATCAAGGTAGAAATGGAAGTTGGTGTTACGTATCCATCTCATATTTTTGACAAGAAATGAAAGATGGATTTCAAGGAGAAATCTCAGAATAATGGTGAAAAGAATATGAATGTTTCCTTATGCTCAAAGTGTGGAAAGAAGCATGGTGGAGATTGTCATAAAGGGACTAGAAAACGTTTTAAGTGTGGAAAAGAAGGTCATCGAGCAGCTGAGTGTCGAAGTAATGGAAAAAGGGTTTCTAATTATGTGAATAAAGAAAAGACTGCAGAGAACGCACCAACAACACTTCAATGCTTCAAGTGCAATGAAATGGGGCATTATGCTAATCAATGCCCAAATCCAAGGGTTAATGATGATCGAATGAGAAACCACTTAAGGCAAAGGACAAAGGGAAGTCACATGTGATCACCATTGGTGATGTTGAATATGACAACGATTTGGTGGAATGATTAAGTGTTTATGTAATGGGATTACAAAATAATGTTGTATATAGTATGATGGAATATTGTAATATTTATGTATTGGTAAATTGTGGTTTTCAATAATTTTATGGTACCGGTAACCATGGAAAGTGATTGAGATATTTTTGTAAAAAAGATGATATAAGCATAATAAAGGGATAAGGAAAAAAATGAAATGTTTGAGAGTATAGATGAGCTCATGATTGATATAAGGACTAAGTGATATCATGGTTTGAGTATATAGAATATTGCGGATTTTGGTATGTGGAAAGTGTTAACTTTTAACTACATTCATGTTTTCACTAAGGTTCAATGGGTATTCATTCTTCAAGAGAATACATGATTAAGGTATTCACATGTTTGTAATTTGACCAACAAGATATATATTATGATATATGGGGATAAATTATGGCATTCACTTGATTGTTATGTGACATTTCAAGTAATCATTTTCTTTATACTATGAGCTTGGACCAAAGTATTTTAGATAATCCTAAATATTGGAATGGATTATGTTGGACATAAGTTAGTATTTTTCAATATTATTGATGGGATGTTATTGTAATATAGTTTTAGGAATAGGAAAACCTGCAGGACGGGCGACAACCCATCGTGTCGGACAAGGCTGTGGGAATCGAACCCACAACCGAAGTTCGACTGGCCTTTATCGCCTACCACTGGCCTACAGGAAGTCCCTGTTTAGTAGAAACTAGTTGTATTATATTAAGCAGTATAATATAATAAGTATAAGTCTATTTTAGGAACCATATATGATTAATCTCACTATAGATGGGCTTACGTATTTTTTGATAACTTTTCTAACCTTTTGTTTGAGATAGATGGAATCGCCCATCATTCTATCACATGATCTGCTAACACATCATGAATGACAAATTCAACTTCATTTCTTTAAGAGATGAAGTGGAAATTTTTCAAAGAACAACCAAGGGTGAGACTATACCAAAATCACAAAAGTATTTCTTCTAATTCCAATTTCATCAACTTTAGGGAAATGATCTTGAAAACCAAAAATGTTGTCCTAGTGCTCTTATATCTGATGATTCAGATGGTACCTTAGATCATCACAAATTTATGGCTTTGTGATTTCTGGCTTTTCCATAGCCATGTTCTCTACCACTCTCTATCAGAACATGATCGTTAGATTTCTCTTCTATATCCATATTCTCACCAATGTGGATACCCAGTGATTAGATTATTTGGGTAACTGTTACGTTTCATATTTTAGTTTTTAAAGCCATGTTTTGGTATTCCTTTTTATGATGTGGGTTTCTATTAAAGAAACTTTCGAGTAGTAAACCATTTACAACCCCAACGAATTTCGAGGGCGAAATTCATTTTTAGGGGGGTAGAATGTAACAGCCTGAGATTTTATGAAAAATATTATTTTTAATTTCATTAATGTATTGTGTTATACGATACACCAAAATGATCTTGCACAAAACGCATCCTGGACTTTCCTTGCATTACACGCTATCATGACCTTCTTCAATAGCATGTGTAGTACACAATACCGAGATTCACTAAACAACGATATGCTATTAAAATATTATTAAAACTATCGGTTATGAATAGTAATAACCACTTTTTTAAATTTTAGTTTTCAAAATAGACTTCATTTTTGGATTCGGAATATCAAAATTAGCTTAGGGAGAAATTTTGGTACTTTTCAGATAACTTTCATATTTTGATGAATAGTGAAATTTACTAAATTGTAATTAAAAACCACTTTTTCAATCGAAATAATTAATAATGATAAATTATTAATTTTAGTGGTTTTAAAATATATTTAGAATATATTTTTACAATTTAATACAATGTTTTTCATTGAATGTAATTTCACATTTAAACCAGACATAAACAAGTGTCAATCTTTTGATAGTTATTATCTCTTAAAAACATGCTATTTGTTTTGATGACGGGGTCTAATTTTTAAATTAATTAATGAAACTGATATGTTTTGAATTTGGTAAAATAGACATCATTTTGAATTCATAATATCAAATATAGCTTAGGCCTAATTTTTGGTATTTTTTGGAAACTTTCATTTTTTGATGAATAGTGAAACCACTAAGTGGTAGTTAAAAAATGAATTTTTCATAAAACATAATTTTACCGCTTCTGTGAGTGGAATTTCAAAAATCTGAGAGACACGGTTAATGTCAGTAAGTAAATTGTGGTTCAATGAGATGAAAATAATTTTTGATGAATAGTAACTTTTTACTTTTTTTACCACGGTTAAAAGTAAATAGGGTAATTAAGGGTAAAAATGATATTATTATTACCCTAAAACATGTCCTAATTCTATTGGATAAGTTTAATTCGACCAAAAACAACCTTAGGAATAACATATGACCATTTAGGCCCACTTGGATTAGATTAGGACATTTATTATTAATTTATTTAAAGAAGGGTTAAAATAGTTAAAATCAATGTTTAATAAGTAAATCATTTTTAATATAGGGTTATGAATAAGATAAATTCAACTATAAATTGCCATTATAAATCTAGAAAGATTTCCTACATAATGATATTTTATTTGTAATTTTTTAGACATTAAATAAGTTAATTTATTTATGACACAACGATGATGCAGTAATTATCTTATTAATGAATTATTGACATAATTGATGTTATAAATACCAAAATAAATGTAATTTGAGACTTTTTATGAATTACACAAATTTTATAGTTTAATATGACATGTTATTCTCGATTTAATTAACATTGTTCGAACTAATCATTCTGTTATGAGTTTAACAAAAATCAATTACAAAATAGTCTCAAAATTGACATAAAATAGTTTTAAAACAAATATTATATTATTAATTGTTATTTATTCCTAAAAATCTATGGTTCGGAAAAATGACTTAGATAAGGTTATATATATTAATAATAAACAACTTCGGGTTCTTTTTTGCTTCTAATAGTAAGTTTATTAACCTTATATTATAAGAACACAAGAAGACACGGTAAAAGTAAAATTATTTTACTTAATGTTAAATCTAAATGATAAGGTTTAAATGGGAACCTAACCTTGTATAAATGCTATTTCATGAGAGGATTTCGACCCATCCCCACCTTATCTTCGAAATGAATCAATTTGGATCTATTTAAAACCGAATTTGACTTTATAATAAAATAATAGTTTTAGTTATTCCAAAGGTGCCCCTCTCCTCCCTTATAAAAGGGCACCTCCTACCTCTCTTCCTCACACCACATTGAGCCTTAAAGCTCGGCCAAACCCTGGAATATTTTCTTCTACACTTCCCTAGAAAAATCCTAGAGGTCCTGGTCTTCTTCAAAGTCCAATTTTAGTGCCCTAAGAGGAAGAATCAAAGAGGCACTTCAAAGAAGAGGTAATGTCTGTTACCGATTCTTTCTTCTTTATTTCTTCTTCCACTTCTTCTTCATAGGATGTTTCATTATAAAGTTATAACATAAGTATCATTTATATAATTATATGTCATTATAATTATGAAACATCCTTATTTCACCATCTATCCATCCTACGGAAAACGAGATCACCGCGCGTGTGTACGTACGGAATACCGTCTCCACGCCGTGGTGTAATCTATTTTCCACCACCACCTTAATTGGATGGGTATAATGGTGTACATAATAATTATATATGATTATTGTAAAGTGATATTGATTCTGAAATAGTATACTTACACTCCAATACAATTCCACGATCATGAGAACGATATCATCGCTCGTGCGTACGTACGGACTACCGTCTCCACGACGCGATGAGATTAATTCTCCACGTTAACCATTCATGAATTATTATAAAGTATATATAATAAGTAATAATGAAATATATGAAATAATGATGATTCTGGATTTATGTGTATATATATGTATGTCATCTGCTTAATTCCATTCAACTCAATATGGAAAAGAAAACAGCGTTCATGCGTACGTACGTACGGGTTACCGTCTCCATGAACGGTGTATTTCTTTCCATTTACTGATCTATTATATAAATATATATATTCTGAATATATATTATATATAAATCATGTTTTATATTCTGGAATTAAGTTATCACGATATAATTAATCATATGAATAATTACAAGTCAAAACACGGACGAAAAATGAAACGATTTTACCCAAAATGCTCTTTAACATGGAATTTAAAAAAGAACGGGTAATATAAAGCCATAAGTGAACCATATATTATATAATAGCAATGATTATGATTCTGGAATAAGTCAATGACATTATTTAAATCATTATACTGGAGGTTCGGACACATACGAAGAAAATCGGACCTAAGGTAAGGGAAAATATCACAATCTCATTTTTATCCGAGATTATTTATACTTTGGTATTTACTGGGGTGTATTTTATCATCCACATCCATGTTCCCTCAATATGTATCCTTCTACAATAGTTTATATCCAATTTTACCCTTCAGTGTGTTTTTAGTAAAAGATATGAAATGAATCTTTTGTCGTTTTTCGTACGAGGTACTTTTTGACTTTTCCGACAAAAGTACGAGAATACTGTTTTTTTAACTTATACGGAACGAATGTATTTTTAAAACATTATTTCCAAGAAGCTTCCTTTACAAGTTTTCATGTTTATTTTTAATCAACTTCTTTTAGTTTAAAATTTTATGACACGTTAAGAAAGGAAAAATGTTTTTGAAGTAGAAAGGATATTTTCCTCAAGAATGGAGTTCAAGAGTTTTATCAAAATTATTTTCCATATAAGATAATACAAGGTTCTGTTTCTATCCCTATTATTATATGGATTTGATTATGTTGTGATGGAAATATTTTTATGAATTCCTTTATCTTATATGAATTGTTTTATGATGTCACGATGTTTAAGGTTCCCATTTTTATTACATGGGTTATGAAATGATGTATGATTTATGATTTTGTGGAATACCTAAGAATGTTATCATTATGAGATGGGTGGGACCTATATATCCCTACAATGCATTTGTTAATGATTTTATATCTCATGAGATAGACATGGCCGGAATGGTAGGTTATACTGGTTCAGTGAAACAGGACTGAAACGAGGAGTGAACTCGGTTCAGAAATGGCCTTTGTCCACTAAGATAGACTTGGCAATGAGTCTTGACTAATAAAAAATGATTCTCTATGATTATGTGTGTATGCCACAAAGTTTAATTTTTTAAGTTATGAGTATTGGGATTACATTTCACTACTATGATTTATCCCATGTTATGTTATTATGATTTCTTTTGCAGGTTAAGATTTCCAAATGTTATGTCCTTATGAATATGATGTGATTGATATTTCTTTTGTTTACCCTTACTGAGCATTTGAGCTCACCCTTTTATGTTTTCTTTTCCCCAGGATATAAAGAACGGTTTTAGGTAAAAAAACGAAGATCTTTATGGGATATGTTGAAGATCTTTCACCATGATTAGTAGACTATATTCTGAGTTTCCAAACACACTAAACTATTACGGTACTTGTGTGTGTGTTTTTGTTATGTACTAAGTATTCCGCAAAAGTAAGGTAATGTCCTTGTATGTAAAGCATTGGTTATCTACATGTGGGGTGGTCAAAACTGGCCGAACGACCTCGGAAGGCCATGAAATCAGACAAAAACAAAGGGTGGGTGAATTGCAAAATGGTCAGCTAGACGGCACATCAATCAGAGATGTCGTGTGACCGCAGTGGCGAAAACGCACTCTGCATGTCGTAAATGGAAAAAACATGTGTTTAATGGTCAAATGAATGCTGAACGACAGTAGAATGACTTGAAATCACACAAAAACATCCTAATTATTATTCGTGAGATATACAAGGAGGTGGAATTTCATTCGGACGCGCGGATTGTACAACACGGCTGATTATGTGTTTTTTAGGTGTTTGGCGTGCTTGAAAAGCGTGCATGGGGTGGTCAAAACAGACCGACCGACCTCATAATGCCCTAAAATATGATGACAACAAAGGGTGGGTGAATTTGGAAATGATCGGCCATACAACACATCAATCAGAGGCATCGTGTGACCGCGCTAGCCGAAAAGGCTCTCTGCATGTCATAAATGGCCAAAACAAGTGTTTAATGGTCAAATGCATACAGAACTACATCGTAATGACTTAAAATCACACGAAAACACCCTAATTATTATTCATGAGGTGTACGAGGAGATGACACATCATTAGGATGCGCAATTTTCCCAGAACTGTTGAATATGTATTTTTTAGGTGTTTGGTGCGATTGAAAAGCATGCGTGGGGTGGTCAAAACTGGACGAATGACCTCTAAATGCAATGAAATATGACTACAACAAAGGTATGGTGAATTATGAAATGGTCGGTGAGATGGAACATAAATTGGAGGTGTCGTGTGACCGTGCTAGCCAAAAACGCACTCTGAGTGTTGTAAATGGTCAAAACATGTGTTTAACTATCAAATGCATGCCGAATGAGATCAGAATGACTTGAAATCATACAAAAACACACTAATTATTATTATTGATGTGTATGATGAGGTGAAACATCATTCAGATGCATGGTTTGTGCGGAACGGCTGAATATGTGTTTTTTCGGTGTTTGGCGCGCTTGAAAAGTGTGCGTAGGGCGGTCAAAACTAGCCGAACGCCCTTAGAATGCCATGAAATCAGACAACAACAACTGGTGGGTGAATTTTGAAATGTTCTTCTAGACGGCCCATCAATCGGAGCTGTCGTTTGACCGTTGTGGCCAAAAACGAACTCCATGTGTCTTCAATGCCCAAAACTGCGTTTAACAGTCAAATGCATGCCGAACGATATCGAAATGACTTGAAATCACACGAAAACACCATTATTATTATTTGGGAGGTGTATGAGGATACATCGCATCATTTGGGCATGTGTTTTGCATGACACGACTGAATATGTGTTTTTAGCTGTTTGGGGCACTTGAAAAGCGTGTGTGGGGTGGTCAAAACTGGTCGAACGACCTCAGAATTCCCTAAAATTGGACAACAACAACGGGTGGGTGAATTTTGAAATGTTCGGCCATACGGCATGTCAATCAGAGGTGTTGTGTGACTACGGTGTTTGAAAAATCACTTTGCGTGTCGTAAATGGCCAAAACATGTGTTTTACGGTCAAATACATACCGAACGATATATGAATGACTTGAAATAACACGATAACACCCTAATTATTATTATTGAGGTGTATGAAATGACGGGACTTCATTCAGACCCACAGTTTGCACGACACAACAAAATATGTGTTTTTTAATTGTTTGGCGCACTTGAAAAACGTACGTAGGTTGGTCAAAACCAACCGAACGACCTCAGAATTCCATGAAATCAGACAACAATAGAGGGTGGGTGAATTGTAAAATGTTTGGATAGACGGAACATCAATCGGAGTTGTCAGGTGACCGCGGTCACCAAAAACGTACTTCGTGTGTCGTAAATGGCCAAAACATGCGTTTAATGGTCAAATGCATAACGAACGACATCAAAATAACATGAAATCAAATGAAAACACCCTAATTATTATTCGTGAGGTGTGTGAGGAGACAAAACCTCATTTGGATGTGCAGTTTGTGCAGAATGGCAGAATATGTGTTTTTTAGGTGTTTGGTGCACTTGAAAAGCATGCGTGGGGTAGTCAAAATGGGCTGAATGACCTCGGTATTCCATGAAATCGGATGACAATGAAGGGTGGGTGAATTTTGAAATTGTCGACTAGAAGTCATGCCAATCGGAGGTGTCATGTGACCATGGTGGCTGAAAACGCACTATGCGTGTCGTAAATGACCAAAACATGTGTTTTACGGTCAAATACATACTGAACGATATCATAATGACTTGAAATCACACAAAAACACCCTAGTTATTATTCATGAGGGGTACAAAAAGACGAAACATCATTCGGAAATGTGGTTTACGCAGCACTGTATAATATGTGTTTTTTAGGTGTTTGGCGCGCTCGAAAAACGTGTGTGGGGTGGTCGAAACCTGCCTAACGACCACAGAATACCATGAAATCAGACAAAAACAAAGAGTGGGTTAATTGTGAAATGGTTAGGTAGACAACAAGTCAATCGTAGGTGTTGTGTGACCGCGGTGGCTGAAAACGAACTCCGGACAACCCCCCCCCCCCCCCCCCCTAGAGAGCCCCCCACACCCCTAAGACAGCCCCCCCACACCCCTAAGGCAGCCCCCCCACCCCGGACAGCCCCCTCACCCAATGATCCATGGATCATTTTTGACAGGTACGAGTCAACCCCACCTCAATCCGAGGCATGGTGTGACTGGTATCACTCAAAGTGTGTCATTTTTTTTAAATGGACCACATTTTATGTGAAAACAATAACTAACATACAGAAAATCTTCATAGGATACACATAGATTCATGAAATTAATGGATAAAAACTAAAATATGGTCTATTGGTCATACGTTATTAGAATAAAATATTCACAAGTCATAGATTGAAACATAATGGGTCATAGTATATATAGAAAAACATGAATTATATTAGGAATGAGTCTCGACATCCCATCATGAACATGCACCAACACTCATGTTATAATTTTCAATCACGGACCATTCATTCAATACAATAACATACAACAAATAAATATCATAAATTGATTTCATATGAAACCTATGAACACTCAACCATACCATATAACAAATTGGTCAACTAGGCTACACATAGATTCTTGAAAAATAAGTTTCAAAGGCTCATAAAAATACCCCAATGGTGAGGAATACATATGGTGACACCATAGCCCCATGGATCACCTCAATCCCATTCTCAAACAGTGGGTCATAGGACCAAACCAAAGTCCCATTGGGAACCCAATTCCAAAGACTTAATTGAATATTCATACCCACTACCCAAATATGGGGATTCATCTCACATCACACCGAGGAGAGAAAATTAAAATTAGGCACATACCTCGTTATTTTAATTGTAAATTCTATGAAAAACATTTAGGCTATTCCGGTAACCCATATCATATGTCAAGAATGGCCAATGTTTCCCACTAACACATCATGAACCATTTATACATGGATATATAATCATTATAGGAATATAAACATCCCATGTTCTTCCTATAACTCATCCTAGGTCTAAGCACATGACCACTACCGTTTTCTAACTTATGGGTGTCATGATCCTTGCCACTCTACCTAAGTATTTCTATGGGTTTTAAGATACTCAACCCAAGTCCATGACTAAACATCCCATGTTCTTCCTATAAAATGTATGTTTTTTCTCTTTTGTGTATTGGTGTTGTGGTTTGAATGAGGAATGAATTCTAAATTTTGAATACTCTTATGTGTGTTGGTGTTGTGGTTTAAGTGAGGAATGAATTCTAAATTTGGAATACTATCTTGGGTGTTATTGTATTTCATATAACATATAGGCCTTTACTCTTATGGGTGTTATTGAATTTGAATTTCTAAATCTCTAAATTTATAAATTCTGGAATGAATTATAAATTTTGAAGACATTGGATGGGGATTTTTTTATTGTTCTTGTTGCAGGTCTGGAGAGGGGTTGTTGTGTTGTTTCAGGTCTGGAGAGGGGAGATGGGCCTACTGCTGTAGATCTGACCAATTGTATACCAAAAGTTTCAAAATCGTTGTTATAGATACTATAATATAACTATACCAATGGTTTGTTATTACCGTTGGTATAGGTTTATACCAACGGTTATAAAGAAACAATTTGTATAGCCTTATGGCTTGCCATATCCCCTCTATACCAATGGTTTATAACCATTGGTATAAGTGTATGACACATATACCAATGGTTTAGAAACCATTTGTATATTTTATACTTTAACACACATATACCAACAGTTTTTATCATACTGTTGGTATACCTTCTATTTTGACACCTATACCAACAGTTTTCACAGAACCGTTGGTATATTCCTATTGTCACGAATCAATTGGCCACGGTTGAGGGAACCGTTGATATACTATATACCAATGGTTTCGCGGAATTTACCAACGGTTTACAACCATTGGTAAAGTGTAAAATTCCAGTAGTAATTAATTCTATATAGACTTGCATATAAGTATAAATTGAGAATTCTTGCTTCACATGTCATTATTTTTAATAATAAAAAAACCAAAAATATTTTAATCACTATCTTGTAATAAACAAAACCACAAAACGAGATAGAATATGAGAATTAGATAATGAAAGTGAACTACACTGAGAAGGATCCTCATGACAGATGACCACGGTCTGCCACTATGCTGAACTAGGAAAAATATAATTATTTTTGTCCACAACCCACGGCAAACGTGCGTCAAAACTGAAGCTGTTTCCAGGGATCCAATCATTAGTTCATATTATTTCTCTATTTTCACATCTTATTTAGATTTTATTTCATTTAAAAACTAAAAAGGGCATCTAGGATGTATTTGAAATCATAATATTATGCATGGATAAATTACTCACAGGTGCAGCAACAACAAGAAGAAGAATATGATTATTTTATAAGAGCTCAGGTGCATGAACATAGAAAAAACATTGAACAAATAACCATAAAGCCTGATAGAAATTTTGATTATATTCATGCATTAATGGAGAAACCCAACCCTAAGGTGGACAGTGAACCTGAGAAAGTGGTGTAAGAAATTTCACCACTTTTATTTGAAATGGAAGAACCTAAGGAGGCAAGGGAGGAAGACATACCCACTGAGCTACAAGTGGGAGATCAAAAAAATTTGGATTAATTATTGATTAAATGGGAGGAACTACCTGACCTCACCATATAATAAAAGGATGAAGATTCAACACCACAAAAGGAAGTAACCACCCAAGTTGTGGAATTTGAAGTCAAGATGGTGGAGCCCAACTACATACCTCCATCCTCATATATTATACACCAAGAGGAACATACCACTATGACAAATATTGAAGCAGAACCAAATTATGGAGTCGAACCATTCATTGAATCTATCCCTTCTAATTTTAGCGAATCTGAATTCTACATAACTCCTTGTGGTTTTGATTATACAGAATCAGACAATCTCATCTATGCCTTGCAGGATGATGAAGAACCTAGATGTTCACATGCAAAGGAATATATCTATCTCCCTAGATATGTTGAATATTTATTTATGGAAGTTCATGAAGAGATACTGGTAAATTTCCCTAAGGAAATCATGAAAAAATCTTCTTACTTTGATGGGGAATAATTTGATCTTGATACATCATTCTTTAATATTATTCAAATAGAATTACACTCTGACTTTCCCATTGACTATTCTTTTGATGAAGCATGCCTCGAGGATCCAATGTATAGAGAATAAAATGTTTCACAAGTAGAATCCAAGAAGGAGGATGATTCATACTTCATCCTACCCTTATTATGCATGATATAACTCATTGTTAAGGGGGTGTGGATATGGTTTACTCTATCTGTGGATCATTACACAACCATAAGGATGAAGCACAAGCTGGTTAAAGCCACATGTAGTGGTTCAAATCAAAGAAGCTTCATCCTCCATCAGACTTTGGATAACAGCCGGTACTTCCCTCTAGAGGTAGTCAAAATTCAAGGCCAACTTAGGGGATAATACCTAGATTTATCTTTACATTATTTTTAAGAATTAAGATGCTAATTTATTTTCATTGAAATAATTTAACTTGTGGCCCACTCTCTCTTTTCAATTTGAGCTTAAATGTAATGATCATTGTGATTAGTTGAGTAATTTTTATTTGTAGGATCATAATGGTAGAAGGAAGCCCCAAAATGTGAAAGAGAAGGACAAAGTTTTATGGAAAAAGGGTGCGTAATTTTAGTGATTTATCTTTTAAACTCTCCACATTTTTTTCCACAACAATTTTTGAGCATTAAAGATAAAATTGCATGCCCAAACTTGAATTCATGTTCTACTCGACTTATCTAAGAGACATGAGTTTCTTAGGAATCATGTGATGCCATGTTTTAGATTTCAATGTAGATAGGATTAAATGATTGAAATTAATAATTGAAATTTTAAAATGAAGCATGAATATTGAAGTAATGACTCGTGATTTGAAGGAATTAATTGATTCCTTTAAATGAAATTTCCCTACCATCCTTCATGCTTATAATTTTTAAAGTTCATGTGAATTGATTTATTAGACATGTCATGAGTGATTCTCTAATGTTATATTTCCCATTATATAGAAGATTCCTACACCAAGTACTTTCTATTTATTCTTGAGCATATTTCTTGAGTAATCTTGGGACAGGTAACCAACCATAACTTGAATTGAAACTTTTTCAATCTATAACTATGCGAAAACACATTTAAAATGCTTGAGGTATCCTTTGAAAAGATAATTTTCCTTAAAATACTACCTTTACATCAATCCTTCTTTTAGCACATAGAGACCATGAATGAACTTTATAGGAATGAGTCAGGTTTCAAGACATTTTTATCCATTCCTACCCTCTTTTGAGTATTTTCATTATATTTTAATGTTTAAGTGTGCGGGTAAAGAGAATCATGGTGGATGGGATGATATATATTGTATGGATAATGTGTCGGGGTTTTATTGTGGTAATTGTAAAAGGTTGAGGAATCACTCATTATAATCTATTTTCCCCCATTGAATTAAAAAAATGGAAAAATGACAAAAAGAACCAACAAAAAGAGAAAAAATGGGTTATGATTTCGGAGAACCCAAAATCACCATTTTCTAGACCGATGATCTTATGAGCATATATGGTTAGGTGATTGATGTGAGGTCTGATATAATCATAAATTTTGTAAAAACAAAATAAAGTACAATGTAAAAAAATATTCAAGAGGGTGCACAAATCATTAATTATGCTTATTTGATCATAACATTTTTTTGGTGTTTTGGTTAGTGGGTGTTTCTACTATGAAGGGGATAATTTCATTATATTTTTACTTTTAATATTATGAATAGAACTTAATATATTAGCCTCCTACTAAAGCCTTAATTTTTAAATAATCAAATCCTACCAACCATAAGCCTCAGAGTCAATAGAACCTTAATTTCAAGTCCTCATGATTTTATGTGCATTTTATCTTTACAATGTGGGGTAAGTATTTTATTTACAAACCTATGGATAAAGAGCATGTTCTTATGATATGAGCATAACTCTAATTGAATTGTATAATGAGTAATGAGAGAAAATAATAAAAAGTGAGGTAAATCATGACTTGGAATGTTTAATAGTAATGAATCAAGGATTTTTAATGAATGAAAGGAGATGTTCCATAAATTTTCAAATGGTAAAAGTAAAATATGTGAATGATTTGTTTCTTTGAAAAATGGGAAATTAAATTGATATTTTGGAAAATATTTGAATGTTTGATTTCACATTGAATTTTTTTTGATTTAATTTAATTTGAATTTTCATATTGGTAACATTGGTGTCCTTTAATATCTATGTTGAGATTTTATGTTTGAGGACAAGCATGGTTTAAGTGTGGGGGTATTTGAGAGAGAAACTTTATGTGCATATTTTTTATCCAATAATGAGGATTTTTTAATTTTATTCAATGATAAAACCCATGTATTTCAATGTTTAATTAAAATAATTGGTAATTTTAATTTTATAATGATTATGAGATAAATTGAGAAAAGTGCATAATTTTTTATTTTTTACAGATTTTTACTACAATGGTATTTTGGACATTTTTAAAAAAATATAATTTCAAAATTAATGTTTATTTTTCTTAGAATCGTGATTTTATTTCATTTAACTTTATATGAAGGACATAGAGTTTATTCAATTATCTATTAGTCCAAAAACTTCAACGAAGTTGGAAATCATTCTAGGCAAATAGAATGGACCCCACCACTATAACGGATGAAACAATCAGTCTCCTCACCTCATATTTAGATGATTCCACATAGGATAGCACTATGACACATAGGACTGACATTAAAACAAATTTGGGGGGATTTTGAAGTCATTATGTTTTCCATTGATCATTATTAATTTGAAGACAACTTCCTGGAAATTTCAGCCACAAAACGTCTTATTCAATGAAAATTCCATAACTCTTTAATCCTGTGGATAAATGAGCAGATATTTGGATGGTGAATGGAAAGCACATTATTGAATAACATTTATGAAGGGTTCCACACATTAATCTAACATTTAATATGCCAACAACGTGCAATCATTCGGATGAATTAATTCTGCCTATAAATGGAGGCCCTCGCCTTCTTCCCAAATCATCAGCTCGACAGCCACAGCTAAGGAGGGATCCCACCATGGCACGGGCCACTTATTCTCCTATTTCCCCCCTAATTTATTCTTTATTTTTTATTTTAATATTGTATTTGTATTATTTTTCAATTGTAATTCAAATTTTAGATTTATTCATCCATGCCTTTGTGTTTCTCCATCCCCTTTTCTTCATTTCATTCCCTCTCTCTTTCTTCTCTTCCACCCACTCCACTGAGTAATATCTTACTCTCACAAATGAGAGGCTGAACTCAAGACTTGGGTTGGGGGAAGTAAAGGTGATCATGAATTTTCTTTAATGTTTAATTTTATGTTTGTACATAGATTTGAGTAGCATGCATAGGTTAGGCAAATGTCTCTGATGTTGTGACTGACTCCACTGAAATGAAACTAAACCAATCCCTATTCATTTATTTAATAATTTTCCCTCTCTCAAGTGGTTAGATATTCACACATTGGATTTGATATAATCAATGTATGAAACAGAATTGACTGAACTCGGTCCTGGAAGATGACACATTATAGGCAAAGGTGTGTCACCAACTTGGATTAAATGAGGAGGTGGAATTGAGAGTCCTCAAACATTCAATGATATTACACAATTTATAATTAAATAATAGTAGTTCAAACATGATATTTCATGTTTGTATTATCAAACTAATATAAAACATATAAAGGATCATAGTAATTGAACATTTAACCAACCCCCAAAACTAGGTTCATTCTTATTAATTCATTCTGTTTAAACTTGCATCTTAGTATAAATTCAGAATTCTTGATTCACATGTAATTATTCTAAATAATAAAAAACCCAAAAATATTTTCATCATATTAATTTAATAAAAAAAACCACAAAAATATATATAATAGGTGAATTAAATAATGTAAGTGAACTAAATTAAGAAGGATCTTCAAGAGAGATGACTCTGGTCAGCCACTATGTTGCACTAGAAAAATTATAAGTATTTTTTTCCATGCCCTGCGACAGGTGTGAGTCAAAAATAATGTTGTTTCCAAGGAAACAATCATTAGTTTATTTACATTTTCTATTTTTACATCTTAGTAATATTTCATTTCGTTAAAAAAAACTAAAAAAAGACTTCCATGATGTATTCAAATTCAGAATATTATGCATGGAAAAAATACTCACATGTGCAAAAACAACAACAAGAAGAAGATAAATATTTTATAAGAGCATAGGTGCATGAACGTAGAGAAAGCATTTAACAATTAACCATAAAGTCTGATCATGATTTTGATTACGTTCCTGCATTAATTGAGTAACCCAAACATAAGCCAAAGGAAAAACCTTAGAAAGTGGTGGAAGAAATTTCACCACTTATATTTGAAATTTAAGAACCAGAGGAGTCAAGGGAGGAAAAATTACCTGGTGAGCTAAAAGTTGGTGATCAAAAAATTTTGGATGAATTCTTGATTAAAAGTGAGGAACTACCTGACCTCCCCATACAATAAAAAGAAGAATATTCCTCACCAATGAAGGAAGAAACCACCCAGTTGGTGGAATTTGAAGTCATGATGGATGAGCCCAACTACTGGCCTCCATCCATAGAGAGTCCACTCTAAGAGGCACTTACCCCTGAGGAAGATATTGAGTTGAACCGACTCAGGGATTTGAACTATTCATTGACTCTATCCCTTATAATTTTATTGAATCTGAATTCTACATCACTCCTTGTGGGTTTGATTATACATAATCTGACAATCTCAACTATGCCTTGGAGGATGAAGAAGAACCAGGACGTGCACACGTTGAGGAACATATGGAGCTCCCTGGACACATTAAATATTTATTGATGGATGTTCATGAAGAGAGTCAAGTGTATTTCCCTAAGGAAATAATTATAAATGATTCTAAATTTTATGGGGAATAATTTGATCTTGATACTTCATGTTATAATATTATTCAAATAGAATTACACTCTGACTTTCCTGTTGACTATTCTTTTGTTAAAACATGCCTTGAGAAACCAATGGACAGAGAAGAAGAGGTTGCACAAGTATCCACCTAGAAGGAGGATGATTCATACTTTATCCTAACCCAAAATGCATGTTATACCTCATTGTGAAGGGGGGGATATGGTGTACTCTATCCATGGATCATTAATCACCCAAAAGAATAAATAAAAAGTTGAGAAAATCCACATGTGGTTTCCAATCAAAGAAGCTTCATCCTCCATCAGACTTTGGATAACAGTTGGTACTACCCTTTGGAGGTATTCAAAATTCAGGGACCACATGGGGGATAATAACAAGATTTATCATTACTTTCATTCTGGGAATTTAGATGTAAATTTCTTTTCTTTGATATAATTTAGCATGCGGCCACCTCCCTCTTTTCATTTTAAGCTTAAATGAAATGATCAATATGATTAATTGAGTAATTTTCTTTTATAGGATCATAATGGTAGAAGGAAACCCCATAAAGTGAAGGTTAATGACCATGTTTCATGGGAAAAGGGTGTTCAATTTTACTGTTTTATCTTGTAAACTTTCAACATTTTTTCCACAACAAGTTTTGAGCTTTAAAGATAAAATTGCATGCCCACACTTAAATTCATGTTTTACTTGACTTATCTAGGAAACATGAGATTTTAAGGAATCCTAAGATTCCATGTTTTAGATTTCAATGTTGAAATGATTAAATATATGAAATGAATAATTGAATTTTTAAAATGAAGCAAGGATATTTAAGTAATGACTCATGATTTGAAGGAATTAATTGATTCATGTAAATAAAATTTCTGTATCATCCTTCATGCTTTGAATTTATAAAGTTCATGTGAATTGATTTATTAGTCATGACATGGGTGATTTTACAATGTCTTATTCCCATTACTAAGTGGATTTCGGGACCAAGTACTTCCTATTTATTCTTGAGCATATTTTTTGAGTGATCCTGGGACATGGAACCGACTGGAACTTATATTGAAACTTGTCAAGTCTATGACTATTCAAAAACAAATTTAAAATGATTGAGGCATCCATTAAAAAGATAATTTTCCTTAAAATACTACATTTACATCAATCCTTCTTGTATCCCCGAGAGACCATGAATGACCTTTATTGGAATGAGCCATATTTCAGTCCATTTTTATCCATTCCTACCCTCCTCTGAGTATTTTCATAATATTTTAATGTTCATCTGTGGAGGTAAAGGGAATAATAGTGGATGGGATGATATAAATTATAAGGAAGAAGTTTGGGGGTATTATTGTGGTAATTGTAAAAGGTTGTGGAATCATTAATTATACTCTATTGTTTGCCACACATGAATTAAAAATTGACAAAAATGAAAAAAAGAACTAAAAAAAGAAAAAAGGGTTGTTATTTGGGAAAACCAAAAAACACCATTTTTTAGACCGATGATCTTATGATCCTATATGGATATGTGATGGATGTGAGGTTTTATATAATGATAAATTTATAAAAAAGATAAAAAAGTAAAAAAAAATTAAAGAGGGTGCACAAATCATTCATTATGCTTACTTGATCATAACATTTTCTTTGAGTTTTGGGAAGTGGGTGTTGCTACATTAAAGGGGATAATTTCATTATAATTTTACTTTTGATATCATGCATAGTACTTTAGAGATTAGCCTCCTCCTTGAGCCTTAATTTTTAATGCATAAAATCCTACCAACCTTAAACCTCAAAGTCAATAGAACCTTAATTGCAAGTCCTCATGATTTTATGTGTCTTTTATCTTTACAATGTGGAGAAAGTAGTTCATTTACAAGCCTATGGATAAGGAGCATGTTTCTCATGATATAAGCATAAAAATACTTGAATTGTATCATGAGTGATGAGATAAAAGAATCAAAAGTGAGGTAAATAATGACTTGGTATGTTTAATAATAATAAATAAAGGAGCATGAATGAATGAAATGAGAAGTTCCATTAATTTTAAAACGGTAAAAGTAAAATATGTGAATTACTTGTTTCTTAGAAAAATGAAAAATTAAACTGATATTTTATGCAAATTTTTGAATGTTTGATTTCACATTGAATTTTTTTTTTGATTTTATTTCATTGGAATTTGAATTTTGGTAACATTGGTGTTCTCTGATTTCCATTTGGAGATTTTATGCTTGAGGACAAGAATGGTTTAAGTGTGGGGGTATTTGACAGGGAAATTTTTATGAATATTTTTTTATCAAATAATGAGTATTTTTTAATTTTATTCAATGTTAAAACTCATTTATTTCATTTTTTTATTAAAATAATGGGTATTTTTAATTTTATAATGATTATGAGCAAAATTGAGAAAATTGTATAATTTTGGATTTTGACTGATTTTTACTACAAATGTATTTTTATCATTTCATAAAACATATAATTCTAAAATTCATGATTATTTTTTTTAGAATCCTGATTTTATTTCATTCAACTCTCTCTTTTGGACCTAGAGCTGATTCGAAAATCTATTAGTTCCAAAAATTCATTGAAGTTGGAATCATTTTTGGGCAGACAACATAGACCCCACCACTATAACGGATGAAAAAATCGGTTCCACCACCTACAATTTAGGTAATTTTACATGGGATACCACTAGGACACATATGACCGACTCTACAACAAATATGAGGGAGTTTTGAAGTCATTAAGGTTTCCATTGATCGTTACACATTAGAAGGAAGCCTCCAGGGAATTTCTGCCATAAAAAAGTCTTATTCAATTAAAATAACATAAATCCTTAACCTAGTCTCTAATTGAGCTGAAATTTGGAGGATGAACGAAAAAAAGATTTATGAACAACTTTTATGAAGGGTTCGACGTTTGAATCGACCATTTAGTGGTCCAACAACATGCAATCTTATAGCGAACAGAATTCTACCTATAAATAGAGGCCCTCGACTCCTTCCCAAATCATCAGCTCAACACCCACAGCTAAGGAGGGATCCCATCAGGGAACGGGCCGCTGCTTCTCCTCTCTTACCGCTCATTTCTTAATTTTATTTTATTTTAATTTAAGTTCTGTATTATTTTTCAATAGTAATTTAAATTTTACTTTTATTAATCCATGCCTTTTAATTAAAATTTTAGTATTATTAATCAGTAACTGCACACCAAAATTTTCTTAAACATAAAATTATACACTCTTAGAACGAAGAGTCATAATTAGTGACTAATCACATCAAAACTGTCAATACCCAATTCCCTCAACTCATGATATTGGGCTAAATAAATTAGGGATACTGAATGTGCTGGTATTCTGCTATAAAGATTTACAAATCCATATGATCAATTGATCATCAACCTTACCAACAATATCATTATGGAAATTTTTATGCTCAACAATGATGCAGCTATGGTTCCGGAAGAAAAAAGTCAATACAAGAGAAAAGTTATAGACAAAAAACATTACACCAATCGAAAACTTTGTCAATAGAGAGAGGAAGGATGATGGAGCATGATTCTATGTGGGAGCCAAAATCATTGATGGTCCAGATCAAGAAGAATAACAACATCACATGTTACAGTTGTGGAATGTAGGGCCCGCTAAAAAGAATAGATGGAACAATAAGATTGTTGGAAACAACTATCAATGAAATATGACGAGTACTTATGGAAATCGAGACATACTAGTCAGCAAAACGTCAATGATGGATGGAGGTAGACATCATCTCAACAACACATGGATAACTGATTCAATAGAAACATGGCTCAAATGGAATGGTTTGATTAATATGAAGATATTCTGAAAGGACATGTTTACATGGGGAACAATCACACCTTGAATATCTTTGGATTCAATACCTACAAACTGAAGATGCATGATGGTATAATTCAAACCACCTAAGGATTACGCCATGCGAATATCCTAAAGATTAACATATTTTCTTTGGGTGGATTTGATGACATCAGGTGTAAGACTCGCACTAACAATGGAGTGGGGAAGATTGTGAAGGGTGTTATTGTGGTGATGAAGATAGAGAGGGTCTCAATGAATCTGTGCGTTCTTTATGGTGAATCATACAAGGAGGTGGAGATAGTAGACACGACCCGTCCCTTGGGGCCCATGTCATGACTACCCCAAACCCGTCTTCTATAGGATAGAGGCTGACAACTAGCACCAGAAAGGTGTGTCCCTTAAACGGGAAGACATTTCTTTTTTAACCTGTACATACACAGTCCAAGAACAAAACAAGATACAACCACATAGACTAGAACACAATAAGATGAAACCTCAAATTAAACTGTTGTAGTAAAATATTGCTGAATGATAAAAGGGGCGAGAATACAAGCCCAACTGAAAAAGTACAAGTACGAATGGTACTAGAATAAAACTGAAAGAAAACATAATACAATTATTGGGTCGTCCTCTGAGGTTCCTACCTATAGGGTAGGTATAGATCACCTCCTCAGCACTCCATGTCTGTCAATCTCCTCCGTGTCACATCACGCTGAATGGTCCACCTTTGAGCATCGTCCATTCCTAGTTCCATCAGCCCCAATCAATGATGCACATCATCTGCACTAGACATAACAAGGTGCGGGCAAATCCCATGCAAAGGTGAGTATAACAAAACTCGGTAGAGACCCCAAGACGACTGTAGGTCTCCTAGAGTTCCAAAAAGGAAAAACCACAAAGTAAGACATCAACTCTACTTAGGTATATGTCCATACATATACCTAAGTTATCAAGATATACCCATCTCATACATGAGGGAAGGACACCACATAGGTAACACCACGAAGGTAGAAGTACCACACAGGTAACTCCATGAAGATAAAACCACGAAGGTAACTCCACGAAGGTAGACTTACCATGCAAGTAACACCACAAAGATAGAAATACCACACATGTAACACCACAAAGACAATACCACAATGGTAGAAGTGCCACACAGGTAACACCACAAAGCAAGAAGTACCATACATGAAAATAATCATCTCACAATCAGGTATAACATAAGAACAGAAGTAAAGAAGATTAGTCATAAACTATATTATCTTATTCTATTAAGAAGAACTACTTCTGACCCACACAGGATCGATAGGTAACTAACCCTCGCTGACCAACATAGGATCCGACCCACACAGGATCGATATGCGTTTACCCACACAGGATCGTTGAGCACTGACCCACACAGGATCTGACCCACACTTGATCGATAGATGCTGACCCACATAGGATCGATGTTCTTTCTTCATGTTACAGCCTGCCTCGGGTTTTCATGCACCCAGTACACCCAAGTTTCATAGAATCTTCCCCTCGAGATATCGGTCATACCTCAACTGCCACTAAGCTCCACAAAGGAATAACTCAAAGGACCGATATGATGTTAGGGTTCCAATGAAAAAGATGGAGCATCAATCGGACGCCCGTTCTGTGAGTTATAAGTGTTTTAGCTTCGGGGGCCCGGTTGGATTCGGGTTCGATCCACCCCGGCCTTACTCCAACTATCTAAACAACTAAATTGGAGTATACCAAAAGGACTGTCTCGATCCAAGGATCCAAACATTGTAGATGGTTTGTCAAACAGACATCCAGTTCTAAAGATATTCTATTTTAAGTGTTCTAGGGTCCGGTTGGGCCTGGGTCCAGTTTGACCTGGTCGGACCGACCCGGCCCGACTCGCTCTAGGCAGGGCCAGGGTGGACTCTTCCAGATGGGCTAGGGTGGACTCGGCCTGATGGGATGATGTTTGGTCTGTCCTTCAAACGAGATGGCCTGCAAGGGCAGCCCATCGCGGCCCGCAAGGGCGGCTCGACCAGAATATGGAGGCCCGCAAAGCGGCGGCCCACAAAGGGGAAGCCCGACCTGCATGGGCCGGCGACCCGTTCCTGGGAGGTGTCCTGGTTCGAGGGAGGCGGCCCAGTGTGAGGGCTCCGACCCACTCTGAGGGCAGGGGCCCGATGCGAGGGCGGGGTCCCAGTGCGAGGGCGAAAACCCGACTCGAGAGCGGTGACCTGGTCTGAGGGCGGCAGCCCGGTCTGAGGGTGGTGGCCCGGTCTGAGGGTGGCGGCCCACTGTGAGGGCAGTGCCCCTACTCGAGGGTGGCGGCCTGCTCCGAGGGCTACGACCCAGTTCAGTCTGATGTGGGAGGGGGTGTAACCCCCCAGTCACCCGGATTCCCGAAAGGTACAGAGTCCATTCGGTTGGTGAGGCGGCGATGCCGTGTGGGCGCCGCGGAACCCTCATGAGGTGGGTTTGGCCTTCACTGTAACTTCCATTCTTTTGCGGCGCGGCGGTTGTGTCGCCTTCTTTCCCGTAGTCAGCCGTCGTGTCGGCCGCCTCCTCCATTCGTCACGGCTAACGAGCCATGCCCCTCCTCTTGTGGTGTGCGTCGACGTGTTCGCGGTCTTCCGAGGCAGTGTAAGTAAAGTAAGATAGGGGAGGGTTCAGGTCGGGTTTGTTAGGCCCAAAACCTCTGCATTAGCTTGCAATATGAAGGATATTAAGGGAGTTCATTAAACGGTTGTATTGAACACAAGATTTACCCCACAAGATTCCCCGCAATAACCTCCTGCAAATATGGATGAATCGCGGGTGAACCCATTAGTCGGTTGACCTGCATTCTTCGTATAATTTCATGAATGTGGAAGAGGGAAACAAAAACACACAAATTAAAATAACCCCCTTCCTAGAAGAGACATCCACTAACGATGGTCGACGAAACCTCCTTTATCATTATCATCGGTTCGTGACTCGGTGGCACTTTTCACCGCTCGTTGGAACTAGTCTCATCCTCCTGGTGGTTGGCGTCACGTTACTTTGCCAGAGCTTCGTCGTTTTGTGAAGTCCTGCCAACACCCCTCCCCTAGTTTCATATATATTGGAGAGGAGAATTTGTGTTTAACACTCAGGGAATTAATGTGGTTCATTTTGTTAATGAACCTCCCAAATTTCCAACGGTGTGGTTATAAGAAAAGATGAGTTAAGCCATTTTTTGGTTTGACACACTATCGGTCCTACCAACATCGTTCGTCCGTTGGAGGAAAGAAAGAAAATAAAATAACAAAACATGTTATTTTATTATTCTTTCAAAAGTCCACAAAAATAACTTTTTCACCCGACCTACTATGGTCGAAGTTATCCCTCTCTTAAGTGAATCCCAGCGCTGTGGGGTCAATGATGCCCTCATATTTTAAGCCTAACAATAGTTCAAAAGTTAGAAAATGCTGCTCACATGGTTACTGAACATACCAAAAAAGATTTTGGAAAATTATTAACACTCACCCTCAACCCATTCCGATTGAGGATAAGATCTGCCTAATTGAAACGCTCCCCAATGAACCCAACGGTACTCTCATATTTCTAATACAAGTTACCATTTAAAAGTTATGGATTTTACAATAAAATAATTTTCACTTAGTAATTTTATTTACGGCCAAAAACTAATATTCACTGGTGGCCCATGCTAGCCAAATTTAGTATCTTCCTAAAGAGAGAATACCCTCACGATCTCAGTGGTGGTCTCATATTTTTAATCAGAGTTACCGTTCATGAGTTATAAGCATTTGAAAAATAAAATAATTTTATTTAATTATTTTATTTACGGTTATGTCATTTTCATGTTTTCTCACAGGAGGCCCACACTGACTAAACATAAGCCTTACCTATGGTAAACCCGCCATTCTGAGCGCAACAATGCCCTCAAATTTTTAATTCGCGTAACCATTTATGAATTATTCCACTTTTTTAGGAAAAATTATTTCTTGCGCTAATTAAAGCTTAAAAAAACATCGATGGATCATTCTGGGCACCCTGGGCCTCAGAATTGCGCGCTGTCAGATTTTGTGGTCTCGAAATAATTCCATATAATTAAAAAAAATTATATGGAATTTTGGAGACATTACAATTGTTTTCCTGTTAACTAACTCAACAAAAGCATTGAGGAAGTCTTGGTATCAAAAGCTTGGTCTTATTTTCAAATGAACTTTGAAGATTCTTACTAAACATATGTTTCTTCTTAGATTACAATGGTATACTCTCCATTTTGGGAGCATTATGATTTATGCAAAAACATTGGTTGAATTTTGTGATGTCGACAATGAAAAGAAAGGATATCTTAGAGTTGATCCATTCCAATATTTGGCAAGCACTGTTTATATCCCTTGGAAGAAAAAGGTGCTTTGTATAATTCATTGATGATTGTTCCATGAAATGTTAGGTGTACCCAATCAAGATAGAATCAAGTGTTTTTAATGTCTTCAAAACATTCAATGCATCGATGAAGATGGAATCTTGAAATAAGATCAAATGTTCTAGGATTGAAAGTGGGGGAAAATATTCAAGTGAGGATTTGGATACATTTTTTTTCATTGAGAAGGCCTCAAGAGGCAATTCATGGTGTCATACACTCCACGACAAAATGGAGTGGAAAAGTGGGTGAACATAACCTTGTTGGATAGAACAAGGGAGATATTGAAGATTGTAGGAATTTTCAAGAAATTATGGGATAAAGTAATGAATAGAACATGTTATGTGATCAATCGATTTACATTTGTGATGATTGATATAAAAACACTAATGAATATTTGGAGTGTTAGACCTACTGACCATTCTTGGTTACATAATTATGGAGGTCATGTATCTGTTTTGTTTAATGATCATGAAAGAATGAAGTTGGATTCAAGATCCAATGAATGTATATTATTAGGATACATTGATGGTGTGAAGGGGAATCTTATGTGGGACCCCACTACCCATATACTTATCATCATCATGGATGTTATATGTCTAGAAGATAAGGTGCAAGTGATGATTTAGGGGGACTTGAAGAAAGAGAACACATATACTATTATAGTTGGGGTGGAGGAAGAATTCATAGAAGAACCAATTTCCTTTGTGGAGCATGATGATCATGTTATGACTGATTTCAGACTACGACGATCAAATCAAGTTAAAAGAGAACCAATAAGGCACTGATAATTTATCAAGGATAGAAATATTGTGTACTACTTATTGATGGAGGATAGTAATCCATATTATTTTTTTCGAGGTGATGTGGAGTTCAAAAATATCCACATGGATGGAATAAAATCAGTAGAAACTTGATTCCCTTCATAAGAAAAAGACATGAGATATTGATCCATTACCTCATGGAAGGAAGAATGTCAGTAAAAATAGGTTCTTTAAGATCAATTGGGATGAAAAGGAATAATTTTAAAGAAATATTTTCTCCTATTGTTAGAATAATGACTGTTCAGATAGTTATGGGGATGTGTGCAATATATAGTTTAACTCTAGAGTAGATAGATGTGATGAGAACTTTTCTACATGTTGATATTGATAAATAAATATATATTCTCAAATCGGAATGTTTTTAAAAATAAGTAAAAATGAACTTGGTTTTTATGTTGAGAAACAAATTTATGGTATTAAGAAGGCACCAAGGTGTTGGTACAAGAGATTTTATTCCTATATCATGAGTATTGGACACAAAATACTTCATTCAATTACTTGTGCATATTTCATAGGTTCAGATGGTATTGATTTTATCATTATTCTATTGTATGTGGATGGCATCCTGATAGTTTTCATGGGAGTATGATTTGAAGGAATTAGGACCAAATAGTAATATCATGGGATACAGATTTAATTAGATAGAAATAAGTGTATGATTTAGCTATCAAAAAAGAATTTCATGAGGAATATCTTGAAATACTTGCACTTGCGACATTATAAGCCTATATTAACCCCACTTACTATTAATTTTATGTTATCATCTATGATGAATCCTAACTGTGATAATACTGTAGTATAGAGGATGGAGATGTCTCAATTACCTTATGCACCAACAGTGGGTAGTATGATATTATATATGGTTTATATGAGACAAGAAATTACACATGTAGTGGGAGAAGTTAGTTGGTATGTTTAGAATTAAATACGGGAGCATTGGAACATATTAATGAAGACCCTTAGATACATCAAGGAGATCTCATATTCTGTATTATGTTATTGAGGATCAAATTTCACTATTAGAGCCTACACAGATTCAGATTTTGTAGGTGATTATGACCAACGAAAATACACTTTGGGTTGTGTGTTTAATTTTATAGGACGAGTTGTGAGTTCGAATTCAAAGTTGTATTCTGTTATATATTTATCCATGACTAAGGTTGAGTACATGAAAACTACATAGGCTTGCAAGGAAGTGATTTAGATGTAAAGGTTTCCAGAGGGTCCCGGCCAATGGAAAAAGTATATACAATTGTTTTGGGACAATCATAGCACCTTGAAAATTAAAAGGAATCTATATTTTCATTCCCAGATAAATCACTTTATGGAACAATATCACTTTGTTCGAGATGTTGTGGAGGAAGGAAGAGTGGATATGCAGAAAATTTATATTGAAAATAATTATGTTGATTTTATGATGAAGTTTATAAATGTTGTTAAGTTAATATAGTAAAAATCCTCAATTGTAAACATTGATATAAGAGCAACATGGTTGGAAGATAGAAATGATCTGTGGAAATATTATTGGTTCCCAATCAGATATCCTAGTGTGATATATATTGGCAATTTTTTCTCACAAATAGTTTCACCCCCTTGATTTTTCAATGTGGGATAGTGTGGTTAGTGGGATGGGTGAAAAAAACTTACCTATGGAGATAAATATTGGCGGAAGATCAAGTATTGGCCTTTCCTATAAAATGCAGAGCGCTTTGACGGTTTTAGAATCGTCACCTCAAGTATTGGGCTTCTTATTTCAACATTTTGAGTGTTATATTTTGTGAGGTGCATTATACATTACTCAATAGAGTTAATTACATGGATATTTCCCATATAATAGAAAGAGAGTGTGTTTAACCTCCTTTACCATAGTGATACCATTCTATTTTTCTATTGTTATTTACCCCACTTTATTTGTGGGGTTTTTTATGAGACATCTATTGTTCATTTTTTATTCATTTTTACATTACATTTATCCCACAATTATCACATCATGAAAGGAAAAATAATATTTGATCCCAATAGCAGCCTTACTAAATATTTATTTATAAGATTCTATAAAAAAATTGTTGGTTGTGGTATGAGGTAACCCACTTTTAATTGAGTAATTGAGTTGTATGGGTATAATTTTGTTCCTCAAAATTACAGAACAAATATTTAACATATTTATAATTATAAAAATAGTAGCAAGAATCAATAAAACATAAATAATACCAATCTTGTAATGATTTCTCATAATCGGAAGTGTAACATGTTTATTCTAACAAAACATAAACAAAGAACGAGAGAATAAAAAGTATCAATTCATGTAAACATTTATAATAGATAACATGATAATGAAAATATATATCACTAGTTTGAAATTAATAATGATAAGTACCAAGACCTATTAGAGATAATAGACTCAAACATAAGCGAGATGATCAATAAGAAAAGATTGACATAAAGTAGTAATCAAATCATAAATAGTACCATAGGTTTTTGACATTAATTATCTATTTGGCCTATAAGCATGGTGCAGAGGTACCAAGATTCCACTATGAAAAAATGGTTTTATAAAAGATATGTGATATATAGTGAAACATAACCATATATGAAAATGGCACATGAAGAAAATATCCAATGTTTAGGTTCTTGAAATGCCATGACTCATAGTAGAACCAAGTTGGGGATTCATCATATACTATGCACCTTGGAAAAACTCAAACAACACACGCAACATAGAACCAAAGAATAATCAAATACAAGGCATAAATAACCGATAGAAAAGAAGAAGAATACCATACTAAGACCCCTTACTAGGGATAAATCTCTCCTATGTGTTTTCATAGAGACTCTATGTAATTAGGTCTTGTTGTTAGGGTCATCGAGATTGTACTCCTATATAATCATCATTTCCATCTAGGTAAAAGGAACACCAAGGAACACTCGGACCTCATCAGCGCTCCTCACCAAGAATAGATGAAGATGATCAAAACATATATAGATCACTATTTCTTTTTTGGTAATTTAAGGAATCCCACCAAAGCTCCTTCATCTACACTTCTCCCTCAAGGAAAACTAGAGCTCCCAAAACCATAGATATTTTTCGCCCAACTAAATCTCCCACAAGTGGAGAGGTAGATTCCAAATTGAGGAGTCATTCTAGCAGGGGTAGAGGAATACTGGAGCATATAACCAAGGATTTGAAAAACCTAGATAACTATCCCCACATAACCACTTAAACAACAAAATAAAGACATATGACATCATAGGTTATGCTATCAAGGGTCACCCATAGATCAAACCAATCCGATTCATGAAGAATTAAAAAAGGGAGGAATAGAAAAGCATAGGATTATAAGGATCAATAGATCATCATCTGGTATGAGGATGACATAGATGAAATGGGAAAGTGGACCAAGGCTAATGGAACATGCCCAATGTATAAACCGAACAAAAGGCCCACATGAACTAATAAAAGAAGCTCAATCTCAATAGTATATAAATACAACAAATAAAAATACCAAAAATTAAATGAAAATTAATATTATGACAATTAAAAAATATTGTGTAACACCCTGAATTTTGGGTATCATATAATGATGATATTATGCATTTACTTTCTTTAAATCCCTTAAACCAAAAAAAAATTTAAAGGATAAACATAAGGCTCTTTATTTAAATAAGGACACCAGAGTGTCTACAATACACTGAGATCAAAAGAGTAATCATGCTAACCAAATATACCTATTAAAAACCCTATCAGAACTACTGGAAGATCCCCAATCAACACAACGTGGCCCAGTAAGTAAATGAGGTCCTTCGAGTCATCTAAATTAAAAAATATTACAAATGCGATCATAGAAACCATGTTGAGCATTAGTGGAATGGGAAGAATCATCTTCTTCCCTTTGAGTTTTATAACAACGTATGGTTTGGTTTTATAGGACACTTTCTCGACCATTTATCTAGTGACCATCGGAAGTTAACAGTTATAAAAAAATAGCCATTGTACCTTGTCAAGATAAGTGAACTTATTTAAATATTAATTAGTTTCTGAATAATTGAGTTATGATTAAGGTTATAATTAAACCATCATTTATGTACTCTAAAAGGATATGGTGTAAAACATCATTTCACCCTTAAGTTATTTTGAAAAGAATTAAGGAATTCAAAACCCTTTGCAACTTTTTCAAATACAATGTAACGATTTTCATTTATTAAATAATGTTATAAACTATGTTTAACTTTATGAAATTAAATTATGTTTTGATTGAACTTTGTTTTCAAGGATACTAGTATATAAATTATAATGTAGGTTTATTAAAATTTCATTTTCGTACCATTTTGAGTCAAAAAAGGGGTTTAGTGTTTTTAATTTTAGAAATACTTCTAACTAAAACATGTTTAACTTGTATTAATTAATGTTTAAGAATATAAAATTCTATATAGTTTTAATAAATGGATTTTTTCCTCTTCTTAAAACGTTTTTTAGTGTAGCTTTTTCAAAAAAATGGACTACTTGGGCCAGCCTTTTGGCTAGCATTGAGGGAGGTAGCTCACATGAAGTGGTGGAGCCTAATCCACAACCCCTAGCAAATGACATCCCATGCTCAGGCAGAGGTTCCCCTAAGGGTGCTCGGGAGTGAGCAGGAGCGCATTGGTGCACCAGTGCGGGTGTGAGGCAGCGGTGGGGTCTGGGTAGGCCAAGGCCTACGGGCGGGAGCCCGTGTATAGTGCCCCCTTCGTGGATGATGTGTTATTTTCGAGCACTCTTTGGGAGGCCTGGGGTTATATAGGAGGAAAAATCCACTCTCCATTTCGATGTGGGAAGCATTTTTTCAGGAAAAACGCGATCTAGACCGTTAGATCGTTTCGCGCGCGATCTGGGCCGTTATTTCTAATCCCACGCTCGACCCTCAGCGACTGTGTTTCCCTCCTTATTTTTTGTCAACCGTTCGATCCAGCATGATCTAATCATGGTCATTTGAGGTTTTTAAATATACGTGTCGAACTTAGACCATCCGATGAAACATAGATCTAATATATGCCACTCAATTCTTTTAAAACAACGGATGCATCTCATCCCATGGATCGATGTTGGTATCTATCTGGACCATCAGTTTTTTCCCAGAATTTCTCCTAGCCACGTATTATTTTTCCTCCATGCATGGGTTACACCAGTAACCCTACCCTATGGTACCCCCCCTTATTTTATTCACATCTGACCATTGGGGACCCCCATGTATCCTCATTTTCTTCAAGCACGACAACCCCCTTTGAATGCAATGCAAGTGGGTACGTTTTCAGTGTAAGGTGGTGTGTGAGCTTTTGTATAAAAATAACTCAGACCTGTCAGTTCTTATCTCCCGTTCAAGTCTCTACCGAGCCCATCCAACCCTCTCTTAAGTCCTCATTTCCCCAGTTTTTTAAGTAAGGTTTTTTATTTTTTTTCCTTGTTTTTCTTCTTTGAGTATATATACACTTATATATTAAAATATATATATGTGTGTGTATTTTAACCTTACGGTTCAGTCCAAACATTCTTAAATGTTGATCCTAGGTTTTCGGGTTCTCTTGAATTCAAAAAGCTTAAAGATTGTAAGGAGTATACCTAGCCTCATTTTGTTGTTTTGAAAATACTTATATACTTTTGGTTATATGTATATACGTCGGTAATATGCAGGAATGGGCATGACCTTTCTACTTCGCTTATATGTACGATGTTTGTGTATAATTGTTCATGCACTGCACATATTCACATACACATATTTTCATATTTAAATAATAAATAAATTTTGAAAATGTTATATATATGATCAGGTTTTTATAAAATTAATTTTTTATAGGTTTTAATAGACAAATTTTTATGACTAATGGAATGACCTGCCCTATTAAAAACGTTTTTGAGCTAATATTCATATGGGATTAACACAAATGGGTGTTCCAATATATCAGTTTGATTTCAATTAAATACATATATTTTTAATGTTTCATGAACCATGATTTCAGTTGTTAAGGTCCTTACACATTAAGTCTTGAGTATAGGTGGAGTTTTAAAAACATAAGAAATTGGGTGTTAAACAAAATGTATATCCACATTTAAGAGTAACTTATATGTATCCCCTATCTTTTAAATGATGTTGCTTATAGTGAAGATTCATTCTTTCTATCATGGACATTATTCAGTATTATGCAAAGGCTTAACAATATTGAATGTTTTAGCATGTGCAAGCTCAAAAACCTACTTGAGATTTTTGGTTCACCTTGTTGTTAATTGGATGATAAAATTTTAGAATTTCAAGAAAAAACTTGCATGTGATAAATTCTAGTATTTGGTTCTTTCAGTACCTTAGATTTCAATGTATGTTCCATAATATTCCATTCTTCTTTCCTTTTAATAGCGGTTATATGATTGTTAGCTTGGTTTTTAATCATCTAGATTCCTGTCTCACTTATAAGATATGTAAATTCAACTACTATGACCAAATATAAATGAACTATTCAAGGTGGTATGGGATAGATTGAATATAACACCTCATTTAAGTAATGTATTGATTTATACAACTCACATGAAAGTAAATACATATTAAGGGTGCACCCTGATAGTGCTCCAAAGCATTGGGTAAAGAAATAATCTCTAGAGATTACAAGCTTCACGATACCCTGGTGAATAACCTCAGTAATTTTCTTTTATTAACACCTTGGGGATGGACCTCAATGATATGTTCATGAATGTCTAAATGATATGTTGAAGCCACATATTCAAGTCATGTTATATGTTTTTTCAAGATGATATTCCAATTCTTTCACTACTCTTGACCTTACGTTTTTATCAAGTTCATATTGATGTCAGAAGTAAAATTTTGGGGCATGATTCATGTAAA
The DNA here is from genome assembly GCA_963277665.1 of Viscum album. Taxonomy (NCBI): domain Eukaryota; kingdom Viridiplantae; phylum Streptophyta; class Magnoliopsida; order Santalales; family Viscaceae; genus Viscum; species Viscum album. Next base: position 975,657,682 of record OY728148.1, read on the forward strand.
ATAGTAACAAACATATGAAATTGAAGTCTTTTTCCTTCACGTGAAACTCTGATTAAGTATTACTCTTAATGGTTTATTTTGTGCTTAAACATTAATACATTATACTTGTTTAGGATATCTTTTACTAACCCATTTTGAAAATGTCCTAATTGATTCATGTATTCCTAGAAAATATTAGTTGAGCACTTTTATGATACAATATATGTGTTACTGTTTTCTATAAGAGAATGTTCATTGGATAAGTTCATAAAAAAAATATTTCAAATGTTTCATTGGTTTATTTTAAATCCCTTACTGAGCATTCTTATGCTCACCCTACGTTTTGAATTTTAAATTTTCAGGAAACATCATTTATTAGATGAAACATTTCTAAAGTTACTGGTTTTACAGAGACCGAACTGAACTCAATCCTCTGTATGGGACGTGATGTGTGTTTATCAGTGCATGTTTCTATTTTAAAATGACACATCATGTTCAGAAGGCACCAACTCATGGTTTTTCTGGGGTCAGGTCTTCACAATCTTTACCAGAGGATTCTGTGTGGATAACTCTGGAAATCCAGAACTAAAACAAAGAAAAATATACATCAGCATTACTAGAAATGTGTTTTGTTAATTTTCAGTTGGAAAATGAAGGTAATAATATTTTTTCCCTACCCAATGAAGCTTTAGAAAAAATAATTTTCATAGCTATCCATGAAACTTATAAAAAATATGCCCATATCAGTATGTCGTGCAAACATCTCTATGATGTGTCCGACTCTCCCCGAGTACTTCAACATTATTGAAGAGCAGGTCTGGATTACATCTTTATGATGCAAGACCTGTTTCAATCTTACACACGATGTGGGAAGTACTACGAGGGAATTTTTAGATGATTCACCGCAGAGAAAGGAGTGTCGTCCCTCACAGATTTCCAAGAGGCGCTGCAGAGGGAGATCTCCACGCATCATACATGTGAAAAGTCTTGTACTATCGCCATTTTGGTCAATTTATGGACATTGGAATCCTGGAATACAAAGCCTCTCATTCTGTGTACATACATCAAGTACATAGGGATGTCTCATAGTTGTACACCCCACATGTCTGACTATGGACATACCATAAGTGCTCCCATGACATCGAACCAGATTGATCAGTTTACATGTAGTTTAGGGAGATAGAGAGTTTGGAGCTTGTCTTGGTAATTCGTGTGTTAGGGAATGAGGGAAACCATTAGCCCCATTTTACGTTGTGCACCGATAGTGATATAAAGAACATATTTTGTTATCTCTTCTTTCTTATGCCTTTACTTTGTTTATAATTTTGGATGGATTTCAAGTGATTGAACTCTCATATTATACATTTAGATGGAAGGACAAACGAATGTGTTATCTCTTCCTACTGATATACTGGATATTATTTCTATTAAAACCTCTGAAGATGATTATCCTCCCTTCGCAAGCATGCGAGGAATGTGCAAGCAATTGTTTTAGGTGACAAACGGTCAGGGGATTCTCCGCAACTATGAAGGGAATGCTCCCATCTACTACCACATAGGCTCAACACAATTGGACCAGCGTAGGTAGAGAGGAAAATATCACGAAGGTCTCTTCCTGTGTTTCACCTTAGGCCGAAACTACATGGCCAGAGTAAAAATTCAATATGGTGCTTTAGAGGAAAACATTTATGCAACCTACATGTACCAACTCCTCAGCGTTAGCCTATACGACAATTTCTATAACATAGATGTTCTCGATCGATACATAATTTAGAAATTTTTTCGTATGATGGTCGATATAGAAATTTCCAAACTTTGTACCATTCGAGCCTCCCTTTGGAAGCCTGAGTTTTCGGTGCATGAGTTTAACCCCTTCTACCCAAAGTTTATCTGGATAAAAGAACTAGAGGAGTTAAGAATCAATTTGGGTGTTCCGCTGAACGCAGCTGAGGATCCTCTACGATGGGGGATATGGTAGGAACAACTGGAAGCTTCCTTTTAGCATGTTTGAATGAAAGGAATTTTGGGGAACAAATTCATTGGTGGGGGGAGTATTGTAGCACCCTGAATTTTGGGTATCATATAATGATGATATTATGCGTTTACTCATGTTAAATCCCTTTTAACAGAACAAAAATTTAATGGATAAACATAAGGCTCATTATTTAAATAATAAAATTGTAGTGTCTAAAATACACCGAGATCTAAAGAGTAATCATGATAACCATATATACCTTTTAAAAACCCTATAAATGTACTGGAAGTCCCACAATCACCACAACGAGTCCCAGTAAGTAAAGGATATCTTTCGAGTCAACTAAAGCAAAAAACATCACCACTAAGATCATAAAAACCATGCTGAGCATTAGCGGTATGGGAAGCACCATCTTCTTCCTTTTGAGTTTTAGGACACTGTATGGTTAGGTTTTATAGGACACTTTTTTCAACCATTTCTCTAGTGACCGTTGCAAGCTAATGGTTATAAAAAACTAGACGTTGGACCTTGTTAGGATAAGTGAACTTATTTAAATATTAATTAGTTTCCAAATAATTTATTTATGATTAAGGTTATAATTAAACCATCATTTATGAACTCTAAAAGGATATGGTGTAAAACTTCATTTCACCCTTAAGTGATTTTGAAAAGAATTATGGAATTCAAAACACATTGCAAGTTTTTCAAATACAATGTAACAATTTTCATTTATTAAAAAATGTTATAAACTATGTTTATGTTTTTCAAATTAAATTATGTTTTTATTGAACAAAGTTTTCATTGATACTAATATATAAATTATAATGTATGTTTATTAAAATTTCATTTTCATAACTTTTTGTGATAAAAAAAGGGGTTCTGTATTTTTAATTTTAGAAATTCTTCTAACTAAAAAAAGTTTAATTTGTATTCATTAATGTTTATGAATATAATGTTCTATATAGTTTTAATAAATGCATTGTTTCCTCTTCTTAAAACTTTTATTAGTGTAGCTTTTTCAAAAAAAAATTGGCCAACTAGGGCCAGCCCTTTTAGGCTGGGGACGAGGGAGGCAAATCACACGATGTGGATGAGCTTGACCCTCAGCACCAAGCCAAGGCCAGCCCGAGCTCGTGCAGAGGTTCTCCGAAGGGTGCTCGAGAGCAATCAAGAGTGCATAGGTGCACCAGTGTGGGCGTGAGGACACGATGGGGTAATGGTGGTCCAAGTCCTGTGGGTGGGATCCCATCTATAGGCCCCCTTCATGGGTGTTATGTTATTTCTGAGCACTCGTTGGGAGGCACGAGGTTATAAGTTATGCGAAAACCTCTCTCCGTTTCGATGTGGGAAGTAGTTTTTCGGGTGAAGCGTGATATGGACCATTGGATCAAGTCGCACACGATTTGGGCCGTTGTTTCTGATCCCGCACTCGAACCTCACCAACCATGTCACTCTCCGTGGTTTTTGTCAACCGTTCGATCTGGCACGATCTAATTATGGCCTTTTGAGGTTTTTACATTGTCGCGTCAAACTTAGATCGTCCGATAATACTTAGATCTAATCTAAGACGGTCAATTATTTTAAAACAGCAGACATGTCTCTTCCCTTGGATCGATGTTGGGTTCGATCTGGACCATCTGTTTTTTTCCTGACATTTCCCCTCGCCGTGTCTTCTTCTTCCTCCACGCATGGGTTACACCAATAACCCTACCTTTTGGAACACCCCTCATTTTCTTCACCTCTGACCTCTAGGGACCCCCATGTCTCCTCGTTTTCTTCAATCACGACACCCCCCATTGAATGCAATGCAAGTGGGTTTGGTTTTTCATGTAAGGTGGTGTGTGATCTTTTGTATATAAATAACCGAGACCTATCAGTTCTTCTCTCCCATTCAAGTCTCCAGCGAGCCTGACCAACCCTCCATGGAGTCCTCCTTTCCCTGGTTTTTAATGTAAGGGTTTTTAGTTTTTCCTTTTTTTTCTTATTTGAGAATATATAGACATATATTTTCGAAATATAATAGATATTTTTTAACCTTATGATTCAGTCCAAACGTTCTTAAATTTTGAACCAAGGCCTTCGGGTTCTCTTGCATTCAAATAGTTTAATGAATTTAAGCATTATATCTGGCCTCCTTTTGTTGTTTTGAAAATACATATATACTTTTGGTTATATGTATATACATCGGTTATTTGCAGGAATGGGAATGACCTTTCTACTTTAGTTGTATGTATGAAGTTTGTGTTTAATTGTTCACGCATTGCACATATTCACATACACATTATTTCATATTTAAATAATAAATAAATTTTGAAAATGTTTTATATATGATCATTGTAATGCCCTAACCCCAGTTACCCAGAGTCAGTGCATTATTACATAACATTTGCATGATCACAAGAAAGATCAAGTCTCGAAAGACCAATTAGTTTAGTAGCCTTGGAAAAAATAGATACATTAATAAAGTTTACATTACCTCATAAAATGAAAACTACAACAATATAGTCTCTGTAGTCCACACTCTTATCCCCTCATACTATCCCTGCAGGTCATTAATAAATTACTTCTTCACATCTTGGGAAAAATAAAACATAGAAAAGGGGTGAGCTCAAATTCCCTATAATGATAACTATATAGAAGAAATATTTATAAATAAGAATAAACATTTAAGGAAATGTATAACTAAAACAAAAGCCTTTTAAAATTGAACTTCAACATTGTATGGAAAAAATAAAATGAAATAATTCCATTTACTTATTGACATGGATATTCTACTAATCGAATAATCACATGAAATATCAATAACCACTTTCATAATGATGGAATTCATAATTCCATACTATCATAACCACATATCAAAGGCCTCGTGCCAAGACTACAAATAAGATTTTTCCAAGGCCTTGTGCCAAGACACTAGTTTGTCTTATGAGATCTACCGATGCATTGAGGAGCTATATCGGGCTCCACCCATCACTAACTAAGTCCAATGAGTTCCCATATGAAAATGGTTAAACATAACATAAACATTTGTATTAAAACTAGCATTCGAAATGTCAATACTTTCTCTATAAACCATGAATGGTATAAAAATAACACATCCACAGTAAAACATATCACAAAACCTTCAATACAATAAAAAAGTTTTGTATCATAATAAATCAACATCAAATAAGCTTAAAATCTATCAAAGGATGTTGACTTAGATGAAATCAAAATTATATGAGAGAAATATCTCTTTTCCCGAAATCATTGAAAAGTCACACATTTATAAAGAAGTAATTTAAAAGAGATATTTAAATCAAAGTGTCCCATACCACATTGAAACTTTTGAAAAGAAACATCATTTCAAAACATTCATGTCCATATAAATAAATCATTAAAATCATTTTGAAATCATAGACATTAATTAAAAAGATTTAGAGAGATAAATCATTAAAAAAATTTAAAATTATGATCTTGATAAAGAGTACCTTTCACAAATTCTTAAAATATTCATTTTGAAATCATTAAAAAGTCACATAATTATAAAATAAAACATTTACTTCGAAAATATACATATAAGCTTGTAAGGGAAGCTTCAGCGATTTTATAACGGCGGAAAATAACTGTACCCTCCGTATTAGTTTAAAAAGACATTCTTACCTTAAATTTGTCGAAATGGTTAAAAAGTACCTTTTTTGGAAATTGACCGAAAGATTCCTTTCAAAACACATAAGGGTGTAAATGACTATAACCCATATTCTAGTAAATAGTAAAAATGTTATTAAATACATTTTTAAGGAACATGGATGTGGATGATAAAGAGATCCCCGTAGATAATTACGTATAAAAACTCGGATAATAAAGAGATTGTAAAATTAACCCTTACCTTGTACTTTTCCTTGGTTGGGGGTAGGTTAACCTTCTGTATAATGGTGAATTTTTTTTTATTAAATTATAAAATAATCATATACATTAATATGATATCATATATGATCTTTTAACATTTCTTTGTTAATAATATCTTAGTATTATCGTCGTTTCGGGTGTTAACTTACTCATTTTCTTTTATATGTTTTGTTACGTAAGCAGTGGTTGTCATGGATATGTTGTATATTATTCATATCCAGAATGATATCAAATCCTTAGACATTATTTTTAAATCATCAAATTATAGTTATACTTGAATGGATATGATGGAGAATGAATCTCATCACGTTCGTGGAGACGGTAGTCCGTACATACGCACGAGCGACAATATCATTCTTTTGATATCAAAATAATATATAATTGCATTGTATTTCATATATACAGAATAATTATCATGTTATATTTATTATTTACATTAATTACACATCATTATTATAACCATCCAAATAATAATTTATTGAATAACAATTACACCAAGACGTGGAGACGGTAAGCCGTACGTACACACGTATGGTGACATGTCATTCAAAGGATGGATAGAATACTGAATATGGTTGTACCATATTTATAATTACATCATAATATATATATAATATACTGGATTTATTATTTTAAAATTGTAATAACAAAGAAAGAAGAAGTTTAAGAAGAAAGAAACTTGAAAGAGGGTGGTGAAAACATTACCTCTTCTTCGGGTTCTTCCTTTTGATTTGATCAAAAGGGAACCTTAGGTTGGATTTATGAATAAATTATGTCCTCTAGGATGAAGTGAGGGAAGTTGAGAGAGTATTTGGGCAGGGTGTGGCCGAACCAAAAGGCTTTGATGGTGTTAATTAATGAGAAGGGGGAGTGCCCTTTTATAAAAGGGGTGAGGAGCACCATTGGAAAAGATAGAAATATTATTTTATAATAAATTTATATTCAGTTTCTAATTGCTCCAAAGTGGATTATTTATAGGTTAAGGTGAGTATGGGTCGAAAAAAACTCAACCAATAGGATTTAGACAGGTTTGGGTTACTATATTAACCTTATCTTTAAGTATTAACTCTTAGTTAATTAGTTTCACTTTTACAATGTCTTTTTATATTTTTATATTATATGGTTAATAAACATACTATATACATCCAAGAGACCCCCAAGATGTACATTAATGATACACCTATAATGATATAAGTCTCCTGTCCGAAGATTATATTTTTAGAAATTTAATACTAATAAATAATATAATATTTGTTTTAAAAACACTTTAATGTCAATTTTGACACTATTCAGTAATTGATTTTTGTAAAACTTATAACAGAATGATTACTCCGAAAAACATTAATTAAATCAATTATAACATGTCATATTAACCTATAAAATTATTTTTATTTGTAAAAAGTCTCAAATTACATTTATTTGGGTATTTATAATATTTATTGTTTTAATTTTTCATAAATTAGGTAATTACTGCATCATCATTGTGTCATAAATAAATTAAATTATTTATTTTCTAAAAATTATAAATAAAATATAATTATGTAGGAAATCTTTTTTTCTTTATAATTAATATTTATAATCGAAAATCCAACATATATAACCCTATGTAAAATATGTTTTTCTAAAAGATATATGCTTATGTCATTTTTGTATTTATTTTATCTTAATTAATATAAAGTGTCATTATCACTTACAAGTGGCTCAATGGGGTCCACAAATCGACCCAAAGATGCCCATGGTCGGACATGTATCAACCAATAAGGTTAGGACATGTTTTAGGGTAATTTGTTATTATTATAATATTATTTTATATCCCTTATATACTGGATTTACCTTTTAACCATGGTAAATAAAATATTTACCGAAGTAATTATGCAAAATGTCTAAAAATTAAAGTTATCTATTTACACAATTTGAACATCCTGATTCCAAATATGGAATCAATTTTTCCAAATTCAAAACAAAGAAGTGGCATAAATTAATTTAAAATTAATTCCCGTGGTTAAAACAAATGGCGTGTTTTTAAGAGATACTAACTACCAAAAGAATGACACTTGTTTATGTCCGGTTTAATTGTAAAATTATGTCCAATGACCAAAATTGTATTAAATATTAAAAATAATTTTAAATATAAATTAAAACCACTAAAATTCACAATTTATCACTATTAATTATTTTGATTAGAAAAGTTGTTTTTAATTAAAAATTGGTAATTTTACCTATTCATCAAAATATTAAAGTTATGCGAAAAGTTCCAAAATTTATCCCAAGGCTAAATTAAATAGTCCAAATCCAAATATGAAGTCCATTTTGAGAGGTAAAATTTATAAAATTTCAAAATGTAGGTATTACTATTCATAACAGCTAGTTTGATTGGTTGTAGTGTATGTTAGAACTCGAAATTGCGTACAACACACGCTACTGTATTATTCAAAGAGAAGCGTACCGTGGAATCTTGGGGTGTCACCTTGTAAATTTTTGATGTCCCCATTCTTAAAAGTAAATTTATTTAGTCAAATTATATATATAAAAGTTTAAAATATTTTATTTAAAAAGGGTTCACTATTAAAAGTTGGTAAAAGTGAAATACTGAAAATGAATTTGTTATTACATTAGGTCTAAGAAATTCATAATATTGATTTTAAAATTAGGATTATATAAAGATTAAAATTTATTTAATACTATTCATAACCTATTTTGAATGGCTTGTTTGGTAAGACACGGTGCGCTTGAACTCGGTGTTGTGTGTAGTGAATGTTATTTAAATTATTTTGAAGAAATAACACACTATGAAATCTTGGGGTGTTACAATCAGGTTTTTATAAATTTATTTTTTTGTAGGTTTTCATAAACATATTTTTATGACTAAGTCCATGACCTTCCCTATTCAAAATGTTGTTGAACGAATATTTATAGGGGATTAACGCACATGGATGTGCCAATATTTAAGTTTGAGTTCGGGTACATACATATATTTTATATGTTGCGTGAACCTTGATTTTAGTTGCAATGGTCCATACACATTAAGTCTCGTGTTTAGGTGGAGTTTTAAAAACATAAGAAATAGGGTGTTAAACAAAACTTATATCCACATTTAAGAGTAACTTATTTATTTTTTGTACGTTTTAAATGATGTTTCTTATGGTGAAGATTCATGCTTTCTATTATGGACATTATTCAGCATTATGCAAAGGCATAATAGTATTGAATGTTTTACCATGTGCAAGCTCAAAACCCTACTTGAGATTTTTGGTTAACCTTGTAATCAATTGGATGATAAAATTTTATAATTTCAAGAACAAACTTGCATGTGGAAAATTCTAGATTTCTGTTCTTTCAATACCTTAGATTTCAATGTATGTGCCATCATCTGCCTTTCGTCTTTCCTTTTAATTAATGTCTTATGATTATTAGCTTGGTTTTTAATCATCTAGATGCCTTTATCACTTATAAGATATGTAAATTCCACTACTATGACCAACTATGAGTGAACTATTCAAGGTTGTATGGGACATCTTGAATATACAACCCAACTTAAGTAAATTATTTATTTATGTGGCTCACATGGAAGTAAATACATAATAAGGGTGTTCCCTGATAGAGCTCCAATGAATTGGGTAAAGAATTAATCTCTAGAGATGAAAAGCTTCACGATACCCAGGTGAATAACCTTGGTAATTTTTCTTTTTTGACACCTTGTTGACGAACCTCAGTAATTTGTTCATGAATGTCTAAATGAAATGTTGAAGCCAACTATTCAATTCATGTTACACGTTCTTTTCAATATGATATGCCTATTCATTCACTACTCTTTCCCTTATGTTTTTATCAAGTTATTATTGATGTCCCAAGTAAAAGTTTGGGGCATGATTCGTGTAAAATAGTAACCGACATATGAAATTGAAGTTTTTTTCCTTCACACGCAACTCTGATTAAGTATTACTCTTAACTGTTTAATTTATGCTTAAACATTCATACATCATACTTGTTCAAGATATATTTACTACCCCTTTTTGAAAATTTCCTAATTGATTCATGTATTCTTTGAAAATCTTAGTTGATCACTTTTATGTTATGTTACATGTGTTACAGTTGTCTATAAGAGAATGTTCTTTGGTTAAGTTTTTAAAAAATACTTTCAAAAGTTTCATTGGTTTATTTTAAACCCCTTACTATTCATTCTTATTCTCACCATACATTTTGAATTTTAAATTTTTAGGTAATAGCTTTTATCATATGAAACATTTCTGAAATTACCGGTTTCCCAGAGCCCGAACCGACCTCGATCCTCTGTATGGGACGCGATGTGTGTTTATCAGTTCATATTTTTGTTTTAAAACGACACATCATGTTCAGAATGCACCAACTCATGGTTTTTTTGGGGTTGGTTCTTCACATAATGCATGGAATTAAAATCATTTAATTTACAATATTGAGTGAATAAAGTTAAAAAATCTCCACCTTGTAGATGAAATGCATTAACATAAACACCCAATGTCCCTACATTACCTGTAAGACCCCAAGTTTTTACCGTATGTCACATCATAAAAAAATTCATTTTATTTGATAGATTATGTTTTATTCAATACAAAAATATGTTTATGCTACTCACAACAATGAGTTGGCTTGTGTTACATGCAAGATCTAGTTTTTCCAAACAATAATATATTATTAAAATATTATTATTTAATATAATTAGATATAAATTTGACATTAAGTTAGTGGTTATGAATAGAATTAACTAACTTATGAAAATATAAGGCTGAATTCATTGGTTCTAAATTAATTTAAAATGAATATAGTAACCAACTGAATATATATGAGATGTTTTTTTAAAGAACTATTTTTATGCGCACAAATTCATTTTATTCTAAAAAAGTAAATAAATTACAATTATAGAATGATATTAATGAAATATATATTTTATATGTTAAATAAAATATTTTTGACATTCATATAATATATTTGAGAGGTATAAGATAATAGCAATCCCAATATTACACATAAAACATATTTTTTTTTATAAAAACTATTTTATCATCTTTTAATGGAGAACCTTTTTTAAATCCAATTTTTGACAATTTTTTGAATTATATTTGAAAAAAAAACTTCATCTTTTAAATATAAATATAAAATTTTACTTTAGTTAAAATTTGGGTATTTTCCTGATAAGTTTCATGTTTTGATGAATAGTGAAAAATACTAAATTTTAATTGAAAACAACTTTTTTCTCAAAATAATTTAATGTGTTAAATTATATTATTGAATGATTATAAAGTATAAATAAATTATTTTTATCATTTAATATAATTTTGGTTATTTTAATCAATTTTACAATGAATTTAGATATAAAAATGTTTCAATCTTTTGCAGGTTTAAACATTAATAACTCGTTTTCTCACACCGTCAACTAGATTAATATTAAATTAATTACTACAAATTCTATGTTTTGATTTATTAAAAATGGATTCTATATTTGGAATTAGTGGGTCCAAATTATGTAAATATGTTTCTTTTATTTTTTGTCATATGAATAGTAAAATTTAGTAATATTTTAATTACCATAGTTAAGGTTAAATTAGGTAATTATGGATATAAATTAAATTATAAAATTAACCCAGCACTTGTCCTAATTTCATTTAATTAGTATTTTTCTACCAAAATAATCATTATTCCGAAATTATACTCTTTTTAAGCCACTTGGATGAGAATAAGACATTTAGTAAATTTTATATAAAGATAAGTAAAAAATGTCATACTCATGTTTTTAATAAGTATTACATTTATAATACATGGTTATATAAATGATAAATTAAACTATACATATTCATTTGAAAGATAATAATATTATCTTCATCATGATAATTTATTTAAAATTTTTAGAGAATAAATTATTTAATTAAATGCTTTCATAATATTGAAGTAGTAATTGTTTAATTAACAGAAATAAAAAATAAATGATATTAAAAACATTAAAATAAATAATATTTGACATAATTAATGACATCCATGTATTTTATAGATAATTTAAAAATGTTAGTGATATATTATAAGTTTTGGTTAAAAGTTATCATGATGTTAGGATATTTTTTAAAAACACAAATATTGAATAGTATCAAAAATGAAAAAAAATGATACTTTAAAATAAATAATATTTTATTAAATGATATAAAATTCATAAAAAAATAAATTCAGCCAAATAACAAAAATAAGGTTATATATGTCATCAATGATCCATTTGGGGTTCGTTTATCATTTTATAGTAACTATATTATCCCAAAAGTGTAAAAACAAATTGTCATGGTAAGAGTTAAAGGGTTTAACTAAGGGTTGAAGACAAATGATAAGGTTAACATTGTGACCTAAACATGCCTAAAAATTAATTTCTGAGATTATTTGGACCCATACTCATCTTAGGTTTTAAATAACTCACTATTATGCCATTTTTAATTAAAAAATAATATATATTAATTTAATATTTTTGGAGTTTCCTAAAATGCCCCACCTAAATTATAAAAGGTAACTTTCTCACTCACTTAAACCAATTTTAACGTTCAAGATCGACCAAACCCTACCCATTTATCTTCATAGCTTCCATATACACATATTATAAGTTCTGGACTTCTCAAAAATCTAACCCTAGCGTCTCTAAGAGGAGATATGCAGAGACCCAACCCTAGATGGCCCAAAGCTGGTGTCTTCTACTATTGCATTGACATGATTACAAGGAATTAAATCCCAAAGGACTGGGAGTATAGTATTCTTAATAAAATATATATATACATGAGAAAATAATAAAATAATTACTACATATTTTTCTTATTATTTCTAAATAAATAGCATTGAGGATAACTCTAATATAGTTAGTAAATCCTTACATATCTCTCATAGTATGTTTCTTGGATTCCTAGGTAAATTAATATAATAAGGGTGAGATAAAATGATTAGTAAGGTCAAAATATAGTATAAGTAATAAAATATAAACGAGAATAACAATTATGAAATGTTGAATAACTAAATTCACATGCCATATAATCAATAAACTGAGAAATAGGTTCCTAAACAACATGACAATGTAATAAATGAAAACACGTGATATTAAAATAAAAAGATAAGAAAAAATAAATATTGTAAGGTAAGAAACTAAAACACATACAATCTAAATAATTAAAAATGAAATTTATCCATAGATATGTTGAAACAAAATCTCATGGTTGAATAATAAATGAATCTAAATTAGGTAAATGATTTCTTAATGGACATCATGTCTAAGGCACATGAAAACCTATACCATCAAGACCTTTCACATTATGATTTAAAATATTCTGATTTTCACAATTAATATTTCTCCTGAGAACCTATCGATGCATTTAGGATCTATATAATGTTTTGTCTCCTCCCATCATTTATTTTACAAATTATTCATCAAATTGAATAATCAAAATAAATAATATTCCTTATCAAATATCTGTATTGAATTAAGAATACCAAATTATCAATATTTTATGAAATAATAAAGTAACTATCAAATTAGTCATCATATGTAAAATGGTATCTTGTTTAGGAAATAGTAACATCCATGATGAATGAAATGGAAAATTAGGGGTAAATTCAATTTTTAATGATGAAAGAAGACTGAATATTTCAATGGGAATAACAAATAATTCAAGGAAATGAATGTGAATACTATCCTTAGAAAAATAAATAATAAACCAATCAATGGAAGAATACAGATGATATCAATACAAGAAAAATCTTATATGGGGTAAAAATAAAGGGTTCACTTCTACAAAATAGGCCTTAAAAAGTGCTAGAATAGTTATTTATCAATTCTAATAAAGCACTGACAATATGAGTGTGCTTAAAAGTTAAAAACATTATTAGTGGTAAAAAAGAATTGTTAAAGTCCCCATTTTACAATGATAAGAAAACATTTTTAAAAGGGTCCTTTAACAACACTTTTGTAGTGATGTTAAAGGGGGCCTTTAATAACATTTTTTAGTGATGATAAAGGGAGCACTATTAAATTCGGTAAAATTATATTTTTTTTGGACACCTATGAGCTTGACGCCCTTTATTAGTGCTTCCACAAACCCTTTAATAGTGATCCACCCCCCTTTATCAGTGCTTTTCAACCGGCCAACTTTAATCATCACTTTGTGAATTTCTATCCTTATGCACATCTTCATCGATTCAAACCCTACACCTCTCCTTCGAAGATGGAACACCTTTACCACTACACTATGTTGTTTTGATTTCTATTTAATGATATTTCTGTTTATATATATATATATATACATATATATTTACATATATTTATATAATTATTTTAAAATACATTTATACAACATATGTTTGTGTGTGTGAGTGATATATATGTACTTATATTAATTTAAATATATTATTTATTATATTCATTTATATATAATATAATAGAATATAAATATATATCACTTTCTTAATACACACATATGTATATGTATATATAATGTAAAAATGGATACAAATTATTTTTAATACCCATTTAGATTATGTATTTATTTACATATATTAGAATATACATTTTTACATAAATATATTGATATATGTTTTAATATGAGTGATTTATTATAAGTAAACATAATAATCATGCATATATTTAAATATAAATAACATTAAATTATAAAAAATGAAAAAAATTCAAAACCATATAACAATATCAATTTAATACCTAGGAATAAAATTAGTCACCACCAAAAAAGGGAATAAGACCCCCTTAAAATAGGTTTAAAATCCATCGAATTTCAAAAAACAAGGGTACCCTGACTAAAAACTCTATTTTCGAGATATTATGAGATTTTCTGGCCTTTAAACATCTGATAGAGGTTTACCATTGTCACTAAGGGTGTAGATCTCATAAAAAAATTGATATGATATGTGTTAGAGCATAAATGGGCACCTAGATCAAAAGATATCATTGTTTGATGTTTGAGTTACGTTTTCATCTTATTTTGATATTTTATTATTTTTTTGATTTTCTATCTTCAATTTGATATTAAATGACTATTAATCAGAAATAATAAGAAATTTATTAATTTAAAAAATTTCTTTATTTTTTTTGTAATCTATTTTCCCAAAATATCTTATATATTAAGTGTAAAATTCTATTTACCTTATCTAAAAAATATTTTAAAAAATATATATTATATTTATATCAATATAAATATATTTTTATATTAATATATTATTATTAATGAATTTTTTTAAGTATACATTTATCAGTGCTACTAAAAAAGCGTTGATAATGAGGGGTCTTTATTAGTGCTTCTAAAAATGCGCTGATATGGACCCCCCTTTAACAGTGTTTTTTTACAAGTGCTGTTAAAAGATCTCATTTATTAGTTCTTTTTTAAAAATACTGATAAATGTCCCCCTTTAACAGTGTTTTTTATCATTATCAAAGTCCTCCATTAATATTTTTTATTTAGCATTGAAAAAGGGGGTCTTTAACATCATTTTAGCTTTCACGGTTAAAGCCCCAGTATTGGATAAACCTAGTTTTTTAGTATTTTCTATTGATGTAGATTAATAGAAATACTATAAAATGATCTTTAAAAAAATTGGTGAAAATATCCTATGATTGTGAAAAACATTAGGAAAAAATTTTCTTTGAAAATCACGCTTGAAAAAAACTTCTTTAGAAAGTAACCATTTAGACATGAAAGGGAAGCTTCAAAGAAATGATGATAGGTAAATCTATACTTGTCATGCGAGGTAAAACAACATTCTATTTGCACGATGAATGGTTATAAAAATACATTGTTTGAAAAGAGAAAAGAATATTCATTTTAAAACAATGGTAAAATACAAAAAGGATAAAAATTTCTTTACCAAATCATTTTAAAAATATTTTTGAAAACTTTTTATTAAAACTTTATTTTTAAAAGAAAATAGTTTCTCCTACTAAAGAGATAAATAAAGTTGGGTTTTCTTAAAAAAAATTCTAAAACATTTTCAGTACCAAAGATTGTAAAAATGGTACTAATACTTGAAAATAGTCATGAATAACTAGATAATAATGAAAGGGTTTGTTGAAAAGTTTTTATACAATTTCCTCTAATGGAAGTTCCATTGAAATATCATTAGTACCATTCTTGAAGAAAATAATCATTAAACATCCCAAGGTTTCCCATAAAACCTTGAAAATATTTAAATCATAAGCCTCATGAAGGAATAATATAGAATTGAATTTTCAAATACAATTATGATAAAATAATTCATGATATTATATATCAAACTTGGTAGTATATACACCACATAAAATAATCAAATTTTTTATATGACATTTATCTCACAAATGTAAAAAGGGAGATTAGATTCCATTACCTTGAGTTTCCTTTTGGGTGAAAATCCTTTCAATTCTTGTATAATAAACTTATTTTATTTTTATAATTTATTTAGAAACATTTTCAAGATTATAATTATTTTTATTTCAGTTTATAGTATATTTTATACAACCACTTGAAAAATTCTGTTTACGTTGGGTGTTTAGAACAAATTCAGATTATGTGTCAAAAACCACTTTGGTAGGTCAACTGTGGATAAAGGGGTCATTATATAACATCTAAAAAATAAAAAACATGAAATAATTATCATATTTTTTTATTAATTATGCATTTAAAATAAATCATTAAATATGGTTATGAAAAATGAACCAACATTACCATCATGGAGATGGTAGGTTGTACGTACGCATGAGTAATGCTCTTATTTTTCAATGATTGTTATGGAAAGAAGGTAATTAACACCATATCTTTCCAAAATGATAATTATATAATAAATAACAGATTATTAAATCATATATACTTTTATATAGACTTATTGCGATGTAAAATGAATCACATCGTGTTGAGGAGACGGTAGTCCACGTTTCCACGAACGATGTATTAACTTTTTAAGTGTGTGAAAGGGTAATAAAGAAATATATATATATATATATAGTAAATATACAGAAAGTAAATTATTTCATTAATATCATATAATGTTTTTTTATGTAAAATATTTTTAATTATAATATTATTTTATACATTCCATGGATCATCTGAACAAATCACATCGCTTTGAGGGGGCAGTAACCTCACTTCCTCAAACAAAGTTATCGTATTAAAAAATGGAATGTATTAAAGGTATATGTTATAAAAAAATTTAATAAGTATAATGAAATAATAAATATCATATATATAATATATAAACAGAGTGTCCATCATAATTTCCAACCAGGAAAGTTGGTAAAGGAAAATAATCAATCATCATTTTGTGAGGCGGTAGATTATCGTACACAAAAACAATATGTTCGTTACCCATTAGATGGAAGTGTGTGTAAGTGTATGTATAACCATTAGGATAAAAAATAATAGTATATTAAGGATAATTTTGTTGTTATATAAAAATATAATATGAATATATTGAGGGGTAGGAGAATGGAAATAAAACTACAAAGCTTGAGAGAATACATTACCTCTTAATCGGGTAACTACTTTTGATTTCTACCAAAAGGATTTCTCTGTAATGATTTATACTAAAATGGAGGCTTAAAGATATATTGGAGGGATGTTTGGAAGCTATATGGGAAGGTATTTTTCAAATCTAATTAGTTTGAGATGTGTCAAGAATGGGGAGAGGTGGCGGCGTTTTATATGGGAGGAAAAGTACGCACTGGGTTACACAAAATTGGTAGAAATTAAAAAAGAAGTTTGGAATGAAAATTCCGTATTTTTACCTATTCATTAAAAATGAAATGGTTCATAAAAATATCAAAAATTCATCCTAAAAATTATTATATTTATATTTCCCAGATTATGTTTATTTTTACATATTAAATCAATTTCTGTTTCAAAATTCTAATTTAAAATGGGTTCTTTATTAAAAGGTGGTAAAATTTCATTTATAAAAATATAGGTTTTATATATAAAATAGGGTTTATTCTTATCTTACGCATATCAAACATGATGTATTAATATAACAAATATTTTATTTAATATATAACATATATATTTCATTAAAATCATTCATTAATTTTTATTAACTATGTTTGTTAAGACAAAAATCATTTGGATGTATATACAAAATAATATTTATTTTTTATATACAATTAGTTCATATTTTCATATATCATTAGTTGGTAACCAATGAATTCATTTTATATTTATATAAACCATAAATTTTCAAAAGTTAGTTAATACTATTTATAACTGCTAACATAACAGCTAGGTTATATCATATTATATTAAATAATAATATTTTAATATTACATTATTATTTGTTGAAATTCGGTCTTGCATGTAATGGAAGCTATCAAGGAAGGTAATTTTTTCATGTAACACAAGCTATAGAGTAAGGCCACTCTTGCATGAAACATAATTTATCACGAAAGGACCCTCTTGCATGCAACACAAGCTAACTCGGAGTTGCATGTATTGAAATACATAGAATCTACTTTAAAAAGTAAATATTTTATAAAGTATCTAGATATTATATTAACTTACATGTTTGGTGTCACATGTCATGCACACTATCAAATAAAAGGTCCTTACTTTAGATTTTCATTTTGTCACATTCTCCCCGCCTTATTTAAATTACATCCTCACAATTTAAACTCGATAACGGTGATAGATTGTTTGATACTTCCTATGTTTGAAATCCCACATCATGAGATGGGTTTATAAATCATCCTCTATTAAAGAGAGAATAGAAAGTACATAGGTATTATGAACTACCACATAACATGGTCTCTATGTAGGAGAACATCAGTGTAAATTAGAGATACGCACTTGCAGGAAAAATTTAAATATTTATAAGGAGTGAATGGGGTCATCAATAAAAAACAAGTGAATGATAAATGTAATGTTTAGGACCTCAACACCATAAATCTGTGATGATTTAGGAGAGCACAGATTCAATAGAAATTAAGATATTAGGAAAAAATTATATTTTTAAGATATTTTCCTATTGTTGGGTAATTAATTTACTACTTAAGAATATAATGAAATATTATTAATTGATAGGTTTCAATTTCATATGAAAAATCCTAAATTTTCGTTGTGATTTGACCAAATTCTAATTCATTCATTTACTCCTAGAAATTAATGACCAATAATGATTTTTTTATCCCCGAAGCACTAAAAGACACATTTAAAGGACCGTGAGGCCTATAAAAGAGTAAAAATTCTAACTATTTTATTTAAATATCATCCAAAACCAATATGGTTAATAGATTAATATATAATCCTCAAAAGTGAAACTACTGGTTTATCATTAACATTTATTAATAAAATTGTTTAACTAAAAACAATAATAACATAACAAGGAAATTTCATAGGTTAGTGGTTGGCAAGAAACCCTTATCATCCTTTGGTCATGGGTTTAAGACCCACAACCTTGCCAGATTTGATTGGTTATCACCCAACTTATAGGTAATCATTTTCTAAAACAAAATTAATATAATTCCTAATATAAATATTATGGAAATCCTTTAAATTAGGTTAACCAAAAAATAGACTTGTAACTAATTTTTTCAATACAATCCTAATACATAAATACTTCAACCACTTATTTCCACATAGATCGTTCCTTGGTCTAGAGTTTATCCATAATATAATTTATTGTATTTTTAAATCCTGATACCCTATTTTCAATCTAAACACTCTAGTTTTAACCTAGGTTATTCATTGTCAAAATCCTTCATTGTGGTTTTTAATGAAAATGTAAATTATCCTAAACATTTCCACCACTAGTGTCAAAGAAGTTGTGCAGTAAGGCTCGTTGATGTATACCAGGTTACCCCAAGTTAGCCTCAAAATACCTTGTCATGGTTATTAATTCTAGATACATATGTATCAAAACCAGATACACCTGTATTATCCAGACATGGATGTATTGCTAGAAATAACCACATAATTTATACCTTACCAAAATTCTAGGATTTTATTATATACTTATCCTCAAATTATACCTTAGGTGTATGTTCTATAACCTATGTTTTCCTAAATCTAGTTACCAAGGATGATACAAAACTTAATCTGATACCAACAGAAGTATCCTGACCCTAGAAGGCCCAGAGTCGGTGTGTACTACTATTACATTGGAAATATTACAAGCAATTAAATCTTGAAGGATCAAGAGTTTATTATTCTTTGTAAAATAGATACATACATGAGAAAAGAATACACTAATTAAAACATAATTTTTTATTCTTTCAAAATTAATTACTTCAAGGATAAATCTAACCAATCTAGTAAAAACCTTTATATCCTTAAAAGTACTCTTCTTGGATTCCTAAAGAAATAAACATAAAAAGGGTGAGCTCAAATTATCAGTTAGGGAAAAATATAGCAGAAGTAATAATGAATCAATGGGAATAATAATTATGACATGGTGAATAACAGAACTCACATTCCATATAATCAATAAACTAAGAAGGAAGTTTACTATGTAATAAATTAACTAAGAAAGGAGTTTATAAATATTATGGAAAGGTAATAACTGAAAACAAATTCCATTGAAATAATTAGATATGGAAAAATAAATATGGAAAGGTGAGAAACTGAAACACATTCTATCTAAATAACTGAAAATGAAATGTATCCATAGATATGTCGATGTAAAAAATCATGGATGAATAATAACTAAAACTAAATGAGGAAAATGATTTCTTAATAAAAATCATGTTTGAGGCACATGAAAACCTATACCATCAATATCTTTCACAAGACGGTTTAAAAAATTCTAATTTGTGAAAATAAGTTTTCTCATGAGAACATATCGATTCATTGAGGACCTATATAAATTTTGGTCTCCTCCCATCATTGCCTGTCCAAATCATTCCTCATATCGAATAATCAAAATAAATAATATTCCTTATCAAATATCTATATTGAATAATGGATATAAAATAATCAATATTTTACCAAATAATGAAATAACTATCAAAGTATACATTGTATGTATAATGAAATAGAGTTTAGGTAATAGTAATATACATGATGAATGAAATGGATAATTATGGGGAAATTCAATGTTCAATGATCATAGAAGATTGAATATTTCAAGGGGAATAAAAAATGATTCAAAGAAGTGAATGTGAATACTATCCTTGGACAAATCAATAATAAGCCACCTAGAGGAAGAATAAGGATGGTATCAATAAATAAATCTCAAGTGGAGTAAAAATAAATGGTTATTGTTGATGATGAATAGAAAAACTATAAAATTATATTTAAAAATATTCTTGTGGAAAATATCCTTTTATTATGAAAAACCTTTTGGAAATTTTTTTCTTTGAAAATCACTTTTAAAAACATTTTCTTTAAAAATTAACCTTTTATACATGAAAAGGAAGCTTCAAATAAATGATGGTGGGTAAATATTTACTTGTCATATGAGGTAAAAGAACATTCTTTTCTCATTGTTAAAGGTTAAAAAAATGAATTTTTCAAAAAGAGATAAGAATATTCCTTTGAAAACAATGGTAAAAAAAACAAAGGGTAATAATTTCATTACAAAATCATTTTAAAAACATTTTTGATTTTATTTTATTAAAACGTCAGTTTTAGAAGAAAATAGATTCTCTGACTAATTAGATAAATAATGTTCAGTTTTCTTATTAACATTTTCTAAAACATTTTGAAAACCAATGAGTGGAAAAAATATTACTAATACTTTAAAATGGTCATGAATAACCAGATAATAATGAAATTTTTTATTGAAATGTGGACATATAAAATCCAATAATGGAAATTCCATTAAAAGATAATTAGTACTAGCCATAAGGAAAATAACTTTTTAATATCCCAAAGTGTCCCATACCACTCTAAAACAATTTAAATCATAAGCCTGATGAAGAATAATAATGACTGAATATTTTAAATTCCATAAAGATAAAATAATTAATGATATAATATATCAAAATGGGTAGTAGATACAAAACCCAAAATAATTAAATGCTGAGCATGACCTTTATCTCATAGATGTAAAAAGTGAGATGTAAATACCTTACCTTGAGTTTCATTTTGGGTGAACATCCTTTAAATTTCTGTATAATAAACATATGTTAATTTTCTAATTTCTTGGGAAAAAATTTCATGTTTAAAATTACTTTTATTTCACTTAATACTATGTTGTATTCAACTACTTAAAAAATTCTTTTTACATCGGCTGTTTACACCAAATTTGGATTTTGTGTCAGAAACAACATCGGTAGGTAAACTATTGTCAAAGAGAACATTATATGACATCTATAGAATAATAATCATGAAATAATTATCATATTCATTCATTAATTATACCTTAAAAAAATTATTAAATATGGTTATGAAGAATAAAGCAAAATTACAATCATGGTGACGGTAGGCCGTACGTACACATGAGTGACGTTCTTATTTTTCCATGATCGTTTTGGAAAGAAGGTTAGTAACACAAAATATTTCCAGAATGACCAATATAACATAAATACTATATTATTTAATCATATATACTTATATATATAATTATTTTGGTGTAAAACGAATCACATCGTGTCGAGGAGTCAGTAGTCCACACATCTATGAACGACGTTATCACTTTTTAAGTGTGTGAAAGGGTTATAATGAAATTGATATATATATATATAGTATATTTAAAAAATTTTAATTGTTTTATTTATATCATATAGTGGTTTTTTATTTCACGTATTTTTAATTATACTCATTCTTTATACATTCCATGGATCGTGTGAATGAATCACATCGCTTTGAGGGTGCGGTTGTCCACACTTACTCAAACGATGTTATCATATTAATGAAAAATGTAATGTATTAATGGTGTGTATTATAAAAGTATTAAATTATAATAAATAATTAATAAATATCATTTATATTATATAAAAATATATTTTCCATCATAGTAGCCAACTATGAAAGTTGGTAATTTAAAATGAACAATTGTCATTTTGTGAGGTAGTATTTCACTATACTCAGACACAATATGTTCGTTACCCATTAAATGTAAGTATGTGTTAGTGTAGGTCTAACCCTTAGAATAAAACATTCTATGATATTGAGGATATGCTTTATTTATACAAGAATAAAACAATAATATATGAGGGGTTGGATAATGGAAATAAAACTAAAAAACATGAGAAAGGATGTTACCTCTTAATCGGGAAACTACTTTTGGTTTGTACCAAAAAAATTCCTTCTAAGTATTTCTAACCAAAGTGAGGATTCGAGGTTTAGGGGAGGGATTTTGGGAATCTATATGGGAAGATATTGGTTGAAACTAATTTATTTGATAGGTGTGAAGAATGAGGAGAGGTTGTGACTTTTTATAAGGGAGGAAAATGACTCACTTGGTATTTTGAAAACAAGTTAGGTTTACCCACATTTTTACCTAAAAATGTCATAAAAACCAACCAAACTCAACAATGGAAGGTTAATGGCCTAATTATTTCCATAAAATTGGTTTTGGACAAATCTTGAACTTGATCCATACATTTTGGAATTGAATGTTGATATGTCACTAATCCTATGCGATCAAGGATCTCAAAGGGGTCAATATTCCTCGGGCTAAAACTTACCTTTCTTTACAAAGTGTATTACTCTCTTTCGTGGTTATATTCAATGGTAAAAATTTTCTCTAACACCAAAATTAAATTCCCTTCGGTAGTAGTCAGTATAACTCTTTTACTGACTCTAGGTATCTTTTATATGTTCTTGTTTGGATTGAAACTTCTTTGTCATCACATTCACAAGATTAGGTCCATGTATCTTTCATTCCACAACTTCATCCCAAAACTTTTTGAGTTCTACATTGATTTACATTCAATGATTCGTATATATCCATTTAAATACTCGAGTGGAAGTTGTTTTTATATGAGAACTCAACTAATGTGATATGCTGATCACATCCTCCTTTAAATTCCATCAAGCATGATCTTAGCATGTAATCAAGTGTTTGAATAGTACATTTAGATTTTCTATCAGTTTGGGGGTGATAGGTCATGCTAAAATTTAATTTAGTAATAAAATATTATTTAATGATTCTCTACAATTTATAGGTGAACCTTGGATCACAATCAAATATGATCGAAAGTGGAACTCCCTGAAAACTCAGCATTTCCTTCACATATATCTTGGAAATTTTTTCAAGTGAGAAATCATCCCAAATAGTGATAAAGTGGTCAGTCTTGGTGAGTCGATCCACCACAAACCATATCGAATTTTTTCTATGTATTTTTTTGGGTGACTGGTGATAAAGTCCATGGTGATATTCACCCATTTCCACATGGTTATAAGAAATGGTTTCATCATCACTTTGGAATTTTTTCACTCTACATTAACCTGATTTCAAACCAAACACCTTGATATATACTCTGTAATCTCCTTCTTCATGTTGTCCCATCAAAAGTGTTCTCAAAGGTCATGGTACATATTGGTACTTTTGGGGTGGTGTAGAAAGATAGGCTATGTTCATTATACAATAGCATGGTCTTTATCTCAGGTGATGAAGGAACATAAATCCTCATTAAAAACTAAATTACACCATCATTATCAATTTGGAAGTCATGTATCAACCATTCCTTTATTAATTTCAAATTTTTTTATCTCCAAATCATCCATTTATGTCTCATTGATCTTCTCTTAGATCTATGGTTGGTAAATCATTTTTGGAGAGGTAGGATGTATTCCATATCATTATTATTTTAAGATATATCCTTT
Organism: Viscum album; assembly: GCA_963277665.1. NCBI lineage: Eukaryota > Viridiplantae > Streptophyta > Magnoliopsida > Santalales > Viscaceae > Viscum > Viscum album. The sequence goes on from OY728148.1 coordinate 975,682,255, forward strand.
TCATATAAAAAAAGATAAGCTCTCTCTCAATTTTCATTATGTATATACTAGCATGTTTTTTTCTGTTAAGAGCATCGTCTACCTTATTCTCCTTTATCGGATTGTTGTGAATAGAGAAATCATAGTTCATTATTAGATCAATCCATTTTCTTTGATGCATATTGATACACTTCTATGTGAATATATAATTTAGACTCTTATGATCGGTATATATGTCAAACTTCTCACCATAAATATAGTGAGACCCAATATTTAGAGAAAATATCATATCTTCTAACTCTAGATAATGCGCCAGGTAGTTATTCTCATAGATCATTAACTTTCCTGAGGAATAGGATATCACTTTATCATTCTGCATGAGTACACAACCCAAGACTTTCTTTGATACATCACTATAAATCCCAAAACCTTCTCCACTAATTGGTAGTGTTAGTACATGTTAATACCAAGATGATAAGGATGACTATAATATTTAGGTATTATTTATATTGTCAAGGAAGTTTAATAAGAAAATAAATCACCTCACTTTTTATTTGGTGAAAATCCGAATGACCATCGTATTCATGAAAATAAGACTCACAATGGTTAAGAAAGTCCATTGTATTGCGAATATGTTTTCAGGATGAAGAGGATCATTATGCTCACCCTAAGTTTGGAAGGAATGGTTTAATTGTAATGGGGAAAAATCAGAGTCTTCCTGACTTCGATGAAAATGTAATGATGCTTTGATGATCTTGGATTTCTCATAAATCATTAGTATGTTATAAAACTAGTGATGAATTATTGATGAAATTAAGAGAAGAAAAATATTTTACCAATCATATTCAATTTGATCTTAATAATACCAATCATATTCAGGTTTATAAGGAATGAAAGTTTTTGATAAAATATAGGTAAGTAGCAACACTTTACATGGTAGGATATATGATGATGAAGCTGATATTCAACATAATCAAAGTCGTGGAGGAATTAAGGGTACTTGCTGAAAGTTTACGAAAGAATAAATTTGATAAATTTGAATCATTCTAGTATCAAGATCATCATAATGATATTTCTAGATAAATAATTGTCTAATGACCAAGGAGGATGATCGTAATTAAGGTGCTAGTTTTTAGTTAAACCAATTGTAAAAAATATTTAAATCCTCAAAGAAAGAAGTTAGCGAGCATCATATTCAAAAAAATAAATAATATCTTAATGTTGATCCATTGGATTTAGTATTTCATCATATTCATCAAAGGATGAATTTTTTGTGATAAAAATTGACCGGTATCATATTTAGAAGAGAAAGAAGTTGTTGAAGTTGAAGCTGTTAATACTGGTCCATCAGACTCGGTATGCCAGCATAATCATCAGAAGAAGAATTGTTTGAAACTAATGACATTAATGAAAATGAAAAGTATGTGGTGGCTAATATGAAGATTAAATTCAGAGATTTTTCAATAATGTAGTCAACTATTTAAAATTTGTTTAATTACTTTGTTTATCATTCAAGTGGGTCAAGAGAAGAGATAACGAAGTATATATTATTTAATATTTGCCTTAATCATAATGAGGCAGATCATAACGACAAATTAGAATGGGTAATTATGAACAGATTAATTTTTTTGAAGAATGTATAAAGTATAGATAAAGCTATTTGAATATTCATGATGGTTCGAGAAGTGTTGAGAAGAGTTTATGAAGGCAAGATGCACTTAAAATTCAAAGGAATATTTATATTCATAAAATGGAATTGAGAGGAAACAATTTTAGGAATCCCACCCAAACCATTTATGGGGTGAGTATAAACGATAAATTACTTTGTAATTTATGATAGATGTACTATTCATGGTGAATAAGAGATAAGGAAGAGCATTAGAGAGAATAAGACGTTTCCTGATTGAAATTTGTTGAAGAATTTTTTTGGATAGAAGAAGCTTAAGAGGAGAGACAAGATTGTATTCAACTGGTCCTCGTATTGGGCTGAATCATCAAACTAGAAAAATTGTTTTGGGATTTCTAGATTGAAGAAGAAATAGTTCAGAATATTCTCAAATATATTCTAACAAAGTCATATATTTTTCTTATTGATCAAATAGACTAGTAGAATCAGACTGAGTTTTATAATAAAGTCCATAAAAGTTCTTACCAACTTCTAAGTATGAAAGTAAATATTTTTTATAAAAAAGAACAAATTTGTGAAAGTTGAAATAGAAGCTTCATAAATTGTTTTGTTACAAAAACAAATAATTTCATCATTTGTTCTTGAAGGATAATATGCACTATTGAATTGTTTAAATAGTGACACCCATGTGAAAGGGAATATCCTACCCAATTTATTCCACACAAAATGATTGTATTCTAGTGGATTGTGTGGTATTATATCATTTTCAAACAATACCAAGGATGTAGATATTATAGTTGAATAATAAACCTTGTAAATTATTTTGTTCATATATATGTGGGTTTTAATTATCTTCAATAGGAAAAGAAATATTTAATAGGAGGAAAATGATTTTTAATATGTAAGGAAATATGAAAGAAAAATATATCACTAATTAATCCCTCCCCCTCTCAGTGATACAATTATCTTGACTGGGCAATTACAATTAGTATCAGAGACAGGTTCCCTTCATTTATTCTTTGTTAAAGTTTTGAAGAGAAGTTGATGGAACCGATGTATTTCCTCCTATTGATGATAATTTTCATCTTAATCTATTGATAAGAATAATCATGAGAGTAATGGAAGGGACAATAATTATTTACTATCATCACCTTCTAAAAGTTAATTTTTATGGGTGAAGGGTGTTGCCATATCTAAAGGTATATGGGATAAGCTGAAAAACATATATAAATGCAATACAAAAGTGAAGAAGAAATTTTAAAAATCTAGATACTGAAGTATAAAGGCTTGAAAATGGGTGTGTATGAATCTATTAGGGACTTATTTACCAGGTTAAATAACATCATCAACACTATCATATGTCTTATTTAAAAGTTTTAGGATTCAATATTTATTAAAAAGATATTATGAATTATTCCCGATTTGTTTGATTCTAATGTTTATTAATTAGCAGATAGATACCATAAAAAAATTTCTATAGATTATTTTCATAGAACACTCATCACTTATAAAATAATAATGTATAAATATATGAAAATAAAAATAAAATTTGATCGAGAAATTTATTTCATGACTGCGAAGAAAGAGAATTCAAATAAGATTATTATTGTAGAAGAAGGTGGTTATTTTTATTCTAAAAATGATGTATGTAAAAATCATGATGTTATTTTATCCTTTTCTTCTAAAAATGTGAGAAGAGGTATAAGTAAATATAAAGGAAATTTTCCCTTTAAATGATTATAATATGGATTCATTGGGAACTTTACAAAAAAAAATTCCAGAAATAAAGAAAGAAAAAGATGGTGATGAAGAATAAATAAGGCCAAGAAGGTCATGGAAGAAATAGGGTGGAAAGGAAAATTGTATTCCGTAGGGAAGGGTAAAAAATTATCAAAATCTAAAAGGTGTATTTTCTTATATAAATATAAAGAATAAGATGTTAGTAAAGAAAAATCCAAAAAATCTACTGAGCATATTGGTGAGAATACTTTTAGTGTAACAATTTATGATGAAGAATTCAAAATCAACAGTTCTGAATAAGAAGAAACTCAACTTAATTTTCATTTAAAATAATATTTGAAATATATTTGAGAAATATTATAAGTCTTGAAAAACAAAACAAGAAGTTTGAAGATGAATGTTCCTCATAAAAAATCATGAAATTTTTTTAGATGAGAAGAAAAAGTTGCAACCAGATATTAGTGATTTGAAAAAATATCTTAAAGAATAAATAAATCATAATGAACATCTGGAATTGAAGTTAAAGGAATTAAAATAATAGTTAGAACATGTCTAGTAAAAACAATGTAAAGATGAAAATAAAATTATATTTTACAAAAATTCTATATATGAAGTTGGTGAAAGTTTTCATAAGGAAAAACCTGATAAGGATAAAAAAATGTAACCATCAAAAGTTGATAGGAAAGATAGAATTATTTCTAGAAATAAGAAAGCTTATAAAATTATCTATGTGTCTAAAATTAACAATGTTGAGAATTCATAAGTTTTTTAAAAGCCCGAGTCTAAAAATGATTCTAAAAATTTTGAATATGTAAATGTTTCTATTATTTCTAGTTAGGACAAGGATAAAAGGAGAAATAATCTAAAAAACAAGATTCTAATTGATAACAGAAATGTTTGTGGTCAACGAAATTCAGATAAGAAGGTTGCTAAGAAACATATTCATAACTCCAGACAGTATGGAAGCTATAGAAGAAAATATTTTTTATATGGTTACTACTGGTATTGTGATGGAATTATAAATAAAACAAATATCTATTGGTTCAAACAACAACATTACTACTATTCTATAGGTTATGAAATTCATAGTTTTAGGGGGAGTAAATCTTCTCAAAAAAATAAGTATGAAAATGAAGTTATAAAGAAACCTGATAATGATGGTGTAAAAATTAAAAATAGGTTCCAAACCAAGGAAACTATTAGACATACTTCTTTGTATTCAAAAATTGGGCCGAATGATGTGAAATAAGATTTTGAGTATCTAGAATGGGTTCAGTCCATGAATAAAGAGTCAGAACAGATAGAAAATAATGATTCATAGGAAGTCATACCTAATCCAGATAACAAAAATTTTATTGGTACAATGTGGTTTTCCCAGATCAAAATGAATGAATAAGGAGAAGTTATAATAAACAAGGAAATATTAGTATGTAAAGGTTACTCTAAAATTGAAGGTGTTGATTTTGATGATACGTTTTCTCTAATGGAAAGGTTATAAAAAATCAGAATTTTTCTTGTTATTTCTACACAATGGAGTTACAAAATTTTTCAAATGGATGTAAAGTCTGCGATTATAAATGTTGATCTTAATGAAGAAGTTTACATTGAACAGACTATTGTATTTTTTTTGGGAAAGAGGAATGTTATATGTGCATATTTAATAAATCCTTGTATGCTCTAAAGAAATTTAGGAGGGCATAGTATTCCAAACTGGATACTTTCTTAAGGAATATGAGTTTTAAGAAATGAAGTGTTGATCAAAATATTTATATCCTAGAAATTAAATAGTTTTCCTTCATCATAATTGATTATATTAATGACATTATCTTTACTAGGAATAATGTAAGATCTTGTGAAATGTTTTCTAAATAAATGAAAATGTTTTTTGAGATTTCCATGTTGGGAGAAATGAAATACTTTATTGGGTGACAAATTTTATAAAAGAAGAATCACATTTTTCTTTCTCAAGAAAAGTATTCTAAATAAATTCTTAAAAATTTCGGTATAGAAAATTTGAAACTAGTTTACACCTCAATATCAGTGGGAACCAAGTTGTGTAAAGATGGAGAAGACAAGAAAGTTGATCAAAAAGAGTTCCCAAAGTTGATTAGAGTTTTTTATATTTTACTACCATAGGAAACAATATGGTTTATTATGTTACCTTATGTGATGGATTTTATAGTGATCCTAAATAATCAAATTTAGATTCAAGAAAAAGAATTCTCAAATATATAAAAGGCCCAAAAAATTTCGAAATCAGGTATGATATCTTAGAAAGTATTGATTTTTTTGGGTATTTAGATGTTGATTTAAAAGTAAATGTTGATAGAAGATACACATCAGGTTGAGTTTTATTTCAAGGTAAAAGTTATGTTTTTGGTATATAAAGAAATATAATTCATTAACTCTCATTACAATTGAATCTGAATATTTTTATACTACACAATATTCTGCCCAACTTATCTAGATGAAGAATCAGTTAGAATATTAAATTGTTGAATTGAAGTTACCCTTTATCTTTGGTTGTGATAATCAAAGTGAAATCAACCTTTCCCAGAATCCGTTAATACATTATCATTCAAAACATATTTATATCAACAATTATTTAATCAAACTTCATGTGTAGAATAATGAGTTGAAGTGGGAGTATATTCCTAAATCGGAACAAGCTACTGACATTTTCACAAAACCTTTACCCAATGAAGAATTGTCTAAATTGAGCTTGAACAAGGTCATCTAACCTCTTTCTCGTCAAGGTTGAGGTATGTGTTTTTGTTCCCTCTCTCATCTTATCTTTGGAAAGTGTTTTCAAGGGGGAATTGTTTTATAAATCTATCATTATGGAAGCATGTAAATAGAGGGAGTTGTGGGTAAATTGTGAATTCATCATTGTATGTGTGTGAACTATTCTAACTCTTTGTTGGAGTGGTTTTTGGAAACATTTTTCTTTTATTCTATAGAGGTTTAAAATTTTAGGAAGAAAAGAAGAATTTTTTTTTCATAATAACTACTTTTGGACATCATCAATTTCATGTCAATAATTATTGATTCATACAATGATTTATCACAAATATTCTTATAATTATTGATATGTAATACATAGCATAAGGATAAAAAGTTCAGTGATTTAAGAATCTTGGTTGAAAAAAAATCCAAAGTTGGAGATTGTTAGGACCAAGATGATAATGATGAATATAATATTCTGGTATTTTCACATTTTTTCAATGGTGTTTAAAATGAAAATAAATCACCTCACTTTTTAATTGATAAAAATTGGACTGACCATCATATTCAATAAAATCAGACTCCCAATGGTTATGAAATTCCATCACATTGGGAATATGTTTTCTGGATGAAGAGGACCATCGAACTCAGCCAAATTATGGAATGAAATGTGTGATCATAATGGGTAATAATTTTATTTTTCCTAACATTGATGAAAATGTGATGTTGCTTTTCTGATCATGGAGTTCTCATAAATCATAAGTAAGTTGTAAAACATGTGATGAATTCTTGATGAAAGAAATGGGAGAAAAATATTATTCCAATCATATTCAATCTGATTGTAATGATGCCAATCATATTCATGATGAGTAGGAAATAAATATTTTTATGAATGATATGGAAGTATCAACACTTTACTTGGTAAGTGAGATCATGAAAAAGTTGATCTTGAATGTAATAAAAGTCATAAATAAAGTCCTGATACTTGTTAAAAGTTTATGAAAGAATAAAGTTTATGTATTTTAATCATTCTCGTCTAAATATCATTTTAATGATATTTCTAGATACATATTTTTTTAAAGGTGGGGTAGGATAGTCATAATAAATGTTCTAGTTTTCGTTCAGACCAAAATCTAGAAGATTTAAATCCTTAAAGAAAGATGTTTTTGGGAATCATATAAAAAATTAAATAAGTTAATAATGTTGATCCATCAAATTCAGTATGTCACTATATTAATTTGAGGTATAATTGTTTGTTATAAAAAGTGATTCGTATCATATTCATAAGAGAAGTAATTTGTTGATGTTGAAGCTGGTGATACCGGTCCACACTCGGTATGCCATAATAATCATCAGAGGAATAATTTTTTGGAACTGATGAATGAAATAAAAAGGAAAATTATGTGGTGGCCAATATAAAGAAGAAAAAAATAGCTATATTAATAATTTAGATAACCATTTAAAATAGTTTTAATTAACTTGTTTATAATTCAACTGGGTCATGAGAAGATATGAAGAATAATATATTGTTTGAAATTTTTATTCATCATAATGAAGTAGGTCATAAGAACATATTGAAATGGGAAATTAGAATTAGAATGATTTTTACAGAAATTCTAATGTAGATATGAAGTTGTGAGAACATTTGAGAATGTTAAATAAGTGTATAGAAGATATTATAAAGTTAATATTAACCCATAATTCTACGGAACATATAGAATTAGAAAATTTTATTGAGTGGGAAATTTTTTAGGAATCCCACCCAAACCATTTTCTGGGTGAGTATAAAAGGGAAATTACTTTGTACTTTTGTCAGATGTACTATTCATAGAGAAGAATAGAGAAGACATAGCTCTATATAGAAGAAATAGTTTCCATATTTTATTTTTTTGTATTCAACTGGTCATCATATTGGGCTGAATCATCGGATTGGGAAAATCATATTGGGATTTTTGGATTGAAGAAGAAGTGGTTCAGAATTTTCTCAACCGTATTCTGAAAAAATCATATAATTTTCATATTTAGAAATAAAAATGGGATAATTAGACTAGGAGAATTGTATTGGGAAATCAGATTGATTTTTGAAACAACATATAGAAAAGTTCTTACCAACTTCTAGGTAAGAAATTGAAGAATTTTTTAAAAAATAATACATTTTTGAAAGTTGATAAATAATAACCATATCATGTGTTGTTACAAAACATTGTATTTCATAATTTGTTATAGAAAGATCAAATTCACTATTTAATTGTTTATATAGAGCTACATGAGTGAAATGGAATATCCTACACATTGTATTCCACACAAAAAGATTATTTTCTAACAGATTATGTGGTATTAGATCATTTAAAAATCATAGAAAGGATGTAGCTATTCTTGTTGAATAGTGACACTTATAAATTCATGTGTTCCTATAGATGGGTTTTTTAATTGTTTTCAATAGGTAAAGAAATATTTAATAGGATTCTAAGGTTATTACATAATTAAATAAATATAAAATAAATATACATAATTGATTCACTCTCTCCCCCTCTCAGAGATACAATTATCTTGACTGGGAAATTACAGTACAAGAACAGTGATTAGCCTCTTCTTGATCTCCTTAAAGCATTCCTCATACCCTTCATCCATAAATAATTTACCCCATTTTGTGGTAAATTATTTAGTTGGCTAACAAATAATTATACATTTATCAAAAAAATGTAAATAGTAACCAGCTAATACATTAAACTATAGATTTCTATGACACTAGTGGGTCTAGGTTATTCTTCAATTTCCTTTGTCTTTGAAGGGTCCACCTAAATTCCATCACTTGTGATCACGTTCCCCAATAATGTGACTTATTGCATCCAAAAGGCATACTTTTTGAACATAGAATACTTTTTCTCCTTCCTTAATATCACCAACACAATCATTAGATTATCTTCATGTTCCTACTTAATCTTGGAATAAATGAAAATATAATCGATAAACACTACAAAAAACTGTTTGAGGTGGTCTCTAAAGAATATATTCATCAAATGCATAATTATTGTAGGAAAATTAGTAAGTTTTAAAGGAATTACTGTGAACTCATAGTGCCCATACCTTGTAAGGAAAGCAGTCTTTTGAATATCTTCCTTCTTCAACTTTAGTTGACGATATCCATAAAAAGGATACACCTTTAAGAATTATATCACTCTTCATAGTTGATTGAACATGTCATCAATCCTTGGTTGAGGATAATTTTTTATTTATGGTGGGATTTTTGGTATCTTGGTAATTTATATACACCGGTTTTGATCTATCTTTCTTCTTGACAAGGAGCATTGGTGCACCCCAAGGTGATGTACTAGGGAGAATGAAACATTTTTCCAAATATTCTTGTAGATACTTCTTTAACTCCTCCATTTAAATCAAGGCCATCCTATATGGGAATTCTGAGATTGGAGGGACTCTAGGTATGATATCTATTGAGAACTCTACCTCATGATCAGGGTATTCCAAGTAACTCTTTGAGAAATACATCAATGTATTCCCTAACAATGGACATCTATTCCAAGTTTATACATTCATTTGACTCAACCATTTGGGAAAGGTATGCTTCTCTACAGGGTATCAACACCCACAATTTTGATGGATTTTTCAATGAATATTCATGATCTTCCAAGCATTTTTAGAGGATCATGGGATGGTTCAGAATATATAAATAGATTTATTCCAATAGTAGTTTTCTTCTATATATAATGAAATCCAATACATGTACAATATAGCATAAAATTTCAACAAGGGAAATATAATAAGATTTGCAAGAAGAATCTTCCAAAATTTGATTATAGGAGAAGAGTCCAACACTTGGGTTGTAATGATTACACCACTATGTTTTTTATGGATATCTCCACATAAAGGTATTACGGAATCAATTCAATAGTTCAAGAAAACTTTTTGGATATAAATGAATAAGAAGAACCAGAATAAAATAATACTTTTTCAATTATTTAGTGAATAGGAATCATACTTTGTATGAATTCATTTTCACACTCCACTTCATTAGTAGTGATGATATAAGATTTCTCTTTCTCCTTTGACTATGGTGATTGCTGACACTAGTTTCCCTCAAGGACATGTGGTTTAGTGCACTTTCTTTCATAACACCTTTGGTCCCTATAGTTGATGAATTGATCCATGGGTTGTGCATTAGGATGTTCCTTCTATTCCTCTATCATGTTGGTCAGCTTCTTCATTTATCTTCAATATTCATTAGCTTGGTGTCCTTATCTCCCATACTTGTAGAATTTCCCCATCCATTTGAGGTAATTAACATGATGCTTCTTCCCACGTTTTTTACATGTGGGTAGTTTGATCCTATTTCCTCATTTTTCATTTGACCCACAATCTTGAAACCCCATTCTTCTCTTATTATCTCCATAACCATTGGACCATTCTTTGAACTCCATATCTACTTTAAGATCACATTTAACCACATCTTCAAAACTCCAAAATTATTATATTTCTAGATCATTTGGAAGGTGTATTTTTAAAACAATAAAGAACATATCTATTTTTCTATAATTATTGATAAAAACCCCAAGGAATACATTTAAATCCTTATGAATTTTTCATCATAAGCTGTGACAACTTCACCTTCCTTTTTTTAGCTATATGAATTCTCTTTCAATTTTTTTGGAAGAGTTCAAGGGAAATCATTTGTAAGAAATATTTTCTTAAATTCTTCCCACTCTCTCTCTTCAATTTAATCATTTAGATTTGTGTTCTTTATCAATTCCTGCTATTGAATAGCTTCTCCATATAAATGATAAATTGCAATAGTCACCATCTCCTTATTAGAGAAATTGATCATATAAAAGATATTATTTATTGAGTAAAACCACTATTCCACATCAAGTGTATTATATTTTCCACTAAACATTGATGATCATTTTTGAATTAAGGACTCAATGGATAATTGATCCTTCTTCGGTGAATATGGACATTCCAAATAGTTCATGTTATTATTCATTTCTCAAGATAACTAGGTAATCATTTCCACAATGTTTTGAACTCAACCTACCATGGAATTGGGGATCTCATTTGGATAATTGTTTCATTTTCACTCGCATAGGTTCTAGGACTAGTTTTTCCTGGTTCCTACCAATTTCTAGAATAAAAAATGTTAGAACAAAATATATGTCAATAAATGAGGAGTAATTTTTTCTTTTATGAAATTAACACTAAAGGAATATCTTATAGGATCCACATGTCATATAATTTTATAAAAATAGCCTTCTAGGATGTTTTACCTATACATAGATGTATACTAATTGTTTTTACTCTTGTTTTCGAATCATAATTCCCAAATTAACTAAACCATATTTAGTTACCAACTACAGTGACCCTATTTTTTCATAAATAACTATTACATCATTTTAATTATAATCAACATTATAGAGTTACAAATCTAGGATCCAAGGTTTATGTCTTAGAAAAATTAGGCTCATAAATAACATGTACATAATAAAACATAAACATTTATTAAAATAAATCTTCATTATCCTTCTATAATCTCACATTATCCTTAGTAACTGCAATTACCTAAGGATATACATCAATGAAAGGGGTAAGATAAAAGCCCTGTAAGAGGATGAATAAGGAACTTCAATTAATATATATAATGCCCCGACCTTAAGCCATACTTAATATTGAATTAAAAGAATAATTCACATTGAGGATCTTTTCAGGTTTAGATTTTTAGAGAATTAGGACATAACTATTACATCTCAAAAGATTACAAAGTAGAAACTTCTACTAAGTTTCCATAAAATAAAAACTCTGAAAAAGAAACATTTCTAGTTCCATGTTTTACATAGCATGAATTTTCTTTGATCCCATCCTTGACCCTATTCCACATTAAGTCCTGTGAAAAACATTTAAAAAACATCGGATGAGCATAAAAAGATGAGTAAGGGATATAAAAGTATGAAATGAATACATTATTCCTTGTATGAAATCATGCTTTACTTATAAAACATAAGAATTATATCATACCTCATCAAATCATGAATAAATCATAGAAATCATAAGACATAAAGGTAACTTGAGGCATTCATAACATTCTTACGTAGGTAGTAACCCTCATGGTTACATTGGGAATACCCATCACAGTATATTACCTAAATATCTTCCAAGAAACCCTTATTTTTAACTCCCTTGTGTTACCCAATGCATTGGAGAGCTATATCAGGCTCACCCACCCTTATTTTATCATGGAACCACCCGTTTTCATAACAATGCCCAAGAACCGTAACATAATCGTATCACGTAAAACATTCATAAAGGAAACATAACATTTCCACATTTCAATCAAAATATATCAATACAACACATTGATATAATAAAAAATTATGAAAACCATTTTCAAAACCAAAATAAAAGAAATGTAATACATGATATTTATTTTTAATTTTTAAAAAAACGTTTGGTTATGGATTGGTGAGGAAGCCGAAACTCAAATAATGGTCACGGTGGTGGAGAAGTAGTTGCCACATACGTATGAAAAAAAAAACATTCCTTTTTTCATTTAGTAAAATGATTTGTATAAAAAAATATTCCTTTTGACTAGACGTAAAAGTCAAATGGGTTTATACACCGCAAAAAAGGAATGTTGTGTATAGAACAAAATATGCCTCAATGAAAGGAGATTGAGACGAAGTCCCTGACCTCGTGTCCGACGTGACTTGATTGATCTTTAATATCCTGAATAATATACTTGAGTTAATTTCTAATTGGTTAAAAACCTTTTTCAAGTTCATTATTCCTTTTAAATCACTTATTACCATGTCATGAACACTATGTAATTATTTAAGTTAATAACGGTTGTTTTAACGATCATTGGTACTTGAGTCAAAAATAAACTCTTTATAATTACAAGTTGTTCATGTATCAATTATATCCAGAGTAATATTAATTATGTAGATATCATATATATCATATATATCCAGTATATACATGTATTTATAATATTACATAACCTTTAGAGGTAAGAAAGGAAATGCACCGTTCACGGAGTCGGTAAGCTGTACGTACGCATGAATGCTACTTTCATTTCTATTTTGAATTTATGGAATGGAATCATAATGACATAAAGGTATATTATAATTACATTATAATTTCATATATAATAACATTAACTCCATCCTCTATACGTCCCACATATGGCATTAACGAGTCAAATCACTATTAGGGGACGACAGTCCGCACTTCCTAAAATGAAATTATCGTGTTTACCCACAATGGAAGCCATAAAGGTATGCCATAAATGAAAAATACATAATAATAAAGAAAACATAAACATATTATATATCATATATAAATATAGTGTCATTTTAATGGCCACCTTTGAAGTTGTTAGAAGAATATTGATCAAACATCGTTTCCTGAGGAAGAAATTCACCATCCACGGAAACAGTCTGCTCTTTAACCATTAGATGAAGGTGTGTGTAAGTGTAGATCTAATACATCTCATAAAAACATCCTAGTATATTGAATATACTAGTTTTGTTACAAAATAATGTAATTAAAAGATTTTAGGGGTTGCAGAAGAAAAATAATACATAAGAACACAAGAGAAGACAATACCTTTAAATCAGGTAACTCTTTTTTATTTGAGCTCAAAGGATTCCTAGGAAAGACTTATGCCCAAAGTGAGGCTTCTATGAGTAAGAGAGGGATGTGGAGAGACAAAATGGGATGGGTTTGGCCGAGAAAAAGGCTTGAGAGGTGTGGGTATGGTGGTAGAGGTGGGGGCCTTTTATAAGAGGAGAGGATGGGCACTCTTGGAATGTTATAAAAGGTTACTTTATTATAAAAGGATTTTCCAATTTTAAAGGTCCCAAAATTATGTATTTCGAGGATAAGGTTATAAGAGTTTGAAATCCACCCATCCAAAAGGTTTTTTTACAAGTGTAGGTCTTATATTTTACATTATCTTTTTATCTTATTTAAATTGTTAAATAATGAGGTATTCACGGCATCATCATGGTGTCATAAATAATTTAATTTATTTAATATCTAAAAATTATTAAAAAATTATCATGATGTGAGAAAGATTTTTATCCTTCTAATTAATATTTATAGTCAAAATTAAGACTTGTATAACCCCATTTAAAAATTGTTTTAGTAAAACAACACATGTTTGCGACATATTTTTTTGAACATTAAATAAAAAGTTATTAATGTAATTTTCCTACCAAAGTGGCTACATGGGGTCCCCAAGATTACCCATGGATTTAATTGGTCGGCCATGACACATCCAATATGGTTAGGAAATGTGTCAAGGTCATTTCATATTATTAAAACATTAAATTACACTAATTACCTCTAATTGCGATTAAAAACTTAAAAGTTTCTATTCACCAAAAAATTATTTTAATCCCATTGAACCACATTTTACTTATTAAAGACAACCATTAATGTCGGATTCTTTGAGATTCAAAACACAGAGGTGGTAAAATTTCATTTAACCGAAAAATCTATTTTTTAAGTACCACATAGTGGTTTCACTATTCATCAAAAATTGATGTTTTTCAAAAAAATACCAAAACATTACCCTAAGCTATATTTGATATTCCGAATTCAAAAATGATATCTATTTTACAAAAATTAAAAACATATCAGTTACATTAATTAATTTAAAAATTAATTCCCGATGTCAAAACAAATTGCTTGTTTTTATGAAACGATATATATCAAAAGATTGACACTAGTTTAAGTCCAATTTCAAAGTGAAATTAATTCCAACAACCACTATTGGGTTAAATGGTAAAAATATATTCTAATTTTACTTTAAAACCAATTCAGAATATAATCTAATCATATAAATAAATTAGATTAAAATTTGGTTTTGAATTAAAATACAAACTTTTTCACTATTCATTAAAAAAATAAACTTTATCGAAAAAATACCAAAAAAATTATACAAATTAAATTTTGATGTCCCGATTCTAAAGAATACTTTTATTTGGTACAAAAGAATGAATACGAGTGACCAAAACTATATTTAAAGAGGGTTCACCATCAAAAGGCGATAAGTGGACCTTTAGTGAAAATTAGAGTATATATGCCTAAAATTGAATTATTTTCGTATTTTATGCCTTTATCCTTTGTTGGATAATTGTAAAAAAATTATCAAAAATATATAATCATATTTTAGTTACTTTTATTCATTCTCGCCAATACAATGGCTATGTTTTAACTACCATTTAAAATAATATTATTTTATTACTAGTGTACAACGTAAGATTTCAATGAAACTCTTTGTTTCGTATCGGGTACTCTATCGAACATAGTAACCACTTTGAAGTAAAATTAATATTTAATTTGTAAAAATTAATAAGTATGAAAATATATTATTCTTTATTTACATGGGATTTTACATCATTCCCCCCTTTTGGGAATTGTGTCCTCGCAATTTTATTCACTTATCAAAATAAGTGGGGGTATTTATCCCTCATAGAATTTTCAGATTCCCACATTGCCTCGTCAACCATATGGTTTTTACACAAAACCTTTACCTGGTGAATTACTTTATTTCGCAACACATGCTCTCTTCGGTCAAGAATCTGGACTGGTTGTTCTTCATAAGATAAATTCTCTTCTAACTTAACTACCTCTGGGCTCAAAACATTAGATGGATATGGAATATACTTTCTCAACATCGAAACATGAAAAACATTGTGTACTTGAGATAAACTCAGTGGTAAAGCCACTCGGTAAGCAACTAATCCAATTTTTTCATGAATTTCATATTGTCCAATGAACCTTGGACTCAGCATTCCTTTCTTACCAAATCATATCACACTTTTCCACAGTGAAACTTTGAGAAAAACATGATCACCTGCCTCAAAAGATAGATCCTTCCTTTGGTTATCCGCATAACACTTCTGCCTGCTCTGAGCTGTTCTCATGTGTTTCTGAATCAACTAAACTTTTTCGGCCATCTCTTCTACCAATTCTGGTCCCATCAGCTTCCTTTCACCCACTTCATCCCAAAAAGCTAGAGTTCGACACTGCTTCCCATATAATGCCTCAAACTGTGCCATCTCTATACTAGAATGAAAATTGTTATTATATGAAAACTCAACCAAAGAATGATGTTATTCCCAACTTCTCTGATAATCCATCAAACAAGCACGTAGCATATCCTCCAAAGTCTGAATTGTTCTTTCTGACTGCCCATCAGATTGAGGATGAAAAGTTGTACTTAAATTTAATTCAGTACCCAATGACTTTTGAAGGATTTTCAAAAAGTTAGAGGTGAACCTAGGATCATGGTCAGATACAATGGAGGGAGGAACTCCATGTAACCTAACAATCTCATTAAAATACAATCTAGAAAGTTTATCTAGAGATAAAGTATCTAGAATTGGAAGGAAATGAGCAGATTTGGTCAAGTGTTCATTAATAACCCATATTTCATTATTACCTAGACATGTCTTCAGTAATCCCACAACAAAGACCAGGGATATATTTCCCCATTTCCACTCTGGCACTGGTAAAGGCTGAAACATCCCTTTCGGTAACTGCCACTCTGTTTTAACCTACTGACATGTCAATCACTTCAAAGTAAAATCAGTAATATCTCTTTTCATTCCATCCCACCAGTAATACTCCCGCAGATCTCTGTACATCTTAGTACTTCCAGGATGAAATGAAAACAGAGAACTATGAGCTTCACATAAAAAATATCCCTTCAACTGTTAATCACAATGCACACACAATCTGTTCTGAAATCTCCAAACACAATCATTATCAATGTTGAATTTAGGAAACATACACTTCTGAACTAGATCTACCTTTTTCTGCAACTCCCTGTCTTGCTTCTGTGCTTGCTTAATTCTGTCTGATGGATAATATTTCACCGATACCTGAAACAAAATAGAAGGACATCCTACACCAACAACATTTATTCCAAAGTTCATAAAATCCTTAACCAAAGGATCACGTTCCAAACGCAACATTGTTAATGAAGCATTACTTTTTCGACTCAAAGCATCTGCCAATTTATTTTCTTTTCCCGGATGGTAATGAAATGTACAATCATAATCCTTGATTAATTCTTACCATATCCTCTGTCTCATGTTCAAGTAATTCTTAGCGAATATATACATTAAAATTTTGTGATCAGTATATATTTCACACATTACTCCATAAAAATGATGCCTCCAAATTTTAAAAGCAAAAACAACAGCAACTAATTCCAAGTCATGTGTAGGGTAATTTTCCTCATGAGTTTTCAACTGATGTGAAGCATATGAAATTACAAGATTATTCTTCATAAGGACACAAACAAGTCCCTTCAACGAAGCATCACTGTATATAACAAACTCACCATTCCTGGAAGGAAGTTCCAAAACTAGATCATTCACCAATCTTCTTTTCAACTCCTGAAAAAAATCCTCACATTCTTTTGTCCCGATAATCTTAACACCCTTCCGAGTTAGCTTTGTCATTGGACTAGATAACCGTGAAATATTTTCAAAAAACCTTCGGTAGTAACCTACCAAACCAAGAAAACTGTGGATATCAGTTATATTTGTGGGTCTTGTCCATTCATCAAAAACTTTTGCTTTAGCAGGATCAACTGTTATGCCATTTTTTGAAACCATGTTACCAAGGGAAGAAATTTGTTGTAACTAAAACTCACACTTGCTGAATTTTCCATACAGTTTCTTTCCTTTTAAGGTTTGCATGATAACCCTTAAATGACTTTCATGCTCCTCTGTACTTTTAGAAAACACCAAAATATCATCAATAAAAACAACCAAGATTTTTCACCTAAGTCAACTGAGCCATTAATACAACAAACTATTTAGTTCTGATTTTGACCATCTCAGGATACTAATTTGAAAGGCCATTTCCCTCTGTATGCCTTCCTAGAAAAGTTGTTCTGTTTCATCTATGAAAAACCATTCTTAACACAGAAATATATGAGGCGAAGCAACATGGTAATCTTTAAATGCTTTAACATTTAAATCATACCATAAATTAATTTATAATTTAACAATTTTCTAACTCATAAAGTTGTCTAAATCGAATTCTGATAACAACTATAAGGCCCTAACCTTAAACCTTACTTAATATTGAATTAAATGAATAATTCACATTGAGGATCTTTTCAGGTTTAGAGTTTTAGATAATTAGGACATAACTATTACATCTTAAGAGATTACAAAGTAGACACTTCTAATAAGTTTCCATAAAATAAAAACTCTTAAAAAAGCATGTCTAGTTCCGTGTTTTAGATATCATGACTTTTCCTTGATCCCATCCTTGACCCAATTCCACATTAAGTCCTGTGAAAAACATTTCCAAAACATGGGATGAGCCTAAAAAGCTTAGTAAAGGATATAAAAGTACGAAATGAAAACATTAGTCCATGTATGAAATCATACATTACTCATAAAACATAATCATTATATCATACCTCATCAAATCATGAATAAATCATAACAATCATAAGACATAAAGGTAACTTGAGGCATTCATAACATTCTTATGTAAGGAGTAACCCTCATGGTTACGTTTGAAATACCCATCACAGTATATTCAATATATCTCTTCGGAGAAACCTTAACATTTAACTCCTTCATGTTACCCAATGCATTGGAGAGCTATATCTGCCTCACCCGCCCTTAGATTATCACAGAACCACACATCTTCATAATAATTCCCAAGAACCATAACATAATTGTATCATATAAAACATGCATAAAGGAAACATAACATTTCACAATTTCAATCACAAGATTTAAATACAACACATTGATACAATAAAAACATTATGAAAACCATTTTCAATACCAAAATAAAAGAAAATTAATACATGGTATTTATTTTTCATTTTAAAAAAAAAGTTAGGTTATGGCTTGTTGAGGAAGCCAACACTCAAATAATGGTCACGGCGGCAGAGAAGTCGTTGTCACCACATACGTACGACAAAAAAAACATTCCATTTTTTGTTTAGTAATACGATTCGTATAAAAAAAACCTTACCTTTTGACTAGACGTAAATGTCGAAGGGGTTTATACACCCTATAAAAGAATGTTGTGTATAGAACAAAATATGCCTCAATGAAAGGAGATTGAGACCAAGTCCCTTACCTCGTGTCCGACGTGACTCGATTGATCTTTAATCTTCTGAATAATATACTTGAGTTAATTTCTACTTGATTAATAACCTTTTTCAAGTTCATTATTCCTTTTATATCACTTATTACCATGTCGTGATGACTATGTAATTATTTAAGTTAATAACTATCATTTTAACGATCATTGGTACTTGAGTCAAAAATAAACTCTTTATAATTACTAGTTGTTCATGTATCCATTATATACAAAGTTATATTAATTTTTTATATGTCATATATATGTCATATATATCCATTATATACATGCATTTATAATATTACATAACATTTAGAGGTAAGAAATGAAATGCACCGTTCATGGAGACAGTAAGCCGTACGTTCGCATGAACGCTACTTTCATTTCTATTTCGTATTTTATGGAATGGAATAATAATGAAATAAAGTTATATTATAATTCTAGTATAATTTCATATATAATAAAATTAACTCCATCATTTATATGTCCCACATATGGCATTAACGAATCAAATCACTTTGAGGGGGCGGTAGTTCGCACTTCTTAAAATAAAATTATCGTTTTTACCCACAATGGAAGCCATAAAGGTATGACATAAATGAAAAATACAGAATCCTAAGGAAAACATAAACATATAATATATCATATATAAATATAGTGTCATCTTAACGACAACCATTGAAGGTGTTAGAATAATATTGAACAATCATCGTTTCGTGTGGCAGAAATTCACCATCCACGGAAACAGTATGCTCTTTAACCATTAGATGAAGGTGTGTGTAAGTGTAACTCTAATACTTCTCATAAAAACATTTTAGTATATTTAAGATACTGGTGTTGTTACAAAATAAAGGAATAAAAAGAGTTTAGGGGGTTGGAGAAGCAAAATAAAACGTAAGAACACAAGAGAAGACACTACCTTTAAATCGGGTAACTCTTTTTTATTTGATTTCAAAGGCTTTCTTGGAAAGAATTATGCCCAAAGTGAGGATTCTAGGAGTAAGAGAGGTATATTAATAGACAAAATGGGCAGGTTTTGGCTGATCCAAAGGCGTGAGTGGGGTGGGTAAGGTGGTAGAGGTGGGGTCCTTTTATAAAAGAAGAGGAGGGGCTCTCTTGGAAAGTTATAAAAGCATACTTTATTATAAAAATAATTTCGGATTTTAAAGGTCCAAAAATTATATATTTAGAGGATAAGGTTATAATATTTCGGAATCCACCCATACAATTTGTTTTTGGCAGGTTTAGTTCTTAGATGTTACATTATCTGTTCATTTTATTTAAATCGTTAAATAATGAGGTAATCGTTGCATCATCATGGTGTCATAAATAATTTAATTTATTTAATGAATAAAAATTATAAAAAACTATAATGATGTAGGAAATTTTTTTTATCTTTCGAATGAATATTTATAGTCAAAATTATGACTTGTATAACCCCATTTAAAAATTGTTTTAGTAAAACAACACATGTTTGTGTCATTTTTATTTTAACATTAAATAAATAGTTATTAATGCCATTTTCCTACCAAAGTGGCTCCATGGGGTCCCTAAGTTGACCCATGTATTTTATTGGTCGTACCTTACACATCCAATAATGGTAGGACATGTGACAATATCATTTTATATTATTAAAACATTAAATTACACTAATTACCTCTAATCGCGATTAAAAACTTAAAAGTTACTATTCACCAAAAAATATTTTAATCCCATTGAACCACATATTACTTCTTAAAGATAACCATGAATGTTGGATTTTTTTAAATTCAAAACACAGATGTGGTAAAATTTCATTTAAACGAATAATCAGTTTTTTTAAGTACCACTTAGTGGTTTCACTATTCAATAAAAATTGATGTTTTTCAGAAAAATACCAAAACATCACCCTAAGTTAAATTTGATATTCCGAATTAAAAAATGATTTCTATTTTAAAAAATTAAAAACATATAATTTACATTAATTAATTTAATAATTAATTCCCGCTGTCAGAACAAATAGTGTGTTTTTATGAATCAATATACATCAAAAGATTGACACTAGTTTAAGTCGAATTTCAATGTGAAATTAATTCAACGACCACTATTGGATTAAATGGTAAAATTATATTATAATTTCACATTAAAACCAATTCAAAAGATAATCTAATCATATAAAAAAATTACATTAAAAAGAGGTTTCGAATTAAAATACAACATTTTTCACTATTCATTAAAAAAAATAAACTTTATCGGAAAAATTCCAAATATTTACACAATGTAAATTTCAATATCCCAATTTGAAAGAAGAATTTTATTTGGTCCAAAAGAATATATACGAGTGAAAAAAACTATATTTAAAGTGGTTTCACCATCAAAAGGCGATAAGTGGACATTAAGTAAAAATTAGAGTATATATGCCTAAAATTGAATTCATTTTGTATTTTAAGCCTTTATCCATTATTGGATAAATGTAAAAACATTTAAAAAAACATATATAATCATATTTTAGTTATTTATATTGATTCATTCCAATACAATGGCTACATGTTAACTACCATTTAAAATAATATTATTTTATTACTAGTGTGCAGCATAAGATTTCAAAGAAACTCTTTGTTACGCATCAGGCACGCTATCGAACATAGAAACCCCTTTAAAGTAAAATTAATATTTAATTCGTAAATATTAATAAGTATGAAAATGTATTATTCTTTATTTACCAAGGATGTTACAATATAACATGGGTGAGAATAATCATCATATCATAAGCCTAGGATCATTATAAATATCATGAGGTAAAAATGAGATAAATTCATCGAATGTGGAAATGCATAAAAATTAAACATCATGTTATAGTGGTCAAATACCACATATAGTTGGGAATAAAGCAAGCATCATGTTAACACATAACATATGTGAATTATCATAACATCATCAATGTAAACAAATCTAGAATCATGTTCATATATAATAAACAATTTCTCATGAGATACAACACATTAACCAATGCATTTGGGGGGATATATAATTTTGGTCTTGTCATCACATCATAATATTTACATAGTCATGCATGTCACATAGAATGTATGACAATCATTTCATGAAATAACCCACGGAAATGAATGGGTTTCATGAAGAATTCAAAAATTATGATTTCATAAATATTGTTCAGGTTCCAAAATGAAAAATGGAAAAAAAAAATCTATAAGAATCATCATTATTTAGTTAAGAATAAACAACTCAAGAGGAGTCAAATATGTCTTTTTGAAAGAAGAGTTATTTTTGAAAATCATTGTATTTCCCATAAAATCAAATAGAAAACATGTGTATCCCAAAAAATAATAGGGAGGAATAATGAAATTATATTTAAGGAACATTAGTGGACTATTTATTCCAAGTATATCATGAAATATGGATAACCCAATGAAAAATAGTTGGTTTAAAGAATCCCCTTACCTTAACTCCTTCTTTATTTCGTCACTTTTTCGCCTCTTGAATAATAAACATATTTTTATTAAGAAACTCATAAATATTTTAATTATATACATTTATACAATTATTTATCAATTATAATAATTTTATTATATATATTAAATTCTATTTATGAAATTGAAGTGTTTTGATATAATGATTCCCCTAAAAATTTCTTATTTCACTTTGATTTCTCAATTTTCATTCAGATCCATTTATAGAAAAGTATGATTAACTATAGTAGATTATAATAAGTGTAATTAATTATTTATATATTATATATAATTAATAATATCCATCCATGAAGTTTGTTATAAGAATTGTCATAGAATTGTCTCTGTAGGTGGTTAATCAACCTTTAATGGGATGTTGTTAAAAGAGAGGGAAAGAGAATTACTGCATTTATTTTTGTCATAAATATGAAAATTACATCATGAAAACATAAATAATATAACATTAAATTACTGAATAATTATTTTTATACTATATGGTTTTTAAATTAATTGTTAAATATAATAAAGAGAATAAGAAAAAAGGGAAAAGTTAATAGAGAGTTATTATCTCCTCAATGTAGCTTCTCTTGTAAGACGCTATAACTCACTTGGTGATTAGAGTTGGATTGCTCCAAAATGTCCCTAAGTAATGTAAGGGGGTTTAGAGGGAGTATTTGGGAAGATATTTTACTTTGGAATGTTTGGGAGTAGTGTGTTCCCAAGGGAATGGAGAGGGATTATTTATACTTTAAGAGAGGGGTGTTTTTAGAATAAAATATTTAATAAAATAATATATCAAAGGAAAAACATGTAATAGTGTATTTTTGACGAAATAACTTATATATATATTTAATATAATATGTTTAAGACAATAAATCATCTTTATAATTATAATTAATTATCTTATTAAAATGAAAAGTGAAGAAAAAAAGAGATTTATATTTTATGGAATCACATTTGAATATAGGTTTTGGAAAGTGATTTTTAGGTTTGAAAAGTAATTTTATTGTTTTTTAATGACACATTTATGAAATTAAATATATAATGGCTGAAAATAAATTTCAATAAAGTATTATTTCATTATTACATCATGAATTATTTAACTTAAGATACATTGATTATGTGAAAAACTATATTTTTACTATTCACCTAAAAATTGAAGTATTTCAGAAAATTACCAAAAAACACACTCAATGAAAATGTTAACATGATTATTTAAAAAATAATATTATTTTAATAAAAATAAATATCTAAAATAGGTAAAATATATTTTTTAACAGGAAAATAATGATTTTTACAAAATATATTAAAATAATGTTTATTAAAAATATTCTTTATTTTCTTTGAGGTTTTTAATCATGATAGTTATTTTATTGAATTATAATATTTTTATTTACATAAATTAATCATGATAAATGTTATTTATATCATAATTTATTATTTTTTGGTAAAATAACTCTTCTAATGGTTAGGTTACTATTCCCAACGATCAGGTTACTATTCCAACGGTCACATTACTATTCCAACAGTCACATTACCTTATATTATACCCCTAAATTATTTCATTCAATATTCAAATCAAATCCTCTCTAGGTTATATATTTTCATTTTAAATAATTATTATTGGTTTACTATAATTATTTTTCTTTTATATAGTGTTGGTAGTGGGGCCAATAATTCTAGTAGATGAGGTCGATCCATATTACCCCATTTTAGCTTTTCTATTTTATACGTTTTCTACCGTTGTAATGATAGGAAATATATTTGGTTTCATTGCTGATTAATGTAGAAATATTTATTAAAATAGTTTTTTATTGGTTTCTCTATATTTTTTATGTGTATAATATATAATATCATACAACACACATTTATTCTGGAAACAAATTTTACTAATAAACAGTATGTCATTAAAATGGGGTACCACATCGCTCGCCTCAATCTAAATGTACTATAGAACTCTAGATAACTATCTAATGAGGAGTAGTTGAGTCCTTCCTATACTCTAGTACCTATCTTTCTTCCCTACCACTACTATACTATGATAAGTTATGAAAAAACATATGAAGATGTCTCATCCTGCTGCAAACATGGAACTCCAATGTGGTGTATGAAAACTATGGTTTCTTGTAGTTTTACTTTCTAAACTAATTCACTACAATGGAATATGATCCGAAGATGGATTCCCACTACCCTAACTGTTATTCATGTCATTTCCTTGGAAACAAAATTTCATAGAATCACTCCTTTCCACCAAAATAAGTGTTCCTAGTTTACGTTGTGGATATAGCATAGATAACTCTTGGTTCCTATCTCAGAATCATTACTGTGATGAGTTCATGATTCATAAAATCTAAAAATATACTCAGAATAAAAACATTCACCTATGACCTAACCTCATAGTGAATACCATCCTGAAAATGTTTCTCCCTAGAGATATCATCAATAGCTAAATATGGTACCAAGCATTGAAGGATGGTGAAATGTTCAACATAGTCCATCACTGATATTATATCCTATATCATATGCATGAACAAATGATCCTTCTCATCCATCAGCATCTATGGATATAAGTGGATCAATAAATTCATCTCGAATTCCATCCAAGATAACTCCTCCTCCTTCCCATCCCACACTAGAATATCCCACCAATGTTTGGTAGGTCCACTAAGCATATACACAATGAGATCCTCGCTCCTATATTTGGATGACTCAAGATTCATGAAGATTTTATAGATTGACTCAATCTAGAACTCAGCTACCTGGGAGCCTCACTCCCCAGTGAACATAGGTGGATGTTGTAGCTGAATCTCTCTCATCGACTCATACATCAAAGGAATGATGAAAATAGTCTCTTTTTCCATTGATTGCATGAACCTTAAGAAGTTGTTGTGATGATGAACATCAATTTCATCCTCCAGAGCTACAGGAAGCTCGAGTTCATCTATATTAGGAGATAACTGATTTCCACTCTCTTAGAACTCAAATCGAATATGATGAGGAGTCATTTTATCTACAAGAAAAATACACTCCTATAAACGTTTCCTAAAAATAAAGTCAACCTCAAGAGGAAATGACATTAGAGAACCATTACTCTGGGTCTCTCAAACCATTGATTATAAGTGTTTGATGATTAAATAATAGTTTATTTCATTCCATTTATCAAATATAATAGATATATTATTTCACAATTCATATTAGAAAGTATATAACACATGCAATAAACATGTCCCTGTCATGAACAATGCATGTCAATATATATATATATATATATATATCCTTATGTGCCTATCATGATGCATGCATACTCATATCTCACCATACTAGTCCATGAGTGTAAATTCCAATAAACAATAACATCACAAAATAATAACATCACACAACATGTAAATCAACCAAGGTGAAATAACAGCAATTGTAACAAGTGAACTACATAAACAATAATCCCATCCTTAGATCTCAAATTCTCTCCCTTACAAGGGTTAGTTACTCCAATGAAAAAGCTCATTACCACATCCCAATAGATCATAGTCTCCTATCTACTTTATCCAAAAAACAAATAAATAGAAAATAACAAGCTGATTCAATAATACAACTTTGTAATGTACCCCAATCTGGTACTCTCTCACATTGTCAAAATGATTTGGTTATTAGACGTCAAGCATGCATCCCCATATGCTAGAGGCTATTGACTAATAGCGAGGCTGTGATATTTTTAGTGGGGAGACTATACCCCCTGGTAAAACATAGTGGAACTAAACAATAGTAATAAAAATTAGAGTAATAGAGAAATAGTGTAAATAGTATATCATACAGCTAGAAGAATAAAAGGAGGAACCTATAATGATGAATAATGTAATGACATGATATGATGTATCTAAAAGTAAAACTGAAACCAATTCAAATAAAATATTCTTCTCACATTAAATAATCCCAAAATGCTCTGGTCCCAATCCCCATGTCAGAACAATCTCCAAAATCCATCTCATCTAGCAAGAAACAAAAGAATCAACAATAATGTTCATTTCCCTTGTCCAAACCTGCATCCATGTAATCTGCTCGAGTACCAAATGGTTACCAAATAGGGTGTGAATAAAACTCAGTAGGTCGACAACAACATCCCTAAACACAACTAGTTTTATAATAATTGTATTCAATAAAGTGATAAATAGATGCATTAATTAATTAATTATTATGATATATCAATTAACCTATTTTAAAACCATTATGAAATGTCTCTAAGCATGTAACACAACAATTCCATCTATATCCATATTCCATGAAAAAATCAAACAATCAGGTATCTCTCTTTGTATAATAATTCCATCCTCCGATCATCACCCTATATAAATGCATTTCAACATGTGTCCCTTGGGGTAGCATGGTATATAAGCATTTCAGCAAGTATCACTTGGAATTTCCTACTCTATAATCATTTCATCCTCTAAAAAAATCCCTATATATAATAATTTTATCATGTACCACTGGGCGAAGCCTACTATATAATAATTTAAACACTACTAGGATATCCCTATATATAATAATTTCATCACCAACTCAACATGTCATAATAGTATGGATATCATAATATCACATCATAAATATCAATGGTTAATTATGAAAATTACCATTTTTCATAAGAATAAACATTCATTTATCTCTCAAATGATCAACAGTCGTATCAATAATCCATAATAGATTAACTAGGGATTATATATCCAGTAATCACCTAGGGTATCATATCATACTCACTATGCTTTAACCCATTAGCCAAGTTCTTTTTACTCAAATTTTTTCTCACCCAACAGGTATCCATAATCCAGGTTACATCATCCATTGAATATAAAGGAATCCAATCCATTATTTACTATAAATAAACTGATTAATTATAGTTCAAATTAAATGGTCATAATCAAAATATTTCGTATAATTCACAATTAAATTTATTATGGGGTTAGGTTTAGTCTCTATACCTTTAACAGGTGATTAACA
This sequence comes from Viscum album, assembly GCA_963277665.1. Lineage (NCBI taxonomy): Eukaryota > Viridiplantae > Streptophyta > Magnoliopsida > Santalales > Viscaceae > Viscum > Viscum album. Next base: position 975,709,900 of record OY728148.1, read on the forward strand.
CAACACTTCTAATGACAAAATCCATTAATGAAGAAGTCACAGAAGATCACAAGAAGAACCTATATTAACCCAAAACAAGATCAAATCCCAAAACAAAACCCATGTTCAAAAGATTTACACTAAAATGAAAAGTAATGACTGGTGAGAAGAGGGAAACCAATGTGAATAAACTCACCAAGGATAGAATGTGAAAATGGGACATCTAGAAGGGAAGAAGGAAATTCAAAATTTCCTATAGTTCACCCTTGGTGTGAGAGAGGAGAGGCTATAATAAAAAATAATGAGAGTCATTAGTACACGACACACTTAAAACTACTGGGTATGAGGAATACATGATGTGTAATCCTTTCATGTCATGTATTTCCTCATCTTTATGTTATGCTGGAAAAACCCTTTTCCCTCGGTTAATATTTATTTTGATCAACATTTACACAATGCGAATCAGGTTCATGACTTGTATCCACATCACATCATAAACTAGTTCATCAAATGAATCTAGAAATAGTTACATGTCATGTAACATGTACACAACATATAATTTTTCATTGAATAGTTTTTATACTATCTTCTATTAAAGTGACCAAACCACCTATGATCATTCTAAACTCATAGAAAACCCTAGTAATCCCATTTAACATATTTATACATGGAATCAGTTAATTTAAATATACATAAATGCCTAAAATTAAGGTTATTTTCTCCAAAAATGGCTCTCTTTCATCAAATAAGACTTAGTCACTAAGGCTTAATTACAAAGGAAAACCTACCAAAATATTTTCAATGAAAACCTCAAAGTGGGACGTACCTAGAAAAATATGGGATCTTATAATGATCTTGGTTTTCAAAGGTTGTTATTATGTTTCATCCATTAGAAAAAACATTATTTATATTTCTAAACTTTATATAGATGGATTTATTTTAATATTTTAAAATTAATATTGCTTCTTTTATAAAAATAACATTTGTTATGTTAAGTTGAATTTAAATAACAAATTTTTTTATCGTATTACACAAACCAAGTAATGTAAATTGATAATGAAACTACATCACATAACTCATGCCACACCCAATTAGGAATCATTGTCTTGGTCATGTAAATGAAAAACGCTTGACTAAGTTATACCAAAATAGATATTTAGATTCTTTTGAACTAAAACCAATTGGTATGTGTCACACATATTTATATGGTAAAATGAAAAAAGCCCCATTTAGTATAAAAGGTGAAAGGTCTAAAGAGATTATTGAATTACTTCATACATATGTGTGTGGACCATTTCCTATTAAGTAGGGGTGGGTTCTCATACTTCATAAATTTTACAGATGATTTTAGTAGAAATGAATATGTCTACTTAATGAGGTATAAGTCAGGTTATTTTGATAAATTCAAGAAATAAAAGAATGAATATGGGAACCAAATTGGTAATATTATTATGAAAATCCTCTCAGAACTTGGTGGAGAAAAATTCAATCAAGTATTCAATGATTAATATAGGAGTTTGGTATCCTATATTAACTCACTCCTACTTATATACATTAGTGGAATGATATAAGTGAAAGGAGGAACCACATCTTGTTGCAAATGGTGAGATCATCGGTGATTCATGAGAGTATTCCATTATACTTTTAGGAATTTTAATTTCAATAAAGTAGAATAAATATTAAAAAAAGTTTCAAATAATGTGATAAATAGTATCTGAAGTTCCAAAGGATCGAATAATAACTAAGAAGTGGGGTTGAATTAGTTGTTCACTTTTATATGTTTCAATAATTTTGAAAATATTAAACCCTGAAACTTGGTCAAGTTCATATCCTTATAATTCATTAGTAAATACTACTATATGAAAAATTAGTAAAAACAGTAATGAACATGATATTTAAAAGGTTCTACCTCAGTGTGAGAACCTATATAATTTTCATAGACACTCCTATGGGTCTATAGAAATTCAATAAATTGAATAAGTGAATACAACATGTGCCAACTCCCATTAGACACATTATATATCCTAATTGTAAAGATTATACTGAATCCTGTTGGTTTATAAATTATTCATACAAAAAATTGAGATAAAAAAGAAGAAAAATACTTTGTTCAAACTACACCACAAATTCTCAGCTTAGAATCCTCGTTATGAGGTGGTTGGGTCTGATTCTCTCCATCCGGTAGGGCTGGTTCTGATGGAATCAATCCTATGAATTTAGTCTGATGGACTCAGTCTGATGAATCCATTCTCAATATGCATTACTCAAACTATTCTCAAATTCTTAGTCTAATCTTACTCAGTCCAACAAACCAAAATTTTAGATGTCAAAAATTCTAAAGATATTTCAATATGGAAAGATATCTTTGACATGAATTTTGTAGTTCTCTTCTTTTTCGTCTAACAAAAAAAAGTTGAAAAGTATGAATATGCATTTCCTTTATTTATAGGTATCCCAAAAAGAAAAATTTAAGAAACTCAAAAACTTTTCCCACTTACTCTAATTAAAAAATTAATATCTATATATATTTTAATTTCAATTTTGACCACTTAAACTCTTCACAAATATTATGAAATATTCTTATGTTTTCTTTATAATAATTCTACTTAGACTTCCTAACTTTTATTCAGTATAATAGAAATTACTCAAATAATTACAATGAAACTTCCTCATCTCATTAAGTATAATCTTATTGATCTTATTCTAAATTGAATTTCATCATTAGATATAGTATAATTAACTTTCTTTCTCAGATTCAGTGTTATTTACATTCCTTCATAGAGTTGGTCTTGATTGAATTTCATTCTCCTAGTTAGTTTGATTGAATTTCGTCCTCATAGTCAGTTGAATTATCTTTCCTCCTCAGATTCTACCTCATAGAACATCCTCATTTTCAATCCAATTTAATACACATAATGATGGAATTATAACTATGATGGAATCTTATTTACAATATAAACTCCAATCTACCACATTGAAGTACTTTAAACCTCATCAACTATAACTCATTCAGACTTCTGAAAACTTCTATTCTTAGTACTTCTGGATCTGATGAAAACTTTTTTTGGATTCCTAGAAACAATACAATCATTATGATTCCTATATTTCTTAAAAATATATTATCATTACATTTTTCCTGATTTAGGAGACCTTAAATATTATTAAAGTACTATATGACTTATATTGGAAAGTATTACGACTTCCCCTACTTTCAACACCTTCTTTATTTCCAACCTAAACTCAATATGATTGGTTTCACCTATTACCCCCTTTTCATCATAGGATCACATCAAAAGTTTTATAGACAACTTATGATATTTGAGAATTAAAAACTGGAAAAGAAATATTTGGCTGAAGGTTAGAAAGTTTAAGAAATTTCTCACTCCGGACATCACTTTCATCATTCAACCTCTTCAGCAACATACTAACGTTCTAAAAAAAATTAGTCCAATGAAACATGACATTCATGTCAATGGATCTGAGACTGAGAGTGTGTCTGATAAAAAAACTCTTACTTTTTTGATGAATTCTATGACCGGTGGTGATCAGTTCGATACTTTTTTTCTGGTGTTTCTCAGTTCAATCCTCTGTGTCTCCAAATCAACTTTCTCAAAAACAAAACTTTTATCCCCCTTTATATTTGGGTTAGAACATTCAGAAACATCTATTGTTTTTCAAAAACATTATTTTCTAAAATATTAGTTATCAAAAAATACAAAAATTTATTAAAAAAACATCACAAAGGTTCTTAAATCTCCCCATTCGGAGTATTTAACAACACTCATTAATAACTTTTTTAACTCTCAAAAAAATTTCACAATTCAACTTTTCTAAAAAAACTTTGTTTTTTAGAATTTTACCAAAACAAATACTTTATTAAAAGAGTTTTTAGTCACCACACTAATAGATAAGGATTTTTTTTTGAAAAAAATACATCCCTTGGTGAGAAGAAAATTGTATGGCCATGCAATGATAAAATCCCCAAACTTTTATATTTTCTCACTTTTATTTTTTTTATAAATTTTATTTTCCTCTCCCCCATTATCTGATAAACACAACATCATATTCTTAAAATAAAGATAATTAAAAACATCTTACATAGTAAAAAGTTGTTACTTTTTCTCCCACGTTGTCAATATAATCCAAAGCATGGCAGGGGACTTCCTCATGAGTTTTCGGAAGTCATTATAGGAGGATGAACATAAATTTTCAACCTCAACTCAACAAACCTTTATTTTGGAATTGACTTTGGGAAGATATAAATAATTTGATAATTCGTTGAGTTATATTCCAACAAAACATCTATAGCAGAAACTTTATCTTTTATAAAGTGAAACTCTATATTTATCTATTTCGATCCTTAATGTTGGAAATGATTTTTAGAAAGATCAAATGCAATCTTATTGTCATAAAGTGTCTTCAATATTTTAGAAACCTTAATATTCAAATCTTCCAATTGAACATTCATCCACAATATCTGAGTGCATACATGAATAGTCTAAACATATTCTAATTCTTATTTTCTCAAGGTTACTGAACATTGTTTCTTACTATGAAAATTTACACAACATTCACCCAAGAAAAATGTTTCTCTTAAGGTATATTTTCTTTCATTACAATCTCCTACCCAATCAATATTATTATAACCATGAAACATCATCTCATAATTTATTTTTTATAATAATCCTTGTGAATTTTTCTCTTTGACATATCTTAGAATTATCCTTGGTGCCAATATATTTGACTCTTTTAGATTACTTTGTTACCTAGCACACAAATTTATAGCATAAAAAATAACAGGCTTGAGGTTATAAGGTAATGTATACTTCCTATAATCTTCTAAAAGTCTTTCTAAATCACACTTTTTCCGAACTAATATTTACTCATCTTCATCCTCACTGAGATAGGAGAGGAAAATTATTTATATTCTACAATTCCAATTTTTTGTAACAATTACCTTGCATACTTTTCTTAAGATAAAAAAATTTATGTTTGCTTATATTGAACATGTATGACATGGAAGAAAGTTAATTCTCTCAATATTGATATTTCAAAATTCTTTTTCACTTCCTTACAAAACTATTTACTAAAATTTTCATCATCCCCAGAAAAAATTATATTATCCACGTGAACAATTACAATTGCAGTTCCAAAGTCAAATTAATTCATTTATAAGTTTCTATCACCTTTTCATTTTGAAAAAATCATCATTATCAAACAATTTTCAATTTTAAAAAACCATGAATGTGGATCTTGTTTTTTCTCATATAAAGCTTTCTTCAATCTATAAACTTTGTTTTCAACCTTATCAAGTAGAAACCCAAAAGGTTGCTCAATGTAAACTTCTTCTTCAATTTATCCAAATTTATATCTTTCTGATATAACTGGTAATTTTGATGATCAACCACTACTCAAAACATAAAAATAGTTTCCAACCATGGAATAGGGGAAAAGGTTTTAAATTCTCTAACTTGAAAAAGATTTCCACTAGTTATTTCTCCTTTTGTGATAACTTTTCAATGTTTTACACTTCTGAAAACACATGAATATATTCTGAAAATGACTTCTTTTCCATCATCACAAAGTTGACTTACATTATGTAAATTATGTTTTAGCATATCAATAAATAAAAATTCCTATGATTTCAACTTTTCTTTTTTAATCTCAGTCATTCTGATTCCTATGATTTTTAAAGATATATGATTCCCAAAGGTAAAAGAACCTCCTTCATGATTTTCAACATGATTCAAGAATTTTAAATCACCTATCATGCATGAAGAACAACCACTATCATGTATCCATGGTTTTTTCTTTTTTACTTTCTTTCAAGGCAGTCTCAACAAAAAAATATTTCTTCAACTTTCTTCATCCTAATTTCCTTTTCTTTATCTCCCATAATAATCATGTTATATAAGGAGTTTCATACATCTTTTGACATGATGAAAAGCCAAATCACATCCTCCATAAACTTATTCCAGACATTTAAATTGATTTTTTTGGAAAGTTTCTATCTTCTTGTGATTTTTATTTTCTAACTTCTTATGTGTTAGGAAAGTTATTCATTCTAATTTCACTATTTCTTCCACCCTATTAAAATATTATTTTGGAAAGTGATATTTTATGCCAAAAATTGTAATTCATGTGCCCATATATTCTCAAGCACCAATAGAATCCATCAATTCTTAATTTTTTATTTATGTACGATCTTTCTCTGTAAAAAAAATTTGAGGTTGATAAATACTTCATACCATAACATACTCTGGGTGTATACCATATTTCCTTCTATTTGAGTTTTAAATTTTTTAAACGTGACAAGTTTATCACATTCTTTCTCCACCCAAACATTCCTATTAATTTTCTTGTCACTTGAAATGTTAGAAAAATCAGATGAAACATTATTATTGGTGTGCGAGGAACTTACCTAATTCTTTATTTGGAATTTCTCAAGAAATTTATAAGTCTTATATTTTACTACTAATGTTTGTTAATGTTTTCATTCAACATTCTCAAGGTATTTATAGAATAAAATAGTTTATATTGAATCTTATTGACTTTTTTCCCTTATATTCCAATTTATTATTGAGATCTTCAACCATCCTTCCATATTTAGTGATTATTAGTTTGTAACATAAGAACTCTTGATTGTATTCTTCCTCAGACTTGATGAAATAATTTCTTACTTTTGAAACTTCTTCATAATATTTCTTCATTACTCTAATTTCTTACTTGATGTTTCTATTTTTTTAAATACATAATATAAGTTATGTTTTGAGTTGATACTCTCTATATGATTCTTCACCACCTTGTTCACTATCTAAGGAATATTTTATTTTCTTAAATTTTGAAATGAAGGTTATAATTTATTTTAACATTCATATTTTGAAGAATGGTTTTCCGTTGAGTATGATTCAACTTTATTACTTATCATATTTATTTTGTTTCTATTAGACTTAATATTGGGTTTGTTGGATGAATTTTTTTCTTCATAACTTTTGTTTCACATATTTCATCAAGGTGTTTCATCAAAATATTCTCGATAATCACCAACATTATTCTTAGGTGAATTCATATTAAAGTGTACAATTCCACCACAATCAAAATATTTAAGAGTAAGTTTACCACCATAATTTCAACTTCCAATACTATAGTTATTAGATATATGTGACATGATTTTTTCATTCAACGTATCATCCTCTTTATCTTAAAAGTAGGAAGGATTATCATGTCCAACAACTTGAATTATCATCTTTCTCATTGATTCAAAATCTATTTCATATTTATTATTTTTTTAACATTGGATATTTTATCATTTAATAAGTAATAACAAATTTTAGAAATTCATCAAGAGATAAATCAACTTTATTATATAAAGAGAAAATTTTAGAATCAAACCTATCTGGAAAGTTTCACATGATTTTCTTAACAATTATAGAATATTACAAGATTTCCACAATATTTATAATGTTGAAAACTGTAACATCTTGGACCAATTTCCAAACACCAGTGCCTCCAATTGGTCAGTCACATGACCTCAGGTAAGCCTCCCCATATGTCAGAGGCTGTTGATTAGTAGTGAGGTTCTGATATATTGATCATGGTGAGACATTAACCTCTTTTATCAGAGTAAATACAAAATCAAAAAATAAAAAAAAATATATTAATTACATGTAATCATAACCTAAAAGAACCAATATCACAAGATGACCAAAAATTAAAATACAATATCAAAAACTAAAGAATAAAATATGTCATGCCAATGTACATGTCAAGTGTCTAAAATGAAACCCAAAATAAAGACATTGACAACTCCCCCAAGAAGGTCCCTAATAGTGTTTGGTTCCCTCATCCATTCTCCATCCCAAATCAATGATCTAACAAAATGTATTTTCCCTTAACCTCTCTTGAAAGCACAAACTCTATTCAGGTACCGATCAGGTAGCCCAAGTAGGGTGTGAGTACAACTCAGTAGGTGTCATGCACCCTCCTAGAGGGGCCCATTCCATAACTCCCGAATCCCACCTCAAATAGGCTATGGGCTAGTGACTAGCACTGGGAAGGTGAATCACTAACTTGAGAGGACTTAGCTTAAGTACCTGTACAGAAACACACATCTCCAAGCATATAAAATGATGAAATATAAAAAAAAATGAAAAACCATGCATTAAAACATCTAAATTACATAACCAAAGTATAAAAGGAAGTAATATAATGTAATTAGGGCCAAATTCAATCCCACCACAAAGAGTTTGAAAACAAAATTATAACCTAAAAGTAAGTGTTGGGACTACTTTCAGAAAGCTATAGGAACACAGCTCAGTTTTTCGGGTCTCACTAAGCACCGTCTGGTCGTGGTACTCCTAAGACTCTATCAAAATGTCAATCTTATACACAAGACATGACACATGAAGGAAAACCCCATGTATGGGTGAGTATAACAATACACAGAAGGACACCTCGAAACCAAAAAATATATTGATAAAACTAATATTTTCCACATTTTTATATGAATTTCAATTTTTTTAACCCTCCTAATTTATCAATTTGAGCTTATATGGATCAATTTTGGATTTATGCTGTGTTTTGAGCTAAAATGTGAAATGTGCTTAAATTAAAGATTTTTGACAGATTTTTACGTCAGGGGTATTTTGGTCATTTATATAAAAATATAATTTGAAATTAATTGATTATTATTATAGAATAATTATTTTAATTCATTTAACTTTTTCTTCTACACTAGTGGCTTATTCGAATATCTAATGGCCCAAAAAATCATTGATGTTTCGAAATTTTCTGGGCTGACAGCGTGGACCCCACCTCCGCAACGGATGTCTAAATCGGGCTACACAGCTACAATGGAGTTGATTAGAAAATGATATGATGTAGGACACATATATGAACTACCTAAATAAATTTCATTAATTTTTTATCCAATTATGGTGGCAAAGAGATATTATACATTAAAGGAAGCTTCCTTTAAAATTCATCTAGAAAATATACATTGTCAATAAAAATTACATAAATCCCTCTAGAAGACTCCAATAAATATTAAATTTTCTGGTTGAATGAAAAAGTTATTTATTAAAAAAAAATTATGAAGGATGGAATGTGTTAATCATCCATTTATATTTCAAAAAATTTGCAAACTTGAGGAGGATAATTTCATCTTATAAAAGTAGGGGAGCTCCCACCTCTCATCTCATCACATTTTCCATTACATTTATTCCATGGAACAAAGGGGAGATCTCCATCAAGGAGGGACATTCTCAAATATTTCCCTTATCATATTATTAATTTGTTTATTTTATTTATTTTTTAAGATTTCAATTGTAATTTATATTTTTAATAAATTCATGCATGGTTTTTATTTTTGTGTTTGCTTCCACCCAACCACCCTCCTTTCTTCCCCATATTTTATCCTTATTTTCTTCTATTCTTATTCTCATACTATCTACTATTACCTCTTACCCTAAAAACGATATAATTACTCAATCCTTGGCTCGGGGGAGGTATGTGTCAATTTCATTTATTCTACAATAAAATTTGTATGTTTTATTAACTTTTTGATGGGAAAGTGTGATGTGAATGGGAGTGGCGATATCCCACCAGGAAACTAAACTCAAACTAATTTCTATTATTTTATTAAATCTGTTCCCTCCCTTATACTGAATACAAGCTCTTAATATGATGGATTTGAGCCACTTAGTTGTTGAAATGGCATACGATAGATCCAGGTCATCGAAGTTGTCACACTCACGATTGAGTTATTCCATAAACCTTGATTAAAGTGGGAGGGGAAGTAAAGATTGCAAAATGAATTCAAGATTTCACACCAATTAATAAAATAATATTAATTCAAGAATGAGATCTCAAAATTTAATTGTCAAAACTTATTTAAAAACCATCAAGGAGAATGATGGAACCCACAAACCAACCCATAAATTCCATCTTCTTTATTCACTAATTAAATTTTTTCATTTCATGTTTATATAATATTTTCATTATTTTAAATTTCATAACCATCATAAATTAAAAAAACAATTAAAAATAATTAGTTTATGTGAATTAAATTAAGTGAGTGAACATATTAGAAAGTTCCTCAAGTGAGACGAACCTAGTCATCCATTATACAACACTAGGAATATTAAACTTCTTTTTACATTCCCTATGATAGGCGTCTATCGCATAAAACAAAGGAAATATAATAATCTCCACATAGGTATATTTCTACAACACATATAACAAGAATATCTAGATATAATCAACAAGGACACGCATTCTAGAGGTAAGTCACAACCATATTATACTATTCTATGATTCCATATAGAATATTCCAAAAAGCACTCACCCGAGAGAACACGCTCTTGAATCTGATAGCATTGATGATGTCCGTCCAATAGGTACTTCTTGTCAGGTCTCTTCATGAGAAAGAGTGTCCTAAGAGTTTGAATAGAATACAATACATAGATGAGGATCATTGGCAAGGCTATGGGGTGAAACCAACAAATAAATCATGATTAACCCACTATGTAGAGGATTGCATCCCATGTAGTGTTGGTCATGTCGACACCAAGAACTCCACCAAGGACAAGAATATGAATATAGGATCTCACTCGGGGACTCTCAGAGGGATTCCAACAACACTATCTATGAATTACTATGGATGGGATCATTGTCCTGAGGGTAAAAAATGATTGCATACTAACCCTCATGGAAAAGATAAAGGTAACAAACCCTAACAAAATGTTTCCAAGATATAGAGTACAAGGGCTCAAAGACATGTATAAAATAGTACACAGTGTGTAGTAGGGGTCACACTCCATGTCCCTTAAACCTGGGTCTTGGCCATGTAAATGACTCATATCGTCAGACTGTGTCCATGTAGTAGTACACACCATGTATGTATCCCATTTACTCTAACCATGTGCTAGTACACTTCACCATCCTATGCATTTCTTCACAAGTACCAGTACACAACATAGCCTGTGAACATATTCACATATAAATAGCCCGTGTGATTCCTGAGTACATGTTGAGTGACCCAAGTGATACCACAAGATATGTGATATGGGTCACATTCCATGTGATATTTAACTTCCTATGGAAACCCTAACCACATCTCATGTGGCCCCACACAACGTATAGATCTAGATTAAACATTGTGTTGTTCATGATTTTTCAGAATCCCATATCTACTCCCACATTTGATCCAATGCCTCCAGATTTTGATATGGTGATCGTTTCACCATGAGATTGAAGATCCCAACTCATCTATTCCTTTTTATCTATGAAGAATTAATTACTCCATAAAATCTTCTCAAAAAATGAATCAAATTGACATTCTTTATTGTGTGTTGAATAACGGTAAATTGGGTGTCCTCTGTCATCAAAATTGCTTTATCTCCATCATCACACCTCTGTCAGGCTATTCCAATCTATGATCTGTGATATTGGATCGTTGCACCAAGAAATGGGTGTGAAATGATCGATTGATCGAGAATGCTCATGATGAACGATGAACGGGGCAAGAAAAGAACAAGAACATATTGGACTGACAAACATTGATCAATGTTCTTGTTTATCATGATCCATCTTTATTAGAATGAAAATATGAATAATAAAATAAAAAATATATTCTCCCATCAAAACCTCATTAAATAAACTCATCCCATATAATGATCAATCCACAGATCAATATTTTCATTGATTGATTCATTTCCATTGTATAAATTAATTACAGGGAAGAATAAAATAAAAATACATGCCCTGCCTTGATTCAAATCGATCAGTTATGAAGAATGGGGTTGGGTCATGGTTTTTCGTGAGATCCTTTGAATCTTCTTTGCATCGGTCATTGATCGAATATCTTCTCATCATTCGTCTTAGAGGATTCACTGAAGCTATCTCCCATGGCTCTCCAACGGTTCCAGGGTTGTACAGATAACCCTATTCTTTCTCCATAATAGTCTATTTAAAATCCATCAATCACTGCATCAACAAAAATGAAATAAAATAATTTATTAAATTATTTTTTCCATTTCCACGCCTATGATGACTTCTTTACAAATGACCCAGACCGACTAATGTTAAGTCATTCTTAGGGTAAACCTCGCATTCTGAACTCAACTATACCATCAAATTTCTGATTAGGGTACCCGTTTAGAAGTTATTACACTTTTTCATGAAAACTGTGCATGCATGCTATTTAATATATTTCAAACATTTATTGTAGGAACAACGGCCTCATAATCACACAGTGTCTTAGTGCCTGGTCTCAAAAATAATCTATATTGTATCCAAAATAATAGTGCATGGAAAACCTTAGGCATTATAGTATGCCACCACTAATGAAAATTAAAACAATATCTAATTAATATAATGTGTATGTAGTTGTATAAAGAACTAATTACAATGCATAAGTAAATAGTTATCACATTATCAATTAATCCATATTTAACTATATGAACCTTTGGGTTCCCGTAGACACTCATACCTCAATCCCCACTTCAACTTAGGTCAGAGGCTGAAGTTTGTCTGAGGGATATCATATCATATAATTACATTGTTATAATTCAATACCAAATCTGAAATAATTTAGAGCCTAAAGTATGTCGGAGGAATATCATATCTCATAATTCCATTGATATCATTATTTAATTCATATTTTTATTTACATGTTACCATTCATACATCACACAATAGAATCTCGATGTTTCTATTCTTTAATTCACAACTAAATGATCGTTTTACCATTCATACCTTACACATTAGAATAATCTTGTTCACATTCTCTATTTCAAAACTAAATTTCCCTGGTACCATTCATACCTTACACATTATAATGACCACGTTCCCGTTATTTAATTCACAATTAAATAACCATGTTACCATTCATAACACATAATTAATTCAACAATTAATTATCCACATTAATTCCATTACTAATTCCAAAATTAGTTAAACATAACAATTCCATTAGTTAATTCAAAATTTAACTAATAAAATAAATAACATTAATTAATTCAAAAAATAATTATTCACATAAAATAAATTAATTAAATCTATAATTAATTAATCATTTAAATTCGATTAGAAAATTCAACAATTAATCAACCACACCAATTTTATTATTAATTCAATAATTATTTTATCACATAAATCCCCTTAATTAATTTTCTAATTAATTGAGTACGTAAATCCCATTAATTAATTTTTCAATTAATTAATCATGTCCACAAACTAAAAAGCACATAATTAATTCCATAATTAATTATCTCAATCACAATCTCAATAGATCATAATTATTTCCACAATTAAATATCTAAATCCTAAAATCTTATTATATAATAATTAATTCTGCAATTAATTATCTCAGTCTATAATTCCCAAAATCCCCAATTTTTGATCTCCTCAACTAATTAATTCCAAAAATTAATTAATTAAATTACAAAAATAGTTTATAAAAATCTAATATAAATTATAAGATAACATAAATGTAAATTAAATAAATAATTTGAGATTTGAATTATAGACAACCTTCCTCAATTATTTGACGAACGATCACCAAATAGAAATATAAAAAAATTGAGCAGCAAAATTATATAGAATGAGATTCAAATTTAAAACCCTAAATCAAGTTCAAATCATTCAAGATCTCTTAAATATAGATACAGATCTACAATACTAGATCCAGATCCATAAAAACATGTCTATATCCAATCAAAATAGGAATAAAACCCACTTTCTAGAATAGTTTAATAAAGGATAAGGAATAGGAAACCAAGCGAGGTAAGATCCTTTGACATAGAGGGGTGAAGATCTTCAATCTAGGCTTAAAATAACAAATTAAAAAGGTTTTTTAGTCTTTTAATCCATATAGGATTCTCCAAAATCATGAAATATTATCTAGGGTTAAATGGGGATCAAATAGAAGTTAAATGGGGGTTTTGGTGATTAAAAATCTAATTTTTTGGGATTTAAAAATTCATGCATGGTTAACTGGGTAGGGGAGAATAGTTTCTCCTAAATGTGTACCTAAATGTGAACTTCTATTATGGGGGTTCATAGTTTCTCATAATAGGGTTTACAGATTGACAAACCATGTGTTATCCATGTAATTCCTCTATATCCAAGGTTGCATGGTTTTCTGGGCAGGGGCGCACGATTAGGGAAAACCATGATCCAACTATACACTATCCTTCTCCCTTAAAATTTTCTCAATTTTTCACCCAAAAACTCCCCAAGGTAAAACCCAACCCATGTACACTGAAACAAGGCAAAAATAAATAACTTAAATTAAGACCATGTCATCTTCATGAAAGGTCAGGATTTTACAATCTCACAACCTTATAAGATCTTATCCTTGACATTCACTCCCAAGAATCTCTATGATTCTGAGTCAAAAATATTAGGACAATGATCCCACATATCTTCTTTCCTTTCCCATGTCTCCTCCCAAACATTCCCATGTTTCCACAAGACACAAACTATATGCATGGTCTTTCCCTGCAACACATTCTAACTGCAATTCAACACACATATTATATTCTCTTCAAAGTAAAAAATCTATCTCAATCCCAGCATCATCCATATCAATCACATTAGAAGGTGTGGGGTGATTCCAAACTGGTTCTAACACTTAGAAAACATCATACATAGAACTGTATCTCTGTGGAAGAGCCAATCGGTACGCCATTGGCCTGATTCTCTCCACCACCTCAAACAGTCCAACAAACATGGGTGCCCACTTTCCCAGTCTATGTATTCTATAGTGATTGTATCTAGGAAACACCCAAATGATTACAATATCAGCCTATATAAACACTAGGTGACATTTATTTCTATCAGCGTATTACTTCTATCTACTTAGGGTCGTATCCATATATTTCTGAATCAACTATACATGCTCTAATGTGTCCTACACGAGACTCGGTCCCAACAACTTAGACTCACTTACCTCCATAGAGACTTGAGGTGGTCTTCATGGACTACTATAAAGAGCCTCATATGGTTCAATCTGTATAGTTTCCCAATAACTATTGGTATGGGTCAACTTCACTAGTGCTAGGTGATTCTCCAAAGACCCACCGATGTTTAGAACACAAGCTCACAACATATTCTCAAGCACTTGTATAGTATGATCGGACCACCCATATGTCAGTGGGTGGAAATTCATACTCAATAAAACCTACATACCAAGAAACTTCTGCAATACCTATAATAATTGTGAAGTAAAACACAAGTTTCAGTCTGAAACAATATTCTGTGGTGCCTCATGCAGATAGACTATCACTGAAACATACAAATATCCCAACTGCTCCACTGATAAAGTCTCCCATATATTCTAGAAATTCACTACCTTTTTTATTCTATCCACAATAACCCAAATAGAATTATTCTTCTAAGGCATCCACAGGAGAACCACCACAAATTCCATCATCACTTTGTTCCACTTCTATTCTATAGTTTCCAATGACTGTAGTAAACCTATATGTCATTAATGCTAGACCTTCACCTACTGATAGGTGTATCATCGTGTCACAAACCATACTATTTTCTTTTTCATTTCCAACCATCAAAACTATCTTTGTAGTTCATGGTGCATTTTGGTCACACCTTGATGTACCGCCCACTTCGAGGCAAGAAACTCACACATCATCTTGTCTCACGTTCTATTAGGTACGGCAACCAGATTCCGGACATATATGACCTCATCCTCATCTATGCTCCAATCAGAAAGTGACTCCCCACCTTCAAGGTTTTCCCTCAAGGTAAAACATTATAAATCCACATACATTATATCATAGATCTATCTCAAAAATTTAAACTCCAATGAAACTATTATGAGATTCATCTATTCCTGACGCTCCTAAACCACAATGTGTATCTCATCTAGTAAATCCATCATCTTCCACTCAGCACTAGACTCCTGAACCACCTGATTTTGAGTCATCCTACTCAAAGAATAATCATCGATGTTCCCCTTTCCATGCGTATATGATGGCTCAAAATTGAATGGTTGCATATACTCAACCCATATCTGTTATCGACGATTCAACTCTCACTATGAAAATATGCACTTTAATCTCTTATGGTCAATATACATAGTAAAAATGTTTTCCAATAGATAATATCCCCAACACTTTAAAACATAACCATTATAGGCAACTTGAGGTCATATGTAGGGTTGTTCGGTTCATGGGGCCTGAACTCCAAGGACCCATAAACCGAAAATTGATATCCTTGCATCAACGCAACTCCAATTACAATCCTAGAATTGTCACAATACACTATGTACTTATCACCTTGCTTAGGTAGGATCAGTATTGTTACTGATGCCAAAAAATTATTCAACTCCTAGAAATAATTATATCAATCTTATGACCAAAAAACATTATCCCATTTTTGGTCAAGCCTGTCTGTAATGTTTCCAATTGGTATATTTCCTGAATAAACCTCTAATAATATTCAGAAAATACTAGAAATCTATGGATATCAAACAGGCTCTTGGGATTCTCTCAAGAAACCACTATCTGAACCTTCTCAAGATTTACCAACACACATTCTTCCGAGATGAGGCTACCCAAGAAGTGTACCTGATTGATCCAAAAAAATTTAATTAGATATCTTGATGTATAGCCAATTCTGTCTTAGTGAACTTATGATGATATCAATATGTTGGTCACAATAATAATGTGTCATGGAGTTCACCAAGATGTCTTAAACAAACCCTACCACAAACTGATCTAGGTACAGATTAAATATTTTGTTCATTAAGTCCATAAACATTACTGGTGTGTTCGTCAAACCAAGAAATATTAAGTTGAAATAATATAGTCAATACCTTCTTCTAAATTCATCCCTTGGTATATCAGAAGTATGAACTCTCAGTTTATGATACCCTAATCTGAAGTCAATCTTTGAGAAAACACATGCTCCTCTCAATGGGTCAAATAGGTCATCGATACGGGGGAGAGGATATTGGTTCTTCACAGCCATCTAGTTCAACTTTCGATAATCAACACATAAACATAAACTCCTATCATCATTCATTGAAAACAACACTAGTGAACCCTATGGAGACATACTCAGATAAATAAATACCTTGTCCTCTAACTCCTCCAGCCGAGTCTTGAGCTCTTTAATATCTTTCGGTTCAACTCTATATGGTGGAATAGAAATCATATCTTCCTGCGGTATGAGCTCAATGCTAAATTCCACACCTCTATCATATATAATCGTTGATAAATATTAAGTAAACACATCCAAAAACATATCCACTAAGTGTGGAAAGACACCTCATTTTACACCTCCATCCTCTAGAAATAAACTCAAAACCTGGGTTGTTATCTGTCCTATTTGATGAGCAATTGGACCTACTAGGAACACCTCGATATCCCACTCTCCACAGTGAATATATGTGTAACCCTTATGAGATGTAATGGTCACTCCCTTTTGGTAAAAATTAATGTGGGGAAAATATGATGCTAACCAGTCCAAACCCATAATTATTCCAAAGCTTGACATGTCTATGATATAAAGATCCCATAGAAATCGATACTACTCGACCTCAAGACAACACCCCTTGCACAAAAAAATGTCTCTTGACCGAACTCCATGAGGTGTGTTTGTCGTCAAGACCCCACTCATGAACTCCATCAACTATCTCAAACCATTAACATGTTTTGTAGAAATAATGGAATGATAGGCACCAATATAAAATAAGGCACTATATATCATATAATCTATAAAAATAGTATCTCTCACTGTCAATGGTCCAGCCTTGATATCCACAAGTGTGTGGTGAATAGAATTCAAAGGTCTTACCCCACTTCCATGTGATGTAGTCTAAGTCCCATGTGCTTCACTACTCTACTAATATGAGCGCTCATACCCTGATGCTCCACATACAATACCTTTACCACCTTGTCCAATAGAACTCCAGATGCAAGACTGATATGGTGTATAATATCCTCTTCCTACACTCTGATTCTAACTAGCTATACCCTTACTACTCATCTATCACTGGCTCTTGTAGACCTTTTATAGATGTCCCATATTTCTGCAAGACTGTAACTATATTATGGTTGAGGTAGCTATATTAAAAAGCTTCCTAATCTACTACACTGGTGATAGATCACTCTATTAAGTTCCTATGAAAATGATTCCTCTTTTTAGGTACTCGGTTTCCCACTGCCTTGGTTGATGTTTTCATAGAAATGCTTCCTACTCTCAGAAGTCGTACCTTATAATCATCTAAATGGAACCACCTTTCTTACACTATAAGCCTCTTCAGGTTACTCATATCTATGAGATTCTTATCCACCACCTATGCAAACTCCTTTAACTGAAAATGGTTAACTTGGTACTTAATCTCACATTTAATCCCATCCTAAAATGTATCATTGTAGTTATCTCATCCACTGCCAATGCTGGAGAAAAGTGTTGCAAATGTGTAAAGTGTACAGCATAGTCTATCACATTAATACTCCCCCAAGTCAACCTCATGAACTTAGCTACTCTCTCGTACCTCAGTATCTCTGGATAGATGTTCTGTAGAAACTCATCTAACAATTCCTTCCATAACATACCATTAGCCAATACAGTCCTTTCCTAAACATATAACCAGTGATTCACTAATCCTCATATCATGTAAGTAGCCAACATGACCATCCAATCTACAGGAGACTCAAAGTAGTCAATCAAAGTCTCGAGGGACTCAACCCAGAAATCATCTCTCTTAGGTCCACCCTCTCCAATCAAAGTAAGAGGGTGTTGAATTTGTAACTCCATTTTTAGAACAAGCATACTCTTTACAACCCACTATGGGTCTCTTCCCTTGAATTTCATGAAGTGGGAAATGTTCTCTTGGTACTGCTCCATAAATTCCTCACCTGACACAATCGGTGCCTTAGTTCCTACTACTAGTAGATCATCTCTAGCCATATCCTCATGTTATCCTCTTAATAAGCGTCGTCATAGAGAAATATATATACCATTAAAAATAGGTACCTTAGGACACCGTTTAAAAAATTAACACATTTAAGGTAAAATACAATATTACACAACTAGTCATTTCCCCAAACCCTACCACATATTCAAAAATGAGGTGTCATCACTACCCTTAATAATCATACTCTTTGGTTCTAGATTACAAGGGTAAACACATTCTAATTATTCAAGTTTCTCATTTAGACACCCATTAATTCTCATCTTACATCATTCTACAATCTTTCTCAATTTCATTTTAGGTGAAATTTTCATTTCAATTTCACAAGCAAGGAAAAATAGTTCAAGTCCAATAACTTACCCATAACCCATTTTTCTATGTGTGAATAAAAATTTGCATGTCACAATAAGCCTATATTCCTAGAATGATTCATGTAACTCAAATCATGTTCCATACTGGTCCACGAGTCAAAAAATTGAAAAAATTAACATCAATAATCACAACAAACAACAAGTGTGTCACCCAAGTTGAAATAATATTCAATGGTAACAGCAAATTGGAATAACAACAATCCCACCCTGGGTACTTGTGTTCTCCCCCATACATGGGTTAGCTACTCCCATGCATGATATCATAACCAAGGCCCAAATATTTCTAGTTTCATGTGTACCTTTACCAAATAGAAATAAAAAATAAAAAATAAAAGAAAAATGGACTCTGATACAACTTTGTAATGTCCTGACCCAGGTCCCACACATCGATGCCTCGAGTCGGTATGTCACATGACCCCAGGTGTGCATCCTTGTATACTAGAGGATACCTATTAGTAGTGAGGGTCTAAAATATCGATAATGGGGAGACTATACCCCATTATATCAGATTAAATACACTTGAATAAAATAGGAAACAATAACTAAATAACATGTAATCATAATCTGAAGTAACCGGTACCAAGAGATGGATGAAAGTTGAAATATAATATCAAAACTAAAGAAGAAAATATTCCATGCCAATGTACCTATCAAGTGACTAAAATTAAACAAAAAATTAATACACTAATGACACCTATAATTGGGTCCCGAACCATTTCTAGTTCCCTCATCCATGTTCTATCCCATATCATCCATATAACAATGATATTTTTCCATTAACGTATCTAGAAAACATAGAATCTATTTGGGTACCAATTAGGCAGCCCGAGTAGGGTGTGAGTACAACTCAGTAGGCCACTACCAATGGTGTATAAAACAATATATTGTTAGTACAAATTTTATGGAAATGTATAAATACATAATTACAATTCATAAGTAAATTGTTATCACATTATCAATTAGCCATTATTTAACAACATAAAACCTAGAACTCTCATAGACACTCGTACCTTAATGCTTTCTTTGGGTCATTCTGAACCCTAAAGTATGTCTAATGGATTTCATATATCATAATTACATTTTTATCATTCAATACCTACTTTTTCTCATATCGGTTCTTGATGTTTGTCTGATGAATATCTTATCTCATAATGTCTTCTATACCATTATCTAATTCATACTTGAATTCCCATGTTACCATTCATACAACACAAAAAAGAATGACCATGTTCCCATTATTTAATTCCTAGCTAAATAACCATGTTACCATTCATACCTTACACATTATAATGATCATGTTCAAATTATTTATTTCACAACTAAATAACCATGTTACCATTCATAAATTACACATTAGAATGAACATGTTCCCATTATTTGATTCTAAACTATATTTCCATGTTAGCATTCATAACACATAATTAATTCAATAGTTAAACATCCAAATAAATTCCATTACTATTTAATCAATTATTTAAACACAAAGATTACATTATTTAATTCAATAATTTACTAATCACATAAATAACATTAATTAATTCAAAAATTAATTTACCACATCATGTAAATTAATTAATTCTATAATTAATTAATAACATAAATTATATTAGTAAATTAAATAATTAACTAAACCCACAAATTTCATTACTAATTAAACTATTATTTGTCACATACATACCATTAATTAATTCCCTAGTTACTTGAGTACTTTAATAAAATTAAATAATTCATTTATTAATTAATCAATATCCACAAAATCAAAATTCCATAATTAATTCCACTATTAATTATCTCAATCACAAGCTCAATATATCATAATTAATCAAAAAATAAAATATTTTAGTCCTCAAATCTCAATATCTCAGAATTAATTCTACATTTAATTATCTCAATCTATAATTTCCAAAATACCCAATTTCACATTCCTTAATTAATTAATTTACCAAATTAATTAATTTAGTCAAGAACAAAATTTCAAAAAATCTAATAGAAATTATAAAATAACATATACATAATTTAAATAAAGACTTTGTGATTTGGATTATAGACTAACTAACTCAATTTTTTGACAAGCAGTCGTCCAATAGAAATCCCCAAAATTTGAGCAACACAAGACATAGAACAAGATCTGAATCTAAAACACTAAATCAAGATTGAACAAATAAATATCTCTTAAATCTATATATATATATATATCTACAATAATATATCTAGATCAAAAAAACAAGGTATATATCTAATCAAAATAAGAATAACAAACCCCATCTAAAATAGGAGATGAAGTGAGAAGGAATGAGAAACCAAGTGATATGAGATCCTATTACTAAGAAGGGTGCATATATTTGATATAGTCTTTGAATCCTAAATAATAGAGGTCATCAAGACTTTTAATCCATTTATGAGGCTCCAAAATCATGAAATATCATCTAGAGACGAATTGGGGTTGAATAAAAGTTAAAATGAGGGTTTGAGTGATTAAAAATATAATTTTTGGGTTATTTAAATGGTCGTGAATGGTTAGATGGGAAGGGGTGCATGGTTTACCCTAACTGTGAGACTAACCATGTGCCTCAATTATGGGGGTGCACAGTTTCTCTTAAGAGGGTGAATGGTTTTAAATACCATGCGCTAACTGTGAAATTCCTCTGTCCAGTGTTGCACAGTTTGATGGGTTGGGGCACTTGGTTAGAGAAAACCATGTGCCAACCATGAATTTCTCTTCTATCTTACAATTTTCTCAAATTTTCTCCCAAAAACACCCCATGGTAAAACATAACCTACGTATTCTCAAACACAAAAAAAATAAATACCTGGAATTAATCTCGAGTCATCTTCAGGCAATGTCGGGATCTTACACAAACAATTTCGTTTACTCTCTTGAAGTATTCATCAATGGATTCTTCATCTCTAATTGTTATGTCTTCATACATACTATTCCAAATTTCTATCTTTTATTCCTTCACTTTAGTAATACCATTGAATATACTTTCCATATTATCCCATATACTCTTTGAAGTTTTGAAACCCATCACCTTCGTATAACCATTTTCTGATAAGGACATAAGAATATAATTTCCCGCCTTTCATCAACTTCTATATTTATTTTATTAATAAACAACAATGGAGAATCTTTTATAATAGTTGTAAAACCAATTGTAGTAGTATAAACAACTTCTAGTCCAATATATAGGAGATAAAGAATTATTTAATTTTTCCATCCATAATAATTTTTTCCATAAAATGTTGGAATTCCTCTAATATTGATAGAATTGATATTATCCATGATAATGATTAAATAAGGGAACCTTCCTTATGATAACAATTAATGTTTCAAAGGATTAAATAACAACTTAGAATGGGGTTGAATCAGTTGGTCACTTTTATAAGTAGCAATACTTTTAAAAAACATATCCCTTGAAAACTGTTAAAGTTTATATCCTTATTTTCAATTAGTAAATACCCATGCATGAAAATATAGGAAATCAAGTAAATCACGTAAGATTTAAAAGGTTTTCCCTCGGTGTGAGAACCTATATCCTTTACATAGACACTTCTATGGGTCTAGCTAAATTCTCTATAATGAATAACTGAATACAACTCATGCCAACTCCCACTAGATAGCTTCTATGTATCAGTAGAAATTATTAAACTAACTCCCATCACCATAAAAAATTTATTACAAACAATTGAGCCAAAATAAAATAATAAAGACTTTCTTGAAACATCTCCACAAATTCTCTCTCTGGAATCCTCAGTCTGATGTGGCAAGGCCTTATTCTCTCAATCCGATGGGGATTGGTACAATGGACATAGTCTGATGAAATTAGTTTAATGGAAACATTACGATGAAATAATTCCCAATATATATTACTCAAACTCTTCTCAAATTCTCAGTCAGATATTCCTTAGTCCGGTAAACAAAACATTAAGATGTCCAACCTTATAATGAGTTCTCAGTCCAAAAAGATAACTTTGACTTGAATTGTACAGTTCTTCACCATTTCCAATCCCATAAAAAAGATGTGAAGTAAGAATGTATTGTGATTCCATTAATAGGAATCCCAGATAGAAAAAGGTAGGAAACTGGAAAACTTTTCCAACTTAAATAAATTCAAAAACATCAAGATCTACGTATATTTGAATTTGAATTTTGACAACTTAAACTCTTCAAAAATATGTTGAAGTCGTATTGAGTCTTATCTGTAATTATTATTATCAGACTTCCTAAATTTTCTTCGGTATGATGGAACATCAGTATCTCATTATGATGTAACATAATTAGATCATTAGGATAAAAATTCCTCAACTAATTATAGTGGAACTTCCTCATCTCAATCTAAATTTAATTTCCTCATCATAGTTAGTCTGGTTGAATATTTTCCCAGAGTTATTCTAATTGACATTTTTTCTCAAAGTCAATCTTGATTGAATTTCCTTCTCAAAGTCATTATAATTGACTTTCCCCCTCAGAGTTAGTCTGATTGAATTTCCTCCTCATATTTAGTCGGATTGAACATCCTTAGCATTAGTCCGATAGAATCCTCATAACGATGGAATTCTCATTACGATGGAAACTGCATTCTACAACTTTGAAATTCTTCAAACCTCACTAGCTATAACTCATTCATACTTCTAAAAACATCTGTGCTCGGTACTTCTGGATCTGATGCAAACTTTTTCTTCATTACTATAACTAAGAAAATCTTTATGATTCCTCCATTTCTTCAAAAGATTTTATCATGAGAGTTTTCATGATTTATGATAACTTCAAGATTGGAAACACACCTTCTGACTTACATATGAAATTATTATGACTTCTATTATATTCAAAACCTTGTTTCTTTTCATCCAAAACACAATATGATTGGTTTCACCTATTCTCCCCCTTTTCTTCATAAGTATTGTATCACAATTGTTATAGACAATTTATGACATTTTAAAATTAAAAACTAGAAAATCATTGTCTGACTGAAGGTTAGAATGTTTAAAACATTCTGACTCCTAACATCACTATCTTCATTCAAATTCTTCAACAACATTCTGACTTTATAACCAACAGTATGTCGAATGAAACTTGAACTTCATGATAATGGATCAAAGGCCAATGATTTGTTTGATCAACAACATTGTTATTCTAACAACTTATCCAATCGGTGCTACATTGTTTGATACTTTGTGTTTAGTGCTGCTCAGTCTGATCATCTCTATCCAAAAAAAAACTTTCCATAAAACAAAAATTTTCTCACTATTTATGTTTTGGTTTGACAATTTAGAAACATTCACCAATTTTTCAAAAACCATTATTTTTCAAAAGATTTGTTTTCTACAATTGAAAAACTTTTTAAAAAAACATCACAATGGTTATTCAGTATACCATAGAATTTATAATTTGGATGGAAATCTATGTTGTCATACTTGAATTTTTTTGGTTTGGAAAGAGTTATTTATAGCCTATTTTAGGAAGAAACATTAACAATGAGGTGTAGACGGTGACTTTATAGGATAAATCAAAGAAACAATGGGATATTACCAATATGAACCATTAGAAAAAAAGTAATAGTGGAAAGACTTTCCATATTCCATGAGAGGGAAAACATCTCTAAATGTTATGGAGGGATGGAGATAGAATTAGATGAATTTGAGAGTCAAGGTACATAAGTCTTGTCATAGTAACAAGTTCTATAAATCCCCTTGTAAGAATAAACTGTTCTAGAGACACAAGTAATGTGTGGGAGTATAAGTGCGGTTCGAGAACAAGAATGGTATGGTATTCTTATCACCAAGGATGGTGACTATTAGTTTATAATAATAATCCTACAACATTAAAGGAAGCAGTAAGTGGCACAGATGTTTCCCAGTGAAAAAAATACATCAATTCTAAAATGGATTCCATCTACCAAAATCAAGTCTATATTTTGGTAGATCCTATAATGGATGTAAAACCCATTGTTTACAAGTGGGTATTCAATAAGAAACTAGACATTGAAGGAAAAGTCAGTACCTATAAGGTATGAATATATGTAAATGGATTGAAATATCATCCAGAAATTAACTGAGATAAAACCTTTTCACCAGCTGTAATGTTGAGATCCATCAGGATTATACTTGACATTAAGGCTTTCCGTGACTATGAGATTTGAGAAATGGATGTCAAAATTTCCTTACTTAATGGGAACCATCAGGAAGATGTTGATAAAAAACAACATAAAGGGTTTCTAACTCCAATGGATGATAATATATAAAAATTGAAAAATTATCAATATATGGATTAAATCAATTATCAAGGATATGAAACATTCATTTTTGATGAATCTATAATAGAATTTGGTTTCATAATGAATGAGTGTGATCCTTGTGTCTACAAAAAATTTAGTGGGATTGCATTAATTTTTTTAATAGTATATGTTGATGAAATATTACTTATAGTGAATCAAATACCAGTCTTACAGTTTTTAAATATTTGGTTGAATAAATGCTTCTCTATGAAGGACTTGGGTGAGACATCATATATATTTTGAATCAAGATCTATCATGATAGATCCATGAAGTTTCTCAGCCTAAGTCAATTTACATTCATTGATAAGATGCTTATGATATTTGGTATAGAAAAATCTATGAGGGGATTGCTTCCAATGTCACATGGCATTCATCCTTCCAGGAAAATGTTTCCTTAGATACATGGGGAAATAAATAGAATGGAAAGGATTCCATATGAATGAGTGATTGGTTCATTCATGTATATTATGATATGTTCTAAGATAGATGTTTCCAATACATCAATTGCAGTAAGAAGATATCAAGATGATCCAGTTGACCTCTATTAGATGGCAATCAAGAGTATCTTTAATTATTTGAGGTGTACTGTGGATATGTTCCTAGTTTATGGAGGTTCCTGTCATCAAAAGATATTAATATTATAGTTTTCAAACATATCAAGATGACATGAAGTCACAAACAAGATATATATTCACTTTGAATGGAGGTATTGTGAGCTGGAAGAACTCAAAAAGGGTTATGGTCATAGATTTTACAGTAGAGTCCACGTATATTGTGACTTCTGAGGTAACTAAATAAAAATTATGGATGCAATAAATAATCCAAGATCTTAAATTGGTATTTAATAGTAAATATCCTATTACACACTATTTTGATAATATTTTAGTGGTGTCTCTCGTAAAAGATCCAAGTACACATCAACAGATGAAGCAGGTACTTTGGAAGTATCATCTCTTGAGGGATTTTTTTAAGAGATGTGAGGTTTTAGTGAGGAGTATTTCCAAAGAAGAAAATATATTAATCCCCTTGACTAAAATCTTGACTCACCATAAATATAATTATTATGTGAGTTCAATTGGACAGAAAGTTGTAGGTAGTTGGATCTAGCCCTCATGGATGTTTCTTAGAGTTGGTGTCCTGGGATTAGCTATTTGTACTTTAATTACATGTATATTAGATATATTGAATAATAATAGTACATATTATTAGATATTGTCCATTGTTCTATAAGACTCTAATGTAATAGTGTCCTAAGGTATATGTCACATTGATATGGTCATATCAGTTCTCTATTATATTAGGAACCTTGAAGTGTTATGATGATATACATAAAGAATGTTCTTCTATTGGATAATATACTATGATGGGACACATAGTTTATAGACTGTTAAGTGAGAGCACTCATAAGATGATGAGTCTTAGTATCATGAAGTTCTCACTTAGTAATCACGAATATGGGAGATTATGAGAAAGATTCACTAGTAGGATTTCCACATGTTTTGGTGTCATCAAAAATTCCTATATGCGATCATGTGTAATGGTACATGGACTTTAAAATTATCATTAATGGATTTTATAACTCATTCACTTATATATTATTATGAAAACCATGACAACATATATTCATGGTATGTTAGGTCACATTGTTCTTGTCATGACTCACAAGTCATTAATGAATAAGATAAAGAAGGATTTATCCCTTCTATATTTATGGAAGGTGATATCTCATCCATTTGATTGAAATAGAACTATTGAATTAAATTCCATGTACATGGTGTGACGATGTGTTTATTTTAGATATTTAATGAAATATGTACCAAGAAAATAGGTTGGTGACATAGATGTGCAATCTTCTTGATGAGATATTATGATTAAGGGATTATATTAAATAGTGAGTGTTCATTTTTTCTTTTCATCATTTAAAAATTAAGTTATTTCTATTGGGTTCCTTGACTCATTTCGAGATAATAATTTTGGACTTTAGGCAAGCACTCTTGATGATAATTATAAATAATCCTAGATGGTCAAACACTATGTGTTTATAATGATGTTGATTAAGTACAATTTGAATTTAATTGATTGAATAGATATTATTCTCAAGACTGAGGTATAATTTTATTCATGTATTATTGATCAAAAATATATATTGATTAATGAAATATTTAAATTAAATATTTATTTAGGTGTTTAATAAATAAAATAATATTTTGAATAGACCAAGACCATGTCTAATAAATAATATTAATTAAAAAGATGGTTTGATAATATTTTTTGATGCTCAAGTTGGAGCGCACCATTGAATAATAATAAGAATATTATTATTATGTGGAATGAGGTTTATTAAAGGTTTTTGTATTTTTTAAGGGCAATAATGCAATAAAAAAATATCTTAACCTATAATCTATCCCAATAAATAGCCTGTTATGGTTATTATGAAGGTAATTGAAAATAGATAATGTTTCAAATAATGAATTTTCTTTTAACTCCTCTATCTCTCGCCCTCTCAATAAAAATAAATGTTGGTGAGATTTTTTCAAGATTAAAGATTGAGTGATCAGGAATGATCACATGACATTTTATTCGCCACACTAGAACATAGAGATCGTTTAACATTTATCAGATATCAATGGAGCATGTGTGGATTTTCGTTAGATGGATTCTATTCTTGGATCCACATATCCCAATGAAGAAAATTTGAAAGGGTATTTTCATATGATTAACATCATTAATGAAGAAATATTCCTATGATAAGGTAATCATTTTTTATGACATTAAATAAATTAATTAAAAATTTGATGTTCAATATCATCACTCTTGGTTTTGAGAATATAAACAATAAAAGAAATTTTAATATATTTCCCACCAACACATGCTTTCACTAGTCCTAAAACCATCATAAGGTTCCACTTTTCGTGATCCTTTGGCAGTATGGATAGATCCAAGAGGTGATGTGGGAGCCGAAGTCCAATGTTCGAGCACATTGGATATAGATTAGTATATACACCCAATTACAAGAAGTATTCTCACTAGTCTCAAGGACATATATTGATTACTTTGGTTATATTGAAATTCCATTCAACATGGTGTTAAAACAAGTACAGTCGGGGGTTGTAGTAGCTTGGTTAACGCAAAACCACTCGTTATGTGATTTTAGATTTTATGATTTATTTTTCATTTATTATTATCACTGAATACACTACTTAAACATGCTCACACTTGTTAAGGATGAATTAGTGTCCTCCTACTGAATTTTATTACTCACACCTTGCATAAAACTGTTGATTCACATTCATAATTTATGTTTAGGGATTTGGATTAGGAAAAGGGACATGTGGCTGATGGTTGAGAAAATGAGAATGGAGATGGTAGTATATCGAGATGGACTCTGGAGGACCCTGATGTTTGATTTATTTATTTATCTGCCTTTTATTTCTCTAGTTTGGATTTCCACTTTTGAATCCCATTTATTATTGTATGACATGTGTCTCATCTTTTTGTTTCCACATAATTACTCTAGTTTATATTATATTGTTTATTATGTATTATTTGTATCATGACATGATACTATGGGTATAGTCTACCCACTGATGGAATTAGACCCTCACTGATAGTCAGAAAACTCTTGTGTGCGTGGAGGCATACATGAGGTCTTGTAGCACTCTGGTTCGAACCTGACATTTTAGGTGAAGGCATTACAAAAACCATTAAAAAAAGACACCATACTACAAAAAATACTGTTCTTAGTAGTGGTTTTTTCTCCTATTGGAAGTAGTTTAAACCTTTTCTTAATTATTTAGTGGTGGTTACTAAAATATCCATGTATTTCATGTTCTCTAGTCATTTCACAGTAGTTTTATTCATTTAGTGCTGGTTTCTTATGTGATTTTTTTTGAGAATTTAGAAATGATTTTCATTTTATTTAATGGTGATTTTTTAAAAAAAACATGAAAATAAAATATATAAGATGAACCTTAAAACTGATAAATATGTCAATGGATGTTAGGTTTATTGGTAGTTAATATTAACCACTGTTAATTATGATTCAAATTCAATTTTTAACAGTGGTTCTTAAAAAGCACCTCTCAATATTTTTAAAAAAATATACTTTTTAAAAATATTAAATAAAAAAATATAAATATAAAAACTTTGATATGTAATAAACTAAATCATAAATGGACAATAAAACCATCATACATACATCATTCAAGATACATCCATAGTTATATACATATACATTCCTATTCATCATAACCTCAGTCAACCGATTACCTCAATCAACCCATACCTCAATTATCAATATATACATATAAAATATGTCCAAAAATAACCCATGCCAAATATATTCGGACCCCATGACATGTGTTTCATCCTTCTACCTCCACATCACCTCATAAATTAAATCATACCACATAATCTCATCAATTGTAATAAAAAATATAGAAATTAAAACTAAACATAATAAATCAGAATTACAATAGAATCATTGACAAAATTTAAGCATACCAAAGAAACTAAGAACCATCACCACTTCCTTATAAATAATATCTTGAATTTAATGGTAAACCTCTTTCCTTTGGTTAACATCAATCACCTACAATAAAAACCATAATATTTAAGAAAAAAAATGCAAAAGTGAAAAGAAATGGAATATATTTATAATGTTGCCCATAAAATTTGTTATTTTTTAATCAAACAGAAGACATTTTAACATAAAAAAAATAATATACCATGAAAAAATCCTTTAAAAGACAAATTTTCCTATTTAAAATTGGATTCAATACTTGAAACTAAAAAGGGATAAGTATATAAAATTTTTATTTATTTTTAAATCGATGTGCAATGTGCTTAAATTTTACTTAATATTATTTTTAAAAAAAATTGATATAAAAGAATATTATATATTTAAAACCTAAATCAATGGTGGTTGTTCCATGTTTTCATGTCAATATGGGAGATTTTTCTAGGTTTTTTACCATTACACGCATGTTTTAGTGTTTTAAAACACTAAAAATGTTTTTATGGGAATACTAGGAAAACCATATATCTAAATGATGTGTTGTTAATTCATACATTTCAAAAACCATTCTATAGTCATTATCCTCTAATTTCATTACAATCCGATGATGTCTTCCAAGTCTTAACCCCCCGAGGAACACTTTTAAAGGCTTCAATACCTTTAAAAACTATTTACTAAACCATTATGACCACACTGCATGTCAAATTGATGTGTTTTCTACACATAAAAAAATCATAATGGTGTTTTTACCTTGATTTCACATCAATTTGAAGTAGTTTTCTATTGTTTTGATTGTTACCTACATGTTTATGTGTTTTAAAACACTAAAAACCTATTTACCGGCATCCTAGGAAAAACATAACTTTAAATGACATTACTTCGAATATTAAATTTCAAAAATATATATATGGACATTTCCCTCTGATTTTATGGTAATCTGATGATGTTTACCTAGTTTTGACCCCCCAATACAAATTTTTAAAGGCTTCGATACATTTAAAAACTATTTATCAGTCCATTTTGACCACAAAACACACCAGATTGACATGTTTTCTACAATTACATGTCTAAAATAACTTAATGGTGGTTTTACCATGATTTCACATCAATCTGTAGTCTTTTTCTATGGTTTCGACTATTACACGCGTATTTTAGTTTTTTAAAACACTAAAAAAAATTATAGGAATCATAGGAAAACCGTAAGTAAAAATTATATGTCCTCAATTATTAAATTTTAAAAAATAAATATTTTTTCATTTTACTATTATTTCATAGAAATTAGATGATGTTTTATTGGTTTTGACTGCCTGATGCATGTTTTTAAATGCTTCAATACATATAAAAACTATTTACCGATCCATTCTGATCACACTACACGTTATATTGATGTTTTTTCTATGTGTAAACATTAAAAATAACTAAAATATACATGTACCATGATTTCATGTCAATTCGAGGTCTTTATCTATGGTTTTGACCATTACATGCTTGTTTTAGTGTTTTAAAACACTAAAAACATGTTTACAGGTATCCTAGGAAAACTATAACTTGAAATTATGTGTCGTTAGTTCTTAAATTTCAAAAATCAATAGATAGTTGTTTTACTTTGATATCATGGTAATTAGATGATTTTTTTCTAGTTTTGACCGTCCATCACATGTTTTCAAAGGCTTCGATACCTTTAAAAAACTATTTATTAAGCCATTCTGACCACACCACTTATCAGATTGACATGTTGTCAATGTGTATATATCAAAAAGAACTCAACAGTGGTTTTCCCATGATTTCATGTCAATATGGATTAATTTTCTATGGTTTTTACCATTACTCACACATTTATGTGTTTTAAAAAACTAAAAAAACATTTAAATACATCCCTGGAAAACCATAACATAAAATGATGTTATATCGGTTCCTAAATTTCAAAAATAAATCTATGGTATTTTTTCTATGATTTCAAGGAAATATGACAACATTTTTCTAGTTTTGACACACTGAAACATGTATTTAAAGGCTTCAGTACCTTTTAAAACTATTTACCAATCCATTCTGAGCACACATCACATCAAATTGACATTACACATACACTTCAAAAATATAAAAATGGTGGTTGTCCCATGATTTGATATAAATCAGATGTTTTTTCTATGGCTTTGAATGTTGCATGTTTTAGTGTATTAAAATACTAAAAATGAATCTATGGGATTCCTAATAAAACCATAACTCAAAATGAAATCTCATCTATTAATAGATTATAAAATCCACCTATGGTTATTGAATTATGATTTCATGGTAGTCGAATGATTTCTTTCTTGGTTTTGAACCCCCACTACATGTTTTTAAAGACTTTGTTACCTTTAAAAACTGCTTACTAAGCCATTCCAACTATATCACACATCATATTGATGTTTTGTTAGTGATTACATGTCAAAAATAAAAAATTTGTATATTTATCCTGATTTCACATTAATATGAGGACATTTTCACTTTTTTTGAATGTTAAACACACATTTTAGTGTTTTAAAACACAAAAAACACATTTCCAGGCATCCCGGGAAAATAATAACTCAGAATGATGTGCTTTTGGTTCCAAAATTTTAAAAATAAATCTATGGTTGTTTTAATTTTATTTCATAGAAATATATTGACGTTTTCCTAGTTTTGACCCCCATATACATGTTTTTTAAGGATTCAATATCTTTAAAAATCGATTACCGAGTCATTCCGACCACACCACATGTTAGACTGATGTGTTGTCTATGCGTAAATGTCAAAAATTACTCAATATTTAATTTAGCATGATTTGACATCAATATAAGTTATTTTTATATGGTTTTCCTCATTATATTCTTGTTTTAATATTTTAAAACTCTAAAAATGTGTTTACATGCATCACAGGAAAACCATAAAACATAATGACATGTTATCAGTTCCTACATTTCAAAAATTAATCTATAGTCATTTTTATATAATTTCATTGGAATCTGACAATGTTTTCCTAGTTTTGACCATCTAACACACATTTCTAAATGCTTTGGGACCTTTAAAAATATTTTTCCATCCATTCTGGCCACACTGCATATCAGATTGATGTGTAATCAATGAATACCCATCATGAATTACTAAAAAATGGTTTTTTTTCATGACTTCATTTCAATCTGAGGTCTTTTTCTATTGTTTTGATTGTTATATGCATGTTTATGTGGTTTAAAACACTAAAAACCCACATATGAACATTCTAAAAAAATTGTAACATATAATTACATATTGTCGAGTCCTACATTTCAAAAATCAATAAATTTTTTTTCCTATCTGTTTTTATGGAAATAAGATGAAATTTTCCTAGTTGTGACACCCGAACACACATTTTTAAACTGTTTGATGCCTTTAAAATTTATTTAATAATTCATTCCAACCACACCACACACCGGAATGATTTTTTGTCTATGGTTATGTGTCAAAAATAATTCAATGGGGGTTTTCTTATGATTTCAAGTCAATCAGAGGTTTTTTTTCATTGGTTTGAAATATTTTACACATGTTTTAGTAGTTTAAAACACTAAAAAATGATTTACAGGAATCCCTGGAAAACTGTAAATTGGAATAACATGTTGTTGGTTCCTACATTTCAAAAAAATATCCATGGTTATTTTCCTCTAAATTCATGGAAATCCAACATCATTTTTCTAATTTTGAAACCCTATCATGCATTTTTAAAGGATTTAGTACCTTTAAAAACTATTTACTAAGGAATTTTGACTACACCTCAAGTCTAATTGATATTTTTTATACGATTACATGTCAAAAATAATTCAATGATGGTTTTATCATGATTTCGTGTCAATATGATATCATTTTCTATGGTTTGAACTATTATACACATGGTTTGGTGTTTTAAGACACTAAAAATACATTTACAAGCATCTCAGGTAAACTATAACTCGAAATGATGTGTCACTTATTCATACATTTCAAAAATAAATCCATAGTCATTTTCCTCTGATTTTATGTTGATATAGAATCTAATTCCTATTTTTACCCCCCCCCCCCCTCCCCCCACACAAACATGTTTTTAATGGCTTTGGTACTGTTACAAACTATATACTGTGTCAAAACTGAGAAAATGAGGTTGAATTATTTTCAAACTTAAGGATGATAATATATAATTTGTTTTTTATGTGTTGGAATCAAACACACGTCCATCCAGTGCAAGATGTTGTCAGTATGACTCGAAGTGCATGTTTTCAATATAAAAGTGTAATTTAAGTTTTATTTAAGGAAGATGTATGTGTTATATGAAAATTTGTGAATGATCTATGAAATTTAGAATTTACCTTGATAGGATAAGTTATAAGGCTAGATATTTCCTTGGATATCATTCTAGTAATCCATTGAAATATAAAAACTAAATCACTTTCCAATTTCTCTCACCATTGATCCTATGTTTTCTTATAATAGTGTTGTTCTCACACTTTTCCTTTCAACCATGCAATTTATCTTTGTGATTCCCTATCAATAGTGCTACTCAAAACACCACTAGGTTTAGTAGAAACTGATGATGACTCCCTACCAAAGACAATTGATGGAGTAGGTCCAGAACCCATCCCCTATACATGTATGGGATCCTCCATCCCCTAAACAATTGCAATTTTATTGTTCTGGGGAACTGATGATGATTTTGAAGGGTTCACATCCCATATTTCTTGAATCTGAACCTGTTAATACAAAACAATTATCAATTATTTGTTAAAATATTTGAACTTCATAGTATTATCAAATTAATTAATTTTTTATTACTATGTATTTTTATTTCATTACTATAAAAACATAATATTGAAAAATAAATTCTAACAACAAATTATCCTTAAACCCAATTAATTGGGGTTTCCTAGATGTATCAAACAGTGCTAAATTGGCATCATTTTATTCGTGTATCTATCCCCATTTAATCGGGGTAAAGGATTTTTTGTTATAATATATTTTTCTTTATTAGTTTTTTATAATAATGAAATAACATGATATGATAATGAGAAATACTTACCCTAACATCTCTGGTAGGGTCATTTACAAAACTGACATCAGATTCCCTATGCACTTTAAACCACATCTATGTATGGCCAACAGAGTAACCTAATTCATTATCCTTTATAAAAAATATAAAAAAGTTAGAAAAAAATTGACTTTTAATAAAATGATATAAATAATAATGAATAACATACAAACCAAAATTATTCTTTTTCAAAAAAAACTCTAAGACACACTGATATGAAGAATGAATTATTTCTCATGATTAATAGTATTTTTTTCAATAATTCCTAGAAAAAATAGCATCATTAATAAAAATTATAATTTTATTTTGTTTATGTTTTTACGACACTCTAAATTTTGAAATTACCTCATAAGATGCATCTCTGTTAATATCGATAAAAGAATTCCATTTCACATGAGAAATTCATTCACCCACTTTCTTATACATCTACCATGAGCTCAATGATATTTCATTAAACTCATGTCATAATATTCATTTAAAATCTCACCATTTCTTTCCTAATTTTTTCATAGTGCATGTGCGTGAAATAGAGCCTAGGACATCCAAATGAAAAAACATCTAGAAATAAAAAACATAACATTGTATAAGTATATTACAAAATTATATTCATGTAATGTAAATTAGTTATTAAGGAATATTAAATTTAATTACCTTTAATTAAGTATCAAAAACCTCATTTTTCCATGTTGTAGGAATATGCCTCCAATATTTATAACTAATGGGAATGCTCATTGTATCACAAATAAGCTTCCTAATAATCATCCCATTGATTCTGGAAACATCATCAGTAGGAACCCCAAACTCATCAAATGGAATGATAATATTGAATTCCTTCAGGTCTCATACATATTTCATGTTCATATTTATATATCTTATATTGTTATTTTAATCCATTTGAAAAATGAATTAAACAATTAATGAAATAAATATATTTTTTACAATGACATACATACCAGTAATAGTAACTCACAGATATCCACTAGATGAAGGGATGACCAAATGCTCCATAACTGGAGGTGAATTGGATGGTGGGATACTAAAAACATATGGGGAATGGCTGGCTCGTTGGTAGTCTCATGTACAACTGAATCACTCAGATCCACTAATGCTGACATTAGTTGTGGTGTGCTCTGAGATAGTAACCAGCTAGGATTTTGAAATTTATTTGTTTTCATCATTATTGAAATTGAATTGGTTTAGATATATTATATGTATAGAAAATTAAAAACTAATAAATTTTTACAAAAAGAAAAAAAGAAAAACTATAACAATGTATATATGTATGAACCACTTATCAATGAGAAATTGTAATATATTTTCATTACTATTTTATACATTGAATTATCTTCATCTTTATTATCTTCATTATTATAAACCACCATTGTGAATAATGCTTTATTTTCACCCTCAATTGAAAGTTCTATTATTTCGATATTGTCAGTAAAAAATTATTCAATGTTTTGTGGTTGATTAGGTTCACTGTCACAAAGTACCAATTGATATTCATCACTCACATCATATATGTCTCCCTAGTTTAAGTGTAAAAAAAATTATAACCTTCTTGTTTTTTATCATCCACATAATAAACTATCTTCACATAGGAAGCCAAGATAAATGTATCATTCTCTACATGCTCATTGGTTTCGATAAATTGAGAGAAGTTGATAGAATTAAAATGTAATGAATCATTCATTAAACCCATATCAATATTAACCCACTTTCATTTGAATCAAACAACCAAAAACTAACCATGATCATTTAATTCAATTATATCATCCAAAATTCCATAATATCCCACCTCTATAAGTGTAAACACACCACTATATTGAGTTTTTAAGTCTTCTTCCTGATAAATTGTATAAAACCTAAATCCATGAATATTGTACGCATCGAATATCTTAGACTATCTTAGAAAATCTCGAGCCAAAAAAACATAACATCATTTGATATTTCAGCTTGATTTTCAACATTCATTATCTAGAAATATATATACAATGTTTTTGTTTTAACCTAGTCAAAATAACTACATGTCAATAAAATTAATATGAGTATATACTTACCTGATGGGTGATCTATTTGACAATCTCCTTATTAACATCTTTTTTTAATTCCATCTCATTTCAAG
The DNA here is from genome assembly GCA_963277665.1 of Viscum album. Lineage (NCBI taxonomy): Eukaryota > Viridiplantae > Streptophyta > Magnoliopsida > Santalales > Viscaceae > Viscum > Viscum album. The sequence continues at coordinate 975,747,163 of OY728148.1, forward strand.
ATATACCCCTTAATAACTTATTTGTTTTATAATGCAATTCTTCAATAAATGGATCTGTAATAAGACTACTGAGAAGTATATTTCTATGTGCTTATAGAAACTCTAATTCATTCAGTGTAAAATATTACCCCTTTCCAATTGGTTATCTAATAATTAGAAACATTGATAAATAGTTTTCAAAATTATATTTTTTGGAGATATCATCAAAACATTAAACATGATTGAATCTAGTCTCAATCTCATCCGAATACAGTTAATAGAAGGTCAATCACTATTTCGATATGTAACCTTTAGCAATAGAGCCTTTTGGTTGATATTTATTTATCATATATGATTTCAAATGACCTATGTACCTGATGAAAAAAATAAGAATCATATAAAACAATTATGCAATAAATCCATAAAATTAAATTCACTAATAAAAATAAAAATAATATCATTGTACCTCTCAATTGGATACATCAATTGATAATGTTCTGGTTATCCAAGTTTAGCTTCTTCAAATAAATGAACAATCAAATGAATCATCACAATGATTAATGAAGGTGTAAATAACATCTACAAATAAAAATGTGTCAAAACAGTTTTTTCTTGAAGTTTATCAAGCTCAATTTGATTTATATTTTTTCTACAAAGCTCTTTGAGAAAGGTATAATAGTTTATTTTTCAGTTAACATATTACAAAATTCCAATGAAAACAACTATTCTATCAAAATATATGAGTGGTGACTTTTCAATCTGAGTAACTTCCAATTTTTTTAGTCAATTTACCTTGATATATTACTTGAATATCCATCTTCCACTTGTAAATTCTTTAAATTTAGAAGGAATTCGTCTTTCTCTTGATTTTTCATTGTAAAAATAGTCGAAGGATACATTTCATTCTCATTTTCCCAAAAATCAATCTTTATATTCATTAACTCCAAATTCATAAGAGCATTAAGGTGATCCTTTGATTTACCCTTCTCATTACGCAATGTGAAAATTACATTACCACTGAATTGTTTTCTCAATATTAATTATTTCAAGATTATAAAATGTCAAATTAAACTCCTAATGAGGAAATTTTAAAAATATACCCTTTATTTTTTTGTTCCAGATGATTAAAATTATGTACCTTTTACCCTTTTCCCCTTCATTAAAATGATTATATTTTCCAAATTCATCAATGACACTCATTAATTGTCCCATGATTTCTGAACCTAATAACACTTTTAGTGGATTTCTCAGTTTAATATCTTTATTTAATTGTGTCTTGTTAAACCTATATTTATGAGAAGAAATAAATAAATCAATGATGACGCATAAAACATCATTTTTTCTAGGAGGTAATCATTGATGAACAAAATTACAAACTAGACAATAAATACTTGTATGAGTGTTCCAATCAGATAAATTTCCTAATCCAGGAATGTTAGTAATTGTCTATGTTAAATTAGAAAGCATTTTTAACAGTTTTCTCATTGAAGTGTCATATGTTTCCATTCCATCATCTCATATTTCTCACAATTATTTGATTAGAGGTTTGAAGGTATACATCAATTCCATTTCTAGGCATTTTATTTCTAGAAATAAACATCGATATTAAAAAATAATATTTATTCATACACATTTATGGAGGTAGATTATAAGGGATCAAAACAATTGGCCAAATACTATAATTAGTACCTAATGTCCAAAATGGGTTAAAACCATCATAATTCAATCCCAAACGTGAATTCATAAGATTTGAAGAAAAATATAGATATAATGAATCAAACATTTTCTATGGTGTTGAATATTTTGGATGTCTCATCAAGCCATCATTATTATCTTGATCAAGTCACTTCATTTTGTATGTAGTCTTAGATGCCATGAATAATCATTTCATGCATCATATAAGTGGAAAGTAATGAAATAATGTTGAAGGAGTTTTCTTTTTTTTTATTCTTGGGGTTGCATTGATTTATACTCTCATTGTTGTTCATTGACTTTCATCTACATTTATGAAATCTTATGAATTATCCTTTGTCAGAATATTCTCCCTAGTAAACCATGAAATCATTAAGGAATTCATGTATCTTTCTGTAATACAGTCCATGTTTATTTATGACTTTATTAATCTCATATAATGATGCAAGGATCATAGCTTCACTAAATGCATTATGACGAAACTCTAAAATCTTGTACATTCCTTTATCAATAATTTCAAAGAGATAATTTATATGATACAAATTAATTAGAAAATAAAACTTTGAATACATATCACACCCTTCATACAGTTCTTGTTGCACGTCTTCAACTAATTCATAAAGCTCATTTTTTTGTCGTTGAACTTATTAGAAGGATTAAAATTCTCTGGGTCAATTGAAGGTTTTTTTGATCTATTGAAATCTTGGAAATTATATAATACAATGGAAAATGTTTCATTTATCAAATTTCAAACTGAATTCCCCTCTGGAGGGTCACTTTGTGTTTGATTGATAGGATTATATTTGTTTTGAATATCTGTAACAATATATTCACCATGAAATATCCTTCATACATATTGAGTAGAAAATTGTTTCTATATAAAATGATCATATACTTCATTTCTATTTAACCATCACTTGAATTTTCAATCAAGACATACAAATTTTATTCTAAAATCCACTGATGAGTTTTTAAATTACATAATATATTTTTGTCAAACTCTTGTCATAACGAGGCATGATCGGGAGTGAGGGGCAGTCGCTGGAATTGGGGAGAGGCGTGATTGAGGGAGAGGTGCGGTCACCGATGTTGGGGGAGGGGAAGTGTCGAGGGGGATGGGTGGTCATCAACGTCAGGGAGAGGTGGGGATGAGGGATCAGTGGGGGTAGGGGGAGGGGTGTTCATCAATTCCAAAGAGAGGTGGGGATGAGGGATCAATGGGGGGTAGGGGGAGGGAGGGAGTCACTAGCACGGTGAGAGTCATGATCGAGGTTGGGTTGGTCACCTGTGTTGGGGATAGGTGATTCCAAGAGGGAGGGGTGATTGCCGATGTCGAGGAGAGGCGCCGCCAAGGGGGAGGGGCAGTCTCCAGCATTGGGTAGAGGCACAAACAAGGGAGTGAGGGGGTTACGACATCAGGTGGAGGGGGTGGGGTCAGTTATTTTTTAAAAGTATTAGCAGCGGTTCCATTGAAACCGCCACTATATTTAAAATATATTTAATAATTTTTTTCATAGTGATTATTAGTACTACAACTAATAAACATTCACTAAGACCAATATTAGTTGTAGTGCTAGATAACATAGTTTGAATGAATATTACCCTAAAAGTGACATATATAATTTTATTATCGATTCTAAAGCTATAAAAGTCACCAAGAAATATCGTCTCCCTAACCTCTCAAACAATTGGATTTCTTTCACTAGAATTTTTTCCAACATTATGAATTTTCTCACCCATAGTATATTTTGTTAGTTTAAAGAATTTCTCTCACTACAAGAATTATCACCCAAAGTAATTTATATTTTACATTAAGGAATTATATTTACACCTAGATGAGATATAGTATGTACATGAACAAAATCATATTATATATTCATATGGAAACAATGAATTATGAAATGAAATCTTTGAATCATTGTAAAAATGTAACATCCTGAACCCGGATTTCACTCAACTGTGCCCCAAGCCTGGTTGGCTACATGGCCCCAAGCACATCATCCCAAATGCCAGAGGATTGTGACTAGAAGTTAGGGACTAGGTGAGTAATTTTGGAGACTATACCCCCATTACCAAAATTTATCACAATGGAATTCAGTCACATTAAATAGTTGAAGCAGATACAATAAGTAAAGAATAGATAAAATAGACAAGTAAGACAAGAATATGTAACAAGCCAGAAGTGTCTCATATACCATGATGCGAATGATACATGTATCTAGAAAATGTCCAAAATAGGTATATAGAAATATAATAAAATACAGGTATATAAAATCCAAAATGACCGAAAAGTGCCCCCATAGCATCGCAAGCCTCATCTTAGCTTTATTCTCCCATGATCTAAAACAATGATCTACAAATAGTTTTAGGGAGCTTTCCCCTACTATCACATGTAACTATAGAGTCTATTTGGGTCCCAAAGGTGGCCAAAATAGGATGTGAGATAAACATCCCAGTAGGTTTCCAACTAAATATCTATACAGTTCTATGAAGTACTATGAAATATTCTAAACAAGTTAAAGTAAATAGTAATGTAAGTGTGAAAGCCCAAGGCATATAACTACTGCAAACAAGTAAAACTAAACAGCCTCTTGTGGCTCCCAGCAACATGTTTTGGCACCTAACAAGGCATCTAAAAGTAATATAAACAAACAACACATCCTTTCCACATAATCATCAATATCATGTCCACACGTCCTTACCATATAATGAAAACTATATCAAAAAACCATGGCCTTGTCGTACAGCCACAATCTTATATCCCATAGTCATGCCGTATAATGAAGTGTAGATCACGAAGGGCTGGATCTATAGTGCTGAAGACCATGGAGTCCTCTTCAAGTCGCAGGAGAATCTCGATGGAAACATGGCATAGGAACTGGTTGGAATCCTTGGAGCATGTGTACCCACATGTCCTACGTGGGTCCAAGATAGCTGGATCCAAGGGGTAGCGAAGCCTAAGGCATCTAATGGAATAAATACCAAATGTACATAATCAGCCAAGGTGTCCACTACAACATTCTAGATCCAAGGAGATCCATTCATGGAATCTATGTAAATCATCAATCATTCCTTGCCTTTAACAATATCAAACCATATGAGTCTACCCACTCATATAAATAATTACATTCAAAACAATTCATTGAGTATACCCACTCATTTAAACCATTACATCTCATGAGTATACCAACTCATGTACTCCACATTCATTTAATCATGTCACATGGATATAATCACCCACTTATCACAAATTTACATTTAACACATCACATGGGTGTACCGACCCATTAATCACAATTAAAAGAAAAAATATTTAAGCAATTTAAAAATAGGCAATGAGTATACCCACTGATTTGAAAAGTTCCATTTATGTATTTAATCAAGTTAGGAATGGAATATTATAATAACACAAAGTGAGGAGGCAAGATATCTCCTATGTATGTTATTCGTCCTCGTTTAAGTACAACTGATCTTCCTTAAACTAGGAAAACTTGAGGACACACCCCATGGGTAGTTCATCAATGGTAAAAACCAATGTAAAGGCATGTTGCACCCCATGGGTGTCCATGGGATGGGTTAGAAACCACAAACGTATCTCAATGTACCCAAGGGAGTCCCGAAAAAGTCCTACCTCATCTATTTCATATTAACACATTAAAATTGGGCCCGTGCTAAAATGTACAGTGGGCAGAAAAAAGGTCAATAGCTCTTTAAAGCATCAAAAGCCGAAAGAAAAGTATAGACCACCCCATTATCTCATTAGTGGATTTCTCATATAGTATCAAGTCCTAATTCATCTTTCTTGGGAATAAATCTAAATAATATATGAAGAACAAGAAATTATGTCATAAAAGCCTAAATCGAAACAATGCAACTGTTGTTTTGAAAAATCAAGAATGGTTAAAAAGGAATCAGTATCTTACCGATGTGGTTCCAAAAAAAAAGACAGAGAAAGAAATGGAATCCAAATGGGCACTAGATCTGAAAATCTAGATAATAAAGATTTTAGTCTTTAAAAGAGAGAAGAAAGGCTTCTGTCCAAAAAATAGAGGTCCCTGCCTCTATTTTAAAAAAAATTAGTTGGGCAATTACATGACAAGTACTTTCCATACATGGTGTGTAATGCTCAGTTTTCCTTTAATGGGGTAAAATCCTTACACATCGTGAAAGGTCCTAGACAAACCATTACATGTTATGAAATCGTATTACACAGTGTGTAATCCAATTACACATCATGTAATTGGACTGCAACCAATACTCAACATTCTTGCCTATTATTTCCCAAAAACAACCCAAGCAGCCCATGGACCAGCTGAGGGTCTAAGCCAAAAAAGAATGTAAAAGATTCATACCTCAAGAAAAACCTAGGATCGTACAATATTCCCCCCTTAAAGCAATTATTCCCCGAATTTCCCTCTCAAGGGTAGTCATGATCCATTTGGAAAACACTCCTCTCACTGAGCATGTATGTCGGCCTCTTGCTCCTAAGTATCATCTTGTGAACGGTCTTGCTTCCATAGAACCTATACGAGAGGAACTGACTAGACATGTATAACCTTTATGCTCTTATCAACAATACAAATTAGATGCTCCTTGAAAGATGCATCAAATTGTAGCTCAACCTCTTTGGGATGAAAAGCATGGGAAGGGTTTGAATTATAATGGCAAAGTTGTGATTCGTGGAAGATGTAATGCATGGCTCAGTACCTCTGAGTTAATTAAAACTAATAGTATACTGATTTGACTCTCTCAAGAATCTTGAATTTCCCGACATATTATGGTGAAATCTTACCCCGTATCCTGATCTGTCTATGTCCCAACCTTAGTGAAACACATAAAAATACCTAACCCCTGACCTCAAACACTAGATTTCATATACGGTGATCGACATATGATTTCTATCGAGATTGTGCAGTAGCCATGTACTTCTGAATTAACTGGATCTACTCAAAATTCTCATGCATGAGACACGGTCTCATTAAAGCTACCTCACCTGCCTCTAGCCATCACAAGGGTGATTGGCATAGCCTACCGTACAAAGCCTCGTAAAGATACATCTGTATTGTTTCCTAATAATTGTTATTATAGGAGAAATCATCTAAATGAATGTGTCTCTCCCAAGATCCCCAAAAATATAGGACACATTCTCACATAATGTTCTCTAACACTTGTATCATACACTCTGATTGCCATCAGTCTAAGGGTGGTGGATTCTGCTCAGAAGCACCTATGCAGCCAGTGCCCTCTAAATACTCTCTAAGAAACGAGTTATAAAGTGGGAATACCTATTTGAAATGATATTGCGTGATAATCCGTGATGTTTTATTATCTCATGGATATACAACCTTCCAAGAACATTAACATCGAAGGTATCCTTGATCGGTAATAAATGATCAACCTTTTTGATCTCGTCAACAACAACCCACGCAACATTGTTACCTCAAGGAAACCTTAGTAAACCAGACATGAAATCAATTATGAAATAATCTCATTTCCACTTTGGAATAAGAAAATTCTATAAAATCATGGTTGGTCATTGATATTCCTCCTTCACATGCTGACGGGTGTAACAACTCGTAACAAAACATGCTACCTAACTTTTCATACATGGCCATTGGTATTGATGATGCAAGTCAGGGTAAATCTTGTTGACTCCAGGATGTAGTGCCCAAAATAAAGCATGAAACTCTCAAATAATATCCCCACGTATATCCACTGGAACCCAAACACATCCATGGATATGTAAGATCTCATCAACACCTATGGTCCAACATGGAGGAGGGTCATCACCTTCCACACTCTCCCATAGGACTAGACCCTCTGAATTCTATAACGGCTTCATTCTTACTTTATGAAATAGGGTATATGTCACAACTATGGATGTTAGATATGTCTATCCCTAAATATTGTGCACCTCCATATAGATATTAGAGAATAAAGCCATAAGTTTCCACTCGCTACTTGCCTGGTGCACTGTCTGTATGTGAGTCCACGTGCTCAGTGCATCAAACATTACATTACCATTACCAGTCATGTATTGATGTGTGAAGTCAAAATACTGTAGGTACTCCACCCACCATTTTTTCATCATATTCAAATAATACGGAGTAAATATATACTTGAGGATTTTTTAGTCTATATACACCAAAAAATGATCTCCCAATAAATAATGCCTCCAATAATGAAAAGCATGAACAACTACATCTAGATCAAGATCATGCATAGGGTAATTCCTCTCATGTGGCCTTAGAAATTGTGACTAATTTTCAAAAACACTAGCCCCCTACATAAGCACTACTCCCACCCCAATACTTGATGTTTCACCAGTAAGGATGGAAAACTCTGTTAATCAGCACCATGAAAACAACTATTGTGTTTGTGAGACTGAATGGAATAACTAGATACTAATATAGACCATACCTACTATGAAAGGTTTTATGAGGTATGTTTTGGGGTCAAATATATACCTGGTGATATCTTAACCTTTGTTTAATTTTCAGGAATAATCAGGATCCTAGAATCTTATCAAACATTTCATCTATTTTTGAAATGGTATATCGGTTTTTTACCATTAGCTGATTCAAATTATGATAATCCCCAAATAGCCTAAGAGTTATATCCACATTTTTTGAAAAAATAACTGGCAAACCCCATAGAGAAGTATTAGGTCGGATAAAGCCCTTTGCCTCTAAATACTCTAGCTTCCAATTAATTTCATACAACTCCATCTTAGCCACCTAGTAAGTAGAAATGGATACTGGTGCAGCTCATAAAACTAGTTCAATAGAGAACTCAACCTATCTCTTGATAAGTAAACTAGAAAATTCATCTGGGAACATGTCCCTGAAACAATCCACCATTAGAGGAAAGTCTACCTGACTCACTTGATGATCATCCAAAATAAAAAATAGCAATCTAGGTTGTCATTCTTCCCAAATCATGATGATTTAGTCCATCTCAACTCTCCTAGACACCCCATTCACCCTTGTGAGTAAACACTGCATCCTCTGGTGATGTGAAAGTTACCCTTAGCTGATAGTAGACAATGTAAGATTGATAATATACTAAACATTCCATCCCAAGAATGACGTCAAACCCTATCATCTCAAAGACATAATTATCTCAAATGAAGTGACACCCACCAACCTCAAGTGGGTACTCCCTGCAATAGAGCACATCATCCATTTTGATTCCCAATAGTATTTCTAGCACTAAAACACTTTCAAAATACCACACAAAAATCCCAAGGATTTTCACCATAGGTGCGGATATGAAACTATGAGATACACCTGTATCAAAAAGAGTAGATGTAATAGTAGAGGCTACTATGATCATTCCTCTCATTGTAGACAGTATGAAACCATTCTCCTCAGGGGTAGGTTGTACATAATATAATTGAACTATACCACAACCCTGTGAAACAACCTCACTGCTCAAAGTAGCTCCCCTTCAATGTATAGGAGTAAATGGTGTATGGATACCTCATCAAAGACCACTATTTATGCAACCTGATTGGCCTGCATTGCTTTAGATCCCTACTTGACACAGATCTTAGAAACCTACTCATGGACCTGACATCGGAACTGACCCCCTAACACTCAAAACTAGAGGGAAGGTCCTGCAAAACCATTGCATGTGGCCCATCCCTCCATAATCTTGGCACTCGACTGGGTCGCAGTTACGTTGATTCTTCATGTGTCCTCCCCTGCCACACTAGTGACAAAACATCGAGCTACTATCACTTATAGCCTAACTGATGCTCATCTAATGGGATGCATCAAAATGGTGCTTTCTTCCTGAAGATGTAGAACCACTAGGTTGAGAAGAAACATTTCCATGCTCTATATCCGCAAATTCCCTTAGGTCCACTCTATAATGAGTTCCTAATTCACAATATCAGTGATAGAGGTCAACTTGAACACGTTGACTTGGGATATGATAGTATGTCAGAGGCCTTCCTCAATTCATCTTGCTCTCAACAACTCATCAGTAAGGTACATCAGTGCAAAACTATGAAACTCTGTAAATAGGTTGAGTACATTATAACTGTCATGGTGCCCTGCTCTATATGCAAAAACTAACTAGCTCACTCTGCCCATAGTGTCTTGGGATAAAAGTAGTCTTGGATGTACGTATGTAAATTAGTCCAACCCATATCTCGTAGCCTTTTGACCTTGTTCGGAACATCCCACCAGTACTTTACTACTCCATGTATCATATAAGGGGAGAGCTTGACCCTCCACACAAGGGGTGTCTCCAGATGCTCGAAGATAGCTATTGTGGTCTCAAGCCACAACTCAGAAGCTTGTGGACCGTCATCCCCCAAAAACATGAAAGGATGTTTCTACTAGAACACCCATGTCAGCTCAGCCATAGTCATGGTAGGCTACGGTTCTCCTTGAAAAGTCTGCATAATACAAAATAACCCTTTGTGGATCTATACCTCAACACCTATGTCTTAAATAGTCTATTGTACCACAAAAAATCACTAAAAGTGGATCCACTAGTATCTCCTGGCCCACCACCTTCGAAGAATTTTCATCTCCACCATCTTGGCATTCCATTGGAGTTCTTCCTGGTGACATGCCTCCACAATGCCAAACACTCTCCTCAGAAAGGAATGATATCAAAGTCGCATCTGAAAAGTGTAGGACAAGTCAAAACCCTCCTAAAACATGTCATAACACACAACCTAATCCTAAATTCATGACTATATAAATAAAAACCACAACACAACTAGAAACACTACCTCTCACCGACTCAAAATCTGAGTGTACGTCAAGTCTCTATTTTCCATTTATTTTCATTTAACAGTCATTATTTGACATGATTTAACCAATGGTCCACCTAGTTCTGATCCTTGAGGACCCATAACACATCAAAAACCAAAATTTTATCCCATATAATCCATACACATTTAATTCACTTGAAAATTTTAATTTAAAAGTTACATCATTTTTTATTTCAAAAGGGCCCATACACCTTATGAATTGAAGGACTATGTCACTTCTCTATCCTCTACACAAAGTCTTTCACAAAATAAATAATAACTATTAGAGCACCTATAACAAAAGTAAGAGTCAAATAATTCAACTTAAATGGAATGACATAATGCATGATATGTGATTTCTAACAAGTGACTATGTGGTGCATGAGATGGAATACCCTCATCTCATCGGGTTAGAAAAAAATAGAACCCACAATTGCATCAATAGTATCAGCATAAATCATGTGTGTCACCTAATGGTGAAATCAAATCAACTGTAATAGTCAAAACCAGAAAATAGAAATTTCATTTAGGGTAATTTGGATTTTTCTTGTACACAGGTTAGCTACGCTCAAGCATAGCTCATTATCAAATTCCATTTTCCTTCATATCCCCGTATATTCTCTCCAAACAGTAAATCAAACCAGTAAAAAATTGTCTCTGATACCACTTTGTAACGTCCTGATATCATATGCCACTCAATAGTGCCCCATGCCCGGTTGGCTACATGGTCTCAGGCACACTCTTCAAATTCCAGATGTTTCCGACTAGTGGTGAGGGCCTTGTTGAGTTATTGGGGAGACTATTACCTCATTACCAGAGTATATCATAGTGGAAGTCAATAAAATTCAATAGCATAAGTAAATAAAATAAGAAGACAATAGTTAAAATAGATAAGCAAGAGAGGAATATATAACAAGCCATAAGTGTCTCATATACCATGATGCAGATGATAAATGTATCTTGAAAACAACCAAAAACTATACCTGGAAATAAAGTACAATACAAGTATCCAAAATCCAAAAAGATCAAAAAGTGGCATGGTAGCATCGCAAGCCTCAGCTGGGTCTCATTATCCCATGCCCTAATGAAATGATCGGCAACTAGTGTTAGGGAGCTTTCCCCTACTATCACATGAAACCATAGAATTTATTTGGGTCCCCATGGAGGCCCAAACAAGGTGTGAGATAGACATCCAAGTAGGTTTCCACCCAAAGATCTATACAATTCTAAGTTGCACTATGAAATATTCGAAACAAGTACAAGTAAGTAGTAATGTACGTGTGAAAGCCCAAGACATATAACCAATGCAAACAAGTTATACCGAACAACCTTTTGTGGCTCCCTAAAATAAGTGGCATCTCCTAACAAGGAACCAATATGCAATATAAAAAAACAACATAGTCTTTTCCTAAAACAACCCATATCCTATCCACATAGACTTACTCTATAAAGAAAACCATATCAAAAACCCATGACCATGTCGTACAACCACAATCCTATATCCCACGATCATGCCATATAATGAAGTGTGGACCATGAAGGTATGAATCCAATGTATTGAAGACCAAGGAATTATCATCAGGTCCTAGTATCATCTCAATAGAAACTCTATATAGGCACTGGTTAGATTCCAAGGATCTTGTATACCAGCATGTCCTACGTGAGTCCAATCAAGCCAGATCTAATGAAAAACAAAGCCTGATACATCCCACAGAATCAAGACCCAAAGTGTATACTCAACCAAGGTGTCCACTGCTGCATTCTAAATCCATGGAGATCTGTCCGTGGAATCTATGTAAATCATCAACCATTCCATACATTTAACAATTTTTAACCATATGAGTCTACCCACTCATATAAACAATTAAATTCAAAACCATTCAACGAGTATACCTACTCATTTAAACCATTACATCTCATGAGTATATCCACTCATTTACTCCACTTACATTGAATCATGTCACATGGTTATACCCACCCACTTATCACCAATTTCCATTTAACACATCACATGGATATACCCACCCATTAATAATAATTACCAAAAAACCATTTAAGAAATATAAAGAAAATAACATGTATACCCACTCGTTTAACAAGTTCTATTTAAGCATTTGATTAATTTAGTCATGACATATTAGGATAACACATGACAAGGGGGTCGGACATCTCTGACAACGAAATTTTATGTGCATATTTTATTATCAAATAATGAGGATATTTTTATTTTTTTAATGATAAAACCGATGTATTTGAATGTCTTATTCAAATAATAGGTAATTTTAATTTTAGAATGATTATGAGAAAAATTGAGAAAAGCGCATAATTTTGGATTTTTGACAGATTTTTACAAGGGTATTTTTTCCATTTATTAAGAAATATAAGTCACAAATTACTGATTATTTTTTATAGTACTGATTTTATTTTCTTCAACATTATCTTCATGGCATAGAGCTGATTCGAAGATCTATTAGTCCAAATAATTCATTGAATACGGAAAATTTTCTGGGCAGACAGCGTGGAGCTCACCACCGTAACAGATGCACAAATCTGTCTCCTCACCTCTAATTTAGGTTATTCTACCTGGGATATCACTAGGACACATACGACTAACTCTGAAACAATTTTGGAAGACTTTTTAATACATTAATGTTTCTATTGATCGTTATAAATTTGACTGAATCTCTTGGAAATTTCATCCATAAAAAGTCTTATTCAATGAAAATTCCATACCTCCTTAATACGATGTCTAAATGAGCTGAAATGTGGATATTGAACAGAAAAAAAAAATTTGGGAACAAATTTTATGAAGGATTCCATGTTTTAATCGACCATTTATTATGCCAAAAATGCGCAAACTTTTAGGAGATAGAATTCTTCCTAAAAAAGGAGGCTCTCGCCTCCTTCCCAAATCATCAGCTCGACACCAACATCCAAGGAGGGTTCCCAACTAGGTATGGGACGATGTTACACCTCTATACCCACCCCATTTCTTCATTTTATTTTATTTTAATTTTAGTTTGGTATTATTTTTCAATTATAATTCAAATATATTTTTATGAATCCAAGCCTTTGTGTTTCTCTATCCACTTTTCTTCATTTCTTTCCCTATCTCTCTCTTCTCATCCACCCACTCCACCAAGTAATCTATTACTCTTGGAAATGAGTGGATAACCCCAATACTTGGCCAAAGGGGAGGTGAAGGTGATCATGAATTTTCTTTAATGTTTAATTTTATGTTTATAGATATATATGAGTATCATGCACGGGTAAGTCGAATGTCCCTAATGTTGTGACTACCCCCGATAACATGCAACTCAACCTATCCATATTATTTTATTTAATAATTTTTCCCTCTCTCAATTGGTTAGTTCATCACACACTGGAGTTGAGATAATCAATGGATAAAATGGCTCTAATTGAAACAGGACCTGGAAGATGACACATTATACACAATGGTGTGTCACCAACGTGGATTAAAGGAGGAGGTGGAATTGAGAGTGCTCAAACATTCAATGATATTCCACAATTTATAAACAAATAATAATAGTTCAAACATGATATTTCTTGTTTGGATTATCAAACTGAAATAAACCATATAAAGTTGAATAATGATTGAATATTTAACCAACCCCCAAAACCAAGATCTTTCTTATTAATTCATTCTATTTAGACTTGAATCTTAGTATAAATTTAGAATTCTTGCTTCGCATGTCATTATTTTAAATAATAAAAAACCCAAAATTATTTTAATCACTTTCATATAATAAAAAAACCACAAAAAGAGATAGAATATATGAATTAAATAAATTAATTTTACTACATTGAGAAGGATATTTAAGGGACATGACCCTGGTCAGCCACTATTCTGCACAAGGAAAATTATAATTATTTTTGTCCACACCCCACAACAGACGTGTGTCAAAACTGATGCTGTTTATGGGGATCCAATCATTAGTTCATTTACATTTTCTATTTTCACATATTAGTTATATATAATTTTATTTAAAAAAACATAAAAATACGACTATGATGTATTCATATTCAGAATATTATGCATGGAAAAATTACTCACAGGTGCAGCAACAAAAACAAGAAGAAGATGAATATTTTAGAAGAGATCATATGCATGAACTTAGTGAAAGAATTGAACAACTGACTAGAAAGGCTAATAGAGATTTTTATTATGTTCATGAATTAATAGAGAATACAAACCCTAATCCAGAGGAAGAACATGAGAAAGTGGTGGAATAAATTTCACCACTTATATTTGAAATTGAAGAACCTGAGGAAGCAAGGGAGGAAGATGTATCTGCTAAGATACAAGTGGGAGATCAAAAAAGTGTGGATGAATTCTTGATTAAATATGAGGAACTAAGTAAATTCCCCATGTAATACAAATAATAAGATCCAGCACCACTAAAGGAAGAAACCACTCAAGTGGTGGAATTTGAAGTCAAGATGCATGAGCCTGACTACCTACCTTCATCCCCAGAGAGTATACTCCAAGAGGCACTTACCACTAAGGTAGAGATTGAAGCAGAACCGACTCAGGGATTTGACCCATTCATGGACTCTATCCCTTATAATTTTATTGAATATGAATTATATATCATTCCATGTGGTTTTCATTATAAATAATTAGACAACGTCAACTATGCATTGGAGGACGAAGAAGAACCTCAATGTTCACATGCTGAGGAACATATGGAGCTCCCTAGACACATTGAATATTTATTAAAAGAAGTTCATGAAGATATTATAGTGCATTTACCTAAGGAAACCATGACAAAAGATGCTTTTATGGTGAAGAATTTGATCTTGATACTTCATGTTTTAATATTATTCAAATTGAATTACACTCTGACATTCCCATTGACTATTATTTTGATGAAGCATACCTCAAGTAACTAATGGATAGAGAAGAAGAGGATTCACATATATCAGTATAGAAGGAGGATGATTCATACTTCATCCTACCCCTTCCATACAAGCTATAACTCATTTTAAAGGGGGGATATGGTGTAATATTTCCCAGAAGGATGAAGAAAAGGCTGAGAAAAGCCACATGTGGTCGTTTAAATCAAAGAAGATTTATCCTCCATCAATATTTGGATAACAACAGGTACTTCCCTTTTAAGGTAGTCAAAATTCAGCGCCCACTTAGGGGATAATACCATGATTTATCTTTACTTGGTTTCCAGGAATTTATATTTCAATTTATTTTCATTGAAATAATTTCTCATGTGGTCCCCTCCCTCTTTTATTTTGAGATTAAACGAACATTTCATTGTGATTAATTGATTAATTTTCTTTTGTATGATCATGAAGGTTGAAGCAAGATCCAAATAGTAAAAGGGAAGGACCATGTTTCATGGGGAAAGGGTGTTCAATTTTAGTGTTTTATCTTTTAAACTCTCCACATTTTTGTCCACAACATGTTTTTATTTTTAAAGAAAAAATTACATGCTCACACTTGGATCCATTAAAAGTTCCAGAATAGTCCATTATCATTTCTAATAAAACACGGACAATATGAGCATGGTTAAAAGTTCAAAACTTTATCGGTGCTAAAAAAGCACTATTAAAGTCCCCCTTTAACAAAGATAAAAAAATATTATTAAAATGGTCCTTTAACAAAACATCTTTAGTGATGTTAATGGGGGACTTTAATAACAGTTTTTTAGTGATGATAAATGCAGAACTGCTAAAGGGGGTAAAATTATATCTTTTTGGACACTTATGAGCTTGACCCTCTTTACAAGTGCTTCTACAAACCCTTTAATAGAACTCCACCCCCCCTTTATTAGTGTTTTTCACCCCGCCACCATTTATCATCACTTTGTGAATTTATATCCTTATAATCATCATCATGGATTCAAACCCTACACCTCTCCTTCAAAGATGGAACACCTTTACCACTACACTATGTTGTTTTGATATTTATTTAATGATATTTCTGTTTATATATATATACACACAGATATTTATATAATTATTTTAAAATACATTTATACAATATATATATGTGTGTGTGTGTGATATATATATATTCTTTTATTTATTTAAAAATATTATATATTATATTCATTTATATATAATTGAATATAATATAAATCTATATCTCTTTACTAGTACACACATATGTATATGTATATATAATTTAAAAATGGATAGATATTATTTTAAATACATCTTTAGAATATATTTTCATTTACATATATTAGAATATACATTTTTACATAAATATGATGATATATGTATTTATATGAGTGATTTATTATAAGTAAACATAAGAAACATGCATATATTTAATTATAAATAACATTAAGTTATGAAAAATGATAAAATTTTATAACCATAATATCAATATAAATGTAATAACTAGGAATAAAATTAGTCACCACCAAAAAAGGCAATAAGACCCCCTTAAAATAGGTTGAAAATCCATCGAATGTCAAAAAATAAGGGTACCCTGACTAAAAACTCTATTTTTGAGATCTTATGTGATTTTTTGGTCTTTAAACATGTGATAGAGGTTTACCATTGTCACTAAGGTTGTAGATCTCATAAAATTGTTTTTTGATATGTGGTAGAGCATAAATTGATAACCAGACCAAAATTTATCATTATTTGACGTTTGAGTTACGTTTTCAACTTATTATAGGTATTTTATTATTTTATGTATTTTCTGTCTTCAAATTGATATTAAATGAATATCAATCGGAAATGATAAGAAAAATATTAATTAAAAAAAAATTATTTATTTTGTAATACATTTTCACAAAATATCTTATATATTATGTGTAAAATTCTATTTACCTTATCCAAAACATATTTTAAAAAACATATATTATATTTATATCAATATAAATATATTTATATATTAATATATTATTTTTAATGAATTTTTTTAAGTATACATTTATCAGTGCTTCTAAAAAATCATTGATAAAGAGGGGTTTTTATCAGTGCTTCTAAAAAAGTGATGATAGTGACCCCATTTAACAGTGTTTTTTTTACAATTGCGGTTAAAAGCTACCATTTATCAGTGATTTTTTAAAATTGCTGATAAAGGTCCCCCTTTAACAATGTTTTATTATCATTATTAAAGACCTCCTTTGATAATGTTTTTTAGCACTGACAAAGGGGGTCATTAACATAATTTTTAGATACCGATGTTAAAGCCCTAGTATTGGATAAACCTAGTTTTGTAGTAGTTTCTGTTAATGCTGATGAATAGAAATTATATAAAACGATCTTTAAAATAAATTGGGGAAAATATACTATGATTATGAAAACCTTTTGGAAAAAATTTTCTTTGAAAATCAATTTTGAAAAAAATTTCTTTATAAAGTAACCTTTTGGACATGAAAGGGAATCTACAAATAAATGTCGATAGGTAAATCCATACTTTTCGTGCAAGGTAAAAACCATTCTATTTGCACGGTTAATGGTTAGAAAAATACATTATTTGAAAAGAGAAAATAATATTCCTTTGAAAACAATGGTAAATGAAAAAAGGAAAAAATTTCTTTACCAAATCATTTTAAAAATAATTTTGAAAACATATTATTAAAACATGATTTTTAAAATAAAACAGGTTCTCTAACTAAAGAGATAAATAAAGGTGGTATTTCTTAAAAAAAATTCTAAATCATTTTTAGTACCAAACAGTGTAAAAATGGTACTGATACTTGAAAATAGTTTTGAATAACTAGACAATAATGAAACAGTTTGTTGAAAAATTATTATACAATTTCTTCTAATGGAAGTTCCATTGCATGATCATTAGTACTATTCATGAGGAAAATAATCTTTAAATATCCCATGGTGTCCCATATAACTTTGAAATTTTTTAAATCATAAGCCTCATGAATTAATAATATTGAATGGAATTTTCAAATAAAATGACGATAAAATAATTCATTATATTATATATCAAAATGGGTAGTATATACACCACAAAAAATAATCAAATTTTGAATACGACATTTATCTCACAGATGTAAAATGTGAGATGAGAATCCATTACCATGAGTTTCCTTTTGGGTGAACATCCATTCACTTCTTGTACAATAAAATTATTTTAATTTTCTAATTTTTTGAGAATCTTATTCTTGTTTATAATTAATTTTATTTCACTTTTGACTATGTTTCATACAACTACTTGAAAAATTCTGTTTATGTTCGGTGTTTAGAACAAATTCGGATTATGTGTCAAAAACAACATTGGTAGGTCAAATATGGTTAAAGGTATTATTATATAAAATATTAAAAATAATATCCATGCAATAATTATCATATTTGTTCATTAATTATGCATTTAAATTAAATCATTAAATATGGTTATGAAAAACAAACCAACGTTACAATCATGGAGATGGTAGGTTTTACGCACGCATGAGTAATGCTCTTATTTTTCAATGATTGTGATGGAGAGAAGGTAAGTAACACCATATCTTTCCAAAATTATCATTATATCATAAATAACATATTATTCAATCATATATACATTTATATAAAATTATTGTGATATAAAATGAGTCACGGCTTATTGAGGAGTTGGTAGTCCACATATTCACGAATGACTTTATCACTTTTTAAGTGTGTGAAAGGGTAATAAAGAAAATGATATTTATATATATAGTATATATAAAAAAAGTTAGTTATATGATTAATATCATATAATGTTTTTTATATTACATATTTTTAATTATAATCATCATTTATACATTCCATGGATCGTGTGAAAAAATCACATCGCTTTGAGGGGGCAGTAATCCATACTTCCTCATATAAAGGTATCGTATTAAATAAATGGAAAGTATTGAAGATATGAGTAATAAAAAAATTAAAGAAGTATAAAGGAATAATAAATATCATAAATATCATATATAAACATAGTGTCCATAATAATTTCTAACCATCAAACTTAGTAATGGAAAATAAACAATAATCATTTTGTGAGGCAGTAGTTTTTCATACACAGAAACAATATGTTCATTACCCATTAGATGGAAGTGTGTGTAACTGTAGGAATAACCATTATCATAAAAAAAATACTAGTATCATAAGGATAATTCTGTTGTTATATAATAATATAAAAAGAATATTTTAGGGGTTGGATAAAGGAAATAAAACTAGAAATATTGAGAGAAGACATAACCTCTTAATCGGGTAACTACTTTTGGTTTCTAACAAAAGGATTCCATGGAAAGATTTATACTAAAATAGAGGCTTAATGTTCTAGTGGGGGGATTTTGGGATGCTATATGGTAATATATTTTTCAAATATATGTGGTTTGAGAAGTGTCAGGAATGGGGAGAGGTGGCCGCCCTTTATAAGGGAGGAAAATGACTCAATTGGACTTTTGAAATAATGTTATGTGTACCCATGATTTAACCAAAAAAAGGCATAAAAAACCAATAAACCTCAATAATGGAAGGGTAATGTCCAAATTATGTCCATAAATGGGGTTTTTGGATAATTTTCTAGGTCATTTTACCCCTTAAGTTAAAGGTTTAGTCCTTTATTAAGCTTAATTTTACCTTAATAATTGTAATTAATTTTAATTTCTTTCACTAATATTTTTATGAAAAACATATATGGTCTTATTAGAAATTATAATTTATTTTTATTCCAAATATGGAATCCATTTTTCCAAATTCAAATCATAGAAGTGGTAGAAATTAATTTAAATTTAATCCCGAAGATGGGACGACAATGCATGTTTTTAAGGTAAAAAGGTTTGAAAGTTTGCTATTTTTTATAATCAATATAAAATTACAATTTATTCCATTGAAATTCATTGTATTAATAATTAAAAATATTATCTAATTAAACTTTAAAAAAATCAAAAATATAATTTAACCTTATAAATAAATTATAAAAAAAGAAGTATTGAACTAAAATTCAGTCTTTTTAACTATTCATTAAATATGAAATGTTTCAGAAAAATAAAACAAAATCACCCTAAATTAATTATTATATTTATATTAACAAGTTTAAGTTTATTTTTAGATATTAAATCAATTAAAGTGTCAAAATTTTAATTTAAAATGGGTTCTCTATAAAAAAGTGGTAAAATTATCATTATAAAATTATAGGTTTTATATGTAAAATAGTGTTTATTCTTATCTTATGCATATCAAACATAATGGATTGATATAAAAAATATTCTATTTAATATATAACATATATATTTCATTAAAATATTTCATTAATTTTAATTAACTATGTTTATTAAGACAAAAATCCTTTGGATGTATATAAATAATAATATTTATTTTTTATATCCAATTGGTTCTTATTTTCATTTATTATTAGTTTGTAACCAATGAATTCATTTTATATTTATATAAGACATAAATTTTAATAAGTTAGATAATACTATTTATAACTACTAACATAACGACAAGGTTATATCATATTATATTAAATAATAATATTTTAATAATACATTAATATTTGGTGATAGTCGGTCTTGCGTGTAATGGAAGAAATCAAGGAAGGTCATTTTTGCATGTAACACAAGCTATCGATGAAGGCCCCTCTTGCATGTAACATAATTAATCAAGGAAGGCCTCTCTTGCATGCAACACAAGCTAACTCGGTGTTCCATGTATTGAAATTCATAGAATCTATTTTAAATAGTAAATATTTTATAAAGTATGTAGATATTATATTACCTTACGTGTTCGGTGTCACGTGTCATAAATGCAATTGAATAAAATTTTATTACATTAGATTTTCAGTTCATCACATTCTACCCACCTTATTTAACTTACATCCTCAAAATTTAAACTTGATCATGGTGAAAAATTGTTTGGTACATCCTATGTTTGAAATACCACATCATGAGAAGGGTTTATAAGTTACCCTCTATAAAATAGAGAATAGAAAGTACATAGGTCACATGGAATACCAAGTAACTAGGGCTCTAATTAGGATAATATCAGTGTAAAGTAGAGATATGTACTTGTAGGATAAATGTAAATATTTATAAGGAGTGAATGGGGTCACCGATCACAAACAAATGAATGATCAATGGAAAGTTGAGGACCTCAAAGCCATGATTCTGTGATGGTTAAAAAGACCATAGATTCGATATAAATTATTATATTACGAAAATATTTTATTTTTAAGACATTTTCCTAATGTTGGGTAATTATTTTACTACATAATAATATAATGAAATATTCTTACATGATAGGTTTCAATTTCATAAGAAAAATCCTAAATTTTTGTTGTGCTTTGATCAAATTCTAATTCATTCATTTACTCCTAGAAATTAATTACAAATAATGATTTTTATGCTTGTAGCACTAAAAGAAACATTTAAAGGATCTTGAGGCTCATAAAAGAGAGAAAATTATATCTATTTTCTTTAACTATCTTCCAAAACCAATATGGTTAATATATTAATATCTAATCCTCAAAAGTGAAACTACTGGTTTATCATTAACATTTATTCATCATATTGTTTAACTAAAAACAATGAAAAATTAACCCGGAAATTTCATAGGTTAGTGGTTGGCAAGAAACCCTTATCATCCTTTGGTCATGGGTTTAGGACCCACATCCTTGCCAGATTTGATTACTTATCACCCAGCATATAGGTCATCCTTTTCTAAAACAAAATTAATATAATTCCAAAAAAAAAATATGATGTAAATCCTTTAAATTAGGTTAATCACAAAATAGAAATTTAACTAAATTTTTCAATACAATCCTAATACATAAAATCTTCATCAACTTATTTCCACATAGATCTTTCCTTAGTCTAGAGTTTATCAATAATATCATTTATAGTATTTTTGAATCATGATACTCTATTTTCAATCTAAACACCCTAGTTTAAACCAAGGTTATTCATTGTCAAAATCCTTCATGGTGGGTTTTAAAGAAAATGTAAATTATCCTAAACATATCCCCCAGGATTGTCAAAGCAGTTGTGCAGTAAGGCCCATTGTTGTATACCAGGTTACCCCAAGTTTGGTTCAAAATAACATGTCATAGTTATTAATTCTAGATACATATGTATCAAAACTGAATACACTTGTATTATCCACACATGGATGTATTTATATAAATAACCACATAATCTCTACCTCACCAAAATTCTAGGATTTTATTCTATACTTATCCTCAAATTCTATCATTGGTCTATGTTCCCTATCCTATGTTTTCCTAAATCTAGTTCCCAAGGATGATACTAAACTTACTATGATACCAACAGTAGTAACATGAACCCAGAAGGCCTAGACTCAGTGTCTAAAACTATTACATTATAAATATTATAGGGAATTAAATCCTGAAGGACCGAGAGTTTTATTATTCTTGGTAAACAAGATATATACATGAGAAAAGAATGCACTAATTAGAACATAATTTTTTATTCTTTCTAAATAAATAGCTTCAAGGATAAATCTAATCCATCTAGTAAATCAATGTATATATTTCAAATTATTCTTCTTGGATTCCTAGGGAAATAAACATAAAAAGGGTGAGCTCAAATTCTCAGTAAGGGAAAAATATAGCGGAAGTAATAAGGAATCAATGAGAATAATACTTATGACATGGTGAATAACTGAACTCACATACCATATAATCAATAAACTAAGGAGGAATTTCTCTATATAATAAATAAACTGAAAAGCATGTTCATAAATATTATGGAAAGGTAATAAATGAAAACACATTCCATTGAAATAACTAGATAAGGAAAAATAAATGTGGCAAGGTAAGAAACTGAAACACATTCGATCTAAATAGCTGAAAATTAAATGTATCAATATATAAATTGATGTAAAATATCATGGATGAATAATAACTAAAACTAAACAAGGGAAATGATTTCTTAATAGACATCATGTTTGAGGCACATGAAAATCAGTACCATAAATACCTTTCACAAGACAGTTTAAACAATTATAATTTGTGAAACTAATGTTTCTCATGAGAACCTATTGATTCATTGAGGACCTATATAAATTTTGGGCTCCACCCATCATTTCCTGTCCAAATAATTCCTCAAATAGAATAATAAAAATAAATAATATGCCTTATCAAATATCTTTATTGAATAAAGGATATGAAATTATCAATATTTTTCCAAATAATAAAATAACTGTCAAAGTAGACATTGTATATAAAATGGTATAGGGTTTAGTTAAGAGTAAATTACATGATGAATGAAATGGATAATTAGGGGGGAATTCATTCTTCAATGATTATAGAAGATTAAATATTTCAATGGGAATAAAAAATAATTCAATGAAGTGAATGTGAATATTATCCCTGGACAAATCAATTATAAGACACCCAGAGAAAGAATAAGGATGGTATCAATAAAAAAACACCAGTTGAGTAAAAATAAATGGTTATTGTTGATGATGAATAGAAATACTATAATATGATACATAAAAAATCCTTGAGGAAAATATCCTTTTATTATGAAAAACCTTTTGGAAATTATTTTCTTTGAAAATAATTTTTAAAAACATTTTCATTACAAATTAACCTTTAATACATGAAAAAGAAGTTTTAAATAAATGATGGTGGGTAAATCTGTAATTGTCATATGAGGTAAAAGAAAATTCTTTTTTCATTGTTAAAGGTTAAAAAATGAATTGTTCATAAATTGATATGAACATTCCTTTAAAAACAATGGTAAAAGAAAAAAGGGTAAAAATTTCATTACCAAATCATTTTAATAAAAATTTATGAATTTCTTTATATTAAAACACTAGATTTAGAAGAAAACGGGTTATTTGACTAAAGAGAGAAATAAAGTTTAGTTTTATTCACAAAATTTTCTAAAACATTTTGAGTACCAAAGTGTGGAAAAAATAGTACTAGTACTTGAAAATTGTCATGAATAACCAGATAATAATGATTGGTTTTATTTAGAAATCGATATATAATATCCTAGAATGGAAATTCCATTGAAATATAACTAGTACTAGTTATATGGGATATAATCTTTAAACATCCCAAAGTGTCCCATACCACTCTAAGACAATTTAAATCATAAGCCTGATGAAGGAATAATATTAAATAAATATTTTAAATACTATAAAGATAAAATAATTAATTATATAATATATAAAAATGGGTAGTAGATACACCACACAAAATAATTAAATGTTGAACACGACATTGATCTCATAGATGTAAAAAGTGAGATATAAATACCTTAACTTGAGTTTCCTTTTGGGTGAACTTCCTTTGACTTACTATATAAAAAACTTATTTTAATTTTCTAATGTCAGGAGAAATTTTTTTATGTTTAACATTACTTTTATTTCAATTTATACTATTTTGTGTACAACTACTTAAACAATTATGTTTACATCATCTGTTTACACCAAATTCGGATTATGTGTAAAAACAACATTGGTAGGTCAACTATTGTCAAAGGGGTAATTATATGACATCTACAGAATAATAATCATGAAATAATTATCACATTGATTCATTGATTATACCTTTAAAATAAATTTTTAAATATGGTTATGAAAAATGAACCAACATTATAATTGTGGTGATGGTAGACTGTATGTACGCATGAGTGACGTTCTTATTTTTCAATGATCGTTATGGAAAAAAAGCTAAGTAACAACAAATATTTCCAGAATGATCAATATTACATAAATAATATATTATTTAATCATATATACTTATATATATAATTATTGTGGTGTAAAACGAATCACATTGTGTCGATGAGGCAGTGGTCCACAAATCTATGAGCAACATTATCATTTTTTAAGTGTGTGAAAGGGAAATAAAGAAATTGATATATATATATAGTATATTTCCAAAAAGTAATTATTTTATTTATATTATATATAGGTTGTTTATTTCACATATTTTAAATTATAATCATTCTTTATACATTCCATGGATTTTGTGAATGAATCACATCGTTTTGAGGGGGCGGTAGTCCAAACTTCCTCAAATGATGATATCATATTAATGAAAAATGGACTGTATTAAAGTTGTGTATTATTAAAGGATTAAATTATAATAAAGAATTAATAAATATCAATTATATCATATAAAAATATATTTTTCATCATAATGGCCAACTATGAATTTTGGTAATGTAAAATGAACAATCTTCGTTTTGTGAGGCAGTATTTCAGTTTATAGAGACACAATATGTTCATTACCCATTTTGTGTAAGTATGTGTAAGTGTAGGTCTAACACTTATAATAAAACATACAATTATATTGAGGATGTGGTTTTATTATACAAGAACCAACTAATATGATTTGAGGGGTTGGACAATGGAAATAAAAAAATCATTAGAGAAGATGTTACCTCTTAATAGGGTAACTACTTTTGGTTTGTACCAAAAAGGATTCCTTCTAAGTATTTCTTCCCAAAGGGGAGATTCAAGGTCTATGTGAGGGATTTTGGGATTCTATATGTGCAGATATTTTCTGAAACTAATTGGTTTGAGAGGTGTGAGGAATGAGAAGAGGTTGTGACTTTTTATACGGTAGGAACAGGACTCACTAGGTATTTTGAAAAAAGTTAGGTTTACCAACATTTTTACCTAACAAAAAGTTATAAAAAACCAACCAAACTCAATAATGGAAGGTTAATGGCCTAATTATTTACATAAAATTTGTTTTGGAAAAATCGGGAACTTGATCCAAACTTTGTGGAAATGAAAGTTGATATGTCACGAATCCTATGCTATCAAGAATATCAAAGGGGTCAATATTCCTTGGGCCAAAACTACCCTTTATTTACAAATTGTATGAATCTATTACATGGTTATATTAAAAGGAAAACTTTTTGTCTAACGTCAAAATTAAATTTTCAAAGGTAGTAGTCAGTATATCTCTTTTAACGACTCTAGGTAGCTTTTATATGTTTTTGTTTGGATTGAAACTTCTTTGTCATCACATTCACTTGATTATGTCCATGTATATTTCATTCCAAAACTTCATTGGAAAAAATATTGAGTTCTACATTGCTTTACATTCAATGATTTATATAGATCAATTTAAATACATGAGTGGAGGTTGTTTTTATATGAGAACTCAACCAATGGGATATGTTGATCACATCCTCCTTTAAATTCCATCAAGTGTGATCTTAGCACGTCCTCAAGTTTTTGAATAGTCAATTTTGATTTTATATTAGTTTGGGTGTGATAGGGCATGCTAATAATTAATTTAGTACTAAAATCATATTGAATGCTTCAATAGAATTTATTGGGGAACCTTGGATCACAATCAAATATGATCCAAAGTGGAACCCCTTGAAACCTCACCATTTTCTTCACATATATCTTGGAAATTTTTTCAAGTGAGAAATCTTCCCAAATAGTTATAAAGTTTTCAGTCTTGGTGAGTCGATCCACCACAAACCATATCGTATTTTTTATGTGGATGTTTTTGGGAGACTGGTGATAAAGTCCATGGTGATATTCACCCATTTACACATGGTTATAAGAAATGGTTTCATCATCCC
The DNA here is from genome assembly GCA_963277665.1 of Viscum album. Classification (NCBI taxonomy): domain Eukaryota; kingdom Viridiplantae; phylum Streptophyta; class Magnoliopsida; order Santalales; family Viscaceae; genus Viscum; species Viscum album. Next base: position 975,774,100 of record OY728148.1, read on the forward strand.
TTTTTAATTTTTTCACTCTACATTAACTTGATGTTATACCAAACACCTTGATATATACACCATAATCTCCTTCTTAATGGTGTCCCAACAAAAGTGTCCTCAAAGATCATGGTACATATTGGTACTTCTAGGGTGGTGTAGAAAGATATGTTATATGCATTATACAATAGCATGGTATTTATCTCAGGTGATGAAGGAACACAAATCCTCATTAAAAACTCAATTACGCCATCATCATCAATTTGGAACTCATGTATCTCCCCTTCCTTTATTCATTTCAACTTTTATTAGCTCGATATCATCCCTTTATGTCTCCTTGATCTTCTCTTGGATATATGGTTGGGAAATCATTTGGGAGAGGTAAGATGTATTCCATATCATTATGATTTCAAGTTATATCCTTTTCATATACAAGAAGGCAAGGTCTCTCTCAGTTTTCATCATGGATATAGTAGAATTTTTTTTCTGTTAAGAGCATCATCTACCTTATTCTCCATTCTCATATTATAGTGAATAGAGAAATCATAGTCCATGATTAGATCGAACCATTTTCTTTGATGCATATTGATATACCACTATGTGATGATATACTTTAGACTCTTATGATCAGTATATATGTCATACTTCTCACCATAAAGATAGTGCAACCAAATATTTAGAGAAAAGATCATATCATCTAACTCTAGATCATGTGCCAGGTAGTTTTTCTCATGGATCTTTAACTATCAGGAGGAATAGGTTATCACATTATAATTCTACATGGGTACACAACCCAAGACATTCTTTTAATCATCACTATATATCACAAAACCTTCTCCACATATTGGTAGTGTGAGTACATGTTAGGACCACGATGAGAAGGATGACTTTCATATTTCGGTATTATTTTTTGTTTTCAAAGAAGTTTAAGAAGAAAATAAATAACCACACTTTTTATTTGTTGAAAATCAGACTGACCATCATATTAATGAAAATAAGACTCACAATGGTTATGAAAGTCCATTGTATTAGGAATATGTTTTCGGGATGAAGAGGATCATTATACTCACCCTAAGTCTGGAATTAAAGGTTTGATTGTAATGGGGAAAATCAGAGTCTTCCTGGAATTATTGAAAATGTAAGGATGCTTTGCTAATCATGGAGTTCTCATAAATCATTAGAAAGTTATAAAACTAGTGATAAATTATTGATAAATTAAAGAGAAGAAATATATTCTACCAATCATATTCAGTTTGATCATAATCATACCAATTGTATTTAGGTTGAGAAGGAAAGAACGATCTTGATAAAATATAGGTAAGTAGAAACACGTTACTAGGTAGGTTATATGATGATGAAGCTGACATTCACCATAATAAAAGTCATGAAGGAATTAAGGGTACTTTCTGAAAGTTTATGAAAGAATAAATTTGATGAATTTGAATCATTCCAGTCACAAGATCATCATAATGATATTTCTGGATGAATAATTGTTTAATGTCCATGGAGGATGATCATAATAAAGGTTCTAGTTTTTAGTTAAACTAAATGCCAAAAATATTTAAATCCTCAAAGAATGAATATAGTGATCATCATATTAAAAAAATTAATAAGATCTTAATGTAGATCCATTGGATTTAGTATATCATCGAATTTATCAAAGGTTGAATTTTTTGTGATAATAACTGACCAGTATCATATTTAGAAGAGAAATAAGTTGTTGAAGTTGAAGCTGCTGATACCGGTCCATCGGACTCAGTATGCCAGCATAATAATCAAAGGAAGAATTCTTTGAAACTAATGAATGTAAAGAAAATGGAAAGTATGTGGTGGCTAATATGAAGATAAAATTCAGATAATTATCAACAATTTAGTCAACCATTTAAAATAGTTTTAATAACTTTGTTTATCATTCTTGTGGGTCAAGAGAAAAGAAAAAGAATAATATATTATTTTACAATTGTCATCATCATAATGAGGCAGATCATAATGACAAATCAGAATGGAAAATTAGAATTTGAATAATGTTTTAAAGAAAGTTTAAGTATAGATAAAGCTATATGAATATTGATAATGGTTCAAGAAGTGTTGAGAAGAGTTTATTAAGGCATGATGCACCTAAAATTCAAAGGAACATATAGATTTGTAAAATGTAATTGAGAGGAAAAATTTCTCGGAATCCCACCTAAACCATTTTTAGGGTGATTATAAAAGAGAAATTACTTTTTAATTTATGATAGATATACTATTCATTGTGAATAAGAGACAAGGAAGAGATTTATGGAGAATAAGAGGTTTCCTGATTAAATTTTATTGAAGAAGTATTTCAGATAGAAGCATATTAAGAGAGATAAGATTATATTCAACTGATCATCATATTGTGATGAATCATCAGACTGGAAAGATTGTATTGGGATTTATAGATTGAAGAAGTAATGGTTCATAATTTTTTCAAATTAATTCTAACAATGTCATATATTTTCTTATTGATCAATTAGACTAGGAGAATCAGACTGAGTTTTATAACAAAGTCCATAAAAGTTATTACCAACTTCTAGGTAAGAAGGTAAATATTTTTTTATAAAAAATAACACATTTTTGAATGTTGATAAATAAGCATCATAAATTTATTTTTTACAAAAATTTTCATTATAGCATTTGTTCTAGAAGGATAATATGAACTATGGAATTGTTTACATAGTGACACACAAGTGAAAGGGCATATCCTACTCAATGTATTCCACACAAAATGATTTTATTCTAGTGGATTGTGTGGTATTAGATCATTTTCAAACAATACCAAGGATGTATATATTCTTTTTGAATAATAAACCTTGTAAATTATTGTGTTCTTATATATGTGGGTTTTAATTATTTTCTATAGGAAAAGAAATATTTAACCGGAGAAAAATGTTTTTTAATTAGTAATGAAATATAAAAGAAAAATATATCACTAATTCACCCTCCCCCTCTCAGTGATAGATTTATCTTGACTAGGAAATTATAATTAGTATTAGAGATATATTCCCTTCATTTATTCTTTGTGGATGGTTTGAAGATATGTTGATGGATAATTTGAATTGTGTCAACAATAAAGGAATCCTGGTTTTCGATGGTAATAAATATCATATTTGTAAAGACATAATGTTTCCCCATATTATGTCTATTAGATATGATCTTCTTGAAGATGCAACAGATGTATTTCCTCCTCTTGATGATAATGTTCATCTTAATCTGTTGCTAAGAATAATCATCAAAGTGATGGAAGAGACAAGAATTATTTAATATCATCACTTTCAAAAGGTGATATTTTAATGGGTGAAGGGTTTTCCATAGCTAAAGGTATATGGTATAATATGAAAAACATATATGAAGGAAATAAAAAAGTGAAGAAGAAAAATTACAAATCTAGAGGCTGAAGTATGAAGACTTGAAAATGGGCAGGTATGAATCTATTAGGGAAATAATTTCTAGGTTAAATAACATCATCAACACTATCAGATGTCTTAGTTAAAGTTTTGAGGATTATATAGTTATTGAAAAGATATTAAGAATTATTCTCAACAATTTTGAAGATAATTTTTATTAATTAGAAGATAGATATCATAAGAAATTATCTATAGATGATTTTCATATAAATATCATCACTTATAAAATAATAGGTTATAATGATATGGAAATAAAAATAAAATTTGATAGAGAAATTTCAGTCAAGACTTCAAAGAAAGATAATTCAATTAAGATTATTATTGAAGATGAATGTGGTTATTTTGATTATGAAAGTTTTGTATGTAAAACTCTTGATGAAATTTTATCATCTTTTTATAAAAATGTCAGAAGAGGTACAAGTAAATATAAATTGAATTTTCCCTTGAAGTGTTTTGAATATGGATTCATTGGGCACTTTACAAAAAAATTCTACAATGAATCAAATAAAAAGATGGTGATGAAGAATAAATAAGGTGGAAAGGAAAAAAAATTTCAATAGGGAAGGGTAAAAAATTCTCAAAATCTAAAAGGTTTATTTTCTTATCTAATGATAATGAATAAGAAGATAATAAAGCTAAATCCAAAAATTCTTCTGAGCATGTTGGTGAGAATACTTTTAGTGTAACAATTAATGATGAAGAATTCAGAATCAGCAGCTCTTATTAAGAAGAAACTAAAAATAAATGTCATTTAAAATAAGATTTGAAATATATTTGAGAAATATTAGAAGTCTTGAAAAACAAAACAAGAAGTTGTAAGACTAATGTTCCTCATAAAAAATTCATGAAATTTTTTTAGATAAGAAGAAAAATATGCAACTCGATATTAATCATTTGAAAAAACAATCATAAAGAAGGAAATAATCATAATGAAAATTTGGAATTGAAGTTAAAGGCATAAAATTAATAGTTATAACATGTCTAGTAAAAACATTGAAAAGATGAAAATAAAATTATATTTTCCAAAAATTATATATATGAAGTTGGAGAAAGTTTTCATAAGGAAAATCCTAAGAAGAATAAAAAAAGTAACCATCAAAAGTTGATAGGAATGATATAATTATTTTTGGATATAAGAATGCTTAGAAAATTATGTATGTGGATAAGATTAACAATGTTGAGAATTAATATGTTTTTGAAAAACCTTATTCTAAAAATGTATCTAAAAATAATGAATATGTAAATGTTTCTATTATTTCTATTTATGACAAGTATAAAAGTAGAAATAAGCTAAAAAAGAATATTCTGATTGATAACAGAAAGGTTGGTGGTCAAAAAAATTCAAATAATAATGTTCCTAAGAAACATATTCATAACTTCAATCATTATGGAAGATATAGAGGAAAATAATTTTTCTATGGTTACTACTAGTATTGTGATGGAATCATAAAAAAAAACAAATATGTGTTGGTTCAACCAACAACATTACTACTATTCCATAGGATATGAATGTCATAGGTTTAGGGGGAGTCAATTTTCTCAAAAGAATAAGTATGAAAAATATGTTCAAAAGAAACCAGATAATGATGGTGTAAAAATTAAAAATAGGTTCCAACCCCAAGAAACTATTTGTAAAAGATGTGAATATCTAGGTAATCTTGCTAAGGTTTTTTTTTGTTACCAACACAATATAATTTTCTTAACATTTCGCATAAGCTGGAGGTGAAGAAAGAAAAATCTCTTGTTGTTAAAACTACCCTCAAATCATTTAAAGGTCAACGACCTAAGATTCTTAATAATGGGTTTTACTCATACATTAAAAAAGATTTATTTATTTTTAATAATTTAAAATACTTCAATGAGGTAACTATGACATTCAACAAGGATGAAACAATAATAATCAAAGGTTTTTGATCAACTATCATTGGGAAAGAAAAGTTTAAATCTAAGAAATAATTATATTTTGAGGAGTTAAACCATAACTTGTTGAGTTTTTTGCAATTATGTGATGAAGGTAACAATGTTACCTTCGGGAATGATGTATTTTTTGTAAAAACTAATAAGGATGAAAATATAGTTACAAGAGGCCAACATATGAAGGGAAACTTATTTCATGTTGGTGAGGTAAAGAACTCTTGTTACTTGGGTATGGTAGAAGAAAATTAATTATAGCATAAAGGATGGGAAACATGTGTCAAATAAATAAAACTAAGTTATGAAAGGGACATTTTGTTCAAGATATTCTTTATTTTCAATGAATAATAGATTTTCGTTGAATTATTTTTCCTAATAGAAAATTTACAAAGTCTGTGTATAAGAAGGTTGGGATTTTTTCAAAACAACCCTTGGAACCTCTCCATTCCGACAACTATGGACCAATGTGAAAAAAAACAAAAAATTATGATAATTACTTCATCACATTCATTGATGAATTTAATAACATTATTTTTTTTATGAATATGAAACAAAAATCACATGCTCTGAGATTGTTTAAAGGTTTTAGGAGAATAGATAAGAAGAAAAGTTAGTAATCAGGGAAAAAGTTGAAAACTAATAATGGTGATGAGTATAAGAATGATGAATTCGAATGTTATCCTGATAAGAATGGAATTTTTCATGATGATAGTTCCCTATACACACGTCACCAAACTGGGGTTGATGAATCGAAGAATAGAAGTTTGGTGGAAATGGGGAGAACTATTTTACTTGAACAAGGTCTATATCATTCGTATTAGAGGCAACCCATGAGTACTGTTGTTTATATTCAAAACTAATGTTTCCATAGGCCAAGTTTGTATATCACTCCATACAAAGTTTTTTCTAGAAAAAAATCATTTTTGAAACACTTAAGAGTTTTCAGGAGTCCATGAATTATAAAGAAGACAGGTGGAAATCTGGGAAAGTTTGAGCAGAAAGGTGAAGATGGAATTTTTCATGGTTATGCTCTGGAATGAAGAGGATATAGATGTTTCAACAAAGAAATAGAAATAATTTTTTATTCTAATAATTTGACTGTTATTCAAAAATATATTATGGATAAATATAATCAAACAGATGAGGATGTTGAGTAGGATTAAGAAATATTTGTCAACATTTTTGATAAGGATAAATTCAATTATAATCCTACTAAAAAAGAAGAATCAGACTCATCTATTTCAAGTGATGAAGATGAATCTCTAAAATCTCATCCCAAGATTAGGAAGCTAGTGGAAACTCAGAACATTATTTGCGATCAACATAAAATGGTTCAAACAATAAGAACAAAAAATTCTATTACACTTACTTATTTGTATTCAAAAATTGGTCTGAATGATGTGAAATAAGATTTTGAGTATCTAGAGTGGGTTCAGTCCATGAATAAAGAGTTAGACTAGATAGAAAAGAATGACTCATAGGAACTCGTACCTAACCCAGATAAAAAAATGTTATTGGTACAAAGTGGGTTTCCCAGAACAAAATAAATGAATAAGGTGAAGTGATAAAAAACAAGGAATGATTAGTATGTAAAGGTTACACTTAAATTTAAGGTGTTGATTTTGATGAAACTTTTTCTCTGGTGGAAAGGTTTGAAACAATCATAATTTTTCTTGTTATTTCTACACAATGTAGTTACAAAATTTTTCAAATGGATGTAAAGTAGGCAATTATAAATGTTAATCTTAATGAGGAAGTTTACGTTGAACATCCTTGTGGATTTTTTGTTGGGAAAGAGGAATGTTATATGTGCATATTTAACAAATCCTTGAATGCACTAATGAAATCTATGAGGTAATAGTATTTTCGATACTTTCTTATAGAATATGAGTTTTAAGAAAGGAAGAGTTGATAATAATATTTACATAAAATAAATTAAAGAGTTTTAATTCATTATAATCATTTATACTAATGACATTATCTTTAAAAGGAATAATGAAAGATCTTGTGAAAAGTTTTCTAAATAAATGAAAAAGTTGTTTGAGATTTCCCTGTTGGGAGAAATGAAATACTTTATTGGGATAAAAAATTTATAAAATAATAAAAACATTTTTATTTATCAAGAAAAGTATGCTAATGTAAATCTTAAAAATTACGGTATATAAACTTGAAAACTAGTTTACACCTCTATATCAGTGGGAACCAATTTGAGTAAAGATGGATAAGACAAGAAAGTTGATCAGAAAGAGTTTCCAAAGTTGATTAGAATTTTTTTTATTTTACTACCTTAGGAGCCAATATTGTTTATTATGTTACCATATGTGAATGATTTTATAGTGATCCTAAATAATCAAATTTACTTTCTAGAAAAAGAATCGTCAAATACATAAAAGGCCCAAAAAAATTCGAAATCAGGTATGATAGCATTGAAAGTAATGATTTTTTTGGGTATTCAGATGCTGATTGGGAAGTAAATGTTGATGATAAAAGATCCACATCAGGTGGAGTTTTATTTCTAGGTAAATGTTATGTTTTTTGGAATATAAAGAAATAGAATTCAGTAACTCTCATTACAATTGAATCTGAATATTTTTCTACTACATAATCTACTACCCAGCTTATGTGGATGAAGAATCAGTTAGAATACTAATTTACTGAATTTAAGTTCACCTTTATCATGGGTTGTGATAATAAAAGTGAAATCAACCTTTCCAAGAATCTGGAAAAACATTGTCATTCAAAACATATCGATATCAACAATTATTTCATCAAATATCATTTGTAGAATAATGAGTTGAAGTTGGAGTTTTTTTCCGAAATCGTAACAAGCTACTGACATTTTCACAAAACCATTACCCAGGGAAGAATTCTCTAAATTGATCTTGAACAATTTCATCAATCCTCTTTCTCATCAAGTTTGAGGTTTGTGTTTTTGTTCCCTCCCTCATCTTATCATTGGAATGTGATTTCAAGGGGGGATTGTTTAATAAATCTATTATTATAGAAGTATGTAAATAGAGAGAGTTGTGGGTAAATTGTGAATTCATAATTGTAATTGTGTGAACTATTCTAACTGTTTGTTTGAGTGGTCGTTGGAAAAAAACATTTGTATTCTATGGAGGTTTAAAATTTGAGGAAGAAAAGATGAGGAAATTTTTCATAATCACTACTTTTTGAAATCATGAATTTTATGTCAATAATTCATGATTCCTACAATTATTTAGCACCCGTAGTCTTATAATTATTGATAAGTAATAAGTAGCTTCATGATAAAATGTTCATTGATTTATGAAGTTTGGTTGACAAAAAATAAAAAGTGGGGTATTGTTAGGACCAATATGATTAACATTAATATCATATTCAGGTATTTTCATTTGTTGTCAATGGAGTTTAAGAAGAAAATAAATCACCTCATTTTGTAATTGAAAAAAATTGGTCTGACCTTCATATTCAATAAAATCAGACTCACAATGGTTAAGAAATTCTATCACATAGGGAATAAGTTTTCTGGAAGAAGAGGATCATCAAACTCTGCCAAAGTTTGGAATGAAATGTTATATCATAATTGGGAATAATTTGAGTCTGCTTAACTTTGATGGAAATGTGATGTTTCATTTCTGATCTTGGAGTTCTCCTAAATCATAAGTAAGTTTTAAAACTTGTGACGAAATCTTGATGAAAGAAATGGGAGAAAATTTTTATTCCAATAATATTTAATCTGATTGTAATCATTCCAATTGTATTCAAGATGATTAGGAAATAAATATTTTTATGAATGATTGGGAAGATGCAATACCATACTTGGTAAGTGAGATGATGCTAAATTTGATCTTTGAATTAATAAAAGTCATAAAGAATGTAATGATACTTGTTAAAAGTTTATTAAAGAAGAAAGTTTATGTATTTTAATCGTTCAGGTCTAAAGATCATTGTAATGATATTTTTGGATATAGATTTGTTTGAAGGCATTGTAGGATAGTCATAATAAAGGTTCTAGTATTCGGTCAGACCAAAATCTAGAAGATTTAAATCCTTGAAGAAAGAAGTTTTCGAGAATCATATTCAAAAAATAAATAAGTTACTAATGTTGATCCATCGAATTCAGTATGTCATCATATTAATTAGAGGTAGAATTGTTTGTTATAAAAATTTATTGGTATCATATTCAGAAGAGAACTAATTTTTTTATGTTGAAACTCATCATACCGGTCCATACTCGGTATGCCATAATAATCACTGGAGGAATAATTCTTTGGAACTGATGAATGAAAAGAAAAGGAAAATTATGTGGTGGCTAATATAAAGAAGAAATTAATATCTATATCAATAATTTAGTTGACCATTTAAAATAGTTTGAATTACTTTTTTTATAATTCAAGTGGGTCAAGAGATGGGATGAATAATAATATATTGTTTTAAATTTGTATTCATCAAAATGAAGCAGGTCATAAGAACTAATTGAAAAGGGAAATCAAAATTAGAATGATGTTTACAGAAATTATAAAGCAGGGTTGAAGTTGTGAGAATATTTTAGAATGTTAAATAAGTGTTGAGAAGAGATTATGAAGTTCTTATAAACCCAAAATTCAAAGAAATGTGTAGATTTAGAAAATATGATTGAGTGGGAAATTTTTTCGGAATCCCACCCAAACCATTATTTGGGGAGTATAAAAGGGAAAGTACTTTGTACTTTTGATAGATGTACTATTCAAAGAGAATAATAGAGAAGACATAGCTCTAAAGAGAAGAAGAGGTTTCTGAATTTTGTTTTGTTTTATTCAACTGGTCATTGTATTAGTGTGAATCATCAGACTGGGAAAATCATATTGGGATTTTTGGATTGAAGAAGAAGTGGTTCAGAATTTTCTCAACTGTATTATGAAAAAGTATTATATTTTTCATATTGAGAAATAAAACTGTGATAATCGGACTGGGAGAATTGGAATGGGAAATCAGATTGAGTTTTGTATCAAAAATCAAAAAAAAATCTTACCAACTTCTAGGTAAGAAATTGAAGATTTTTTTTTAAAATAATACATTTGTGAAAGTTGATAAATAATCACCATATCATGTGTTGTTACAAAACTTTTTATTTTAACATTTTTTATAGAAGGATCACATTCAATATTTAATGGTTTATATAGATCTACATGAGTGAAATGGAATATCATACTCATTATATTCCACACAGAAAAATTATTTTCTAATAGATTGTGTGGTATTAGATCATTTCAAAATCATAGAATGTATGTAGTTATTCTTGTGGAATAGTGATACTTATAAATTCATGTGTCCATATAGATGTGTGTTTTAATTTTTTTCAATAAGGAAAGAAATTTTTAATATGATTATAAGGTTATTACAAAATTAAGGAAATATAAATGTAAAATATATCACTGATTCACTCTCTCCCCCTCTTAGTGATACAATTATCATTACTGGGAAATTACAGTACAAGAACAGTTATTAGCCTCTTCTTGATCTCCTTAAAGCCTTCCTCATATCTCTCATCAATAAATAATTTACCCCATTTGGGGTAAATTAGTTTGTTGGCTAAAAAATAATGATAAATTTATCACAAAATGTAAATAGTAACTAACTAATCTATAAAACTATAAATTTCTATGACACTAGTGGGTCTAGGTTATTCTTTAATTTCCTTTGTCTTTGAAAGGTCCACATAAATTCCATCACTTGTGATCACGTTCCAAAATAATGTGACTTCTTGCATCCAAAAGTCAAACTTTTTGAACTTAGAATATTTTTTTCTTTCCTTAATATCACTAACACATTCACTAGATTATCATCATGTTCCTACTTAATATTGGAATAAATGAGAATATAATCGATAAACACTACCCAAATTTGGTGAGGTGGTCTCTAAAGAATATATTAATCAAATCCACAAAGATTGTACGAAAAATATAAAGTCTGAAGGGAATTACTATGAACTCATAATGCCCATACCTTGTAATGAAAGTAGTCTTTTGAAAATCTTCGTTCTTCAACTTTAGTTGATGATATACATAAAAAAGATACACCTTTGAGAATTATTTCACTCCTTGTAGTTGATTGAACAAGTCATCAATCCTTGGTTGAGGATAATTTTTATTTATGGTGATCTTGTTGATATCTTGGTAATTGATATACACCTGTTTGGATCTATCTTTCTTCTTCACAAAGAGCAATGGTGCACCACTAGGTGATGTACTTGGGAGTATGAACCATTTTTTCAAATTCTCTTGTAGATACTTCTTTTACTCCTCCATTTTAATCATGGACATCCTATATGGGAATCTTGAGATATGAGTTGCTCTAGGTATGAGATCTATTGAGAACTCTACCTCATGATCAGGGGATTCCAAGTAACTCTTTGAGAAATACATCAATATATTCCCTAACAATGGACATTTCCTCCAGGTTAATAACTTCCTTTGACTCAACCATTTTGGAAAAGTATGCTTCTCTATAGGGTATCAACACCCACACTGTTGATGGATATTCCAAGGAAGATTCATGATCATCCTTTCATTTTTAGTGGATCATGGGATGGCTCAGAATATAAATATAGATGTTTTTCCAATAGTTGATTTCTTCTATATATAATGAAAGCCAATACATGCTCAATATAGACTAAATTTCAACAAGGTAAATATAATAATATTTTCAAGAAGAGTCATCCCAAATATGATTATAGGAGAATATTCCAACACATGGGTTGTATTCATTACACAACTATGTTTTTTATGGATATATCCACTTAAAGGTCTCGGAGATTCAATTCAATAGTTCTAGAAAACATTTAGGATACAAATGAATATGTAATACCAGAATCAAATAATACTTATTCTATTATTTAGTGAATATGAATCATACCTTGTATGAATACATTTTCACACTCCACATCATTAGTAGTGATGATATAAGCTTTCCCTTTCTCCATTGACTTTGGTGATTACTGACACTGGTTTCCCGCAAGGACATGTGGTTTAGTGCACTTGCTTGCATAACACCCTTGGTGCCAATATTTGAAGCATTGAACCATGGGTGGTGCATTATGATGTTGCTTACTTTCCAATATCATGTTGGTCAGCTTCTTCAAGTATATTCAATAATAATTAGCTTGGTGTCCTTCTCTCCCACACTTGAAGAATTTCCTCATCCCTTTGAGGCAATTAACATGATGCTTCTTCCCACATTTTTGACATTTGGGTAGTTGGATCCTATTTCTGCATTTGTCATTTGACCCAGAATCTAGAAACCCCATTCTTCTATTATTATCTCCATAACCATGGGACCATTATTTGAACTCCATATATACTTTAATAACACATTTAACCACGTATTCAAAACTCCGAAATTCTTATATTTCTAGATCGTTTCGAAGGTGTATTTTTAAAAAAATAAAGAACATATCTATTTTTCTTTCATTATTGATAAAAAATCCAAGGAATACATTAAAAACCTTATGTTGTTTTCATCATAAGACGTGACAACTTCACCTTCATTTTTATTTAGCTATATGAATTCTATTTCAATCTTTTTTTGAAGAGATAAAGGGAAATTCTTTGTAAGAAATATTTTCATAAATTCTTCCCACTCCATATCATCCATTCAATCCCTTGTATTTTTGTTCATTATCAAATCCTGTTATTGAATAGAATCTCCATATAAATGATAAATATCAAGATTCACCATCTCCTTATTAGAGATATGGATCATAGAGAATATATTAGTTATTGAGTTAACCCATTATTCCACATCAAGTGGATTGGAAGATCCACTAAACATCGATTGTCATTTTTGCAATATGGAATCAATGGATAATTGACCCTTATTGGGTGAATATGGACATTCCACATAGTTCATGTTATTATTCATATCTCGAGACTACTAGTTAATCATTTCTAGAAAGTTTTGAACTCAACCTCCCATGGAATTGGGTATCTCATTTGGATAATTATTTCATTATCACTCACACAGGTTTTAGGCCTAGTTTCTCTGGATTCTTAACATTTTCTAGAATAGAAAATATTAGAACAAAACATAAGTCAATAAATCGTGAGTAATTTATTCTTTTATGAAATTAACACTAAAGGAATATATTATGGGACCCTTATGTTTATAATTTTCTAAAAATAGTCTTCTAGGATGTTTTACCTATACATAGACTTATACTAATGGTTTTTACTCTTATTTTCTAATCATAATTCCCAAATTAAGTAATCCATTATTTGATACTAACTATAGTGACCCTAATTTTCCATACATAACTATTACATCATTTTAAATATAAACAACAAAAAAGAGTTACAAATCGTGGATCCAAAGGTTTATGTCTTAGAAAAATTAGGCTCCTAAAAAACTTGTACATAATAAAACAAAAAAAATTATTTAAATCCTTCATCTTTATCCTTCTAAAATATCATATTATTCTTAGTATATGCAATTACCTATGGATATACATCAATGAAAGGGGTAAGGTAAAAGCCCTGTAAGAGGATGAATAAAAAACATGAATCAATATAACATGGGTGAGCATAATCATCATATCATAAGACTAGGATTATTGTCAATATCATGAGGTAAAAATGTGATAAATTCGTTGAATGTGGAAATTCATAAAAATGAAGCATCATGTTATTGTGGTGAAATTCCACATATAGTTGTGAATAAAGCTAGCATCATGTTAACACATAACATATGTGAATAATCATAACAACATCATTGTAAACAAATCTCGAATCATGTTCACATATAATAATCATTATCTCATGAGATAAAACACATTACCCAATGCATTGGAGGGCTATATAATTTTGGTCTATTCATCACATAATAATATTTACATAATCAGGCATGTCACATAGAATGTGTAACAATCATTTCATGAAATAAACCATGGAAAGGAATGGGTTTCATGAGGATTTCAAAATTTATGATTTCATAAATAAACTTTGGGTTCCAAAATGAAAATTGGAAAAGCATATTTTCCATAAGAATCATCATTAATTAGTTAGGAATAAACAACTCAAGAGGAGTCATAGATGTGTTTTGGAAAGAAGATTTATTTTTGAAAATAATTTTATTTTCCATAAAATCAAATAAAAAACATGTATATCCAAAAAATGAAGAGGGAGGAATAATGAAATTATATTTAAGGAACATTAGAGGACTATTTATTCCAAATATGTCATGTAATATGGATAACCTAATGAAAAAGAGTTGGGTTCATGAATCACCTTAGTAATTCCTTCTTTATTTTGTCTCTTTTGCGCCTCTTGAATAATAAACTTATATTTATTAAAAAACTAATAAATATGTTAATTATATCCATTTATACAATTATTTATCAATTATAATAATTTTATTATATTTATTAATTTCTATTGAAGAAATTGAAGTGTTTTAATATCATGATTTTCCGAAAAATTTATTGTTTCACTTTGATTTCTCAATTTTCATTGAGAGTCATTTATAGAAAAGTCTGATTAACTCCAGTAGATTATAATAAATGTAATTATTTATTTATATATTATATATAATTAATAATATCCATCCATGAAGGTGGTTATAAGAATTGTCTTAGAAATGTCTCTGTTGGTGGTTAATCAATCTTTAACGGGACGTTGTTAAAAGAGAGTTAAAGAGAAGTATTGCATTTATTTTTATCATAAATATGACAATTAGATCATGTTAACATAAATAATATAATTTTAAATTATTGAATAATTAGTTTTATAGTTTATGGTTTTTAAATTAATTGGTAAAAATAAGAAAGGCAATAAGAAAAAAACGAAAAGTTAATAGAGACTTACTCTCTCCTCAATATAGCCTCTCTTGTAAGACGCTATAACACCCTTGGTGATTAGAGTTATATTGCTCCAAAATATCCTTAAGTAATGTAAGGGGATTTAGAGGGAGTATTTGGGAAGATATTGTAATTTGTAATGTTTGAAAGGAGTGTGTTTCCAACTGAAGGGAGAGGGGTTATTTATACTTTAAGAGAGGGGTATTTTTAGAATAAAATATTTCATAGAATAATATATCAAAAGAAAAACATGTAATAGTGCATTTTTGGCAAAATAAATTATATATAAATATAATATAAGGGGTTTAAGAATTTAAATCCTCTTTATAATTCTAATTCATTATCTTATTAAAATAGAAAGTGAAGAAAAAAAAGAAATTGATATTTTAAGGAATCAATTTTGAATTTAGGTTTTGGAAAGTGATTTTTATGTATGAAGATTAATTTTATTGTATTTTAATGAATCATTTATGAAATTAAATATATAATGGACGAAAATAAATTTCAATAATGTATTATGTCATTATTATATCATGAATGATGTAACTTAAGATACATTGATTATAGGAAAAACTATATTTTTACTATTCACCTAAAAATTGAAGTATTTCGGAAAATTACCAAAAACTTACCCATAGAAAATTTTACCATGATCACTTCACAAATGATATTAATTTAATAAAAATAAATATCTAAAATAGGTAAAATATAATTTTTAACAGTAAAATAATGATTTTTACAAAATACTTTAAAATATATTTTATTAAAAATATTCTTTATTTTCTTTGAGGTTTTTAATAATGATATTTATTTTATTGAATTATAATAATTTTATTTACATAAATTAATCATGATAAATGTTTTTTATATCATATTTTATTATTTTTTGGTTAAATCACTCTTCTAATGGTCATGTTACTATTCCCAACAATCATGTTACTATTCCAATTGTCACATTACTATTCCAACAGTCACATTACCTTATGTATATACAACACAATTATTTCATTCAATATTCAAATAAATTCCTCTCAAGGTACTATATTTCCATTTTAAATAATTTTTATTGGTTTATTGTAATTTTGTTTATTTTATATAGTGTTGGTAGTGGGGCCAATAATTCTAGTAGATGAGGTCGATCCATATTTTCTCATTTCAGCTTTTATATTTTATAATTTCTATCTACTTGTAATGTTTGGAAATTTAATTGGTTTCATTGTTGATTAATGTAACAATATTTATTAATATAGTTTTTTATTGGTTTCTCTATATTTTTTATGTGTATAATATATAATATAATACAACACACATTTATTCAGGAAACAAATTTTACTAATAAACATTATGTAATTACAATGGGGTAACACATCTCCCAGCTCCGCCTAAATGTAAAATAGAACACTAGCTACCTATATGATGAGGAGTAGTTGATTACTTCCTAGACTCTATTACCTATCTTACTTTTCTACCACTACTATACTATGAGAAGTTCTAGAAAAATCATATGAAGATGGCCCATCCTGCCACAAACATGGAACTCCAATGTGGTGTATGAAAACTAAGGTTTCTTCTGGTTTAACTTTCTACACTAATGTACTACAATGGAATATGATCCAGAGATGGATTCCCACTACCCTAACTGATCTTCATTCCATTTCCTTGGAAAAAATTGTCATAGAATCACTTCTTGCGACCAAAATAAGTGATCCTAGTTTACCCTATGGAAATAGCATGTCTACCTATTTGGTCCTCGCTCAGTTTCTTTGCTATGATGAGTTCGTGATTCATCAAATCTAAAAAGCTAATCAGAATAAAAACATTCACCTATAACCTGACCTCATAGCGAATACCATCCGAAAAATGTTTCTCCCCAGAGATCTCATCAATAGATAAATATGTCACAAAGCATTGAAGGTTGGTGAAATGTTCAACATAGTCCATCACTGATATTATATCATATATTAGATGAATGAACTAATGATCCTTCTCATCTGTCAGAATCTATGGATAGAAGTGGATCAATAAATTCACCTTGAATTCCCTCCAAGATAACTCTTTCTCTATCCCATCCTGCTCTAGAATATCCCACCAATGTTTGGTAGGTCCACTGAGCATATACACAATAACATTCCCCCTCCTATATTTGGGTGTCTCAAGATGCTTGAAGATTGTATAGATTGACTCAATCGAGAACTCGGTTACCTTGGATCCCCCATCCCCAGTGAACATAGGTGGATGTTGTAGCTGAATATCTCTCATCAACTCATACATCAAAGGCATGATGAAAATAGTCTCTTTTTCCCTGGATGGCATGACCCTTAAGAAGTTGTTGTGATGATGAACATCCATTTGATCCTCAAGAGCTACAGGAAGCTCCAGTTCTTCTATGTAAGGAGATAACTGATTTCCACTCTCTTAGAACTCAACTCGAAGAAGATGAGGAGTTATTTTTTCTACAAGAAAAACACACTCCTTTAAACTTTGGCTAAAAATAAAGTCAACCTTAAGAGGCGATAACAGTAGAGAACCATTACTATGTGTCTCTCTAACCATTTATTATAAGTGTTTTATGATTAAATTATAGTTTATTTCATTCCATTTATCAAATATAATAGATATATTATTTCACAATTAATATTGAAATGTATATAACACATGCAATAAACATGTCATTGTCATGAACAATGCATGTCAATATATATATATATATATATATATATATATATATATATATATATATCCCTATATGCCTATCATGATGCATGCATACTCATATCTCTCCATACTAGTCCATGAGTTTAAATATCATTAAAATATAACATCACAAAATAATAACATCACAAAACATGTAAATCAACCAAGGTGAAATAACATCAATTGTAAAAATAGAACAACATAAACAATAATCCCATCCCTGGAACTCAAATTTTCCCCCTTACATGGGTTATCTACTCCAATGAATAAGATCATTACCATGTCCCAATAGATCCTAGTCTTGTTTCTACTTTTTCCAAAAAAAAATAAGGCAATTTAAAATAACAAGATGATCCCTTAATACCACTTTGTAATGTCCCCCTATCTGGTACTCTCTCACAAGGTCAAAATGATTTGGTTAGTAGGCATCAAGAATGAATCCACATATGCTAGAAGCTATTGACTTGTAGCGAGGCTTTGATATTTATAGTGGGTAGACTATACCCCCTGGTAAAACATAATTGAACTAAACCATAGTAATAAAAATTAGAGTAACATAGAAATAGTGGAAATAGTATATCATATAGCTAGGAAAATAAAAGAAGAAATTATAATGATGAATAATGTAATGACAAGATAAGATGTATCTAAAAGTTAAACTGAAACCAATACAAACAAAATAATCTACTCACATTAAATAATCCCAAAAGGCTCTGTTCTCGATCCCCATGTCAGACCCATCTCCAAAATACATCCCATCCAGCAAGAAACAAAAGAATCAACAATAATGACCCTTTCCCTTGTCCAAACATGCATCCATGTAATCTAGTCGAGTACCAAACGGTTCCCAGAACAGGTGTGAATAAAACTCAGTAGGATGACACCACCATCCCTAAACACAACTAGTTTGATAATAATTATATGTAACAAATTTATAAATAGATGTATTAATTAACTAATTAATATAATATATCAATTAACCTGTTTCAAAACAATAATGAAATGTCTTTGAGCATGTAACACAACCATTCCATCTATATCCATATACCATGAAAAATCAAACAATCTGGTAGATCACATTGTATAATAATTTCATCTTCTGATCATCACCCAATATAAATGAATTTCAGCATGTGTCCTTGGGTGTAGCCTAGTATATAAGCATTTCAAGAAGTATCACTGGGAATTGCCTACTATATAAGCATTTCATCCTCCATGAAAATCCCTTTATATAATAATTTTAGCATGTATCACTGGGCCAAGACTCAAATATAATAATTTAAACACTACTAGGATATCCCTATATATAATCATCTCATCACCAACTCAACAAGCCATAATAGTATGGATATCATAATATCACATCATAAATATCAATGGTTAGTTATGAAAATTACCATTTTTCTTTCAAATAAACATTCATTTATCTCTCAAATGATCAACAGTCATATCAATAATCAATAATAGATTACCAAGGGATTATATATCAAGTAATCACCTAAGGTATCATGTCATAGTCACCATGATTTTAACCATTATCCAAGTTCTTTTTACTCAAATGTTTTCTCACCCAACATGTATCCATATTCTAGGTTCCATCAACCATTGAATCTAAAGGAATCCAATCCATGATTTACTATAAATCAACTAATTAATTATAGTTCACATTACATGGTTATAATCAAAATATTTCATATAATTCACAATTAAATATACCATATGGTTAGGTTTAGTCTTTATACCTTTATCATGTGATTAACACAACGCTTCTAATGAAAAAATCCATTAAATAAGAAGTCATAGAAGATCACAAGAAGAACCTAGATTAACAAAAAATAAGTTCAACTCCCAAAAGAAAACCCATGTTCAAAAGATGTACACTAAAATGAAAAGTAATTATGGGTGAGAAGAGGGAAACCAAAGTGAGTAAACTCACCAAGGATCGAATGTAAAAATTGGACATCTAGAAGGGGGGATGCTAATTCAAAATTTCATATAGTTCAGCCTATGAGCAAGAGAGGAGAGGCTATAATAAAAAATAATGAGAGTCATAAGTACATGACACACTTAAAACTAATAAGTATGAGGAATACATAATGTGTAATCCTTTCATGTCATGTATTTCCTCAATTTTATGTTATGCTAGAAAAACATTTTTCCCCGGGTTAATATTTATTTTGATCAACATTTACACGATGTGAATCAGGTTCATAACATGTAACCACATCACATCATAAAATATTTCATGAAATGCATCTAGAAATAGTTACATGTCATGTAACTGGTACACAATATATAATTTTTCATTGAATAGTTTTTATATTAGCTTCAATAAAAGTGACCAAACCACCTATGATCCTTTTAAACTCATAAAATACCCTAGTAATCCCATTTAACATATTTATACATGGAATCCAATAATTTAAATAGACATAAATGCCTAAAATTAAGGTTATTTTATCCAAAAAAGGATCTTTGTCATCAAATAAGACTTTGTCACTAAGGCTTAATTACAAAGAAAAACCCAAAAAAATATGTTCAATGACAACCTCAGAGTGGGATGTACCTAGAAAAATATGGGATCTTATAATTATCTTCTATTTGAAAGGTTTTTATAATGTTTCATCCATTAAAAAAAATATTTATATATATAAACTTGATATAGATGGATTTATTTTAATATTTGTAAATGAATGTTCTTTTTTTATAAAAACAACATTTGTTACGGTAAGGTGAATTTAAATAACATTTTTTTCGTATTACACAAACCATGTAATGGAAATTGATAATGAAAATAATTCATATAACTTGTGCCACACCCAATTATGGCATCATTTACTTGGTCATGTAAATGAAAAATGCTTGACTAAGTTATACCAAAATGGATATTTAGATTCTTTTGATCTAAAACCAATTGGTATGTGTCACACTTATTTATATTGTAAAATGAATAAATCCCAATTTAGTTGAAAAGGTGAAAGGTCTAAAGAGATTCATGAATTAGTTCATACTTATGAGTGTGGACCATTTCATATTGAGGTAGTGGTGGGTTCTCATACATCATAAATTGTATCGATGATTTTAGTAGAAATGAATATGTCTACATTATGAGGTATAAGTCATGTTAATTTGATAAATTCAAGAAGAAAAAGAATTACTATGGGAACCAAATTGGTAAAATGATTAAGAAAATCCTCTTATAACGTGGTGGAGAATATCTCAATCAAGAATTCATTGATTACTTATAGGATTTGGGGATCATATATTAACTAACTCCTCCTTATACACATCAGTGGAATGATGTAAGTGAAAGGAGGAACCACATCTTGTTGGACATGGTGAGATCAATGATGAGTCATGAGAGTATTAAATTATTATTTTAGGGATTTTAATTACAAAAAAGTAGCAATAATATTAAAAAAAGTCTCAAATAATGTGATAAACAATATATGAAGTTCCAAAGGATCGAATAATAACACAGAAGTGGGGTTGAATTAGTTTTTCACTTTTATAAGTTTCAATAATTTTGTAAATATTAAACCCTGAAACTTGTTAAAGTTTATATCCCTATCATCTTTTAGTAAAAAAAAATTTATTAAAAATTAGTAAAAAAAGTAAATAACATGATATTTACAAGGTTCGACCTCAGTGTGAGAACCTATATCATTTTTATAGACACTCTTATGGGTCTATTAAAATTCACTAAAATGAATAAGTGAATACAACGTGTGCCATCTCCCATTAGACACATTATATATCTTAATTGTAATGATTATACTGAATCCTATTGGATTATAAATTTTTCTTACAAAAAATTGATATAAAAAAAAGAAAAATGCTTTGTTCAAACTACACCACAAATTCTCAGCTCATAATCCTCATTATGAGGTGGTTGGGTCTGATTCTCTCCATCTGATAAGGCTGGGTTTGATGGACGTAATCCGATGAATTCAGTCTAATGGACTCCGTCTGATGAATCCTTTCTCAATATGCCGTACTCAAACTCTTCTCAAATGGTCAGTCCAATCTTACTCAGTCCAATAAACAAAAAATTAAGATGTCCAAACTTCTAATGAGATTTAAACATGGAAAGATAATTTTGACATGAATTCTATAGTGCTCTTCTTTTTCCACTCACATAAAAAATTTAAAAAGTATGAATATACATTTCTACTATTTATAGGCATCCCAAAAATACATATTTATGAAACTAAAAAACATTTCCCACTTACTCAAATTAAAAAATTCCAATATCTATACATATTTTAATTTTATGTTTGACCACTTAAACTCTTCACAAATATTATGAAATATTCTTATGTATTCTTTATAATAATTCTTCTTAGACTTCCTAACTTTTATTAAATATAATAGAAATTACTCAACTCATTGGGATGGAACTTCCTCATCTCATTATGATGAAAATTATTCATTTCATTCTAAATTTAATTTCCTCATTAGAGTTAGTATAATTATCATTCTATCTTAGATTAAGTGTGACTGACTTTCCTTCTCAGATTCAGTCTTGATTGAATTTCCTTCTCAGAGTTAGATTGATTGAATTTCTTCCTCAGAGTCAGTTTAATTAACTTTCCTCATAAGATTCTACCTCATAGAACTTTCTCAGCTTCAATCCAATGGAATCCCCATAATGATGGAATTATCAATATGATGGTAATTTATTTAGGATGGAAACTCCAAAATTCCACTTTGAAATACTTCAAACCTCATAAACTATAATTCATTCAGACTTTTGGAATCTTCTATGCTCAGTACTCTGGGATCTGATGAAAACTTTTTTCTTTATTCCAAGAATCAATACAATCTTTATGATTCCTCTATTTCTTTAAAATATTTTATCATTATAGTTTTCTTTATTTATGTGAACTTCAATATTATCAATGTACTATATGACTTATGTAGGAAAGTATTACATCGTCCATTACTTCCAACACCTTTTTTATTTCCAACCAAAACTCAATATGATTGGTTTCACATATTCTCCTCATTTTCTTCAGAAGGACCACATCACAAGTGTTACATATAAATTATGATATTTGAGAATTAAAAACTAGAAAATAATTATTTGACTGAAGGTTAGAATGTTTAAGAAATTCTTAACTAGTGAAATCACATTCTTCATTCAACCTCCTCAGTAACATTATAACTTTCTAACCAACATTGAGTCCAATGAAAGCTAAACTTCATGTTAATGGATCTGAGACTGGTGGTGTGTCGGATAAAAAACTCTAACTTTTTGATGAATTCTATGACCTATGGTGATCAGTTTGATACTTTACATCTAGTGTTTCTCAGTTCAATCCTCTGTGTCTATAAAACAACGTTCTCAAAAACAACACTTTTCTCCCCCTTTATGTTTGGGTTTGAAGATTCATAAAAATTCACATGTTTTTCAAAAACATTCATTTATAAAAGATTAGTTATCCATAAATACAAAAAAAATTATTAAAAAAACACCACAAAGGTTCTTCAATCTCCCCATTCGGATTTTTTAACAACACTCATTAATAACTTTTTCAACTCTCAGAAAATATTCAAAATTCAACCATTGTAAACAACTCAATTTTTTTGAATTTTACCAAAACACATCCTTTATTAAAAGTGTGTTTAGACACCACACTAATAGATAATGTATTTTTTCTAAAAAAAAATCCATCCCTTGGTGAGAAGAAAATTGTATGGCCATGCTAAAATAAAATCCCCCTAACTTTTATATTTTATAACTTTAATTTTTACATAAATTTTATTTTCCTCTCCCCCATTATCTAATAAACACAACATCATATTCATAAAATAAAGATAATTAAAAACTTCGTACATAGTACAATGTTGTTACATTTTCTCCCCCTTTGTCAATATAATCCAATGCATGGTAGGGGACTTCCTTATGAGTTTTAGGAAGTAATTATTGGAGGATGAAAATGAATTTTAAAACTCAACTCATCAAACCTTTATTTAGGAATTTACTTTTTGATGATATGAATAATTGGATACTTTGTTGAGATATATTCTAACAAAACATCTCTAGCAGCAACTTTCTCTTTTATAATGTGAAACATTATATTTATGTGTTTTGATATTGAATGTTGGACATGATTTATAGAAAGATCAATTGCAATATGATTGTCATAAAGTGTCTTCAATAGTTTAGAAACCATTATATTCAAATCTTCTAATTGAACTTTGATCCACAATATCAGAGTACATACTTGAATAGTCACAACATATTCAAATTCCACTTTTCTCAAGGTTACTAAACTTTGTTTCTTACTATAAAAATTTACACAACATTCACCCATGAAAAATGTTTCTCCTAGGGTTGATTTTATATCATTACAATCTCCCGTCCAATCAATATTAGTATAACCATGAAAATTCATCTCATAATTTATTTTTTATAATAATTCTTGTGAATTTGTTCCTTTGGAATATCTCATAATTATCCTTGCTGCCAACATATTTGACTCCTTCAGATTAGTTTGATAACAAGAACACAAATTTATAGCATAAAAAATATCAAGCTTGAGGTTATAAGGTAAAGTATACTTTTATCATCTTCCAAAAGTCTTTCTAATTCACACCTTTTCTAGACTCATCTTTACTCATCTTCATCCTCAGTGAGATATGTTTAGAATCTTCTTCATATTCTACAATTCCACTTTTTCTTTACAATTACCTTACAAACTTTTCTTAAGATAAGAAAATTTATTTTTCTGTATATTGAAATTGTAAGACAAAGAAGAAAGTTAATTCTCACAACATTGATATTTTAAAATTCTTTTGCATTTCCTCAGAAAATTATTTACAAAAATTTTCTTCAACGCAAGAAAAAATTATATTATCCACATCAACAGTTACAATTATAGTTCCAAAGTCAACATCTTTCATATAAAAGTTTCTTTCAACATTTCATTTTGAAATAATCATCATTCTCAAATAATTTTCAATATTAGAATACCATGAATGTGGATCTTGTTTTAGCCCATATAAATCTTTCTTCAATCGAAAAACTTTTTTTCATCCTTATCATATAGAAACCCAAAAGTTTAATCATTGTAAACATATTCATCAATTTATCCAAATTTATATCTATCTGATACACTTTTTAATTTTGATGAGAAGGCACTACTCAAAACATTATAATAGTTTCTAACCATTAAATAGGTGAAAATGTTTCAAAAAAATCTCCGCCTTCCACCAGTGCACAACCTTTATAAAAAATCCTTGATTTTTTTCTGGAAAAATCTCCATTTTCCTTAAAAATAATTTTATAAACCCATTTTTATGATAATATTTTTATATTTCATACATAAAACAAGTTCTTATATTTCATTTTTCTCAATTTGATCCAACTCTTCATTCATAGAATTCACCCATTCTTTGTGTCGAATAGCTTATGAGACTGATTCTGGTTAAAATTTTGAGATGAGTGAAGTTTTATTTTCTAATATCTTCTTTATTCTAGCCTAAAATAGAGCTTTCTAATTCCCCAAAAGATTTTTATTCTCAAATGTTTTTTAAATTAGAAAATTTTAGAGTTCCTATTCCTTCTACACTTTCCTCATCATACGATTCATCTGAATATTCATGAACATTACATTTATCACTTTCATTTTCATTGGAAATTTCAGTTTTTTATTCCTCAAAATCCCCATTAATTTTTTTTAAATAAGTATCTTTCTCAATAACTTCCATATAATATGATTCCACCAACGTTTATAAACATTTTTTCCCACATTTCTATCTTCTTCCATTGGGTGAATAATAAAACTTCCTTCCTCAGCTTTCTCATCATATTTTCCCCGATCTAAATTTATTATTTTAAGAAAACATGGGATTACAAAAACATTGATGTACTTCAATAAAAGTTTTTTCTCATAGAAAATTTCATAAGAACTCATTTTGGTTTCCAAACTTAATTTTTTTTTCTAAACATGTAATATAATAAATACAAATTTACTCTAGTAGAACTTTGATAGTTTTTATTCTTCTCACATGATTATTCCCATTTCCACCAAACCTATATTCTTCCTTTCTACTACTCCATTTTTTTGTGGGGTATATATAGAACTATACTTATTTTTAATACCATGACCTCCAAGATAATTCTCGAATGTATTTATTTTAAATTCAATACCATTATCCACTATCAATTTCTTTATATAAACCCCCATCTCTTTATAATCTTCTACTTTGAAAAACCTGAACATTTCAATAGGCTCTGAGTTGTGTTCAAAAAACATGATGTTTGTCATTTGAGTGAAATCACCATTAAAATTGATAAATTATAAATATACTTTTCTTATTTATATCTCATTGACCCACATAAATTGGAATTAATATATTAAAGAGTCCTAGTAGATGGAATCTCACCTTTCTTATGACTTTTATTGGTCATCTTCTCTTTCTAACAAGTAACACAAAAATATTACTCTCTTTTTTTCAATTTTGGAAAATTTTGTACATAATAAACATTAAAAAGTTTATTCATTCTTTTTTCCCCAAGTTGGACAATTCATTGGCACCACAACTTATTCTCATCTTTGACATTTAGATAACAAGAGTTTTTAAATTCACTAACTTGAAAAAGATTTCCACTAGTTCTTTCTCCTTTTGTGATAACTTTTTAATGTCTCACTAAGCACTGTCTTGTCCTGGTCCTCCTAAGACCTTATCATAATTTCAATCTTCTAAGTAAGACATGACACATGATGGAAAACCCCATGTATGGGTGAGTATAACAATACTTAGTAGGACACTCTAAAAGAAAAAAATACTCATAAAACTAATATCTTCCAAATTTTTTATATGCATTTCAATTGTTTTATCTCTCCTAATTTATCAAATTGAGCTTATATGGATCAATTTTGTATTTATGGTGTGTTTTGAGCTCAAATGTGAAATGTGCTTAAATTCTGTATTTTTGACATATTTTTACGTTAAGGTTATTTTGGCCATTTATATAAAAATATAATTTTAAATTGAATAATTATTTTTATAGAATACTTAATTTAATTCCTTTATCATTTTCTTCTATACTAGAGGCTTGTTCGAATATCTAAAGTCCCGAAAAAATCATTGATGTTTGGAAATTGTCCTGGATGACACCGTGGACCCCACCTCCGTAACAGAGGTATAAATCAGGATACACACCTACAATGGAGTTGATTATAAATGGATATGAAGTAGGACACATATATGCACTACCTAAATAAATTTCATGGAGTTTTTCTCCAATTATGGTGTCAAAGAGATGTTATACATTGAAGGAAGCTTCCTGGAAAATTCTTCTAGAAAAAAATACATTTCCAATAAAAAATAAATAAATCACTCTAGAAGAGTCCAATAAATATAAAATATTGACGTTGAATGAAAAAGTAATTTATTAACAACTACTATGAAGGATGGAATGTGTTAATCATCTGTTTATATTTCCAAAAATGTGCAAAATTTAGGAGGATAATTTCTTCCCATAAAAGGAGGGGAGATCCCACCTCTCATCTCATCCTATTTTCCATTACATTTATTCCATGGAACCAAGGGGAGATATCCACCGAGGGAGGACGATCAAAAATATTTCCCTTATCATATTATTAATTTTTTTTTTTTAGATTTCAATTGTAATTTAGATTTTTAATAAATTCATGCATGGTTTTTATTTTTTTATTTTTTTACACCCAACCACCCTCCTATATTCTCCATATTTTATCCTTATTTTATTCTTTTCTTATTCTCATACTATCCACCATTACCTCTTACCCTAAAAAATTATATACTTACTAAATCCTTGGCTCAGGGGAGGTATGTGTCAATTTCATTTATTCTACGGTAAAATTCTTAAGTTTTATTAAGTTTTTGATGAGAAAGAGTGATGTGCATGGGTGTGGCGATATCCCACTATAAAACTAAAATCAAACTCATTTCTATTATTTTATTAAATTTATTCCCACCCTTATACTGAATACAGTCTCTTAATACGATGGAGTTGATCCATTCAGTGGCTGAAATGGAATACGATAGAGCCAAGTATTGGAAGTTGTCACACTCACAATTGAGTTATTCCATAAACCTTGATTAAATTAGGAGGGAATGTTAAGATTGCTAAATGCATTCATGATTTCACACAAATTAATAAAATAATAGTAATTCAAGAATGAGATCTCAAAATAGAATTATCAATCATTATTTAAACACCAACAAGGAGAATGATGGAACCCACAAACCAACTCATAAAATCAATGTTGTTTATTCACTAATTAATTTTTTTCATTGCATGTTAGTTTAATATTGTCAGTAATTTAAATTTCATAACCTCCCTAAATTAAAAAAACAATTAAATGTAATTAGTTTAGGTGAATTAAATTAAGTGAGTGAACATATGAGAATGTTACTCAAGTGAGATGAACCTGGTTATCCATTATACTACATTAGGAAAATTAAATTTCTTTTTACCAGCCCTATGATAGGCGTGCATCACATAAAACAAAAGAAATACATTCATCTCTACACATCTATATTTATACAACACATATAACCAGATATCAAGATATACTCAACAATGACAAACATTCTAGAGGTAAGTCCCAACCATATTATACTAGTCTATGATTCCATATAGAATATTCCACAAAGCACTCACCTGAGAGAACAAACTTTTGAATCCGATAGAATTGATGATGTCAGCCCAATAGGTACTTCTTATTGGGTCTCTTCATGAGAAATACCATGATAATAGTTTGAATAGAATAAAATACACAGATAAGGATCACTGGTAAGGCCATGGGGTGATACCAACAAATCTATCTGGATTAACCTGCTAAGTAGAGGATTGACTCGCATGTAGTGTTGGTCACTTCGATAACATGAACTCCTCCTAGGACATGAATATGAATATAGGATATCACTATGGGACTCTTAGAGGGATTCCAACAACTCTATCTAGGAATTACTGCTGAAGGGATCGTTTTCCCAGGAGTAAAAAATGATTGCATACTAAACCTCATAGAAAAGAAAAAGGTAACAAACCCTAATAAAAAATTTTCAATATATAGATTACAAGGGCTCCATGACTTGTATAAAAGTGTACATAGTGTGTAGTAGGGTTCACACTTCATGTCCCTTGAAATTGGGTCTTTCCCATTTAAATGGATCATCTCATCAAATTGTGTCCATGTAGTAGTATACACCAAGTACGTATCCCATTTACTCTAACCATGTGCTAGTACATGTCACCATCTTATGCATGTCTTCTCAAGTACCAATACACAGCATATCCTGTGAACATCTTCCCATGTAAACAGCATGTGTGATTCCTGAGTACATGCCAAGTGACCCAGGTGATACCGCATGCTATGGGAATGGGGTCACATTCCATATGATATTTAACATCCTTTGGAAACCCTAATCGCATCTCTTGTGGCCCCACACAACGTATAGATCCAGATTAAACATTGTGTTGTTCAGGATTTTTCAGATTCCCATATCTACTCTTACATTTGATCCAATGCCTCCAGATTGAGATCTGGTGATCGTTTCGCCATGATATTGAAGATCCCAACTCATCCAATCCTTTCTGTCGATGAAGAATGCATTACGGCATCAAATCTATTAAAAAAATGAATCATATTTTCATTATTTGTTGTGTGTTGAAGAATAGTAAATTGGGTATCCTCTGTCATCTAAATTTCTTTATCTCCATCATCACACCTCTATCAGGATATTCCAATATAGGATCTGTGATATCAGTTCATTTCACCAAGAAATGGGTGAGCAATGGTCGATTGATCGAGGATGCTCATGGCGAATGGTGAATGGGGGAGAAAATAACAAGAACATATTGGAGTAACAAACCTTGATTGATGTTCATGTTTATCTTGATCCATCATTATTAGAATGAAAATATGAATAATAAAATTAAAAATATATTCTCCCATCCAAACCTCATAAAATAAACTCATCCCACATAATGATTAAACCACCGATCAATATTTTCATTGATTGATTCATGTTCACTGTATAAATCAAGAATGGGGAAGAATAAAATAAAAATACTTGCCCAACCTTGATTCAAATTGATCACTAATAAATAATGGGGATGTGTCGTGTTCTTTGGTGAGATCCTTTGAATATTTTTTGCATCGATCATTGATCGAAGATCCAATCGCCATTCGTCTGAGAGGATTCCCTGAAGCTATCTCCAATGGCTCTCCAACGGTTCCAGGGTTGTACTGCTAACCCTAGTATTACTCCATAATATTCTATTTAAAGTCCATTACTCACTACATCAACAAAAATGAAATGAAATAATTTATTAAATTATTTTTTTCATATCCACACCTGTGATGACTTTTCTATAAATGACCCACACCGACTGATGTTAAGTCATTCCTAGGGTAAACCTCACATTCTGAACTCAACGGTACCATCATATTACTGATCAGGGTACCCGTTTAGAAGTTATTACACTTTTTCCAGAAAAATGTGCATGTATTCTATTTAATAAATATCAAACATTTATTTTAGGAACAACGACCTTAGAATCACACATTGTCTCAGTTCCTGGTCTCACAAATAATCTATATCGTATCCAAAAAAAATAGTGCATGAAAAATCTAATGCATTATAGTATGCCACCACTAATGACAACTAAAACAATATCTAATCAATATAAAGTGTATGTAGTTTTATAATGAAATAATTACAATGCATAAGTAAATAGTTATCACAATATAAATTAATCTTTATTTAACAATATAAACCTTTGGGTTCCTATAAACACTCATACCTCAATCCCCGCTTCAACTCATGTCAGATGCTAAAGTATGTCTGGGGGATATCATATCTTATAATTCAAATATTATCATTCAATACCTACTATGAAATATGTTGGGGCCTAAATTATGTCTGAGGAATATCATATCTCATAATTCCATTGATATCATTTTTTATTTCATATTTTAATTCTCATGTTACCATTCATACACCAGACAATAGAATTTCTATGTTTCCATTCATTAATTCTCAACTAAATGACCATGTTATCATTCATACCATACACATTAGAATAATCTTTTTCACAATCTCTATTTCACATCAAAATGGAAATGTTACCATTCATAACTTACACATTATAATGACCACGTTCCCGTTATTTAATTCAAAACTAAATGACCATGTTACCATTATTAACACATGATTAATTCAACAATTAATTATCCACATCAATTACATTACTAATTACACAATTAGTTAAACATAACAATTCCATTAGTTAATTCTAAATTTAACTAATCACATAAATAACATTAATTAATTCAAAAAATAATTAATCACATAAAAAACATTAATAAATTCTAAAATTAATTAATCACTTATATTCTATTAGTAAATTCAATAATTAATAAACAACACCAATTATATTACTAATTCAATAATTAGTTTATCACAAAAATCCCCGTAATTAATTTTTAATTAATTGAGTATGTAAATCATGTTAATTAATTATTCAATTAATTAATCAATATCCACAAACTAAAAATCACATAATTAATTCCATACTTAATTATCTCAATCAAAATATCAATAGATCATAATTATTTCCACAATTAAATATCTCAATTCTAAAATCATAATATTTCATAAATAATTCTACAATTAAGTATCTCGATCTATAATTCCCAAAATCCCCAATTTCTAATCTCCTCAATTAATTAATTCAACCAATTAATTAATTCAATTAAGAACATAATTTCTAAACATCTAATAGAAATTATACTATTACATACATGTAATTTAAATAAATACATTGGGATTTGAATTATAGACAACCTACCTCAATTCATTGATGAGCGATCTCCCAATGAAAATCCTCATAATTTGTATAGCACAATTAAATAGAATGAGACTCAAATTTAAAACCCTAAATCAAGATCAAATCAATCAATATCTCGTAAAATATTTATATAGATCTACAATAATAAATCCCAATCCCCAAAAACATGTCTATATCTAATCAAAATAGGAATAAAACCCTCTTTCTAGAATAGGATAATAAAGGATAAGGAGTAGGAAACCAAGTGAGGTAAGATCATCGGACATGGAGGAGTTAAGATCTTCAATCCATGATTAAAATAACAAATTAAAAAGGTTGTTAAGACATTTAATCCATAATGGATTCTCCAAAATCATGAAATATTATCTTGGGTTAAATGGATATCAAATAAGAGTTAAATGGGGGTTTTGGTGATTAAAAATCTATTTTTTTGGTGATTTAAAAATTCATGCATGGTTAGTTGGGAAGGGGAGCACGGTTTCACCTAAATGTGTACCTAAATGTGAACCTATTTTATGGGGGTTCATAGTTTCACATAATAGGGTGTACATATTGACAAACCATGTGTCAACCATGTAATTCCTCTCTATCCAAGGTTGCATGGTTTACTGGGCAGGGGCACACGATTCGGGAAAACCGTGAGCCAACTATGCATTACCCTTCTCCCTTCAAATTTTATCAATTTTTCACCCAAACACACCACAAGGAAAAACCCATCCCAAGTACACTAGAACAAGGAAAAAATAAATACCAGAAATAAGGACCAATTCATCTTTAGAAAAGGTCTAGATATTACAATCTGACCACATTATAACATCTTATCCTTGAGCTTCACTCCCAAGAATCACTATGATTCTGAGTCAAAAAGATTAGGACAATGATCCCAAATATCATCTTTCCTTTCCCATGTCTCCTCCCACAAATTCCCATGTTTCCACAATACACAAACTATAGGCATGGTCTTTCCCCACAACACTTTCTCACTACGATTCAACACATGTATTAGATGATCTTCAAAGGAAAAATCTATCTCAATCTCAACATCATCCATATTGATCACATTAGAAGGTTTTGGGGGATACCAACCTAGTTTTGACACTTAGAAAACATCATACATAGAACTGTATCTCTGTGGAAGAGTCAACCGGTACACCACTATCTTGATTCACTCCACCACCTCAAACGGTCCAACAAACATGGGTGCCCACTTTCCCTGTCTCTGTATTCTATAGTGATTGAATCTAGGAAACACCCAAATGAATACATCATCAACCTCTATAAACTCTAGGTGTCATTTATTTATATTATTTTATGACTTCTATCTACTTTGGGTTGTATCCATATATTTCAGAATCAATTGTACATGCTCTAATGTGTCCTACATGTGACTCTGTCCCAATGACATAGACTCACTTACCTCCATCCAGACTAG
The DNA here is from genome assembly GCA_963277665.1 of Viscum album. Lineage (NCBI taxonomy): Eukaryota > Viridiplantae > Streptophyta > Magnoliopsida > Santalales > Viscaceae > Viscum > Viscum album. Next base: position 975,807,210 of record OY728148.1, read on the forward strand.
AGGTGGCCTTCATGGCCTACTATAAAGAGCCTCACATGTTTCCATCTATATATTTTCCCAATAATAATTGGTATGGGTGAACTCCACTAGTGCAAGGTGATTCTCCAAAGACCTACTGAAGTTTAGAACACAATCTCACAACATATCCTCAAGAACTTGTATAGTATGCTATGACCACCCGTCTGTCAGTGGGTGGAAATTCATTCTCAATAAAACCTACATACCAAGGACCTTTTTCAATCCCTATAATAATCGTGAAGTAAACCACAAGTTTCATTCTGAAACAATATTCTATGGCACCTCGTGCAGACAGACTATCACCCAAACATACAAATATCCCAACTTCTCCACTGAGAAAGTCTCCCATATATTCAATAAATTAACTACCTTTTTTAGTGTATCAATAATAACCCAAATATAATTATTCTTCTAAGGGATACTTGGGATAACCACCACAAAGCCCATGGTCACTTTGTTCCACTTCCATTCTATAATGGCCAATGACTATAGTAATACTATATTTCATTAATGCTCAGCCTTCACCTACTGATAGGTTTAGCATCGTGTCACAAACCTTAAAATTTTCTTTTTCATTTCCAACCATCAAAACTATCATTGTAGTTCATGGTGCGTTTTGGTCACACCTGGATGTACAACCCACTTCGAGGCATGAAACTCACACATCAGCTTGTCTCACATTTTTTTAGTTATGAAATCCTGATTCCTGACATAGATGACCTCATCCTCATCTATGCTCAAATCAGAAGGTGAATCCCCACCTTCACGGTTTTCCCTCAAGGTAAAACAATATAAATTCACATACTTCCTATCTTAGATCTATCTCAAAAATGTATACTCCAATGAATCTATTATGAGATTCATCTAATCTGAACTCTCCTAAACCACAATGTGTATCTCATCCAATAATTCCTTCATCGTCCTCTCAGCACTAGACTTCGGAACCACCTGAGTTTGAGTCATCCTGCTCAATGCATCATCATCAATGTTCCCCTTTCTAGGCATATATGTTGGCTCAAAATTGAATGGCGGCATATTCTCAACCCATCACGGTTATCATAGATTCAAGTCTCACTGTGAAAATATGTACTTTAATATCGTGTGATCAATATACACCGTAAAATAATTTCCCAATAGATAATGTCCCCAGCACATTAAAACATAAACCATTATAGCCAACTTGAGGTCATATGTAGGGTAGTTCGGTTCATGAGGCCTCAAGTTCAAAGACCCATAAACATCAAATTGATCTCCTTGAATCAACAAAACTCCAATTACAATCCTAGAAGTGTCCCAATACACTGTGTACTTATCACCTTTCTTAGGTAGGATCAATATTGGTACTGATGCCAAAATCTTCTTCATCTCCTAGAAATATTTGTCTCAATCTTATGACCAATAAATCTTTATCCTTTTTTTATTCTAGCCCATCATCAATGTTTCTAATCGGTAAATGTCTTGAATGAACCTATAATAATACTCAAAAAATCCTAGAAATATTTGGATATCAAACATCCTCTTGGGTTGCTCTCAAGAAACCACTATTTGAACCTTCTCTAGATTTACCAACACACATTCCTCCGAGATGATTCTTCCCAAGAAGTTTACCTGATCGATCCAAAAAATTGTACTTAGATATCTTGATGTATAGACAATGCTATCTTAGTGTACTAAGGATGATATCAAGATGTTTCTCATAATAATCATGTGTCTTGGAGTACACCAAGATGTCTTCAACAAACACTACCACAAACTGATCTAGGTACAGATTAATGATTTTTTTCATTAACTCCATAAACATTACTGGTATGTTCGTCAACCCATGCAATATTATGATGAAATCATATAGTCCATACCTGCTCTTAAATTCATCCATTGGTATATCAGATGTCTGAACACTCAGTTTAGGATACCCTAATATCATGTAAATCTTTGAGAACACACAAACTCCTCTCAACTGGTCAAATAGGTCATCGATATGGGGGAGAGGATACTGGTTCTTCACAGTCATCTGCTTTAACATTCGGTAATCAACACATAAGCATAAATTCATATCACCCTTCTTTTCAAACAACACTAGTGAACCCCAAGGTGACATACTCAGATAAATAAATACCTTATCCACTAATTCCTCCAGCCGGGTCTTGAGCTCCTGAATATCTTCTAATTCCATTCTATATGGTGGAATAGAAATCATCTCTTCCCCCGGTATGAGCTCAATGCTAAATTCCACATCTCTCTATAGTGGAATACTTGGGAAATATTATGTAAACACATCCTAAAACATATCCACTAAGTCTAGAAATACATCTCATTTTGCACCTCCATCATCCATAAATTAACTAGAAACCTGGGTTGTGATCTCTCCTATTTGATGAGTAATTTTCCCTACTCAAAACGCCTCGATATCCGACTCTGCAAAGTGAATATATTTGTAACCCTTAGGAGATGTAATGGTCACTCTCTTATGGTAAAAATCAATCTAGGGACAATATGATACTAACCAGTCCATACCCATAATTAGTTCAAAGCCTCACATGTCTATGATATAAAGATCCCATAGAAATCGATACTACTCGACCTCAAGAGTACACCCCTTGCACAAAAAAAATGTCTCTTGACCGAACTCCATGAGGTGTGTTTGTCAGGAACACCCCACTCACGGACTCCATCATGATGCTCAAACCATTAACAAGTATTTATAAATAAATTAATGATAGGAACCAATATAAATAAGGAACTTGATATAATTGATGCTATAAAATTAGTACCTCTCACTGTTAATGGTCCAACCTTGTTATCCACAAGTGTAGGGTGAATAGAATGCAACGGTCTTGCCCCACCTCTTTGTGATGCAGTCTAAGTCCCCTGTGATGCACTACTCTACTAATATGAGAGATCTTACCCTAAAGCTTCACATACAGTACCTTTAACACCTTGTCCATTAGAACTCTAGATGCAAGACTGATATGGTTTAGAATATCCCCTTCCTACACACTGATTCTGACTAGCTATACCCTTACTACTCATCTATTGCTGGGTCCTGTAGAACATTTGTAGATGTCCCATATTCCTGAAGGACTGTAACTATATTGGTGGTTGAGGTAAATATCTTCAATAGTTTCCTAATCTTCCAAGCTGGTGATAGATCACTCGATTAAGGTCATATGCAATATATCCCTCTTTTTAGGTACACTGTTTCCCACTGCCTTGGTTGATGTTTTCATAGCATTGATTTCTACTCTCAGAAGTTGTACCTTCTAATCATCCAAATGGAACCAACTTTCCTACACTAGAAGCCTCTTCAGGTTACCCATATCAATGAGATCCTTATCCACCACCGCAGCAAACTCCTTTAACTGAAAATGGTTAACTTGGGACTTAATCTAACATTTAAGTCCATCCTAAAAATGTCTCGTTGTAGTTGTCTCATCCACTGCCAATGCTGGAGAAAAGTGTTGCAAATGTGTACAGTGTCCAACATTTTCGATCACATAAATACTCCCCCATGTCAACCTCAGGAACTCAGCTACTCTCTCCTACCTCTGTATCTCTGGATAGAAATTCTCTAGAAACATATCCAAAAGTTCCATCCATAACATACCATTGTCCTATACAGTCCACGCCTGAACATACCACCAGTGATTCACTAATCCTCATATCATGTAAAAAGCCAACATGACAATCCTCTCTACAAGAGTCTCAAAGTGGTCAATTATAGTCTCGATGGACTCAACCCAGAAATAATCTCTCTCCTGTCCACCCTCTCCAATAAAAGAAGGAGGGTGTTGAATTTGTAACTCCATTTTTAGATCAAACATACTCTTCACAACCCACCATGGGTCTCTTCCCAGGAATTTCATGAAGTGGGAAATGTTCTCTAGGAACTTCTCCTTGAATTCCACACCTGACACCATTGGTGCCTTAGTTTCTACTACTGGTAGATCATCTCTAGACATATCCTCATTTTATCCTCTTAAAAAGTGCTCTCATAGAGAAATATTTATACCATTATAAATAGGTACCTTAGGAAACCTTTTACAAGATTAACACATTTAAGGTAAAATACAATATTCCAGAACAAGTCATTTCCACAAACCCTACCACATAGTCATAACTGAGGTCTTATCACTACCCTTAATAATCTTACTCCTTTGTCCTAGATAACAAGGGTAAACACATTATAGTTATTCAAGTTTCTCATTTAGACACTCATTTATCATCATATTACATCATTCTAAAATCTTTATCAATTTCATGTTAGGTTCCATTTTCATTTAAATTTCACAAGCAAGGAAAAATAGTTCAACTTCAATAACTTACCCATAATCGATTTTTCTATGTGTGCCTAAAATGATGCATGTCATAATAACCCTATGTTCCTAGAATGATTCATGTAACTCATATCTTGTGCCATACTGGTATACGAGTCAAAACATAGAAAAAATTAGCATCAACAATAACAACACACAACAAGTGTGTCACTAAAGTAGAAATAATATTCAAATGTAACAGCAAATAGGAATAACAACAATCCCACCGTGGGTACTTGGGTTCTCCCCCATACATGGGTTAGCTAATCCCATGCATGAGATCATAACCAAGGCCAGACTCTTTCCAGTTTCATGTCTAACTTTACAAAATAGTAATACAAAATAAATAAGAAAAGAAAAATGGACTCTGATACCACTTTGTAATGTCCTGATCTAGGTGCCACACATCGGTGCCTCGAGTCGGTCAGTCACATGACTCCAGGTGTGCCTCCTCGTATGCTAGAGGATACCGAATATCATTGAGGGTTTGAAATATCGATAATGGGGAGACTATACCCCCCTTTTATTAGATTAAATACACTATAAAAAAATAATAAACAATAACTAAATAACATGTAATCATAACCTGAAATAACTGGTATCACGAGATGGCTACAAGTGGAAATACAATATCAAAACTAAAGAAGAAAATAGGCCATGCCAACATATATGTCAAGTGACTTAAATAAAAAACAAAATAAATACAATGATGACACCCACAATTGGGTCCTGAATCATTTCTAGTTCCCTCATCCATGCTCTATCCCATGTCATCCATATAACAATGTGATTTTTCCCTCAATGTATCAAGAAAACACAAAGCCTATTGTGGTACTAATAAGGGGGCCCAAGTAGGGTGTGAGTACAGCTCAGTAGGCCACCACCAACGGTGTATAAAACAATATATATTTAATATAAAGTGTATGTAGTTGTATAAATACATAATTAAAATTCATAAGTAAATAGTTATCTCATTATTAATTAATCGTTATTTAACAACGAAACCACATGAACTCTCTTAGACACTCATACCTTAATGCTTTCTTTGGCTCATTCTGAAGCTGGAAGTATGTCTAATGGATTTCATTTCTCATAATTCCATTTTTACCATTCAATGCCTACTTTGTCTCATACCAAGTCCTAATGTATGTTCGATGGATATCTTATCTCATAATGTCATTGAAACCATTATTTAATACATACTTGAATTCCCATGTTTCAATTCATACATCACCCAATAAAATGACCAAGTTACCATTATTTAATTCACAACTAAATGACCATGTTACATTTCATACCTTACACATTATAATGATCATGTTCCCATTCTTTATTTCTCACCTAAATAACCATGTTACCATTCATAACATACACATTAGAATGAACATGTTCCCATTATTTAATTCTAAACTAAATTTCCATGTTAACATTTGTAACAAATAATTAATTCATTAGTTAAACATCCAAATAAATTCCATTACTAATTCAACTAATATTTAAACACAAAGATTCCATTACTTAATTCAATAATTAACTAATCGCATAAATAACATTAATTAATTCAAAAATTAATTAACCACATCATGTAAATTAATTAATTCTACAATTATCTAATAACATAAATTATATTACTCAATTAAACAATTAACTAACCCCACAAATTTCATTACTAATTCAATTATTAGATTATCACATAAATACCCTTAATTAATTCCCCAATTAATTGAGCATATCAATCACATTAATTAATTCTCCAATTAATTAATCAATATCCACAAACTCAAAATTCCATAATTAATTCCATAATTAATTATGTCAATCACAACCTCAATAGATCATAATTATTCACAAAATATAATATTTCAATCCTCAAATTTCAATATCTCACAATTAATTCTAAAATTAATTATCTCAATCTATAATTTTTGAAATCCCCAATTTCACATTTCCTTAGTTAATTAATTCACCAAATAAATTAATTCAGTCAAGAACACAATTTCCAAGAATCTAACAAAAATTATAAAATAACATATACATAATTTAAATAAAGACTTTTGGATTTGTATTATAGACCAACTAACCTGATTCATAGACAAGTGGTTATCCAACAGAAATCCCCCAAATTTTAGCAGCACAACGACATAAAACAAGATCTGAATCTAAAACACTAAAACATGACTGAACAAATAAAGATATCTTAAATCTATATATATATCTAAAATAATATATCTAGATAAAAAAACAAGGTATATATCCAATCAAAATAAGAATAACAAACCCTATCTAAAATAGCAGAAGAAGGTAGAAGGAATGAGAAACCAAGTGAGATGAGATCCTCTTACTAAGAACGGTGAATATATTTGATATAGTCATTGAATCACATATAATGGAGGTCATGAAGACTTTTAAACCATCTATGAGGATCCAAAATCATGAAATATAATCTAGGGTCGAATAGGTTCAAATAAAAGTTAAAATGGGGGTTTGAGTGATTAAAAATATAATTTTTGGGTTATTTAAAAGGTAGTGCATGGTTAGTTGTGAATGGGGGAATGGTTTCCCCTAACTCTGAGCCTAACCATGCACCTATATTATGGGGGTTCACCGTTTCTCCTAAGAGGGTTCATGGTTTTAAAAACCATGCGCTAACCATGAAATTCCTTTGTCCAGTGTTGCACAATTTTATGTGTTGGGGAAAATGGTTAGGGAAAACAATGCCCCAACCATGAATTCATCTTCTCCCTTCCTATTTTCTCAAAATTTCTCCCAAACACACCCCAAGGTAAAACCCAACCCAAGTATTCTCAATCAAGAAAAAAATAAATACCTGAAATTAATCTCGATTCATCTTCAGGAAAGGACAGGATATTACACAAACAATTTCATTTACTCTCATGAATTATTCATCAATGGATTCTTCATCTATCATTAATATGTCTTCATACTTACTATTCCAAATTTCTGTCTTTTCTTCCTTCACTTTAGTATTCTGATTGAATATACTTTCCAGCTTATTTCACATACTCTCTGATGTTTTGAAACCCATCACCTTCATATAACCATTTTCTAATAAGGACATAAGAATAGAATTTCTAGCCTTTCCATCAACATATATATTTATTTTATTAGTAAAAATTATAGGATTATCTTTCTTAATTGGTGTAAAACCAATTTTAGTAGCATCAACAACTTCTAGGCCAAAATATGGTAGATATAGAATCATCTAATTTTTCCATCCATAATAATTTTTCCCATCAAATGTAGTAATTCCTCTACTATTAATAGAATTGTTATTATCCATGATAAGGATTAAATATGGGAACCTTCCCTATGATACCAATTAAGGTTTCAATGGATTAAATAACAACTTAGAAGGGGGTTGAATTAGTTGGTCACTTTTATATGTTGCAATACTTTTAAAAAACATAACCCATGAAACCTGTTAAAGATTATATCCTTATTTTCTTTTAGTTAATACCCATGAAAGAAAATATAGGAAATCAAGTAAATCATGTATGATTTAAAAGGTTTGTCCTCGGTGTGACAACCTACATCATTTACATAACCACTCCTGTGGGTTTATATTAGTTCTCTATAATGAATAAGTGAATACAACTCGTGCCAACTCCCTCTAGATTTCTTCTATGTCTGAGTAGAAATTATTATACTAACTCCCATCACCATACAAATTTCATTACAAACAATTGAGCCAAAATAAAATAATATATACTTTCTCTAAACTTCTCCACAAATTCTCTATCTGGAATCCTTAGACCAATGTGGGAAGGCATGATTCTCTCATTCTGATAGGGATGGGTTCAATGGACATAGTCCAAAGAATTTAGTCTAATGGAAACATTACAATGAACTCATTCTCAATATATATTACTCAAACTCTTCTCAAATTCTCAGTCAGATATTCCTTAGTTCAGTAAACATAACATTAAGATGTCCAACCTTATAATGAGGTCTCAGTCCAAAAAGATAACTTTGACATGAATTCTACAGTGCTCCAGCTTTTCAATCACATAAAAAAGATGTAAAGTACCAATGTATTGTGCCTCTATTAATAGGAATCCCAAAAATTCAAAGGTAGGAAATTGGAAAACGTTCCCTACTTAATTAAATTCAAAATCATCAAGATCTAGGCATATTTGAATTTGAATTTTGACTACTTAAACTCTTCACAAGTGTGTTGAAATATTATTGAGTATTATTTGTAATTATTAATATTAGACTTACTAAATTTTCATTGGTATGATAGAACTTCATTAGATCATTATGATGTAACTTACTTAGCTAATTAGGATGGAACGTCCTAAACTCATTATGATGGAACTTCCTCATCTCATTCTAAATTGAATTTACTCATTAGAGTTAGTCTGGTTGAATTTTTTCTTAGAGATAGTCTAATTGAAATTTGTTCTCAATGGAAATCTTGATTGAATTTCCTTATCAAAGTCATTATGATTGAATTTCCTCCTCAGAGTCAGTCTAATTGAATTTCATCCTCATAGTTAGTCTGATGGAACATCTTTAGCTTTAGACTGATAGACTCCTCATAACTATGTAATTCTCATTACGATGGAAACTGAATTCTGAAACATTGAAATTATTCAAACCTCACTATCTATAACTCATTCATACTTCTAAAAACTTCTGTTCTCAGTAATTCTGGATCTGATGCAAACCTTTTATTGATTCCTATAACTAATACAATCATTATGATTCCTCCATTTCTTCAAAAGCTTTTATCATGATAGTTTTCAGGATTTATGTTAACTTAAATATTTGTAAAGAACCTTCTGACTTACATAAAATATTATTATGACTTCTATTACTTTAAAAACCTTGTTTTATTTCAACCAAAACACAATATGAATGGTTTCACCTATTCTCCCCCTTTTCTTCATAAGTATGGTATCACAATTATTATAGACAATTTATGATATCTGAGAATTAAAAACTAGAAAATCATCGTCTGACTGAAGGTTTGAAAGTTTAAAACATTCTAACTCCTAACATCACTATCTTCATTCAAACTCTTCAACAACATTATGAATTTATATCCAACACTGAGTTGAATGAAACATGAACTTCAAGCTAATGGATCCAAGACCAATGATGTGTATTATTAACACCTTTTTTATTCTAACAACTTATCTGATTGGTGCTACATAGTTTGATACTTTGTGTTTGGTGCTGCTCAGTCTGATCATCTATATCCAGAAAACAACATTCTCCAAAAAAAAACGTTTCTCCCTATTTATGTTTAGGTTTGAAAATTTAGAAACATTCACCAGTTTTTCAAAAACCATTATTTTTCAAAATATTATATTTATACAAATACAAAACTTTTAAAAAAACATCATGAAGGTTATTCAGTATTCCATACCATTTATGAAATAGAAATAAACCTATGTTGTCATACTTGCATTTTTTTGGTTTGGAAAGTGTTTTTAAAGGCCTATTTTAGGAAGAAACTTTAACCTTGAGGTGTAGACATTGACTTTATAAGATAACTCAAAGAAACAATGGGATATTACCAATATGAACACTTAGAAAAAAAAGTAATAGTGGAAAGAAATTCCATATTCCTTGAGAGGGAAAACATCTCTAAAAGTGATGGTGGGATGGAGATATAATTAGAGGAAGTTTAGAGTCAAGGTACATAAGAATTGTCATAGGAAAAGGTTCTATAAATCCCCATGTAAGAAGAAACTATTATAGAGACACAAGTAATGTGTGGGAGTATAGGAGAGGTTAGAGAACCATAATGGTATGGTTTTCTTGTCACGTAGGATGGTGACTAATGATTAGTTTATAATAATGATCCTATAACCTAAAAAGAAGTAGTAAGTGGAACAGATGATTCCATGTGAAAATAATCCATCAATTCTAAAATGGATTTCATCTACCAAAATCAAGTCTATATTTTGGTAGATCCTACAATGGATGTAAAACCAATTGGTTGTAAGTGGGTATTCAATAAGAAACAATACATTGAAGGAAAATTTAGTACTTATAAGGTATGAATATTTGTAAATGGATTGAAATTTCGTCAATAAATTAAATGAGATAAAACCCTTTCACCAGTTGTAATGTTGAGATCCATCATAATTATACTTCACATTGAGGCTTACCGTGACTATGAGATTTGAGAAATGGATGTCAAAACTGCACTACATAATTGGAACAATTCGGAAGCTGTTGATATAAAACAATCTGAATGGTTTTTGACTCCAAAGGATGAAAATATATACAAATTAAAAAATAATCCATTTACGGATTAAATCAAGTATATAGGATATGGAACCTTCATTTTTGATGAATCTATAGTAGAATGTGGTTTCATAAAGAATGAGTGTGTCCCTTGTGTCTACAAACAATGTATTGGTATTGAATTCATTTTCTTAATATTATATGTTGATGACATATTACTTATAGTAAATAAAATACCAGGCTTACAGTTTTATAAGATGTGGTTGAATAAATTCTTCTCTATGAAGGACTTTGGGGAGACATCATATATATTTCGAATCAAAATCTATCATGATATATCCAAGAATTTTCTCAGCCTAAGTCAACATACATACATTGATAGGATACTTAAGAGATTTGGTATGGAAAAATCCAAGACGGGATTGTTTTCAATGTCACATGGCATTCATCCTTCCATCAAAATGTTTCCTCAGATACATGGGGAAATAAATATAATGGAAAGGATTTTATAAGAATCATTGATTGGGTCATTAATTTATATTATGATATGTACTAATATTGATGTTTCCTTTGCATCAAGTGTAGTAATAAGATATCAAGGTGATCCAGTTGACCTCTATTAGATGGCAGTAAACAGTATCTTAAATTATTTGAGGTGTACTGAGGATATGTTCCTAGTTGATGGAGGATATGGGGAACCAGTCATCAAAAGATATGAAGATTATAGTTTTGAAACTTATCAAGATGACATGATGTCACAAATGAGATACATATTCACTTTGAATGGAGGTATTGTGAGCTGGAAGAGCTCAAAAAATGCTATGGACATAGATTTTACAGTAGAGTCCAATTATATTGTGACTTCGGATGTATCTAAATAAGCATTATGGATTCAAAAAATCATCCAAGATCATTAATTGGTATATAATAGTAAATATCATATTACACTCTATTGTGATAATATTATAGTGGTGTCTCTCGTAAAATATCCAAGTACACATCAATGAACGAAGCATGTACTTTGGAAGTATCATCTCTTGAGTGTTTTTTTTAAGAGAGGTGAGGTTTTATTGAGCAGTATTTCCATAGAAGAAAATATATCATCCCCCTTGAAAAAAAAACTTGACTCACCATAAATATGATTATTAAGTGATTTCAGTTGGACTGAAAGTTGTAGGTAGTTGGATCCCGTCCTCATATGAGTTTCTTGGAGTTGGTGTCCTTGGACTAGCGCTTTGTACTTTAATTACAACTATGTTTGACATATTTAATATTAATTAATCATATTATTAAATATTTTTCATTGTTCTGTAAGACACTAATGTAATAATGTCTTAGATTATATGTCACATTGATATGGTCATAGCAGTTCTATATTATAATGAGAACCTTGAAGTGTTATGATGATATTCTTAACGAATGTTCTTCTCTTGGATAACACAGTATGATGGGACACATACTTCATAGACTGTTATGTGAGAGCACTCATAAGAGGATGAGTCTTAGTATCATGATGTTCTCACATGGTAATCACTAATATGGGAGATTATGAGAAAGAATCACTGGTAGGAATTCCACATGTTTTGGTGTCATCAGATATTCCTAAATGCGAGCATGTGTAATGGTACTTGGACATTAAATTTATCATTAATGAATTTTATAACTCATGCAATTAGATTTTATGATGAAAACCATGACGACATATATTCATGGTAAGTTAGGTTACATTGTTCTTATCATGACACTCATGTCATTAATGAATAAGTTAAAGAAGGATTTATCCCTTCTATATTTATAGAAGCTGATATCTAATCCATTTGATTGAAATAGAACCATTGCATTAAATTCCATGTACATGGTGTAACGATGTGTTAATTTTAGATATTTAAAGAAAGATATACCAAGAAAATAGGTTGGTGACATAGATGTGCAACCTTATTGAAGAGATATTATGATAAAGGGATTATATTATATAGTAAGTGTTCATTTTTTGTTTTCATCATTTCAAAATTATGTTATTTCTCTTGGGTTCCTTGACTCATTTCTAGATAGTAATTTTGGACTTTAGGCAAGATCTCTTGATTCCAATTATAAAGAATCCTAGATGGTCAAACAATAAGTGTTTCTGAAGATCTTGATTAAATACAATTTTGAATTTAATTAATTGAATAAATATTATTCTCAAGACTGAGGTATAATTTTATTAATGTTTTATTGACCAAAAATATATATTGATTAATGAAATATTTAAATTAAATATTTATTTAGGTGTTTAATAAATAAAATAATAGTTTGAGAAGACCAAGACCATGACTAATAAATAATATTAATTAAAAAGATGGTTAGATAATATTTTTCGATGCTCAAGATGGAGCGCACAATAGAATAATAATATTATTATTATTATATGGAATGAGTTTTATTAAAGGTTTTAGTATTTTTTAAGGTCTAGAATGCGATAAAAAAAATATCCTAACCTAAAATATACCTCAATAAATAGCCTATTCTGGCTATTGCAAAGGTAATTGAAAATAGATAATTGTTTCAAATAATGAATTTTCGTTTAACTCCTCTATCTCTCTCCCTCTCAAGAAAAATAAATTTTTGAGATATTTATTCACGATTAAAGAATGAGTGATCAATAATGAACAAACCAAGACATTTTATTCCCCACACTAGCACATAGAGATCGTTTAACATTTATCGGATATCAATGGAGCATGTGTGGATTTTCGCTATAGGGATTCTATTCTTGGATTCTCATAGCGCAATGAAGGCAATTTTAAAGGGTCTTCTCATATGATTAACATCATTCATGAAGAAATATTCCTATGATAAGGTAATCATTTTTTAAGACATTTAATAAATTAATTGAAAATTTGATGTTCAAGCTTCTCACTCTTGGTTTTGAGAATATAAACATAAAAAGAAATTTTAATATATTTCCCACCACCACATGCTTCCACTACTCCTGTATCCATCATAAGTTGCCACATTTCTAGATCCTTTGGCAGTATGGATAGATCCAAGAGAAGATGTGGGAGTGGAAGTCTAATGTTCAAGCTCAGTGGATGTTGAGTATTATGTACACACAATTGCAAGAAGTAATATCACGAGTCTCATGGCCATATCTTTATTACATTCAATACAGTGACTTTCCATTCAACATGGAGTTGAAGCAAGTACGTTTGGGGGTTGTAGCAACTTGGTTAACACACAACCACTTGTTATGTGATTTTTTTATTTAATGATTTATTTTTCATTGATATTTATAACCGAATACACCATTTAAACATCCTCACACTTGTTAAGGATGAATTATTGACATCCTACTGAATTTTATTACTCACACCATGCATAAAAATATCGATAGACATTCAGACATTGTGTTTAGGAATTGGATAAGGAAAAGGGACATGTCAATGATGGCTGAGCAAATGAGACTGGAGATAGTAGATTATCGAGATAGACTCTGGTGGACCCTGATGTTTTATTTATTTATTTATCTTCCTATTATTACTCTAATTTAGATTTCCACTTTAGAACCCCATTTATTATTGTATGACATGTGTCTCATTTTTAAGTTTTTACATAATTACTCAAGTTTCTATTATATTATTTATTATGTATTATTTTTATTATGACATGATACTATGTGTATAGTCTCCCCACTGATGGACTTCGACCCTCACTGCTAGTCAGAAACCTCTTGTGTGCGGGGAGGCATACATGAGGTCTTGTAGCCTCTGGTTCGAACCTGACATTTCAGGTGAATGAATTACAAAAACCATTAAAAAAAGACTCCATACTACAAAAAATACCGTTCTTAGTAGGGGTTCATTCTTTTAGTGGAAGTAGTTTAAACCTTTTCCTTATTATTTAGCGGTGGTTACTAACATATCCCTGTATTGCATGTCCGCTATTCATTTCACAGTAGTTTGATTCATTTAGTGATGGTTTTTTATGTGAATTTGTTTTTTAAAATTTAGCAATGATTTTCCTTTTATTTAATGTTTATTTTTTAAAAAAAATTGAAAATAAAATAGATAAGATGAACCTAACTGATAAATATGTCAATGGATGTTAGGTTTATTGGTAGTTAATATTAACCACTGTTAATTATGATTGAAATTCATTTTTTTAATAGTGGTTCTTAAAAATCACCTCTCAATATTTTAAAAAAAATATACTTTTTAAAAATATTTATTAAAAAAAATATAAATATAAAAACATTGACATGTAATAAACTAAAACAAAAATGCACAATTAACCCATCATACATACATCATACAAGATACATCCATAGTTATATACATATACACTCATAGTCATCATAAACTCAGTTAACCGATTACCTCAGTCAACCCATACCTCAATTATCAATATATACATATAAAATATGTCCAAAAACAACCCATGCCCAATATATTCCGACCCCATGACCTATGTTTAATCCTTATACATCCACATAATCTCATCAATTAAAACATACCACATAATCTCATCAACTGTAATAAAAAATAGGGAAATTAATACTAAACATAATAAATCAAAAATACAATAGAATCATTGATAAAATTTAAACATTACAAAGAAACTAAGAACTATCACCACTAACTTATAAATAATGTCTTGAATCGAATGTTTAACCTCTTTCCTTCAGTTAACTTCTATCACGTACGATAAAAACCATAACACTTAAGAAAAGAAATACATAAGTGAAAAAAAAATGGAATATATTTATAATGTTACACATAAAATTTGTTATTTTGTTAATCAAACAGAAGACAATTTATCATAAAACAAATAATATATGATGAAAAACACTTTTAAAACATAAATTTTCCGATTTAAAATATGATTCAACACTTGAAACTAAAAAGATATAAGTATATATAATTTTAATTGTTTTTTAAATCGATATGCAATGTGATTAAATTTTACTAAATATTTTTTTAACGAATTTGATAAATAAATCATTTACTATATTTAAAAACTTTGTCAATGGTGGTTGTTCCAGGATTTCACATCAATTTGAAGTTGGTTTCTTTGGTTTTTATTGTTATCTCACGTTTATGTGTATTAAAACACTAAAAACCTATTTACGGGCATCCTAGGAAAAACCTAACTTGAAATGAAATTACTTTGATTCCTAAATTTCAAAAATAAATATATGGTCATTTTCCTCTGATTTTATGGTAATCTGATGATGTTTACATTGTTTTGACCTTCCCCGCAAAACACGTTTTTAAAGGCTTCGATACATTTAAAAACTTTTTATCGATCCATTTTGAACACAAAACACACCAGATTGACATGTTTTCTACAATTACATGTCAAAAATTACTTAATTGTGGTTTTACTTTGATTTCACATCATTATGTAGTCTTTTTCTATGGTTTTGACTATTAAACGTGTATTTTAGTTTCTTAAAACACTAAAAACATATCATACGAATCATAGGGAAACCAAAAGTAAAAATGATGTGTCCTTAATTATTAAATTTAAAAATTAAATATTCGGTCATTTTACTATGATTTCATAGAAATTAGATGATATTTTCTTGGTTTTGACCCCCTGATGCATGTTTTTAAAGACTTTAGTGCCTTTAAAAACTATTTACTGATCCATTCTGATCACACTACATGTTATATTGATGTTTTTTCTATGTGTAAACATAAAAAATAACTAAAATACAGATTACCAAGATTTCTTGTCAATTTGAGGTCTTTTTCTATGGTTTGGACCATTACATGCCTGTTTTAGTGTTTTAAAACACTAAAAACGTGTTTACATGTATCCTAGGAAAACTGTAACTTGAAATGATGTGTCGTTAGTTATTATATTTCAAAAATAAATATATAGTTGTTTTACTTTGATTTCATGGTAATTCAATGATTTTTTCCTAGTTTTGACTCTCTATAAAATGTTTTTAAAGGCATCAATATCTATAAAAAACTATTTATTAATCCATTCTGACCACACCACTTGTCGAGTTGATATGTTTTCAATGTGTATACATCACAAATAACTCAACTGTGGTTTTCCCAT
Source organism: Viscum album (assembly GCA_963277665.1). Classification (NCBI taxonomy): domain Eukaryota; kingdom Viridiplantae; phylum Streptophyta; class Magnoliopsida; order Santalales; family Viscaceae; genus Viscum; species Viscum album. The sequence goes on from OY728148.1 coordinate 975,823,814, forward strand.
GATTTCATGTCAATATGGATTAATTTTCTATGGTTTTTACCATTACACACACATTTATGTGTTTTAAAACACTACAAATACATTTAAAGACATCCCAAAAAAACTGTAACTTAAAATGATGTTATGTCGGTTCCTACATTTCCAAAATAAATCTATGGTAAATTTTCCATGATTTCATGGAAATATGACAGTATTTTCATAGTTTTGACCCCCAAAACATGTTTCTAAAGGCTTCAGTACCTTTAAAAACTATTTACCAAGCCATTATGACAACACTTCACATCATATTGACATTACACACACACTTAAAAAATAAAACAATGGTGGTTTTCCCATGATTTGACATAAATCTGGTGTTTCTTTATATGACATTGATTGTTGCATGTTTTAGTGTTTTAAAATATAGAAAATGAATTTATGGGAATCCTAATAAAACCGTAACATAAAATGACATATCATATATTAATAGATTTATAAAAATCCACCTATGGTTATTGAATTATGATTTCATGGCAATCGATTGACTTTTTCCTAGTTTTGAACCCCCACCACATGTTTTTAAAGGCTTTGTTACCTTTAAAAACAGTTTACTGAGCCATTCCAACTACATCACAGAACATATTGATATGTTGTTAGTGAGTACATGTAAAAAATAACTAATTGGTTTATTTAACCTGATTTCACATTAATATGAGGTCATTATCTCTTTTTTTGAATGATACACACACATTTTAGTGTTTTAAAACACAAAAAACACATTTACGGGCATCCCGGGAAAATAATAACTCAGAATGATGTTCTATTGCTTCCAACATTTCAAAAATATATCTATGGTTGTTTTAATTTTATTTCATAGAAATATACTGATGTTTTCCTTGTTTTAACCCCTATATGCATGTTTTAAAGTCTTCCATATCTTTAAAAATCATTTACCAAGTCATTCCGAACACACCACATGTTAGATTGTTGTCTTGTCTATGCGTAAATGCCAAAAATAACTCAATAGTTAATTTAGCATGATTTGACATCAATATAAGTAATTTTTCTATGTTTTTCACCATTATATTCTTGTTTTACTCTTTTAAAACACTACAAATGTGTTTACAAGAATCCCAAGAAAACCATAAATCATAATGATATTTTATCAGTTCTTACATTTCAAAAATTAATCAATAGTCATTTTTATATAATTTTATGGGAATTTAACAATGTTTTCATGGATTTGACCCTCTAACACAGATTTTTAAAGGCTTTGGGACCTTTAAAAACAATTTACCATCAATTCTGACGATAGTGCAAATCAGATTGATGTGTTATCTATGAATACACATTAGAAATAACTAAACAACGGTTTTTTGATGACTTCATTTCAATCAGAGGTCTTTTTCTATTGTTTTGATTGTTACATGCATGTTTATGTGGTTTAAAACACTAAAAACGAACTTATGAACATTCCAAAAAAATTATAACACATAATGACATATCTTCAGGTCCTAAATTTCAAAAATCAATAAAAAAAATTTCTGATCTGGTTTGATAGAAATATGTTGAAATTTTCCTAGTTGTGACACCCACCCACACATTTTTAAAGGCTTTGATGCCTTTAAAATTTATTTACTAAGTTATTCCAACCACACCGCACGTCGGAATGATTTTTTTTCTATGATTTTGTGTCAAAAATAATTCAATGGTTGTTTTCTTATGATTTCAACTAAATGTGAGGTTTTTTCATTGGTTTAGAATATTATACACATGTTTTAGTAGTTTAAAACACTAAAAATACATTTACAGGTATCCCTATAAAACTATAACTTGAATAACATGTTGTTTTTTCCCAAATTTCAAAAAATATCCATGGTTATTTTCCTTTATATTCATAGAAATCCTTAATCAATATTCTAATTTTGACACCCTATAATGCATTTTTAAAGGATTTCATACCTTTAAAAACTATTTACTAATGAACTTGGACTGCATCACAAGTCTAATTAATATTTTTTATTTGAGTACACGTCAAAAATAATTCAACGGTGATTTTCTCATGATTTCATGTCAATATGATATAGTTTTATATGGTTTGAACCATTACACACATGTTTTGGTGTTTTAAAACACTAAAAGTACATTTACACACATCTCAGGTAAACTATAACTCGAAATGATGTGTCATCTATTCCTACATTTCAAAAATCAATCCACAATCATTTTCCTCTGATTTTATGTTGATATGGAATCTAATTCTTATTTTTGACCCCCCTCCCCCCACACACACATGTTTTTAAAGGCTTTGGAACCGTTACAAACTATTTACTATGTCAAAACTCTGAAAATGAGCTTGAAATATTTTCAAACTTAAGGATAACAATATATAATTTATTTTTTATGTGTAGGAATCAAACACACGTCAATCCGGCACAAGATGTTGTCAGTATGACTCTAAGTGCATGTTTTTTATATAAAAGTTTCATTTTAGTTTTATTTAAGGAAGTTGTATACGTTCATCGAAAATGTTTGAATGATCTATGAAATTTAGAATTTACCTTGATAGGATAAGCTATAAGGCTAGAAATTTCCTTGGGTATCATTCTAGTAATCTATTGAAATATAAAAACTAATTCATTTTCCATTTTCTCTCACCATTGATCCTATGTTTTCCTATAAGAGTCATGTTCTCGCACTTTTCCTTTCAACCTTGCAATTTATCTTTGTGATTCCCTATCAATAGAGCTACTCGAACCCCCATTAGGTGTAGTAGTAACTGATGACGACTCCCTACCAAAGACAACTGATGGAGTATGTCCAGAACCCATCCCCTGTACAAGTCTGTGATTCTCCTTCCTTAAATAAATTAGAACTTCATCGTTCTGGGAAACTGATGATGATTTTTAAGGGTTCACATCCCATATTTATTGAATTAGAACATGTTAATACAAAAATATTAACAATTATTTTTTAAAAAATTTGAACTTCATAATATTATCTATTTAATAAATTATTTATTACTATGTATTGTTATTTCATTACTATAAAAACATAATATTGAAATATAAATTGTAACAACAAATAAACATTAAACCCAATTAATTGGGGTTGGCTAGATGTATCAAATTATGCTCAATTGGTATAATTTTATCCATTTATCTATCCCCATTTAATTGGGTTTAAAGATGTTTTGTTATAATATGTTTTTCATTATTATTTTTTTATAGCAATCAAAAAACATGAAATGATAATGAAAAATACTTACTCTAACATCTTTGGTAGGGTCATTTACAAAACTGACATCAGATTCCCTATGCACTTTAAACCACATCTATGTATGGCCAACATAGTATCCTAATTCATTATCTTTTATAAAAAATATAAACAAGTTTGAAAAAATATGACTTATAATAAAATTATATAAATAATAATGATTAAAATACAAACCAAAATTATTCTTTTTCTAAAAAAACTCTACGACACACTGATATGTAGAATGATTTATTTCTCATGATTTATAGTATTTTTTTTAATAATTCCTAAAAAAATAGCAACAATAATAAAAATTATAATTTTATTTTGTTTATGTTGTTACAATACTCTAAAATATGAAATTACCTCATGAGATGAAACTCTGTTAATATCAAAAAATGAATTCCATTTCACATGATAAATTCATTCACACACTTTCTCATACATCTATCATGATCTCAAAGATATTTCAATAAACTCATGTCATAATATTCATTTAAAATCTCACCATTTCTTTCCTATTTTTTCATAGTGCATGGGCGTGAAGTAGATCCTGTGACATCCAAATGAAAAACATCTTGAAATAAAAAACATAAGACTGTATAAGTATATAACAAAATTTTATTCATGTCAGGTAAATTTGTTATCAAGGAATATTAAATTAAATTACCTTTAATTAAGTATCAAAAACCTAATTTTTCCATGTTGTAGGAATATACCTCCAATATTTATAATTAATGGGACTAGTCATTATATCACAAATAAGATGCCTAATAATTTTCCCATAGATTCTGGAAACATCATCAGTAGGCACCCCAAAATCATCAAATGGAATGATAATATTGAATTCCTTCAGGTCTCATACATCTTTCATGTTCATATTTTTATATATTCTATTGTTATTTTTAACCATTTAAAAAAATAATTAAATAATTAATAGAATATATAGTTTTTTACAATGACATACATACCAGTAATAGTAACTCACCGATATCCACTAGATGAAGGGATGTCAAACTGCTCCATAGCTTGAGGTGAATTGGATGGTGGGATACTAAAAGCATTTGGGGAATGGCTGGCTCGTTGGTAGTCTCAAGTACAACCAAATCACTCATATCCACTAAATCTGATGGTAGTTGTGGTATGCTCTCGGATGATAACCAAATAGGATTTTGAAATTTATTTGTTCTCATCATTCTTGAAATTCAGTTGGTTCAGATATATTAAATGTATAGAACATTAAAAAATAATAAATTTTTACAAAAAGAAAAAAGAAAAACTAGAACAATGTATATATGTACGAACCACTTATCTATGAGAAATTGTAATATATTTTCATTACCAATTTATACATTTAATTATCTTCATCTTCATTATAATCATTATTATGAACCTTTATTGTGACGAGTGCTTCATTTTCACCCTTTATTGAAGGTTTTATTGTTTCCATATTGTCAGTAAAAAATAATTCAATGTTTTTTGGTTGATTAGGTTCACTGTCACAAAGTACCAGTTTATCTTCATCAATCATATCATATAAGTATCTCTACTTTATGTGTAAAAAAACTCTAACCTTCATGTATTTCATCATCCACGTAATAAACAATCTTCACTTTGGAAGCCAAGATAAATGGATCATTCTCTACATGCTCATTGGTATGGATAAATCGGGAGAAGTTGATAGAATTAAAAAGTAATGAATCATTCATTATTCCCATATCAATATTAAACCACTTTCATTTGAATAAGACAACCAAAAACTAACCATTATAGTTTTATTCAATTATATCAACCAAATTTCCATAATATCCCATCTCTGTAAGTGTAAATACACCACTATTTTGGGTTTTTAAGTCTTTTTCCTGATAAATTATATGAAACCTAAATCCCTGAATATTGTAGGCATCGAATATCTTAGACTTTATTAGAGGACCTCAAGCCAAAAAAACATAAAGGCATTGTATAAGTTTTCTTGATTTTCAACATTCACTATCTCGAAAAAAAATATAATGTTTTAGTTTCAACATGGACAAAATAACTACATGTTAATAATATTAATATGAGTATATAATTACCTGATGGGTGATCCATTTTAGAATCACCTTATTAACACCTTTTTTAATTCCATCTCATTTCAAGATCTACCCCTTAATCATTTATTTTTTTGACATTGCAATTCTTCAATAAATGGATCTGTAACAAGACTACTGAGCAGTTTATATCTATGCGCTTATAGAAACTCCAATTCATTCAGTGTAAAATTTTACCCCTTTCCAATTGGTTATCCAATAATTGGAAATATTGATAACTAGTTTTCAAAATGATAAATAGTGGAGATATCATCAAAACATGAAACATGATTGAATATAGTCTCAATCCCATCCAAATACATTGAATACAAGGTCAATCACTCTTTGGATATGTAACATTTAGCAATAAAGCCTTTTGGTTGATATTTATTGATCGTATATGATTTAAAATGACCTATGTTCCTGACGAAAAAAATAAGAAACATATAAAAAAATTATGCAATAATTTAATAAAATTAAATTCACTAATGAAAATAAAAATTATATCATTTACCTCTCAATTGGATACATCAATTGATAATGTTCTGGTCAGCCAATTTTAGCTTCTTCAACCAAATGAACAATCAAATGAATCATCACAATAAATAATGTTGGGGGAAATAACATCTACAAATAAAAATTTGTCAAAACAATTCTTTCTTGAAGTTTATCAAGCTCAATTGGATTTAGATTTTTTCTACCAAGCTATTTGAAAAAGGTAAAATAGTTTATTTTTAAGTTAATATATTACCATGTGCCAATGAAAACAACTGTTCCCTCAAAATACATGAGTTGTGACATTTCAATCCATGTAACATTCAATTTTTTTAGTCAATGCACCTTGATATTTTACTTCAATATCTATCTTCCACTTTTAAATTATTTAATGTTTGAAGGAATATGTCTTTATCTTGATTTTTCATTTTAAAAATAGTCGAAGGATACTTTCTTTTCTCATTTTCCCAAAAATCATGCTTTATATTCATTAACTCCAAATTCGTATGAGCATTAAGGTGATCCTTTGATTTACCCTTCTCATTAAGCAATGTGAAAATTACATTTCCCCAAAATATATTCTCAATATTCATTATGTCAAGATTATAACATATCAAATTAAACTCCTAATGAGGAATTTTTAAAAATATACCCTTTATTTTTGTGTTCCATATGCTTCAAATATTGTACCTTGTACCCATTTCCCTTTCTTTAAAATGATTGTATTTTCCATATTCTTCAATGACACTCATTAATTGTCCCATGATTTATGAACCTTATAACACTTTTAGTGGATTTCTCAGTTTAATATCTTCATTGAATTGTGTCTTTTTAAACCTAGATTTATGAGAAGAAATAAAGAAATAAATGACGACACATAAAACATCATTTTCATCTATGATGTAATTGTTGATGAACAAAATTACAAACTAGACAAGGAAAACTAGTATGAGTGTTCCAATCAGATAAATTTCCAAATCCAGGAATTTAGTAATTGTCTATATTAAATTAACAAGTATTTTACTAGTTTTCTCATTGAAGTGTCATATGTTTCCATTCCATAATCTCATAATTCTCACAATTATTTTATTAGAGGTTGAAGGTATACATCAATTCCATTTCTATGCATTTTATTTCTAGAAATAATCATCGAAATAAAAATAATAATATTTATTCATACACATCTAGGGAGGTAGATTATAAGGGATCAAAACAACATGCCAAATACTATAATTTGTACCTAAAGTACAAAGGGGGTTAAAACCATCTGAATCCAATCCCAATCGTGAATTCTTATGATTTTAAGAAAAATATAGATAAAATGAATCAAACATTTTCTATGATGTTGAATCTTTTGGATGTCTCATCAAGCCATCATTAATATCTTGATCATGTCTCTTCATTTCGTATGTAGCCTTAGATTCCATAAATAATCTTTTCATGCATCATATCAGAGGAATGTAATGAAATAAAGTTGAAGGTGTTTTTTTATTTTTTTTATTTGTGGGGTTGCATTGATTTATACTCTCATTGTTGTTCATTGACATTCATCTTCTTTTATAACATCTTATGAATTCTCCTTTTTTGGACTCTTCTCCTTATTAAAGCATGAAATCATTAATGAATTCATGTATCTTTGTATAATACAGTCCAAGATTTTTTATGACTTTATTAATCTCATAGAATGATGCAATGATCACATATTCACTAAATGCACCATGAAGAAACTCTAAAATCATGTACATTTCTTTGTCAATAATTTCATAGAGACATTTTATATGATACAACTTAATTAGAAAATAAAACATTGAATACTTATAACACCCTTCATACAGTTCTTGTTGCATGTCTTCAACTAATTCATAATGCCCATTTTTTGGTCGTTGAACTTATTAGAATGATTAAAATTCTCAGGGTCAATTGAAGGTTTTTTTGATCTATTGAAATCTTGGACAATATATCCTACAAATACGAATGTTTCTTTATCAAATTTCATACTGAAATCCCCTCCAGAGGGTCACTTTTTGTTTCGTTGATAGGATTTTTTTGTTTTTGAATTTCCATAACAATACATTAACCATTCCAAATCCTACATACATATTGAGCAGAAAATTGTTTCTATATAAAATGATCATATACCTCATTTCTATTTAACCATCACTTGAATTTTCAATTAGTACATACACATTTTATTCTATCATCCACTATTCGGTTTTTAATTACATAATTTGTTTTCAAACTCTTGTCATAAAGAGGTGTGTTTTGAGGTAAAGTAATCTATCTTTTATCCATAGGGGTTGGAATTTCAATCTTCTTCCTATATATTCATATATAAAGATATAAATTGTTAATCAAACAAGTACAATTAAACGTAAATATCAATTAACTTTGTTAATCTTGGTCACCTAATTTATCATATAATTCTTTAAATATAGTATATTAAATCATGGTGAATATACATGTACACTCAGAATGTTCTTACTTAGAATGTCTCATGCCCTTGTGAAAGAAGCATACTAAAACTTTAGTGAATAATCAATAAAACCAAATGGTTTCCTATCCTCTAATCAACCACTATCCAAAACTCACTAAGGCCTACTCACCAAGAATTCCTGACGGATAAATGAATCATGCAATTATAGACTATATATAATCACACATGAAAACAAGAATTCACCATAAAAATGATTCATGATCCCCATTTACAATAGGCATTAATTATAGTTATGTGTATATGATTCCTATGTGAGTCTAAGATAGATGGATCCAAGGGGTAGCAAAGCCTAAGGCATCTCAGGGAATAAAGACCAAAGGTGTATAATCAGCCAAGGTGTCCACTACTCTATTCCAGATCCATGGAGGTCCATTCATGGAATCTATGTAAATCATCAATAATTCCATGCCTTTTACAATTTCAAACCATATGATTCTACCCACTCATATAAACAATTACATTCAAAAAAATTCAATGAGTATACCCACTCATTTAAACCATTACATCTAATGAGTATACCTACTCATGTACTCCTCTTTAATTTAATCATGTCACAAGGATATTCCCACCAACTTATTACCAATTTCCATTTAACACATCACATGGGTATACCCACCCATTAATCACAATTACCAACAAAACTACTTAACCAATCTAAAAATAGCCAACGAGTATACCCACTCATTTGAAAAGTTCCATTTAAGTATTTAATCATGTTCTGCATGGAATATTATAATAACACAAGGTATGGAGGCAAGATATCTCCTATGTATGTAATTCGGCCTCATTTAAGTACAACTAAGCTTCCTTAAACTAGGAAAACTCGAGGTCACACCCCATGGGTAGTTCATCAATGGTAAAAAACAATGTAAAGGCATGGTGCACCCCATGGGTGTCCTTGGGCTGGGTTAGAAACCACAAACGTTTCTCAAATAACCTATGAGAGTCCCAAAAACGTCCTACCTCATCTAATTCAGATTATCACTTTAAAAGCAGGCTCGCGCTAAAAAGTCTCCCGGGCAGAAAAAAGGTCAATAGCTCTATAAAGCGTCAAAAGCCGAAAGAAAAGTATATACTACCTAACTTATCTCATTAGTGTATTTCTCATCTATTATTAATTCCTAATTCATCCTTGTTGGGAATAAATCTAAATAACATATGAAGAACAAGAAATTGGGGCATAAAATCCTAAATCTAAACAATGCAACTGTTGTTTTGAAGAATCAAGAATGGATAAAAAGGAATCAATATCTTATCATCATGGTTCCAACACAAATTATTGGGAATGAAATGGAATCCAAATGGGCTCTAGATCTGAAAAGCTATATAAGAATGTTTTTAGGCTTCAAATGAAAGAAAAAATTCTTCTGTCCAAAAAATAGTGATCCATGTCTCTATTTTTAAAAAACTAAGTCAGAAAATTACATGACAAGTAATTTCCTTAAATGTTGTGTAATGATCAGTTTTACATTAATGGGGAAATACCCTTACACATCGTGAAATATCTTGTACAAACCATTAAATGTTATAAAATCGGATTACACAGTGTGTAATCCCATTACACATCGTGTAATTGGCCTGCAACCGGTATACAACCTTCTTGCCTATTATTTCCAAAAAACAACCCAACCAACCAATGGCCCAACATAGGTTCTAAGCGAAAAAATAATGTAAAAGATTCATACATCAAGAAAAATATAGGATCTTACAATATTTTCCCCTTAAATCAATTCTTCCCCGAATTTCCCTCTCATGGGTAGTCAAGATTCATTTGAAAAAACTCATGTCATTGGGCACATATGTCAGCCTCTCGCTCCTTAGTATCGTCTTGTGAACGGTCTTGCTTCCATAGAACTTTTACTAGAGGAACTAACTAGCCTTTTATAACCATTATTCTCCTATCAACAATTTAAATTTGATTCTCCTTGAAGTATGCATCAAATTATAGCTCAACCTACTTGGGATGAAAAGCGTGAGATGGGTCTGAATTATAATGGCATAGTTGTGATATGTGGGAGACGTCATGCATGGATCGGTACCTATGAGGTAACTAATACTAATAGTCTACTGATCTGACTCTCTCAAGAATCTATAATGGCCCAATATATAGTGATAAAAGCTTACCCTGTATCATGATCCTTCTATTTCCCAGCCTTAGTGAAACACATAAAAAGACCTTATCCCTGACCTCAAACTCTAGAGGTCATATACGGTGATTGACATAAGATATATATCAAGATTTTGTAGTATCCATATGCTTCTGAATCAACTGGATCTACTCATAATTCTCATGCATTAAACAGGGTCCCAGTAAAGCTACCTCGCCTACCTCTAGCCATCACAAGGGTGATTGGCATAGCCTACCGTAAAAAGCCTTATAAGGAGACATCTGTATCATTGCCTGATAATTGTTATTATAGGAGAACTCATATTGATGAATTTGTCTCTCCCAAGATCCCCCAAAATCTAGGACACATTCTCTCATCATGTTCTCTAGCACATGTATCATACACTCTGATTGGCCATCATTCTTAGGGTGGTGGACTGTGCTAAGAAGCACCTATGTACCCAGTTCCCTCTATAAACTCTATATAAAATGAGATGTAAAGTGGGAATCCCTATTTGAAATTATAGCACGTGAGAACCCATGAAGTTGTATCATCTCATGGATATACAAACTTCCAAGAACATTTACATTGAAGGTATCCTTGATCGGCAATAAATGACCAACCTTTTTGATCACGTCAACAACAACCCACGCAGCATCGTTACGTCAAGGAGACCTTAGTAAACCAGTCATGAAATCCATTATGAAATCATCTCATTTCCACTTTGGAATAAGTAACTGGTATAAAATCATGGTTGGTTGTTGATGTTCCTCCTTCACATGCTGACATGTGTAACACCACGTAAAAAAACTAGCTACCTCACTTTTCATGCTTGGCCATTCATATAGATGATGCAAGTCACGGTACATCTTGCTGAATCTGGGATGTAGTGCCCAAGATGAGTCATGAAACACCCACATCATATCCCCACGTATATCCACTAGAACCCAAACACATCCATGCATATGTAAGATATCATCAACACCTACGGCCCAACAAGGAGGAGGGTCCTCACCTTCCACACTCTCCCATAGGACTAGACCCTCTGAATTTGATAACTGCCTTATCCTTACTTTATCCAATAGGGTAGAGGTCACAACAATGGATTTTATATATGTCTATCCCTAACTGTTGTGCACCTCCATATAGATCTTATCGAATAACGCCATATGTTGCCACTCATTACTTTCCTGCTACACTTTCTATATCTGAGTCCATGTGCATAGTGCATCGAACATTACATTGCCTTTACCAGTCATGTATTCAAGCTTGCTGTAAAAAATATTGTAGGTACTCCACCCACCTTTTTTCCACATATTCAAATAATAATGAGTAAATATATACTTGAGTATTTTTTAGTCTGTATACACCAAAAAATGATCTCCCAATAAATAATGTCTCCAATAGTGAAAAGCATGAAGAACTAAAACTAGCTCAAGATCATGAATAGGGTAATTCCTCTCATGTGGCCTTATAAACTGAGACTCATATGCCAAAACTCTATCCCCCTACATCAGCACTACTCCCATCCCAATACTTGATGTGTCACAATTAAGGATGGAACACTCGGTTCATCAGCACCATGAAAACTAATATCATGTTTGTGAGACTAAATGGTATAACAAGATACTCATATAAACCATACCTACTATGAAAGATTGTATGAGGTATGTCTATGGGTCAAATATGTACTTGGTGATATCCTAACCTTAGTTCAATTTTCAAGAATACTCGGGATCACAGAATCTTATCAAACATTTCATCTATTTGTGGAAAGGAATATCAGTTTCTAACCATTAACAGATTCAAATTATGATAATTCCCAAATAGCCTAAGATTTATATCCTCATTTTAAAAAAAACACCTCGAAAACCCCACAAAGAAGTATTAGGTCGGATAAACCCCTTTGCCTCCAAATACTCCATCTTCCACTAAATTTCTTACAACTCCATCATAGCCACCTAGTAAGTAGAAATGGATACTGGGGAAGCTCATAACACTAGTTCAATGGAGAACTAAACCTATCTCTCAAGAGGTAAACTAGTAAATTAATCTTGGAACATGTCCCTGAAACGATCCACCATTAGAGGAAAGTCTACCTGACTCACTCCTTGATCATCCAAAATACAAAATAGCAATCTAGGCTGTCATTCTGCCCAACTCATGATAATCTAGTCCATCTCAACCCGCCCGGACACCCCATTCACCCTTGTGAGTAATCATTTCATCCTCTGGTGATGTGAACGTTACCCTTAGGCATTAGTTGAAAATGTAAAATCAGTAATATACTAAACAGTCCATCCCAAGAATGGCGTCAAACCCTATCATCTCAAATTCAAAAATATCTCAAATGAAGTGACACCCACCAACCTCAAGGGGGTAATCCTTGCACTAGAGCACATCATCCATTCTGATTCCCAATAGTATTTCTCGAATTAAAATGATTTCAAAATACCACACAATAAGCCCAAGGATTTTCACCATAGGTGCGGATATGAAACTATAAGAAACACATGTATCAAAAAGGGCAGATGCAATAGTCGAGGCTACTAAGATCATTCCTCTGATAGTAGACATTAAGAAACCTTACTCCCCAGGGGTAGGTTGTACATAATATAATTGACCTATACCACAACCCTATGAAAAAACCTCACTGATCAGAGTAGGTCCCCTTTGATGTATAAGAGTAATTGGTGTATGGCTACCTCAGCAAAGGCCACTATTTCGGCAGCCCGATCAACCTGTATAGCTCATGCTCCCTGCTTGACATAGATATTAGAAACCTACTGCAGAACCTGGCATCGAAGCTGACCCCCTACCACTCATAACCGGAGGGAAGGTCCCGCAAAACCATTGCATTTGGCCCATCCCTCCATAAGCTCGGAACTCGACTGGGTCGCAGTCACGGTGATTCTTCATGTGTCATCTCCTCCCACACTAGTGAAAAAACACCGAACTACTAGAACTCATAGCCTAACTGATGCTCATCTGATGGGAAGCATCAAAATGGTGCTTCCTGTCTGAAAATGTAGAACCACTAGGTTGTGAAGAAATATTCCCCTTCTCTATATCCTCAAATTATCTCAGGTTTCACTCTATAATCAGTGCATGAATAACAATCTCAGTGATAGATGTCAACATGAACACGTTGAACTATGATTTGATTGTATGTCAGAGGCCTTCCTCAAAGAATCTCGATCTTGATAGCTCATCAGTAAGGTACATCAGTTTAAAACTATGCAACTCTGTAAAGTATATGGAGTACGCTATTACTGTCATGGTGCCCTTCTCTAAACGCATGAAGTCACTAGATGACTCTACCCATAGTGTCTTGGTGTAAAATTAGTCAAGGAAGTAGGTCTGGAAATCAGTCCAACCCATATCTTGTAGCCTTTCAGTCTGGTTCAGAACATCCCACCAGTACTTTACTACTCCATGTATCATATAAGGGATGAGCTTGACCCTCCACTCAAGAGGTCTTTTCAGATGCTCGAAGATAGCTAGTGTGGTCTAAATCCACAACTCAGAAGCTTGTAGACCATCATCCCCCAAAAACATGAAAGGATGTTGCTGCTAGAACACCCATGTCAGCTAGGCCATAGTCATGGTAGGCTACTGTGCTCCTTGAAAAGTCTGCATAAAGAAAAATAACCCATCGTGGAACTATTACTCATCACCTATGTCAGAAATAGACTATTATACCACAAAAAAATCACTAAAATAGGATCCACTAGTATCTCCTGGCCCACCAACTTCGAAGAATGGTCATCTTCACCCTCTTGGCATACCATTGGAGGTCTTCATGGTGACATGCCTCTACAATGTCAAACACTCACCTTAGAAAGGAATGATATCAAAGTCTCATCTTCAAAGCATAGGATAGGTCCAAACCCTCCGAAAAACAAGTCATAACACGCATCCTAATCCTAAATACATGACTCAATAAAGAACAACCACAACACAACTAGAAACACTACCACTCACCCACTCAATATCTTGGTGCAGGTCAAGTCTCTATTTTCCATTTATTTTCATTTAACAGTCATTATTTCACATGATTTAACCAATGGTCCACCATGTTCTGATCCTTGAGGACCCATAACACCTCATAAACCAATATTTAATGCCCATATAATCCATACACATCAAATTCACTTTAAAACTTTAATTTAAAGCGTACTTCATTTTCTGTTACATAAGGGCCCATACACCTTATGAATTGAATGATGATGTAACTTATCTATCCTCTACACAAAGTCTATCACAAAATCAGGAAAAACTATTAGAGCACCAATCACAATAGCATGCATCAAATAATTCATCTTAAATGGAATGATATAATTCATGACATGTGATTTCTAACAAGTGAGAATATGATGCATGAGATGGAATACCATCATCTCATCGGGATGAAAAAAATAGAACCCACAATTGCATCAATAGTATTAGCATAAATCATGTGTGTCACCTAATGGTGAAATAAAATCAACTGCATTAGTCAAAACCAGAAAATAACAATTTCATTTTGGGTAATTTGGATTTTTCTTGTACACGGGGTAGCTACACTCGAGCATAGCTCATTAACAAATTCCATTTTACATCATATTCATGTCTATTTTCTCCAAACAGTAAATCAAACAAGAAAAGAAATTGTCTCAGATACCACTTTGTAATGTCCTGAACTCGGATGCCACTCAATGGTGCCCCAATCTCGGTTGGCAACATGGCCTCAAACACACTCCTCAAATTCTAGATGCTCCCGACTGGTGGTGAGGGCCAAGTTGAGTTATTGGGGAGACTATTCCCTCATTACCAGATTATATCATAGTGAAAGTCAATAAAATTCAATAGCAGAAGTAAATACAATAAGCGGACAATATGTAAAATAGATAAGCATGACAGGAATATATAACAAGCCATAAGTGTCTCATATACCATGATGCAGATGATACATGTATCTAGAAAACAACCAAAAAATATACATGGAAACAAAGTACAATACAAGTATCCAAAATCCAAAAAGATCAAAAACTGTCACAGTAGCATCGCTAGCTTCAGCTGGGTCTCATGCTCCAATGCTCTAAATAAATGATCAAAAACTAGTGTTAGGGAGCTTGCCCCTAGTATCACCTAAAACCATATAATTTGTTTGGGTCCCCAAGGAGGCCGAAACAAGGTGTGAGATAAACATCCCAGTAGGCTTCCAAAAAAAGATATATACAATTCAAAGCTACACTATGAAATATGAAAAACTAGTACAAGTAGGCAGTAATATAAGTGTGAAAGCCCAAGGCATATAACCAACGCGAACAAGTTATACCGAACAGCCTCTTGTGGCTCCATGTAATAAGTGGCATCTCCTAACAAGGAAATGATAGGAAATATAAACAAATAGCATAGCCTTGTCGTAAAACAATCCATATCATTTCCACAAAACCTTACTCTATAAAGAAAACCATATCAAAAACCCACAACCTTGTCGCACAACCATAATCATATATCCTATGATCGTGCCATATAATGAAGTGTAGACCTTGAAGGGAAGAATCCAATGTATTTAATACCAAGGCATCATCATCACATCCTAGTATCATCTCGATAGAAACTCAGTATAGGCACTGGTTAGAGTCCTAGGAGCATGTGTGCCAGCATGTCCTACGTGAGTCCAATCAAGCCGGATTTGATGTAAAACAATGCCCGAGACATCCCATACATTTAACAATTTCTAAAAATATGAGTCTACCCACTCAAATAAAAGAATACATTCAAAACCATTCAATGAGTATACCTACTCATTTAAACCATTACATCTCATGAGTATATCCACTCGTGTACTCCATTTCCATTTAATCATGTCACATGGTTATACCCACCCACTTATCACCAATTTTCATTTAACACATCACATGGATATACCCACCCATTAATCATATTTACCAAATAACAATTTAATCAATCTAAAAACAACTAACATGTATACCAACTCGTTTAACAAGTTCCATTTAAGAATTTCATCAATTTAGGCATGACATATTATGATAACACAAGATAAGGAGGCAGGACATCTCTGACAAAAAAACATTATGTGCATATTTTTTATCAAATAATGAGGATTTTTTAGTTTTTTAATGAAAACCCCATTTATTTCAAAGTTTAATTAAAATAATAGGTAATTTTATTTTTAGAATGATTATGAGGAAAATTGAGAAAAGTGCATAATTTTGGATTTTTGACAGATTTTTACAAAAAGGGTATTTTTTTCATTTATTAAAATATATAAGTCAAAAATTACTGATTAATTTTTTGTTATAATACTGATTTTATTTTCTTCAACTTTATCTTTATGACCTAGAGCAGATTCGAAGATCTATTAGTCCAAAAATTTCAGTGAATTTGGAAACTTTTCTAGGTGGACAGCGTGGACCTCACCACCGTAACGGATGTACAAATCGGTCTCATCGCCTCTAATTTTGGTTGTTCTACTGGGATATCACTAGAACACATATGACCAACTCTAAAACAATTTTGTAGGAGTTTTTAAGTCATTATAGTTTCCATTGGTCGTTATACATTTGAAGGAAGCTTCCTGTAAATTTCTTACATAAAAAGTCATATTCAAGGAAAATTCCATACCTCTTTAATACGATGTCTAAATGAGCAGAAATATGGAGGTTGAAGGGAAAACACATTTAGGAACAACTTTTATGTAGGAGTCCATATGTTAATAGACCATTTATTGTGCCAAAAATGGGCAAACATTTTGTGGATAGAATTATGCCTATAAAAGGAGGCTCTCGCCTCCTTTCCAAATCATCAGCATGACACCAACAACAAAGGAGGGTTACCAATGGGGCATGGGACGATATTACACCTCTCTTCCCAACCCATTTTATCATTTTATTTTATTTTAATTTTAGTTTGGTATTATTTTTCCATTGTAATACAAATTTGTTTTTTATCAATCCATGCCTTTGTGTTTCTCCATCAACTTTCCTTAATTTTTTTTCCCAATCTCTCTCTTCTCTTCCACCCACTCCACCAAGTAATCTATTACTCTCGGAAATGAGAGGATAACCCCAAGACTTGGACAAAGGGGAGTTGAAGGTGATCATGAATTTTTTTAATGTTTAATTTTAAGTTTGTATATATATATGAGTAGCATGCACGGGTAACTCGAATGTCCTTGATGTTGTGACTACCACCGATAACATGCAACTCAACCAATCCATATCATTTTATTTAATAATTTCCCCTCTCTCAATTGATTAGTTATACACACAATGGAGTTGATATAATCAATGGATGAAATGGATTCAATTGAACCGGGTCCTGGAAGATGACACATTCTAGACAAAGGTGTGTCACCAACTTGGATTAAAGGAGGAGCTGGAATTGAGAGTGATCAAACATTCAATGATATTCCAAAATTTATAAATAAATAATAGTAGTCCAAACATGAGATTTTCTGTTTGGATTATCAAACTGAAATAAAAAATATAAAGGAGAATAATGATTGAATATTTAACCAACCCCCAAAACCATGTTCTTTTATATTAATTCATTCTATTTATACTTGAATCTTAGTATAAATTTAGTATTCTTGCCTCACATGTCATTATTTTAAATAATAATAACCCAAAAATATTTTAATCACTTTCATCTAAAAAAACTAAAAAAAGAGATAGAATAGGTGAATTAAATAAATTAAGTGTACTACATTGAGAAGGATCTTCAAGAGAGATAACCCTAGTCATCCACTGTTCTGCATAAGGAAAAATATAATTATTTTTTTCCACACCCAACAACAGAATTTCGTCAAACCTGACACTGTTTCTGGGGATCCAATCATTAGTTCATTTACTTTTTCTATTTTTACATAGTTGTTATATATCATTTTATTTAAAAAAAACTAAAAAAATACTTTCATGATGTATCCAAATTCAGAATATTATGTATGGAAAATTTACTCACATGTGCAGCAACAAAAACAAGAAGAAGATGAATATTTTAGAATAAATCAGATGCATGAACATAGAGAAAGCATTGAACAACTAGCCAGAAAGGCTAATAGAGCTTGTGATTATGTTCTTTCATTAATAGAGAATCTCAACCCTAATCCATAGGAAGAACATGAGAAAGTGGTGGAATAAATTTCACCACTTATATTTGAAATTGAAGAACCTGAGGAAGAAATGGAGGAAGACGTATCTACGGAGCAACAAGTGGGAGATCAACAAAGTTTGGATGAATTCTTGATTAAATATGAGGAACTACCTAACATCCCCATACAATAAAAAGAATAAGAATCAGCACCACTGAAGTAAGAAACCACCAAAGTGGTGGAATTTGAAGTCAAGATGGAGGAGCCCGACTACCTACCTTTATCCTCAGAGAG
Organism: Viscum album; assembly: GCA_963277665.1. Taxonomy (NCBI): domain Eukaryota; kingdom Viridiplantae; phylum Streptophyta; class Magnoliopsida; order Santalales; family Viscaceae; genus Viscum; species Viscum album. The sequence goes on from OY728148.1 coordinate 975,842,609, forward strand.
TATACTCCAAGAGGCACTTACCACTAAAGTAGAGATTGAAGCTGAACCAACTCAGAGAGTTGAATCATTCATTGACTCTGTCCCTTATAATTTAATTGAATATGAATTCTACACCACTCCATGTGGTTGGGATTATACAGAATTAGACAACCTCAATTTTACTTTGGAGGATGAAGAAGATCCTCGATGTGCACATGCTGAGAAACATATGGAGCTCCCTAGAAACATTGAATATTTATTGAAGGAAGTTCAAGAAGAGATGCTAGTGTATTTCCCTAAGGAAACCATGAAAAAGATACTTTTATAGTGAAGAATTTGATCTTGATACTTCACGTTTTAATATTATTCAAGTTGAATTACACTCTGACATTCCCATTGAGTATTATTTTTATTAAGCATACCTCAAGTGTAACACCCCGAGATTCCACGAAACGCTTCTCTTTCAATAATGCAATAGCTTGCATTGTACACAAGTTCGAGATTCTAACACACCACGACCAATCAAAATAGACATTATGAATAGTAATACCCACCTTTTGAAATTTTATATGTATTATATTTTAAAATGGACTTCATTTTTGGATTCTTAATATCAAAATTAGCCTATGTTGAATTTTTGGTATTTTTCTGAGAACATCCAATTTTTTATGAATAGTGAAAAATACTTAAAAACAACATGTTAAATCAAAATAATTTATAGTGAGAAATTATACTACTGAGTTGTTTTAATGTATAATCAGAATATATTTTTACCATTTTATCGAATGGTTGTCATTATAATTAATTTCACTTTGAAATTGGACATAAACAATTGTCAATCTTTTGATATATATTGTTTCTTAAAAACACGCTATTTGGTGTGACAACGGGAATTAATTATAACATTAATTAATGCAACATAAATGTTTGTAATTTTGGAAAATAGAAAACATTTTTGAATTTGGAATATCATTTATAGCTTAGGGTGAAATTTTGGCATTGTTCTGAAAAACTTCAATTTTTGATGAATAGTGAAACCACTAAGTGATAGTTAAAAACTGATTTTTCGTTTAAATGAAACACTACCTCATCTGTGATATGATTTTCAAAACTCTGAAAAACATGGTTGTCATTATGAAGTAAAATTTAGTTCAATGGGATTAAAATAATTTTTGTGGTGAATAGTAACTTTTAAGTTTAATTAATCGCGATTAAAGGTAATTGGTGAAATTTAAGGTAAAAATGATATTATAAAAATATGAAAATACCTTTAGACTTTTCCTATAATTATTGGATGAGTCATGGACGACCAAGAAAATCCATGGGTCAACTTGGGGACTCCATGGAGCCACCTGGGTAGGAAAATGACATTAATAACTTTTAATTTAAAGTAAAAATAAAATTGTCACAAACATGTGTTGTTTTACTAAAACAATTATTACATGGGGTTATATAAGTTAACATTTCGACTATAAATATTCATTGTAAAGATAATAATATTTCCTACATCATGATATTTGTTTTATAATTTTTAGACATTAAATAAATTAAATTTTTTATGACACCATGATGATGCAGCGATTACCTCATTAATTAACGATTTAAATAAAATGAAAAGATAATGAAAAATCTAAGCCTTAAACTTGTAAAAAACAAATTTTATGGGAATATTTAGAACCCTTATCATCGTAGCTTTGAAATATATCATTTTGGGACCTTTAGAATCTGAAAAGCATTTCATAATAAAGTAACATTTCAATCTTTCCAAGAGTACCCCTCCACTCCTCTTATAAAAGGCTCCCACCACTACCACCTTATTCACACCATCAAAGCCATTTGGCTCGGCCAAACTATGAAACAATACTCTCTAAAATTCTCTCTCTTACTCCTAGAGCCTCACTTTGGACAGAAGTCTTCCCAAGGAAGCCTTTGGCTTAAATCAAAAAGAGTTACCCGATTTTAAAGGTAATGTCTTCACTTGTGTTCTTTTGTTTTATTTTGCTTCTCCAACCCCCTAAAATATTTTTATTCCTTTCATTTGTAAAAAATATAGTATATTCAATATACTAGAATTTATTAAGATAATTATTTTATTTACACTTACACACACCTTCGTCTAATGGTTAAAGAACATATTGTTTCTGTTGGTGGTGAAATACTGCCTCACGAAACGATGATTGTTCAATATTTTTTTAACACCTCTAATGGTGGACATTTTTATGACACTATTTTCATATATGATATATATATTATGTTTATGTTTTCCGTAAGCTTCTTTATTTCTCATTTATGGCATAACATTATGATTTCCATTATGGGTAAACGCGATAATTTCATTTTAGGAAGTGCGGACTACCACCCCCTCAAAGTGATTTGAATCTTGAACGCCATATGTGGGATGTATAAAGGATGGATTCAATGATATTATATATGATATTAAACTTTAATTATAGTACACCTTTATATCAATTTGATTTCATTCCATTAAATACGAAATAGAAATGAAAGTAGCGTTCATGCATACGTATAGCTTACCATCTCCATGAACGGTGCATTTCATTTCTTACCTCTAAATGTTACGTAATATTATGAATGAATGTATATACTGGTATATATGATATATATGATATCTACATCATGAATATAATTCTGGATATAATAGATATTTTACCACATGAACAACTTGTAATTATAAGAAGGATATTTTTGACTCAAGTACCAAAGATCGACAAAACGACCGTTATTAACATAAATAATTACATAATGTTCATAACATTGTAATAAGTGATAAAAAAGTAATAATAAACATGAAAATTGTTCTTAAGAAATTATAAATTAACACTAGTTTATTACTCAGGATGTTAATGAATGGTCGAGTCAAGTCAGACACAAGGTAAGGGAACTTCTTAACCCAATTTCCATTCTTTGAGTTAATCTCATACTTTCAAATTATGTCATGGTATTATTATGTCCTATATGGTATTTATACTTTCTTTATATGTAAATATAGTGAATACACATAATATATCTATTTTATTTAAAAAATTATCTTTGTAAGGGACTTCATCTCAATCACCTTTCATTGAGGCATATTTTGTTTTATACACAACTTTCTTTTAAATGGTGAATAAACCCCGTTGACTTTTATGTTTTTTCAAAACAAATATTTTAATAAGAAGTGTTTTACTAAATGAAAAAATGGATTGTTTTTTTGTCGTATGTATGCGGTGACTACGACTTCTTTGCCTCCATGACCATTATTTGTGTTTCGGCTTCCTCTACAAGCCATAACTTTTTTTAAATGAAATATAAATACAAAGTTTTAATTTTACTTTACTTTGGTATTGAAAATGGTTTTGAAAGTGTTTTTATTTTATCAATATGTTGAATTGATATCTTGTGATTGAAATTTGGAAATGTTATGTTTCCTTTATGCATGTTTTATGTGATACGATTATGTTGTGTTTTATGACATGTTTAAACCTATTCATATGAGGAATGCATTGGACTTAATAAGTGACGGGTGGAGCCCCCTATAGCTCCTCGATGCATCGGCTGGTCTGATGAGACAAACTAGTGTCTTGGAACGAGGCCTTGACAAAATCTTATTTTTAGTCTTGGCACGAGGCCTTGGCTACATGGTTATGATAGTCAGGCATTGTGCATTCCATCATTATGAAAGTAGTTATTGATATTGCATGTGATTATTCGACCAGTATTATATCTATGTGAAGAAGTAAATAGAATTATCTCATTTTACTTTTTCCATATTATGTTGATGTTCAAGTTTAAAAGGCTTTTGTTTTAGTTATACATTGCCTTAAATGTTTATGTTTATTTATGAAAGATTCCGCTAAATTTTTATCCTTACTGAGCATCTGAGCTCACCCCTTTCAATGTTTTATTTTTCTCCAAATGTGAAAAAAAAATATTTTATGACTGACCTGCAGGGATAGTCTGAAGGGGGAATGGGTGGTGAATATAGAGACTATGTTATTGTAGTTTTTCACTTTATGATTTAATGTAACATTTATGAATGTATCTAATGTTTCCAAGGCTACTAAACTATTAGGTCTTTCGAGACTTGATCTTTTGTGATCATGCCAATGTTATGCAATAATGCACCGACTCTGGGTAACTGGGGTCGGGGCATTATTGTTGGAATCAGAGGCAGTTTAGTACTAACCTTGGAAGCTAGATTTAGATATACACTGATTAGAGCACATAGCCCTAAGATAGACTTTGAGGATTAGTATAGAAGAACTTCCTAGAATTTTGGTATTGTTTCCCTCGGAATTCGGGGATGGCCCCTGGATGGGAGATTCAAACGTTCCGATCGGTTTCTAGAGGGTTTGTTCGTAGAACCGGAAACATCCAATGATTCCACATCCATTTGGACCTACTTTCCAAAGGTAGGCACTCATTAGCTTGTGGACTGATGAGGCTTAGGAATTTGCATTGGTCGAGAGGATGGGAGGTCAGACTCATCACACCTTTTTTAAGGGAATTATTGTCTATTCCGGGACTCTCGTTATAGATTTAAGTTATGTTCGTGAATCCTTATTACATTACCAAGTATAAAATGAGCTTTTCCATTAGTTTTTACAATCAATGATTAAATATGTAAGAAATTTAGAGAATCTTTTATATGTATTCGAGGTTCTTCATCAATAGAGAATCATCTATATCTATTTAGAGATTCTTGGTCAATGGTATCCTTCAAAACATTTATATAAAAAATTCTCTTGGTCATCAGGATGACCAGGATGGTTTTAAAGTCACTCAGTGGGGAACTTGAAGTTTTTTGTCATTCATAAGGACATGAATTATTTCAGAGTTGGGATCGAACCCATAGAGGGGCTACCTATGCATCCTTTGTTTTGTAAAAGGAATCAGTACCCACGTAGTTTGAGTAAAGGAGTATGATGTTTATGGTTGATGGCTCAAAGAAGGATGTCACAATTACTTTTACACTCTAAGCTCACGTGAGTCATGATCGGTGTGAGAAACAAGAGGTATTGGTAAAAATTAGACAATTGTGCCATGAAAGATGCAATCATAAGAAATCGTTTGGGGCTTATGTATGTATGACTGCCCAGAGGATTTACTTTTGGGAGAAAATCTAGGAACAGGGTCCATAAAGGTATATGTGCTTCATGGAGATTTGAATACTCTAACTTGGGACTTATTCCTGAAAAGGAAACCCAAATTAGGAGAGGATTGATAACTGGGTTTTACTCCTGAGAAGGAATCCCAGATCAAACGTAAATTAGGACTGGTTAAAGAGAATTTAAGGGACTTGGGGCTTATTCCTTAAAAGGAATCCCAAGATTATGACTGGGACTTATTCCTGAAAAGGAAGCCCAGGTTAAGGATTAAGGTTTGGGGATTACTCCGGAGGAGGATGCCCATATTTGAGATTGGGGCTTACTCCTGAAAAGGAATCCCAAATTAGAGGATCTAGGGCTTACTCATAAGAAGGATGCCCATATTTGAGATTGGGGCTTACTCTTGAAAAGGAAGCCCAAATTAGAGGATCTAGGGATTACTCCTAAGAAGGATGCCCATATTTTAGATTGGGGCTTACTCCTGAAAAAGGAGCCCAAATTAGAGGATCTGGGGCTTACTACTAAAAAGGATGCCCAAACATTTAAGGTACTTGGGGCTTACTCCTAAAGAGGATGCCCAAGATTATGACTGGGACTTATTCCTGAAAAGGAAGCCCAGGTTAAGGATTAAGGTTTGGGGCTTACTCCTGAGGAGGATGCCCATATTTGAGATTGGGGCTTACTCCTAAGAGGGATGCCCAAATTTAGGGACTTGGGGCTTAATCCTAAGAAGGATGCCCAAAATTTAAGGGACTTGGGGCTTACTTCTAAGAAGGATGCCCAAAATTAGAGGATTTGGGGATTACTCCTAAGAAGGATGCCCATTTTTGAGATTGGGGCTTACTCTTAAGAAGGATGCCCATATTTATGACTGGGACTTATTCCTGAAAAGAAGACCCAGGTTAAGGATTTCTCTCATCTTAAAGGATGAAGTTGAATGAATGAACTCTCCATATTTAGTGACAAAAAGATATTTAAATCACTAGGTTTTGAGAGATATTTCACTGAATTCCTTTCAGATAAGGAAGTCAAATCAAGAAAGCATGCCATAAATGGCTTTGAATAGTGTCTTCAAGACTGAATCTTGAAAAGGAAAGGTGTAATGACTTAAGAGGGGTGAAATTGGCAAGAAAGGCACCCATAAAGGAAGGGGCGCGCAAGTCTTGGAAGGCGCGCAGGTACTACGGCGGCGCGCAAGTATTGGTCGTGCAGGTATACCTGCGCGACATGGTGGGTACTTGCGTTATATTCAACCAGCATTTGAAATACTTGAGAGACTCTTCATTAAAGCCTTTAGAATCCTCTTGAGGTTCTTCCGAAAAAGGGACGTGCAAGTTCTATCGAAGGAGTAAGGTGGCGCGCAAGTGTGACCACTTCCCTTAAGGGCTGACCACTCAAGCGTGCAAGTGTTGATGAGTTTCAACACTTAGGCCTTCCTCCCTCTCTTTGGATCTTCCTTTCTATGTAAGAAATTACCTTAGAAGTGTTCTGGAAGCTTTGAGAAGAGACTTGGGCGTCGGGAGCTTCAATCCGAGTTTCTGGAAAAAGATCCTCTTGAATGGGGGGCCCACAGGGTCTATTTATAGGCAGGAGAAGACCTTGGGCGGTTACCGGGCGGTTATCACTTAGGTCGCGCAAGTCACTTGGGCGACCAAGGGTGTCGCACAAGTGGACTTGCGCGACAGTGATATAACTTGCGCGGTGAAGTTGCTTTTGATCCTTTGTTCATGCCTTTGTCGATTTTTTATATTTTCTTCAAAGGTTGAATCACTTTGAGCTCAGATATTCCCCTTTTCTGATTTTTAGATTCTGTGACGAAAGGAGCGTCAACAAAAGTCCCCCCTCAGAGTTGGATCCAGAGAGAAATGAGGATTTGACTCTGAGGAAATCGAATCCATCCCAAGGAAAAGGGGGCGCGCAAGTCTTCAGGGAACAGAGGGTGGCGCGCAAGTTCTCTCCGTGCAGGCCTTAAGCACATTGGGTACGCCGCGCAGATAGGCTTCCTGGCCTATAAATACACAGCTTTTGGTCGTGTATAACATCCGATCCCAAATTTCTCGAGCTCTCTCCGCGCAAGTCTTCCTCACCGCTCAAGTCTCTTTTTCCACTGTTTCCTCGCTGCCATGCTACTCTCAAGGTAATAGGTCTTGCGCGGTGATACATGCGCGACAGAAACTTGCGCGGCACATGTAACACATGCGCAACATCTCCATACTTGCATGCCTTAATGCCTTAGCCATTTTTATTGAATTCTTTCACAAAGTTTGTGAAAAATTAATTCATTTATAAATTAACTTATTCAACTCTGTGTGCAGAATTAATGTCTCTTAGACCCGGATTAATTGATGAACTGGCTAGCAAGCGGATAGATGATATGATGGACTTCATTGGCCCGGATTATTATACTGTCAAAGATAGTACACATCCAAATTTGGCTAAGTATATGAAGAAATATCATCTCAACTTTCCTCATTTCACTTATCTACCTTTTTATGGATATGGTCATCTACAAGAAGTCATTATTCCAGAAGTAAAGAATTATCTTCCATTTTCGTGGTTTCAGAATTATACCAACTTTGCTTCAGCAAATATCTCAGGTGGAGGAGTATTTCTAACTACTGGAACAGTGGAGAAGCCCTATATGATGCATCATAGCCCTTGCACACCAGTTCTGAATAAACATACACCAGAGCTTCAACCACATTGTCATCCTTCGATCTTCTGAAATGCTCAGATGGATCAATCCAAAGGCTGGAAGAAAAGTTGGGACTTCCATCCTGGGGGAGGTGTGAAGCCAACTTGGATGTGGGCATACTGGGTGCGACAGACCTGTGCAGAGTTTATCGAGGATCTGAAGAGAGCTGCAATATATGAGGCTATCTGGGTTGGGAAAACATATGTTTACAGACATGATAACTTCGTGCCATAGATACTCATCAACTAGAGCCCAGCAACTAATTCATTCCATTTGACTCATGGAGAAGTAGGTATCAGTTTGTGGGATGTCCACAAGATCTCAGGGGCTCCAATTTTGGGCGATATGTACGATGAATTCATTCCTCCCAAGGAGACTTGGAATGATTCAGAGAAGAATCCTGCTTTAGCTCGAGAATTATTTAAGATCTTCCACAGGCTCAAGAGTTCAGAGACCTCATTAACTCATTTTAGAAAATATATTCATCCGGAAGAATGGATGAATGTGTTTCTTATTGAGAATAAAGGGATGAATCCAAAAGAAAAAAGATCCAAGAAGAAGAAATCCAAGGATACCAGGCCCAAACGTCCTACCACCTGTCCAAAACCTGAGAAGAGAGGAGCTCCTAGCACATTCTAGCCAACTCTAGAAGCAGGAGTGTTTGAAAAGTGGGGATATGAAGTGAATCAAAGAATTCCAAAGAAAACTCGTCTGGAGGGTTTCTTGGCCATGTGGCTCAGTGTTTATCTCTTGCCGGTCAGGGATTCGAAGGGAGGCGTTAGGCCAGGGACCTTCGTCATTGCGGCAAAGTTGGAAGAGGGAAAAATGGTTGGGTTAGCTACCCCCATTTTAGCAAAGATTCACAGGAGTTTACTTCATGTCTTCCTGGGTAAATCTCCTTTAAGAATAGTGGGACCATTCCAGGTTTTGTGGGGATGGATCGCCACTCACTTCAGGACTTACAATGTACAGAATGGATTACAAATTCCTGGAAGCTCTTTCATACCGTCAGTGCAAGCATTCTTTGGAATTTATCCATTAGATGTCAATGGTTATGACATGAAAGTGAGGCTGAGCATGTTTAAGGAATTCAACTTCTTTCCCTATGGAAGTCCGACATCTGGGCGGTTTGTTGATGATGGTACAACCCATTTGGATTTGAGGGCATACATGCTAGCTTGCAGGGATGGTGTGTTAGTTGCCAAGATTGATGGAGAAATCATATGTGAGGCCTATGCTCCATATAGATTTTCATGCCAATTCAAATGTTTGCAACAGATTGTTGTATCCCCTTCGGTACATGTCAGGTTAGAGCAACATCCGATGGTTGCTCGACAACTATGGCTGCTGACATCAAGAGAGAAGACTGGGGCAGTATTTGATCTACCAGTTGAAAAAGCGGCACATAATTTGACTACATTTTATGCCGAACACTGGATAGAATCATACCCCAAAGGGATATTGAATCACCCAGTATATCAAGTGGGAAATAGGAAGAGGATTGTAGAGAAAGAAACCCTTCCTCATGAAGGTGATGCTTCCCCACCTGAAATAGATTCAACAGACTCCTCTTCTAGAACTGATTCATCATATTATCATGATGGGGATGATGAGGCACAACCGGCAGCAAAGCGGTTTCGTGCCCGATATAATCCTCCGGCCAGAATTAAAAGACCCACTCCATCAACTCCTGGTGAGTTGTTTCATTGTAGGGATTTCAATCACTGCTACTTTATAAAGTAATAAGTCTTACTTTCTTATTCTCTATCTGTAGCTACAGGAGCTGGGAAGAAATTAAAATCAAAAATTGTAGGACCTTCCTCATAGCCTTTATATCTAAGACCAGAGGCTGTTCAGCTATGGCAGAGCTTATACTGTGGTACTGAGACCGCCTGGCTGGATTTGTGTGAGGGCCTACAACTTCCTGGTATAGGAAATCTTGTAGCTTCTAAAAATCTTCAATATGAAGATAACCCCAATGAAGTGAGAGCTTACATTAGAGAGCTGGAAATGATCATATATGCCACTGATGACTCGGTTCCTATCACCAGGCGGGTGAAGGAAATGATTGATCGTGGCGCCACTGAGGGGGCTGGTGGTTCTGGAGATGAGTAATGGCAAGAGTACATGGCTCCTGAAGATGTAAGTTTTCTTTCCTTATTTTCTTTGCAACATGATTTCCGTTGAAGCTTTGTTATTTAAGGAAGTTATTTTCTTCATCTCGCAGCTTGCAAAGAAAGGAACTGGGGTTCCTTCGCCACAGTATAGCCCTGGTGGTACTTCTATCGGGGCTGCTGCTGATTCTCCTCACGAACTAGGCGAGATATCTCCAGGCCAGCAGGCCATGAATGAGGTGCTGGACATAGCCTTCCATTCGCCAATCCAAGTGCCTATAAGGGAGACCACTGATACTCCAAAAAAACAAAAGAAGAAAAGGAAACGAAGGAGAAAATCAATAGATAAACGTTTCATTAGCAGCGGTAAGTCCTTCGCACAATCATGAGCTTATACCCATAATCATATGGTTACTCATATTTCTGAGGATTGCAGGGGCTTCTTCAATTTCCCCCTTGAGGGAAGGGACTGACCCTCCTTCAAAGGTCATGGAGGGTGCTGTAGAACAATCACAGACCCAAGCTGAATTGGTTGCTCCTGGAGAAGAGCTAGCATCCATTCCCAGTGTCCCTCCTACTGCTGAAGATGCTATCCAGGGTCAGGGGTTGCAGGACATAAGTCGGCAAGAAGATGTAGCAAATGCTCCCACTAGTGAGACTAATCAGGATTCTGAAATGTCATTGGATGAAATGATGAATCAAGGAATGACTTTCGAAGAATTTTATGATCATGCTATGTTGTCATGTGATTTAGAAGACCTTGGGCATGAGCGCTACCCTTCGCCCAATTTTTTTTAAAATTTACACTTCTAACCATGACTGAAAACAATATGAAGTTTCTTCCGTAGAAGCTGCTGAACTGCCAATGCCTGAAGAGGGTGTGGACATTGATGTCAACCCTACCATTGCAGAAACATTAACTCAAGTAGAGCTAAACCCAATAAAGCCTCCTTAGACCCATCTTGAAAATCCTGTTGAGACCGGGAAAGATAGGGAGAAGTCTTCTCAGGTTGCTGAACCATCCTTGGGTAAGGGATAACAATATTTGTGATTGTACTTTATTCGCAAGACAATCTATTCCTTTGTTATTCTTTGAAGATGACTAAATCTTTCAATTAATCATGCAGGACCATCAGCTGCAATGACTAGATCCGGAGGTGAGGCCTCAGCCTCTGCCCCAACAGGAATTGAAAGTGAAGAAGCACAAATCAGGGGGGGAAGTAGGACAAGGCACTTCTTTAAGTGCACTAATTCCAAATTACATACCCCCCTCTGACGATGATGTTGAATCAGATCCAGAGATTCTTAAAGCATTCAACTTTTCACGACATAAGGCATGGAACAACATATGGAACATCATATCTGGGGTGCCTTTAAAAGAGCTACCATAGAAAATTCCTCGATTGTCATCCCAATTGGTTATACTAGGACTTGGTGGATTTGGATATGAAAAGATCCATGCCACGGTGAAACAGATCATTTTCAGGAGGGAACAGGCTCAAAAAAGTCGCGAAGATTCGATCAGAGTGAAACTGTCAGTCAACATAGGCGATTTTGAGGCTGCAGTATCCCAAGTTGAAGCTGATTATGCTGCCAGGATGAAGGAGCTGAAGCATAAAATTAAAGAAAAAGTTGTCCAGCAGGTTCAACTCCAGCAACAGTTAGATACGGTTATTGGGGAACTTGATCAGCTTAATAAATCATTGGATGAAACTCATATGAATGGCATGAAATCCATCGCAGATTCTAAGAAGGCACTTCATCAAGCTGAAAAGAGTGGAGCTGGTCAAGTGCACGAGCTTCAAGTAACTGCTGATAAATCTCAGGATGCCGTAAATCAAATGAAGAGTTATGTTGAAAGCCTCCTGTAATTCTTGAAAAAGAGAAGAGACTCCAGTCTGTGGATGTCCTTCTAACTCTTGTGTATCAATGAAAAACACTTTCATCTTCAATCATTTGTACCTGCATTCTTTCACTACTTACTTCAAATTTACTTAAGCCAATGGGCTTAGTAAGCATAGTTTGATTTTTACTAGGATTATTATAAATAACCCTACAAACTTTGAACCCTTTTAATTTTCTCAATATTACCTAAATCATACAAAATTTATGTTTAGTGATCTGGAACTTGACTTTTATTCAGACATCCTTTGTCTATTGTGGGCAGTTTAAAGTCATGCATGCCGGACATAAAGGGGCTAATGTTTAAGGTCGAAATAGCTTTGACCGAAATGGATTAGAATTGACACAATTCCTTGAAAGTTCATCTGAAAACATACTACCATACTCAATTATGAGGGAAAATATGTAAACTATGGCTTAAGAATATTTGAATCTAAGGAATGATATGAAAAAGAGCTAAAAGGCATTATAAGAAGTAGTTTCCAAGAATGAAGTTACTATTATTTAACAAAACCCGTTAGGGGGTTGAAATATGCAGGGCCACCTAAGGGCATTGGCTGCATGGTAAAATAAATAGCATCTTTCGGCTGACAAGTCTGTTATGTGGACTGTTTATGCAAGGCCACCTATGGGCACGTGCTGCATAATCAGGCAAAATAATTCTCAGAAGTTTACTTTCCTAGTGCTAAAAGCCAGTGAAAGTTTATGGAGATTCAAATTTTATAAAGTATAGAGTTTACTGTATGGAAAGAGGTACTTGAATATGGAGAAGATATTTCCAGACAATATTATCGAAGAACTGGATGAATATCACTCCTACTAAGGTCTGACCCAAACGTAGGGAAGAAGAATAAACCACAGACTTGAATACTTTCAAATCATGAAAAAGGATATGGGACAAATATGTTAAGGATGGCTTTTTTTTTTGCGGATTCCTACATACTGTCATTTAAGACAAATAAGGCCAAAAGTGTCATTCTTACCAAGAATGAAGTTACCATTATTTAACAAACCCATTAGGGGGTTGAAATATGTAGGTCCACCTAAGGGAATTGGCTGCATGGTCAAATAAATAGCATCTTTCGGCTGACAAGTCTGTTATGTGGACTGTTTATGCAAGGCCACCTATAGGCACGTGCTGCATAGTCAGGAAAAAGAATTATTAGAAGTTTGACATTTTTGTGACTAGAAGTCATGAAAAGGGTTATGAAGATATGAAAATATTTAAGGTTAGGATTATAACATATAAATATGGGTATTTTCCAATTTATATAGAGATACATAGGTCAATGATAACCATAATCATGTTGTGGCTGGGTCCAGAATTGAAATTTTGGACTTCACTACGTATCTCATAAGAATGAGAATCAAGCCATACGTAGTTATTGAAATGCAGTTTAACATCGTGCAGGACGAAAGTATGAGAGATCTTAGTTTAGGGTCATAGAATTCAGACCATAATAATGAATACATAGTGTGTGTTTTCATGAGTACTTTTCAGCCAAGGGACTGAAAGTGAAATTTGGGGTTAGGCCAAAAAGACTTGGGACTGGATTCGAGGGACACCCAAATGTTCCTACGTATCCCATAAGGATGGGAATCAAGTCCACGTAGTTCTAGAAATACCCTTTGTACAAATTTGGTTCGTACGGGTGAAAGGGGACTTTAGTGCAATGATGGTTTAACCCGAGACAAAAAAGTTTAGGTATTACCATGTATACACGTAGTATTTTGAAATGAAAACATGATTGAAAAATCAATTTCAATAATAGTTCTCTCTCAAATGAGGAAATCAAAGAGTATTTTAGTTTATTGTCGTACCGGAAAAAAGTGTTGCATAGTTTAACGTCATATAACAAGGACGAAAGTGAATCAATGTAAACATATTGATTCTAGGGGCGGTTTCACGAATCAACATCATATGAGGTGGTGGTGAACCGATGTGAGGAGATTGTTTTTGGGCTTGAACCCTGGGAGGTTGCCTACATACCCATCCTGGAGGGCAAGGATCAAAGTCCGTGTAGTTCAATTAAAGAATGAATTAATGATCAAGTTGTTATTGGGGACAACGATCGAAATAATAAAATAAAAAAAATGTTGTTGGGACTTATACATGGTTAGCGGCACATAGAGAGTGTTACGGTTGAGGTTTTCTCTAAGCTCACGTGAGTCATACTCGGTGTGAGAAACAAGAGGTAACAACAACCTTAACAATGCATAGTTTAATATCATGTAAGACATATAAAGGGAATATGCAGTTAGGACTGTTGGTGCTGCGCAGTTTAGTGTCATGTAGTAGGGACAAAATATAGTTTAATGTCATGTAAGACGTATTATGAATTTTCTGTACAGTTTAACATCATGTTGTTAGGACGATGGGAACAATAGAGTTTAACGTCATGTTGGAAGAAAGGGGGGAACTGTGTAGTTTAATGTCATGCAGTGAGGACAAAAGAGTGCACCATTTTAATGTCATGTTGGACGCATTGGGGATTTTTTCCACAGTTTAACGTCACGTTGGACGAAAGTGCGAATAGTTTAAGGTCATATGCATGGACCGTGGATGGTGCAGTTTAATGTCATTCTGGACGGTGGTGTAGTTTAAGGTCATACAGGACCTTTGATGATTATGTAGCATAACGTCTTTTTGGACGTAAGGGACTTTTATACAGTTTAGTGCCACGTAGTTAGGATGTCACGGTTTAACGTCTTGCTGGACGTAAGGGACTTGCAAATAGTTTATGGTCATATGCATGGACCATGGATGATGCAGTTTAAGGTCATGCTGGACGGTTTAGGGAACTTTTTCACAGTTTAAAGTCGTGTGGGACAAAGTACAGTTTAATGTCATACTGGACCGTTGCTGTATAGTTTAATGTCATATAGCAAGGACGAACTGGTGTTACACAGTTTAGTGTCATGTTGCGGGGACAATTAAGGTGACAAAGTTTAGCGTCATGTTGGACGTATGTGCAAATAGTTTAGGATCATATGCTTAGACCGTTGTTGTATAGTTTAACGTCATATAGCAAGGACGAACTGGTGCCGCACAGTTTAGTGTCATGTTGCAGGGACATAATGTGAATACTTTGTATTTTATACAAAATATTTCTTCAAAAATCTGGCATTAGTTGGAGTAGTAATGAGTTCCCCATCCATCGAGATTAATGAATAAGCTCCTTTGGAGTAGACCCTATGTATTGAATAAGGTCCTTCCCATTGTGGCTCAAGCTTGGGTGGTTTCTTTCCTGGTATCATTGGAGTTCTGAGAACTAATACCAATTCTCCCTGAATGAATGAACAAAGACGAACTTTTTTGTTAAAATCTCGTGCTATTCGATTATGATAGATTTCCAAGTGGTGCAAAATGCACAATCTTTTCTCATATAACCATTCCAATTCATTCAATCGCTTTTGGGATTGCTCATCTGTAGATAACTGATCACAAATGGCTACTCTGAGTGAGGGAAATTGAACTTCAATTGGCATGACTGCTTCTGTTCCATATACCAACGAATATGGAGTTGACCGCATTGCATTGTGGGTGGTAGTCCGATAAGCCCATAGAGCATGAAAGAGTTTATCAGGCCATGACTTCTTATCTTTATCCACCATCTTTTGCAGTATATTTGAAAGAGTCTCGTTAAAGGCTTCTATTTGGCCATTGGCTGCCGCATGATACTGAGATGAATGGTTGGATTTAATGTTGTATTCTTGATAAAATTTCTTCACCTCATAAGAACAGAAGTTGGTGTTGTTGTCCATCAATATGGTATGAGGGACACCAAATCTAGTAATGATGTTAGACTTGATGAAGCTAACAATGCATTTAGAACTGACTTCTTTGAGAGGTACTACCTCTGCCTATTTGGAAAAAAATCAGTAGCAGTAAGAATGTACTTAAACTGCTTGGCCGTAGCTGAAGGGTAAGGTCCCACCAAATCCATTCCCCATGTGTCAAATGGCCATGAGTATTTAGCTGTATGAAGCAACTCTGGAGGTTGATGAATGAAGTTGGCATGTACTTGACATGAATGACACTTCTTTGTGAAATCAACACAATCTTGTATCATTGAAGGCCAAAAGTATCCAAGCCTTCGAATTTGATCAGACAATCTATGTCTAGACTGGTGGGCACCACAGACTCCTACATGTACTTCTTTCATGACATCCATTGTCTCTTCACCATCAATGCATCTGAAGAGAACTCCATCAAAACCACGTTTGTAGAGAATTTTCTCTAGGTGGGTTGGGCCATCATAAAGAGTAAAATTGACCACAGGTCGCCGGATTTTTTCTTTCTCGGCTCTATCAGGTGGAAGTGTTCCATTTTGAAGATATTCCCTGATAGATGACATCCATCCTGTAGTATGACCATACGGTTTAGGAATGGGACTAATTTCATTAATTTCCTCTGTTCTGGCTTGAGCATAATGTGAAATTGCACGACGGTGGGCAATACTGATGGTTTTCTCGTCCTGATTTGGATCAGCTAGAGCTGCAGCTATATTATCCAGTGCATCAGCTTGAACATTTTGTGATCATGGGACATAAGAAAATGTCGGTTCTGAAGGGAATTCCGTCATTAACTTTCTGACGTAATCATACAAAGGGATTAACTCTTCTTTTCTGATGGCATAATCCCCATTGATTTGTTTGATTACCAAGTCTGAATAACCTTTCACTTTTAAGTGATTCAATTGTGCTTGAAGAGCTAACTCCAAGCCTGTGATAAGAGGTTGGTATTCGGCTTCATTATTAGTACCACCTTCCCACAATAAAAAGGAATAAGGTAACAATGCCTTATCTGGAAAAATGAGTACAATTCCTAAACCAACTTTGTTGAATTTAGGATTTTCCATTTTCTTCCCTGTTAGACTTCTGGAAGCACCATCAAAATACATTTCCCATGTTTGAGGATTCTCTTGAATAGAGAAAACATCCTCATCAGGGAGTTCAATATCTGAAGATGTGTCTTCCACTGAAGGATGTTCAGCCAGGAAATCAGCCAGATCTTGGCCCTTTATTGCCTTTTGAGATACATACTGAATGTCGAACAGCTGAAAAATAACTGCCCTCCTTTCTAGATGTCCTGTGAGCATTGGACGACTAAGGATGATTTTGAGCGGATTATTGCGAGATACCAATTGGACCTCGTGATGTTTCAAGTAGTGTCTCAGTTTCTGGACTGCAAAGATTAATGCTAGGCATCACTTCTCAATACTTGAATATCGGGTTTCTGCTTCAAGCATAGTTTTACTGAGATAGTAGAGGCTATTTTCATTCCCAGGATCATTCTTTTGAGCGAGAAAGGCACCCAATGATCGCTATAGAGCTTTCACATAGAGGATAAGTGGTCTTCCTTCAATATGTGGCATGAGTACTGGTGGACTCAAGAGGTATTTCTTGAGAACATCAAACGCTTCTTGACATTCTTCAGTCCACTGGTAAGTGACACCTTTTTTCAATAATTTGGTAAAGGGTAAACTTTTTCCTACCAAATTGGCGATCAAACGCCGAATATAGGCTAAGTGTCCTTGAAGTCCTCTTAATTCTTTCAAATTCTGAGGAGGTGACATACCAAGGATTGACTTGGTCTTCTCAGGATCGACTTCAATACCACGATGGCGTACAACAAAGCTGATGAATTTTCCTGAGGTTACCCCAAAAGCACATTTTAAGGGGTTCATCTTCAAATTATATTGTCGAAGCTTGTGGAATATGACTTCCAAATCAGCCAAGTGATTAGAACGTTGTTTGGATTTAACCACCAAATCGTCTACATATCATTCAACAAACTTCCTTAAAAAAGGTTTGAAGATACGATGCATGGTGCGTTGATATGTTTCACCTGCATTCTTTAAACCAATGGGCATCACCCGGTAACAAAACACACCTTGAGGGGCTCTGAAGGCTGTAGATTCCTCATCTTCTGGGGCCATTTGGATCTGATTATATCTAGAATATCCATCCATGAAGGAAAGTACTTCATAACCAGCCGCCGCATCAATTAAGAGTTCTGTAATCGGAACTGGGAAATCATCTTTAGGACAATACCGATTAAGATCTTAGAAATCGATGCAAACCCTAATTTGTCTGTTATTCTTCTTTATAGGGACAATATTAGCCAACCACTTGGTATAATGAACTTCTCTGACAAAGTTAGCTTTGATCAGCTTATCCACTTCAGCTTCAATTTTGGAAGCATAAGTTGGGTGTGTTCTTCTCGCGGCTTGCTTAAATCCTCGATGTTCTTTTGGTAAACCCAAATGATGAGTAGCAATATCAGGATCAAGCTCAGGCATTTCTGTATAGTTCCAAGAAAAAATATCTTTATTTTTCTTTAGAAAAGAAGTTTACATTTCTTTCTCTTCAAGGGTCATGGCTGCACTTATTAAAGTGGGGTGTGGATCTTTCTCTGTACCCAGATTTATTTCTCTGAGTTCATCCACAGTGGTAGATATACCTTCTTCAAATGCTGGAGGAGCATCTCTAAGATCTTCCTCTTCCTCTTCATCATGTGCTATTTCCTCTATTTCTACTTGCATAGTAGATGACAAAACGAAATTTTCATGATCAGAAGAGATGTCAAAATTTGCCAATTTTGAAGAAGAAGCTTCCATTTCTGACCCTATTGATGATAAAGGGCCTTCTTTGGGAAATAAAGAGGAGATGATGGATTGAGAATTGACATCATTATTCACCTCCGATGTTGCTATAACTTCTTCTGTCCTGATTGGCGAAGTATAGACCTATTGGATTTCAGCAGATGAAATGAAGACGTCACCACTTGTGCTTCCATCACTATTTGGTAGGTTACCAATTGCTCCCATGTTTTCTGGCTCAATTGTCGTAATTGACATTATGGATCTTTCCATAAGAGTATTTTGATTTGGGCCTATTTTTTCAATTTTACTGATAGGCAACACATAATATGTACTCACATGTGTAAATGGATTTATTGGAATTTTCTCCAAACCATATGGAGCGTTAACATTGGTAATTTCCTTCATTGTAGATTTTTCTCTTCCCTTCATGTGATAAAATTCTGCCCCAATGTATTGAGACTCACATGTCTTGAACGGGGTCTTATCACCATACAATGTTCTAAATTGACCATTGAAACAATATTTGAGACATTGATGGTATGATGAAGGGATAACCGCATGTTAATGTATCCAGGGTCTTCCAAGCAAGACGTTGAAAGCTGAGTCTTGATCAACAATCATGAAATCCGAATTGGATACAAGATCTCCAAACTGAGTTTTGAGTGTAACTTCGCCCAGTGGTTCTTGTTCATTTTTATCATATCCTTGTAACATCATGGTAGAAGGAGATAAATCAGATTCCGTGAGGCCCAACCGACGAAGTGTACGAATGGTCATGAGGTTGACTCCTGAACCATTGTCAATGAAATCTCTTCGGATATCTACACCATTGAATTTTCAAGATAAGTACAGAGGTTTTATGTGCCCATGCACAAAATCATCTTCATGTTTATCAGTAAAATATATCACTGCATGGAATTCTGCAGGATTATTCTCTATGTGATAGACTTCAGCTGCAGCAATTTCAGCTTCAAACTCCTGAGGACTTGACAAAGCTTCGATGAGTGATTCCCGAAGATCTTTTGACAGATTCAAAGTATCCAAAATTGATAACTTGGCTGGTACTTGGGCCAAGTGTTTCAATATATCATAATTTTGATCTAAAGGTCTGCGTTTCCCAACAGGAACATGCGGTTTAGCAGGTACCTTGGAAGCAGATGCTTTGGAAGCTGATACATCTTGTATTGGGATAGAAGTTGGAAACATCCTAGGTTTTGGAAGATTAGACCAATTAGATCCATTT
The DNA here is from genome assembly GCA_963277665.1 of Viscum album. Taxonomy (NCBI): domain Eukaryota; kingdom Viridiplantae; phylum Streptophyta; class Magnoliopsida; order Santalales; family Viscaceae; genus Viscum; species Viscum album. Next base: position 975,862,258 of record OY728148.1, read on the forward strand.
ACTTGCTGAGATAAAGGAGATGGAACCTTCAATCGGTCTTCCAAAATAATGGTGCCAAGACTGAGTAGGCTATTAGCAGAAAAACCTGCTTGTTCTTTTTTAGCTCGCTGAAGGGCTCTACCACGAGTTTCTGCTGCATACATAGTGCTAGTAGGGGTAGAATGGGAGTAGTGGCTTCGGAAAGATCCACGTCTTCCTCTATATTTTGAACCTCTGGAACTTCCTCGGATTCCCTTATTTGATACAGGGAATTCAGGCTCATCAAATTTGAAATTACGACTGGAGTACGGATCTGTTAATTGAATCATATTAACAGAACCGAAGATTAACTCTTCATCTAATAAAGACTTTGCCTTACTAGCATGTTTAGGCTGTGCCGTTTGATGGGTTGGTGCCCGTGGTTTTGAAGTAGATGGCATAAAGTCTGCCAGAGTCAAAGACAATTTAGGCTTTGACACATACTCATCTTCTTCTGATTCTTTTTTCTTCTTTGAATCAAATCGTTTCTTTGAGGACTTTCCCTCTAATGAAGAGGGTTTTACCGCAATATTCATGGCAGAAGACACAATTGGTTTCTTTAATTGTGTTCGCAAAATGTCATGAGTCCGATTGTTTGTCTTTCTGACCATCCAATCATCATACTTATGTGCATTTCTGCTTTTTAATTATTTCCATTCATTTTCCTCCTCTGGAACTGTAGCATTAACACATGCTACCTGAGTCAAAGAACCTTTCAACTTGACTTGTCCCAAGTCGACCATCTTTTGCAGGAGGTCTTTAAAGACAAACCACACCTGGATAGGATGCCCCAACATTTGATGAAAGGGACAATAATTGTGATGGTCTTCATCTCCTTCCTTGTTTGGCCTCTTGGGCACTGGTAATTAAACCAAATTATTTTCTAGAGCTGAAATGAAGTAACCAGGAACTTGCTCATTATAGAAAGAGTATGTTTTACTCTTCAAATCCTCAAATTGTTTTCGTAATTGATCTTTTTGATCAATTGGACGAAACGAACTTTGTTGTTGGTGTTCAGGAGGTGGATCCCTTCGAGAAGATGAAGGTTTTGAAGTAGAAATAGGGACAGGCACTTGTTTAAGCATAACTGTAGCAGTTTCTGCTTTACCCTTTCTCCTTCCTGAAGCTGATGGAATTATACGAGATTTAACCTGAGCTTGTATAAGGGAATCTTCAATCTGCTGAGCGATTGAAGTAAGGTCTCGAAACCCTCTTGTGTATTTCACAGGGATCAATGGCGTGCGTAATTCGTCACACAAATTTGCCACACATATTGGTAACAGCTCTTCCTGAGGGAGTGCTAAACTAAGGGAATACGTTAATCCCTTCCAGCGAGCAATGAAATCAGAGACTCTTTCATTTTCCCTTTGCTTGCAGTTTGTAAGATCGAAAACTGTCGTTTTTGGAAAAGTTGAGCTGAACTGAAGAAGGAATTTTTGGCGAAGATCCTCCCATCTGATGATTGATCGGGATTGAAAGCTTGTATACCAGACAAAAGCTGGGCCTTGCAAGGTTCGCACGAAGCATCTGAGTTTCACTGCTTCTTGCTCTTCTAGAGTTCCCATCATAGGATCACAACAAGACACGTAATATGTCAAATGTTGTTCAGGGTCGCCTGATCCATTGAAATTAGGGAAAACAGGGTTTCCAAAACTAGATGGAGGAGAAGTTGAATCTACACATTTAGGGTAAACTTTCTTTTCTGGTTGAACATGCACCTGTTTCCCTTCCATAGTTTCAAACCGAGCTGTTAATGACTCAATAGTAGTTATTAACTTTTGAGAAACATCAGGTTGAATTTGGTCTTGAGTAGGTGCAATGAATGGAGCATGGACAGACGTGGTGATTGGTGCTGCAACTGATGGTAGCACTGCCAACCATTGTTGTTTTTGACCCGTAGGATTAGACCTCTGAGGGTGTACTGATAAAGGAGGATATTCCTGATCCATCTCAGTAGTTACAAAATATTCCTTCGGCTGTTGGACTTCAGCATTCTTAAGAATAAGACTACTCTGAAGTAGTTCTGCATTCAACCTTCTTAATTCTTTCATTTCTTCCTCTTGTTGTGCAAACCTTTGCTCAAACGAGAGCGATTGACCTTCTCCAGAGGAAGGATATGTAACCTGATTCTTTCCCCTCCCTTTGTTGGGTAGTTTTTTGAGAGAAGGATGTGGATTACCTAGGTTCTGAGTAATCCTTTGACTTCGTGTACGCACACCTTTTTCATTTGTATCGTCGCGTACATTTTCTTGAGCAGGACTCTCTTCATCCGAGTCCCCTAAGTGAGTCTCCTCTGGTGGATTAGAAACAACTAAATTGATGACATTGATTGATGTATAATGCATCACATCCCTTCTATCAATATTTCTGTGATATTGTCTTCTTTCATGTCTTTGATGAGACATTGCCTTTTGTTGATTTAATCTTTTAGGAACTTCTTGACGAGCTATAACTTGGAGGGAATCTCCTGATAATTTGGCTCTTCGTTCCTCTTGGGGCTTCTTCCCTAATCGATAAAAGACCGATATTCTCTGAGAAGGGATTGATGATTTGAAAGAGTCCCCGGTCTTGTGAACTGGGGATGTTCCTGCTGATTCCGCTCAACTCCTCGAATCCCATTTATTGACTCCGAGGGTTGGGTTAAAGGAGTCCCCAGTCTGACAAGCTGGGGTGGCTCTTGACATGCTATGTCTGAGACCTTCTTAAAAGCTCTCTTGATCTTGCGAATCTTAGTTCGGAAATTAGCTGGATGCATTAGCCTGTATCCACTTTTATCACCTGGTTTAATAGACCATTGGATGATTTCCGAAACTTCTGTCATTTGATGATGTGTTTGCTCCATACGAGAGGCTTGTGCAATATTCTCGCCTGCTTGATGTAGGAGCAATTCAACAACTTGTTCTCTATATGCTTGATTTTGAGAGGAACTAGTTGAAGCCTGTTCTTGAGCAAGCTTTTCATTATGAACAAAGCCCATTGATTGTGGCTGGATATGGGAAATAACATTGCATGAGACCATTTTCGGCGGGCTTTACTAACTGGAAAGCACTGTGAAATGTAGTGCTCCGTGAACACCCCATCCTCTGATATGAACACCAGATGGAGCATTGGCAATTAACTGACACAATTTTCTTAGTGCGCCAAGGCATGAACATTGAAGGGTTCTCTGTTTCTTTTCAGCCTTCAGATACCGAGAGACTCATAGAGATTCCAAATCAATCTGACGTTGTAGCCCTTCTATTATCTTAAAATGATTTTCATATTCATAATAAGATAATACCTTCTTCTTCAATTGACAGAGAGTTTTCCATATGTTGAGATGAATATCATGGACTCCATCTTCCGTCAACATCTTTGGAATGTCATACTGGTAGTCATCCAAAGGCCAAAACATGACTAGTACCTCACTTTTCGCCAGTTTTTTCCTCATGTTCAGCATTTCCTCTTTATAATTAAATGAAGATTCTTCTACCTGTTTTTACCAGAGTTGGTGTTTCCTTGTTGCTTCATCGGATTCAACAAGATTGGTAGAGAGATCATTGATCAAACTAGAAGATGCATGACTTAGGGGTGGTTCGGAGAATGACCTACACCCTGGTCTATATTCTGAATGAGAAAGTATTTCACTTGATAGCAATAAAGCATCAGACATGACTGGTTTCACATTTGCAAGTGCCTCAAGATAAGAGGGCTTTCTCGGCACTACATTGTCCACTGGAGTATTTTCCAGGCAATGTGAATCACTACTGCGGAGAGGACTTTCGCAGTGAAATTCAACATCATGTGGAGGACCACCATAATGGGTTACAGCAAAAGATGAGATCTCTTTCTCCTTGGTCTTCTGACCACACAAAGGGTTCCTGTGGCTCTCATCTGAAGAACAAACTTCAAGATTGACCGAATTTTCATGAAGCAAGCCTTCATGAGGAAGTGTCTGTTGAAGACCTTCAGAATTAATGTTCCCGTTATTGGGAACTAAGGGAGTAGAATCTTGAATTCCGAAAGATAAATGTCTAAGGGATTCAAGAACTCCAGCATCGAGCAAGGCTTGGTTACAGATTGGCCTTTGATCTCCTTACTGTGCTGGGTGGATCTTTTTCTTAGATGCCTTCTTACTCGCTTTAGAAACCACTTGATGACGAAAGTGATTGCTCTGAGTAGGTGTATGTTCCTGATCAGGAAAGATGGTCAGGTTAGGCTGACGATCTCCACTAAAATCAGGTGTATGTGCCTGACTTGGTTGTCCGTATGATATGGGGGAGTATGCCCCATAACCCTCTTCAACTGGAACATACGTGTGTGTCTGTTTCGGAGTGAATCGTTGATGTGTCACTCCAATACTAGGGATAGATTTATGTGTCTTTCCCTGAGATGATGTTGAAGCTGTTATGATATCCTGGAAAGCATCCAGAATATGAGAAGGAATTTGCTTCTGCTCTTTCACCATTGACAAAATATGCTTGGTGCCTTCAACCGCCGGAACGGAAATATACGTCCATTCCGGGTTTGGAGTAGGTGTATGTGCCTACTCCTGTCCTCCTTTTCTTGTCAGTGAATCCTGACAGTACTCAAGTGTGGAGGCAGAGAGTTGAGTTTGCCTCCTGTTTGTCGTCGGAGCTTTCCGACTGACTTCTCCGTGCGCTACCAAGCGAGACTGTTGGTAGGCTTGATTAGTACTAGAAGGTGTATGTGTCTGCTGATTACACTTCGCTAAAGGTGGTTGACGAGATCCATCATATGTAGTCAGACGAGCCTGCTGACTAACTGGTGATGTATAAGCAGTTGAATGCTCCTGCATATAGTACTCCGTCGGAATTGCCTGGCGGGATTGGCATGTTGCTGCCAGACAAGTCTGCTGGACAGCGGAATTAAAACGGACAGGTGTGTGTACCTGCTCGTTGTTTTCCACCAAGTTAGGTTGGTGGACTTATCTGGAGATGGAAGGGATGAAAACCATCCCATTGTTAACCGGATTCCGTCTCCGGCGGTTCTTCTTGCCTGCTCGGGTTTGAGGAACCTGAGCTGAATGCCTGGAGTCAGTACCCTCATCATGTTGAGGGCGCACTGCCACACGAGTCTGGCGACGATTGTTGATGGGAGCCCTCGGGAAGGACTCTTGTCTTTTTGAATTAAGGCCCTGAGGGACCTGCTCATTCACTTCCTCAATCTAAGGGAGTGAATGGAAATTGCGTTCCGGGGATAACGACCCGAAACGGTTGGAGACGGTAGTCAGCACCGCCTGCCTCTTGATCACTGGTCGTCATTGTACGGACGACCTGTGTGAGTTGTTCACTTGGAAGGCCTGTCGGGCAGCCTCTAGAGTTGGGATGGTACCATGTTGATGGTACTCCTTAACCAGCACATTTGATACCCAGTGTTGAAGACGCTGAGTAGGTGATGTCATCCTCAGAGCGGATGACGATCCAGTAGGAATTGCAGCAGTGGTATTTGCAGCAGCAGTATTCGCAGATGTGAATTTGAGAGCAGCCATTATGGAAATACAGAAGATCTTGGAAAAGAGTGCATGTTTGATATAACATACGTAATCAAGATAAAATTCAGCCACTTCATCTTTTGGATGAGCACACATGTCAATGATTGTTTTTGTTAGCCCTCTTAAAATAGGGGCTTAACAAATAGGTAAAACATAATTTTAACTTGGATAAGGATTCACGTCGGGTTCACCATTTTTTGTTTCCCTCGGAATTCGGGGATGACCTCATGGATGGGAGATTCAAACGATCCGATCGGTTTCTAGCGGGTTTGTTCGTAGAACCGGAAACATCCAATGATTCCACATCCATTTGGACCTACTTTCCAAAGGTAGGCGCTCATTATCTTGTGGACTAATGAGGCTTAGGAATTTTCATTGGTCGAGAGGATGGGAGGTCGGACTCATCACACCTTTTTAGGGGAATTATTGTCTATTATGGGACTATCTTTATAGATTTAAGTTATGTTCGTGAATCCTTATTACATTACCAAGTATAAAATGAGCTTTTCCTTTAGTTTTGACAATCAATGATTAAATATGTAAGAAATTTCGAGAATCTTTTATATGTATTCGAGGTTCTTCATCAATAGAGAATCATCTATATCTATTTAGAGATTCTTGGTCAATGGTATCCTTCAAAACATTTATATAAAAAAGTCTCTTGGTCATCATGATGACCACGCTGGTTTTAAAGTCACTTAGTGGGGCACTTGAAGTTTATTGTCATTCAGAAGGACATGAATTATTTCAGAGTTGGGATCAAACCCATAGATGGGCTACCTACGTATCCTTTGTTTTGGAAAAGGAATCAGAACCCACTTAGTTCGAGTAAAGTAGTATGATTTTTATGATTGATGGCTCAAAGAAGGATGTCACAATTACTTTTACACTCTAAGCTCATGTGAGTCATGCTCGGTGTGAGAAACAAGAGGTATTAGTAAAAATTAGACAATTGTGCCATGAAAGATGCAATCATAAGAAATGGTTTGGGGTTTATGTATGTATGACTGCCCAGAGGATTTACATTAGGGAGAAAATTCAGGAACAGGGTCCATAAAGGTATATGTGCTTCATGGAGATTTGAATAGTCTAACTTGGGACTTATTCCTGAAAAGGAAACCTAAATTAGGAGAGAATTGATAACTGGGTTTTACTCCTGAGAAGGAATCCCAGATCAAACGTAAATTAGGACTGGTTAAAGAGAATTTAAGGGACTTGGGGCTTATTCCTTAAAAGGAAGCCCAAGATTATGACTGGGACTTATTCCTGAAAAGGAAGCCCAGGTTAAGGATTAAGGTTTGGGGCTTACTCCTGAGGAGGATGCCCATATTTGAGATTGGGGCTTACTCCTGAAAAGGAAGCCCAAATTAGGGGATCTGGGGCTTACTCCTAAGAAGGATGCCCATATTTGAGATTGGGGCTTACTCTTGAAAAGGAAGCCCAAATTAGAGGATCTCGGGCTTACTCCTAAGAAGGATGCCCATATTTGAGATTGGGGCTTACTCCTGAAAAGGGAGCCCAAATTAGAGGATCTGGGGCTTACTCTTAAGAAGGATGCCCAAACATTTAAGGGACTTGGGGCTTACTCCTAAAGAGGATTCCCAAGATTATGACTGGGACTTATTCCTGAAAAGGAATCCCCGGTTAAGGATTAAGGTTTGGGGCTTACTCCTGAGGAGGATGCCCATATTTGAGATTGGGGCTTACTCCTAAGAAGGATGCCCAAATTAAGGGACTTGGGGTTTACTCCTAAGAAGGATGCCCAAAATTTAAGGGACTTGGGGCTTACTCCTAAGAAGGATGCCCAAAATTAGAGGACTTGGGGATTACTCCTAAGAAGGATGCCCATTTTTGAGATTGGGGCTTACTCCTAATAAGGATGCCCATATTTATGACTGGGACATATTCTTGAAAAGATGACCCAGGTTAAGGATTTCTCTCATCTTAAAGGATGAGGTTGAATGAATGAACTCTCCATATTGAGTGACAAAAAGATATTTAAATCACTAGGTTTTGAGAGATATTTCACTGAATTCCTTTCAGATAAGGAAGTAAAATCAAGAAATCATGCCATAAATGGCTTTGAAGAGTGTCTTGAAGACTGAATCTTGAAAAGTAAAGGTGTAATGACTTAATAGGGGTAAAATGGGCAAAAAAGACACCCAAAAAGGAAGGGGCGCGCAAGTCTTGGAAGGCGCGCAGGTACTGCGGCGGCACGCAAGTATTGGTCGCGCAGGTATACCTGTGCGACATGGTGGGTACTTGCGCGATATTCAACCAGCATTTGAAATACTTGAGCGGCTCTTCATTAAAGCCTTTAGAATCCTCTTGAGGTTCTTCCAAAAATGGGACGTGCAAGTTCTATCGAAGGATTAAGGCGGCGCGCAAGTGTGATCACTTCTCTTAAGGGCTGACCACTCAGGCGCGCAAGTGTTGATGAGTTTCAACAATTAGGCCTTCCCCCCTCTCTTTGGATCTTCCGTTCTAGGTAAGAAATTACCTTAGAAGTGTTCCAAAAGCTTTGAGAAGAGACTTGGGCGTCGAGAGCTTCAATCCGAGTTTCTGGAAAAAGATCCTCTCGAATGGGGGGCCCACAGGGTCTATTTATAGGCAGGAGAAGACCCTGGGCGGTTATCGGGCGGTTGTCACTTAGGCCACGCAAGTCACTTGCGCGACCAAGGGCGTCACGCAAGTGGACTTGCGCGACAGTGATATAACTTGCGCGGTGAAGTTGCTTTTGATCCTTTGTCCATGCCTTTGCCGATTTTTGATATTTTCTTCAAATGTTGAATCACTTTGAGCTCAGATATTCCCCTTTTCTGATTTTTAGATTCTGTGACGAAATGAGCGTCAACAAAAGTTCCCCCTCAGACTTGGATCTTGAGAGAAATGAGGATTTGACTCTGAGGAAATTGAATCCATACAAAGGAAAAGGGGGCACGAAAATCTTCAGGGCACAGAGGGCGGCGCGCAAGTTCTCTCCGCGCAGGCCTTAAGAACACTGGGTACGGCGCGCAGATAGGCTTCATGGCCTATAAATACACAGCTTGTGGCCGTGTATAACATCTGATCCTGAATTTCTCGAGCTCTCGCTGCGCAAGTCTTCATCGCCGCACAAGTCTCTTTTTCCACTGTTTCCTCGATGTCGCGCTACTCTCAAGGTAATAGGGCATGCGCGGTGATACATGCGCGACAGAAACTTGTGCGGCACATGTAACACTTGCGCGACATCTCCATACTTGCGCGCCTTAATGCCTTAGCCATTTTTTTTGATTTGTTTCACAAAGTTTGTGAAAAATTAATTCATTTATAAATTAACTTATTCAACTCTGTGTGCAGAATTAATGGCTCTTAGACCCGGATTAATTGATGAACTGGCTAGCAAGCGGATAGATGATATGATGGACATCATTGGCCCTGATTATTATACTGTCAAAGATAGTACTCTTCCAAATTTGGATATGTATCTGAAGAAATATCATCTCAACTTTCCTCATTGCACTTATCTACCTTTGTATGGATATGGTCATCTACAAGAAGTCATTATTCCAGAAGTAAAGAATTATCTTCCATTTTCGTGGTTTCAGAATTATACCAACTTTTCTTCAGCAAATATCTCAGGTGGAGGAGTATTTCTAACTGCTGGAACCATGGAGAAGGCATATATGATGCATCATAGCCCTTGCACACCAGATCTGAATAAACATACACCTGAGCTTCAACCACATTGTCATCCTTCGATCATCCGAAATGCTCAGAAGGATCAATCCAAAGGCTGGAAGAAAAGTTGGGACTTCCGTCCTGGGGGAGGTGTGAAGCCAACTTGGATGTGTGCATACTGGGTGCGACAAACCTATGCAGAGTTTATCGAGGATCTGAAGAGAGCTGCAATATATGTGGCTGTCTGGTTTGGGAAAACATATGTTTACAGACATGATAACTTCGTGCCAGAGATACTCAGCCACTAGAGCCCAGCAACTAATTATTTCCATTTGACTCATGGATAAGTAGGTATTAGTTTGTGGGATTTCCACAAGATCTCAGGGGCTCCAATTTTGGTTGATATGTATGATGAATTCATTCCTCCCAAGGTGACTTGGAATGATTCAGAGAAGACTCCTGCTTTAGCTTGAGAATTATTTAAGATCTTCCACAGGCTCAAGAGTTCAGAGACCTCATTAACTCATTTTAGAAAAGATATTCATCCGGAAGAATGGATGAATGTGTTTCTTATTTCGAAGAAAGGGATGGAGCCAAAAGAAAAAGGATCCAAGAAGAAGAAATCCAAGGATACCAGGCCCAAAGGTCCTTCCACCTGTCCAAAATTTGAGAAGAGAGGATCTCCTGGCACATTCTGGCCAACTTTAGAAGCAGGAGAGTTTGAAAAGTGGGCATATGAAGTGAATCAAAGAATTCCAATGAAAACTCGTCTGGCGGGTTTCTTGGAAATGTGGCTCAGTTTTTACCTCTTGCCGGTCAGGGATTCGAAGGGAGGCGTTAGGCCAGGGACCTTCGTCATTGTGTCAAAGTTGGCTGAGGGAAAAATGGTTGGGTTAGCTACCCCCATTTTAGAAAAGATTCAAAGGAGTTTACTTCATGTCTTCCTGGGTAAATCTCCTTTAAGAATAATGGGACCATTCCAGGTTTTGTGGGGATGGATCTCCACTCACATCAGGACATACAATGTACAGAATGGATTACAAATTCCTGGAATCTCTTTCAGACCGTCAGTGCAAGTATTCTCTGGAATTGCTCCGTTAGATGTTAATGGTTATGACATGAAATTGAGGCTGAGCATGTTTAAGGAATTCAACTTCTTTCCCTATAGAAGTCCTCCATCCTGGCGGTTTGTTGATGATGGGACATCCCATTTGGATTTGAAGTCATACATGATAGCTTTCAGGGATGGTGTGTTAGTAGCCAGGATTGATGGAGAAATCATATGTGAGGCCTATACTCCATATAGATTTGCACGCCAATTCAAATTTTTGCAACAGATTGTTGTATCCCCTTCGGTACATGTCAGATTAGAGCAACATCCGATGGTTGCTCGACAACTATGGCTGTTGACATCAAGAGAGAAGACTGGGGTAGTATTTGATCTACCGGTTGAAGAAGCGGCACATAATTTGACTACATTTTATGCTGAACACTGGATAGCATCATACCCCAAAGGGATATTGAATCACCCAGTATATCAAGTGGGAAAGAGGAAGAGGAATGTAGATAAAGAAACCCTTCCTCATGAAGGTGACGCTTCCCCACCTAAAATAGGTTCAACAGAATCCTCTTCTAGAACTGATTCATCAGATTATCATGATGGGGATGATGAGGCACAACCGGCAGCAAAGCGGTTTCGTGCCCGATATAATCCTCCGGCCAAAATTAAAATACCCACTTCATCAACTCATGGTGAGTTGTTTCATTGTAGTGATTTCAATCACTGCTACTTTATAAAGTAATAAGTCTTAATTTCTTATTCTCTATCTGTAGCTGCAGGAGCTAGGAAGAAATTAAAATCAAAAATTGTAAGACCTTCCTCACAGCCTTTATATCTGAGACCAGAGGCTATTCAGCTACGGAAGAGCTTATATTGTGGTACTGAGACCGCCTGGATGGATTTTTGTGAGGGCCTACAACTTCCTGGAATAGGAAATCTTGTAGCTTCTAAAAATATTCAATACGAAGATAACCCCAATGAAGTGTGAGCTTACATCAGAGAGCTGGAAATGCTCATATATGCCACTGATGACTCGGTTCCTATCACCAGGCGGGTGAAGGAAATGATTGATCGTGGCGCCACTAAGGGGGCTGGTGGTTTTGGAGATGAGGAATGGCAAGAGTACGTGGCTCCTGAAGATGTAAGTTTTCTTTCCTTATTTTCTTTGCAACTTGATTTCAGTTGAAGCTTTGTTATTTAAGGAAGTTGTTTACTTAATCTCGCAGCTTGCAAAGAAAGGAACTGGGGTTCCTTCGCCATAGTATATCCCTGGTGGTACTGCTATCGGGGCTGCTGCTGATTCTCCTCGCGAACCAGGCGAGATATCTCCAGGCCAGCAGGCCATGAATGAGGCGCTGGACATAGCCTTCCATTCGCCAATCCAAGTTCCTATAAGGGATACCACTGATACTCCAAAAAAACAAAAGAAGCAAAGGAAATGAAGGAGAAAATCCATAGCTAAATGTTTCATTAGCAGCGGTATGTCCTTCGAACAATCATGAGTTTATACCCATAATCATATGGTTACTCATATTTCTGAGGATTGCAGGGGCTTCTTCAATTTCCCCTTTGAGAGAAGGGACTGACCCTCCTTCAAAGGCCGTGGAGGGTGTTGTAGACCAATCACAGACCCAAGCTGACTTGGTTGCTCCTGGAGAAGAGCTAGCATCCATTCCCAGTATCCCTCCTACTGCTGAAGATGTTGTCCAGGGTCAGGGGTTGCAAGACATAAGTCGGCAAGAAGATGTAGCAAATGATCCCACTGGGGAGACTAATCAGGATTATGAAATATCATTGGATGAAATGATGAATCAAGGAATGACTTTCGAAGAATTTTATGATCATGCTAAGTTGTCATGTGATTTAGAAGACCTTGGGCATGAGTGCTACCCTTCGCCCAATTTTTTTTTAAAATTTACACTTCTAACCATGACTGAAAACAATATGCAGTTTCTTCCGAAGAAGCTGCTGAACTTCCAATGCCTGAAGAGGGTGTGGACATTGATGTCAACCCTACCACTGCATAAACATTAGCTCAAGTAGAGCTAAACCCAATAAACCCTCCTGAGACCCATCTTGAAAATCCTGTTGAGACCGGGAAAGATGGGGAGAAGTCTTCTCGGGTTGCTGAACCATCCTTGGGTAAGGGATAACAATATTTGTGATTGTACTTTATTCGCAAGACAATCTATTCTTTTGTTATCCTTTGAAGCTAACTAAATCTTTCAATTAATCATGTAGGAACATCAACTGCAATGACTAGATCCGGAGGTGAGGCCTCAGCCTCTTCCCCAACAGGAATTGAATGTGAAGAAGCACAAATCAGGGGGGAAAAGCAGGACAGGGCACTTCTTTAGGTGCACTAATTCCAGATTACATACCCCCCTCTGACAATGATGTTGAATCAGATCCAGAGATGCTTAAAGCATTCAGCTTTTCACGACGTAAGACATGGAACAACATATGGAACATAATATATGGGGTTCCTTTAGAAGAGATACCATCGAAAATTCCTCGAATGTCATCCCAATTTGTTATACTATGACTTGGTGGTTTTGGATATGAAAAGATCCACGCCACGGTGAAACAGATCATTTTCAGGAGGGAACAGGCTCAAAAAAGTCGCGAAGATTTGATCAGAGTGAAACTTTCAATCAACATAGGCGAATTTGAGGCTGTAGTATCCCAAGATGAAGCTGATTATGCTGCCAAGATGAAGGAGATGAAGCATAAAATTAAAGAAAAAGTTGTCCAGCAAGTGCAACTCCAGCAACAGTTAGATGCGGTTATTGGGGGACTTGATCAGCTTAATAAATCATTGGATGAAACTCATATGAATGGCATGAAAGCCATCACAGATGCTAAGAAGGCACTTCATCAAGCTGAAAAGAGTGAAGCCGGTCACATGCACGATCTTCAAGTAACTACTGATAAATCTCAGGATGAAGTAAATCAAATGAAGAGTTATGTTGAAAGCCTCCTGTAATTCTTGAAAAAGTGAAGAGACTCCAGTCTGTGGATGTCCTTATAACTCTTGTGTATTAATGAAAAACACTTTTATCTTCAATCATTTTTACATGCATTCTTTCACTACCTGCTTCAAATTTACTAAAGCCAATGGGCTTAGTAAGCATAGTTTGATTTTTACTAGGATTATTATAAATAACCCTACAAACTTTGAACCTTTTTAATTTGCTCAATATTACCTAAATCATACAAAATGTATGTTTAGTGAGCTGGAACTTGACTTTTATTCAGAGTTCCTTTGTCTTTGTGGGCAGTTTAAAGTCATGAATTCCGGACATAAAGGGGCTAATGTTTAAGGTCGAAATAGCTTTGACCGAAATGGATTAGAATTGACACAATTCCTTTAAAGTTCATCTGAAAACATACTACCATACTCAAGTATGAGGGAAAATATGTAAACTATGGCTTAAGAATATTTGAATCTGAGGAATGATATGAAAATGAGCTAAAAGGAATTATAAGAAGTAGTTTCCAAGAATGAAGTTACTATTATTTAACAAAACCCGTTAAGGGGTTGAAATATGCAGGGCCACCTAAGGGCATTGGTTGCATGGTCAAATATAGCATCTTTCGGCTGACAAGTCTGTTATGTGGAATGTTTATGCAAGGCCACCTATGGGCATGTGCTGCATAGTCAGGCAAAAGAATTCTCATAAGTTTACATTCCTAGTGCTAAAATCCAGTGAAAGTTTATGGAGATTCAAATTTTCTAAAGTATAGAGTTTTCTATATGGAAAGAGGTACTTGAATATGGAGAAGATATTTCCAGACAATATTATCGAAGAACTGGATGAATATCACTCCTACGAAGGACTGACCCAAACGTAGGGAAGAAGAATAAACCACAGACTTGAATACTTTCAAATCATGAAAAAGGATATGGGACAAATATGTTAAGGATGGCTATATTTTTTTTTTGCGGATTCCTACATACTGTCGTTTAAGACAAATAAGAACAATAGAGGCATTCTTCCCAAGAATGAAGTTACCATTATTTAACAAACCCATTAGGGGGTTGAAATATGCAGGGCCACCTAAGGGCATTGGATGCATGGTCAAATAAATAGCATCATTCGGCTGACAAGTCTGTTATGTGGACTGTTTATGCAAGGCCACCTATGGGCACGTGCTGCATAGTCAGGAAAAAGAATTCTCAGAAGTTTGACATTTTTGTGAATAGAAGTCATGAAAAGGGTTATGAAGATCTGAAAATATTTAAGGTTAGGATTATAACATATAAATATGGGTATTTTCCAATGTATATAGAGATACATAGGTCAATGATAACCATAATCATGTTGTGGCTGGGTCCTGAATTGAAATTTTGGACTTCACTACGTATCTCATAAGAATGAGAATCAAGCCATACGTAGTTCTTGAAATGTAGTTTAACATCGTGCAGGACGAAAGTATGAGAGGTCTTAGTTTAGGGTCATAGAATTCGGACCATAATAATGAATACACAGTGTGTGTTTTCATGAGGACTTTTCAGCCAAGGGACTGAAAGTGAAATTTGGGGTTAGGCCCAAAAGACTTGGGAATGGATTCGAGGGACACCCAAATGTTCCTACGTATCCCATAAGGATGGTAATCTATTCCACGTAGTTCTAGAAATACCCTTTGTAGAAATTTGGTTCGTACGGGTGAAAGGGGAATTTAGTGCAATGATGGTTTAACCTGAGACAAAAAAGTTTAGGTATTACCATGTATGCACGTAGTCTTTTGAAATGAAAACATGATTGAAAAATCAATGTCAATAATAGTTCTCTCTCAAATGAGGAAATGAAAGAGTATTGTAGTTTATTGACGTACCGGACAAAAGTGTTGCATAGTTTAACGTCATATAACAAGGACGAAAGTGAATCAATGTAAAGATATTGATTCTAGGGGCGGTTTCATGAATCAACATCATATGAGATGGTGGTGAACCGATGTGAAGAGATTGTTTTTGGGCTTAAACCCTGGGAGGTTGCCTACATTCCCAGCCTGGAGGGAAAGGATCAAAGTCCGTGTAGTTCAATTAAAGAATGAATTAATGATCAAGTTGTTCTTGGGGACAACGATCTAAATAATAAAATAAAAAAAATGTTGTTGGGACTTATACATGGTTAGCGGCCCATAGAGAGTGTTACGGTTGAGGTTTTCTCTAAGCTCACGTGAGTCATACTCAGTGTGAGAAACAAGAGGTAACAACAACCTTAACAATGCATAGTTTAATGTCATGTAGGACATATAAAGGGACTATGCAGTTTAAAGTCTTGCAATTAGGACTATTGGTGCTGCGCAGTTTAGTGTCATGTAGCAGGGACAAAATACAGTTTAATGTCATGTAAGACGTATTATGAATTTTCTGTACAGTTTAGCGTCATGTTGTTAGGACGATGGGAACAATAGAGTTTAACGTCATGTTGGACGAAAGGGGGAAACTGTGTAGTTTAATGTCATGCAGTGAGGACAAAAGAGTGCACCATTTTAACGTCATGTTGGACGCATTGGGGATTTTTTCCACAGTTTAACGTCATGTTGGACGAACGTGCGAATAGTTTAAGGTCATATGCATGGACCGTGGATGGTGCAGTTTAATGTCATGCTGGACGGTGGTGTAGTTTAAGGTCATATAGGACCTTTGATGATTATGTAGTTTAACATCTTTCCAGACGTAAGGGACTTTTATACAGTTTAGCGTCATGTAGTTAGGACGTCACAGTTTAACGTCTTGTTGGACGTAAGGGACTTGCAAATAGTTTATGGTCATATGCATGGACCAGGGATGATGCCGTTTAAGGTCATGCTGGACGGTTTAGGGAACATTTTCACAGTTTAATGTCGTGTGGGACAAAGTACAGTTTAATGTCATACTGGACCGTTGCTGTATAGTTTAATGTCATATAGCAAGGACGAGATGGTGCTGCACAGTTTAGTGTCATGTTGTGGGGACAATTAAGGTGACACAGTTTAACGTCATGTTGGACGTATGTGAAAATAGTTTAGGGTCATATGCTTAGACCATTTCTGTAGAGTTTAACGTCATATAGTAAGGACGAACTGGTGCCGCATAGTTTAGTGTCATGTTGCAGGGACATAATGTGAATACTTTGTATTTTATACAAAATATTTCTTCAATTATATGGCATTGGTTGGAGTAGTAATGAGTTCTCCATCCATCGAGATTAATGAATAAGATCCATTGGAGTAGACCCTATGTATTGAATAAGGTCCTTCCCATTTTGGCTCAAGCTTGGGAGGATTCGTTCCTGGTATCATTGGAGTTCTGAGAACTAATACCAATTCTCCCTGAATGAATGAACGAAGATGAAATTTTTTGTTAAAAGTTCGTGCTATTCGATTCTGATAGATTTCCAAGTGGTGCAAAGTGCACAATATTTTCTCATCCAACCATTCCAATTCATTCAATCGCTTTTGGGATTTCTCATCTGTAGATAACTGATCACAAATGGCTACTCTGAGTGAGGGAAATTGAACTTCAATTGGCAAGACTGCTTCTGTTCCATATACCAACGAATATGGAGTTGACCGCATTGCATTGTGGGTGGTAGTCCGATAAGCCCATAAAGCATGAAAGAGTTTATTAGGACATGACCTCTTTTCTTTATCCACCATCTTTTGCAGTATATTTGAAAGAGTCTTGTTAAAGGCTTATATTTGTCCATTGGCTGCCGCATGATACTGAGATGAATGGTTGGATTTAATGTTGTATTCTTGATAAAATTTCTTCACCTCATAAGAACAGAAGTTGGTGTCGTTGTCCGTCAATATGGTATGAGGGACACCAAATCTAGTAATGATGTTAGACTTGATGAAGCTAACAATGCATTTAGAAATGACTTCTTTGAGAGGTACTACCTCTTCCCATTTGGAAAAGAAATCAGTAGCAGTAAGAATGTACTTAAACTACTTGGCCGTAGCTGAAGGGTTAGGTCCCACCATATCCATTCCCCATGTGGAAAATGTCCATGAGTATTTAGCTGTATGAAGCAAATCTGGAGGTTGATGAATGATGTTGGCATGTACTTGACATGAATGACACTTCTTTGTGAAATCAACACAATCTTGTATCATTGAAGGCCAAAAGTATCCAAGCCTTCGAATTTGATCAGACAATCTATATCAAGACTGGTGGGCACCACAGACTCCTACATTTACTTCTTTCATGACAGCCATTGTCTCTTCACCATCAATGCATCTGAAGAGAACTCCATCAAAACCACGTTTGTAGAGAATTTCCTCTAGGTGGGTTGGGCCATCATAAAGAGTAAAATTGACCACACGTCTCTGGATTTGTTCTTTCTCGGCTCTATCAGGTGGAAGTGTTCCATTTTGAAGGTATTCCCTGATAGGTGACATCCATCCTATAGTATGACCATACGGTTCAGGAATGGGACTAATTTCATTAATTTCCTCTGTTCTGGTTTGAACATAAGGTGAAATTGCATGACGGTGGGCAATACTGATGGTTGTCTCGTCCCGATTTGGATCTTCTAGAGCTGCGGCTATATTAGCCAGTGCATTAGCTTGAGCATTTTTTGATTTTGGGACATAAGAAAATGTTAGTTCTGAAGGTAATTCCGTCATTAACTTTCTGACGTAATCATACAAAGGGATTAACTCTTCTTTTCTGATGGCATAATCCCCATTGATTTGTTTGATTACCAAGTCTGAATCACCTTTCACTTTTAAGTGATTCACTTGTGCTTGAAGCGCTCACTCCAAGCCTGTGATAAGAGCTTGGTATTCGGCTTCATTATTAGTACCACCTTCCCACAATAAAAAGGAATAAGGTAACAATGCCTTATCTGGAGAAATGAGTACAATTCCTAAACCAACTTTGTTGAATTTAGGATTTTCCATTTTCTTCCCTGTTGGACTTCTGGAAGCACCATCAAAATACATTTCCCATGTTTGAGGATTCTCTTGAATAGAGAAAAAATCCTCATCAGGGAGTTCAATATCTGAAGACGTGTATTCCACTGAAGGATGTTCAGCTAGAAAATCAGCCAGAGCTTGGCCCTTTATTTCCTTTTGAGATACATACTGAATGTCAAACTGCTGCAAAATAACTGCCCACCTTGCTAGACGTCCTGTGAGAATTGGACGACTAAGGATGATTTTGAGCAGATTATTGCGAGATACCAATTGGAACTCATGATGTTGCAAGTAGTGTCTCAGTTTCTGGACTGCAAATATTAATGCTAGGTAGAACTTCTCAATACTTGAATACTGGGTATCTGCTTCAAGAATTGTTCTACTGAGATAGTAGAGGATATTTTCATTCCCAGCATCATTCTTTTGAGCGAGAAAGGCACCCAATGATCGCTTTAGAGCTGTCACATAGAGGATAAGTGGTCTTCCTTCAATAGGTGGCATGAGTACTGGTGGACTCAAGAGGTATTTCTTGAGAACATCAAACGCTTCGTGACATTTTTCAGTCCACTGGTAAGTGACTCCTTTTTTCAATAATTTGGTAAAGGGTAAACTTTTCCTGCCAAATTGGCGATGAAACACCGAATATAGGCTAAGTGTCCTTGAAGTCCTCTTAATTCTTTCAAATTATGAGGAGGTGACATACCAAGGATTGACTTGGTCTTCTCAGGATCGACTTCAATACCACGATGGTGTACTACAAAGCTGAGGAATTTTCCTGAGGTTACCCCAAAAGCACATTTTACGGAGTTCATATTCAAGTTATGTTGTCGAAGCTTGTGGAATATGACTTCCAAATCAGCAAAGTGATTAGAATGTTGTTTGGATTTAACCACCAAATCTTCTACATAGAATTCAACAAACTTCCCTAAAAATGGTTTGAAGATACGATGCAAGGCACGTTGATATGTTGCACCTGCATTCTTTAAACCAAAGGGCATCACCCGGTAACAAAACACACCTTGAGGGGCTCTGAAGGCTGTAGATTCCTCATCTTTTGGGGCCATTCGGATCTGATTATATCCGGAATATCCATCCATGAAGGAAAGTACTTCATAACCAGCCGTCGCATCAATTAAGAGTTCTGTAATTGGAACTGGGAAATCATCTTTAGGGCAATACCAATTAAGATCTCTGAAATCGATGCAAACCCTAATTTGTCCGTTCTTCTTCTTTACAGAGACAATATTAGCCAACCACATGGGATACTGAACTTCTCTGATGAAGTTAGCTTTGATCAACTTATCCACTTCAGCTTCAATTTTGAAAGCATAAGTTGGGTGTGTTCTTCTCGCGGCTTGATTAAATCCTCGATGTTCTTTTGGTAAACCCAAATGCTGAGTAGCGATATCAGGATCAATCCCAGGAATTTCTGTATAGTTCCAAGCAAAAATATCTTTATTTTTTTTAGAAAAGAAATATACATTTCTTACTCTTCAAGGGTCATGGCCGCACTAATTAATGTAGGGTGTGGATCTTTCTCTGTACACAGATTTATTTCTCTGAGTTCATCCACAGTGGTAGAGATACCTTCTTCAAATGCAGGATGAGCATCTCTAAGATCTTCCTCTTCCTCTTCATCATGTGATATTTCTTCCGTTTCTACTTGCATAGTAGATGAGAAAACGAAATTTTAATGATCAGAAGAGATGTCAAAATTTTCACATTTTGAAGAAGAAGATTCCATTTCCGACCCTATTGATGATAAAGGGACTTCTTTGGGAAATAAAGAGGATATGATGGATTGATAATTGACATCATTATTCACCTCTGATGTTGCTATAACTTCTTCTGGCCTGATTGGCGAAGTATAGACCTGTTGGATTTCAGCAGATGAAATGAATACATCACCACTTGTGCTTTCATCACTGTTTGGTAGGTTACCAATTGCTCCAATGTTGTCTGGCTCAATTGCCGTAATTGACATTATGGATCTTTCCATAAGAGTATTTTGATTTGGGAATATTTTGTCAATTTGAATGATAGGAAACACATAATCTGTACTCACATGTGTAAATGGATTTATTTGAATTTTCTCCAAACCATATGGAGCATTAACTTTGGTAATTTCCTTCATTGTAGATTTTTCTCTTCCCTTCATGTGATAAAATTCTCCCTCAATGTATTGAGACTCACATGTCTTGAACAGGGTCTTATCACCATACAATGTTCCAACTTGACCATTGAAACAATATTTGAGACATTGATGGTATGATGAAGGGATAGCCGCATGTTGATGTAGCCAGGGTCTTCCAAGAAAGACTTTGAAAGCTGATTCTTGATCAACAATTATGAAATACGAATTGGATACAAGATCTCCAAACTGAGTTCTGAGTGTAACTTCGCCCAGTGTTTCTTGTTCATTTTTATCATATCCTTGTAACATCATGGTAAAAAGAGATAAATCAGATTCCGTGAGGCCCAACCGACGAAGTGTACGAATGGGCATGAGGTTGACTCCTGAACCATTGTCAATGAAAGCTCTTCGGATATCTACACCATTGACTTTTCCAGATAAGTACAGAGGTTTTATGTGCCCATGCACAACATCATCTTCATCTTTATCAGTAAAAGATATCACTGCATGGAATTCTACAGGATTATTCTCTATGTGATTGACTTCAGCTGCAACAATTTCAACTTCAAACTCCTGAGGACTTGACGAAGCTTCGATGAGTGCTTCCCGAAGAGCTTTTGACAGATTCCAAGCATCCAAAATTGATAACTTGGCTGGTACTTGGTCCAAGTGTTTCAATATATCATACTTTTGATTTAAGGTCTGTGTTTCCCAAAAGGAACATGCGGTTTAGCAGGTACCATGGAAACAGATGCTTTGGAAGCTGATACATCTTGTATTGGGATAGAAGTTGGCAACATCCTAGGTTTTGGAAGATTAGACCAATTAGATCCATTTACTTGCTGAGATAAAGGAGATGGAAACTTCAATCGGTCTTCCAAAATAACTGTTCCAAGACTGAGTTGGCTATTAGCAGAAAAACCTGCTTGTTCTTTTTTAGCTCGCTGAAGGGCTCTACCACAAGTTTTTGCTGCATACACAGTGCTAGCAGGGGTAGAATTGGAGTAGTGGCTTCGGAAAGATCCATGTCTTCCTCTGTATCCTGAACCTCTGGAACTTCCTCGGATTCCCTTATTTGATACAGGGAATTCAGGCTCATCAAAACTGAAATTACGAATGGAGTACGGATCTGTTAATTGAATCATATTAACAGAACCGAAGATTAACTCTTCGTCTAATAAAGACTTTGCCTGACTAGCCTGTTTAGGCTGTGCCGTTTGATGGGATGGTGCCCGTGGTTTTGAAGTAGATGGCATAAAGTCTGCCAGAGCCAAAGACAATTTAGGCTTTGACACATACTCATCTTCTTCTGATTCTTTTTTCTTCTTTGAATCAAATCATTTCTTTGAGGACTTTCCCTCTAACGAAGAGGGTTTTACCGCAATATTCATAGTAGAAGACACAATTGGTTTCTTTAATTGTGTTCGCAAAATGGCATGAGTCCGATTGATTGTCTTTCTGACCATCCAATCATCATACTTCTGTGCATATCTGCTTTTGACTTCTTGCCATTCATTTTCCTCCTCTGAAACTGTAGCAGTAACACATGCTACCTGGGTCAAAGAACCTTTCAACTTGACTTGTACCAAGTCGACCATCTTTTGCAGGAGGTATTTAAAGATAAAACACTCCTGGATGGGATGCCCCAACATTTGATGAAAGGGACAATAATTGGGACGGTCTTCATCTCCTTCCTTGTTTGGCCTCTTGGGCACTGGTAATTGAACCAAATTATTTTCCAGAGCTGAAATGAAGTAACCAGGAACTTACCCATTTAGGAAAGAGTATGTTTTACTCTTCAAATCCTCAAATTGTTTTCGCCATTGATCTTTTTGATCAATTGGACGAAACGGCCTTCGTTGTTTGAATTCAGGAGGTAGAGCCCTTCGAGAAGATGAAGGTTTTGAAGTAGAAATAGGTACAGGCGCTTGTTTAAGCATAACTGTAGCAGTTTCTGCTTTACCCATTCTCCTTCCTGAAGCTGATGGAATTATACGAGATTTAACCTTAGCCTGTATAAGGGAATCTTCAATCTGCTGAGCGATTGAAGTAAGGTCTCGAAACCCTCCTGTGTATTTCATAGGGATCAATGGCGTGCGTAATTCGTCACGCAAATTTTCCACACAGATTGGTAACAGCTCTTCCTGAGGGAGTGCTAAACTAAGGGAATACGTTAATCCCTTCCAGCGAGTAATGAAATCAGAGACTCTTTCATTTTCCCTTTTCTTGCAGTTTTTAAGATCGAAAACTGTCGTTTTTGGAAAAGTTGAGCTGAACTGAAGAAGGAATTTTTGGCGAAGATCCTCCCATCCGATGATTGACCGGGATTGCAAGCTTGTATACCAGACAAAAGCTGGTCCTTGCAAGGTTCGCACGAAGCATCTGAGTTTCACTGCTTCTTGCTGCTCTGGAGTTCCCATCATAGGATCACAACAAGACATTTAATGCGTCAAATGTTGTTCAGGGTCGCCTGATCCATTGAAAGTAGGGAAAACAGGGTTTCCAAAACTAGATGGAGGAGAAGTTGAATCTACCCATTCAGGGTAAACCTTATTTTCTGGTTGAACTTGCGCCCGTTTCCCTTCCATAGTTTCTAACTGAGCTGTTAATGACTCAATAGTAGTTATTAACTTTTGAGAAACATCAGGTTGAATTTGGTCTTGAGTAGGTTCAATGAATAGAGCTTGGACAGACATGGTGATTGGTGATGCAACTGATGGTAGCACTGTCAACCGTTGTTGCGTTTGACCCGTAGGATTAGACCTCTGAGGGTGTACTGATAAAGGAGGATATTCCTGATCCATATCAGTAGTTACAACAAATTCCTTCGGCTTTCGGACTTCAGCATTCTTAAGAAGAAGACTACTCTGAAGTAGTTCTGCATTCAACCTTCTTAATTCTTTCATTTCTTCCTCTTGTTGTGCAAACCTTTGCTCTAACGAGAGCGATTGACATTCTCCAGAGGAAGGATATATAACCTGATTCTTTCCCCTCCCTTTGTTGGATACTTTTTGGAGAGAAGGAAGTGGATTACCTAGGTTCTGAGTAATCCTTTGACTTTGTGTACGCACACCTTCTTCATTTGTATCGGCGCGTAAATTTACTTGAGCAGGACGCTCTTCATCTGAGTCCCCTGAGTGAGTCTCCTCTGGTGGATTAGCAACAATGTCATTAATGACATTGATTGATGTATAATGCATCACATCCCTTATATTAATATTTTTGTGATATTGTCTTCTTTCATGTCATTTATGAGACATTACCTTTTGTTGATTTAATCTTTTAGGAACTTCTTGACGAGCTATAACATGGAGGGAATCTCCTATTAATTTGGCTCTTTGTTCCTCTTGGGGCTTCTTCCCCAATCTAAAAAAGACCGATATTCTCTGAGAAGGGGATTGATGATTTGAAAGAGTCCCCAGTCTCATGAACTGGGGATGTTCCTGCTGATTCCGCTCAACTCCTCGAATCCCATTTGTTGACTCCAAGGGTTGGGTTAAAGGAGTCCCCAGTCTGACAAGCTGGGGTGGCTCTTGACATGATATGTATGAGACCTTCTTAAAAGCTCTCTTGATCCTGTGAATCTTAGTTCGGAAATTAGTTGGATGCATTAGCCTATATCCACTTTTATCACCTAGTTTAATAGTCAGTTGGATGATTTCCGAAACTTCTGTCATTTGAGGATTTGTTTGCTCCATACGAGAGGCTTGTGCAATATTCTCGCCTGCTTGATGTAGGAGAAATTCAACAACTTGTTCTCTATATGCCTGATTTTGAGAGGAACTAGTTGAAGCCTGTTCTTGAGCAAGCTTTTGATTATGAACAAAGCCCATTGACTGTGGTCGGCCATGGGCAATAACATTGCATGAGACCATTTTCGGCGGGCTTTGCTGACTGGAAAGCACTGTGAAATGTAGTGCTCCGTGAACACCCCATCCTCTGATATGAACACCAGATGGATCATTGGAAATTAACTGACGCAATTTTCTTAGTGCGCCAAGGCATGAATGTTGAAGGGTTCTCTGTTGCTTTTCCGCCTTCGGATACCGAGAGACTGATAGAGATGCCAAATCAATCTGACGTTGTAGCACTTCTATTATCTTAATATGATTTTCATATTCATCATAAGATAATACATTCTTCTTCAATTGACAAAGAGTTTTCCATATGTTGAGACGAATATCATGGACTCCATCTTCCTTCAACATCTTTGGAATGTCATAATGGGAGTCATCCAAATGCCAAAACATGACTGGTACTTCACTTTTCGCTAGTTTGTTCCCCATGTTCAGCATTTCCTCTTTATCATTAAATGAAGATTCTTCTACATGTTTTGACCAGAGTTGGTGTTTCCTTGTTGCTTCATCAGATTCAACAAGATTGGTAGAGAGATCATTGATCAAACTAGAAGATGCATGACTTAGGGGTGGTTCGGAGAATGACCTACACCCTAGGTTATCTTCTGATTGAGAAAGTATTTCAATTGCTAGTGATAAAGCATCAGACATGACTGGTTTTTCATTTGAAAGTGCCTCAAGATAAGAGGGCTTTCTCGACACTACATTGTCCACTGGAGTATTTTCCAGGCAATGTGAATCACTACTGCAGGGAGGACTTTCACAGTGAAATTCATCATCATGGGGAGGACCACCATAATGGGTTATATCAAAAGATGAGATCTCTTGCTCCTTGGTCTTATGACCACACAGAGGGTTCCTGTGGCTCTCATCTGAAGAAGAAACTTCAAGATTGACCGAATTTTCATGAAGCAAACCTTCATGAGGAAGTGTCTGTTGAAGACCTTCAAAATTAATGTTCCCGTTATTGGGAACTGAGGGAGTAGAATCTTGAATTCCGACAGATAAATGTCTGAGGGCTTCAAGAACTCCAGCATCAAGCAAGGATTGGTTACAGATTGGCCTTTGATCTCCTGACTGTGTTGGGCGGATCTTTTTCTTAGATGCCTTCTTACTCGCTTTAGAAACCACTTGATGACAAAAGTGATTACTCTGAGAAGGTGTATGTGCCTGATCAGGAAATATGGTCAGGTTAGGATGACGATCTCCACTCAAATCAGGTGTATGTGCCTGACTTGGTTGTCCATATGATATGGGGGAGTATGCCCCATAACCCTCCTGGACTGGAACAGATGTGTGTGTCTATTCCGGAGTGAATTGTTGATGTGTCACTCCAATACTAGGGATAGATTTATGTGTCCTTCCCTGAGATGATGCTGAAGCTGTTATGATATCCTGGAAAGCATCCAGAATATGAGCAGGAATTTCCTTCTGCTCTTTCACCTTTGACAAAATATGCTTGGTGACTTCAGCCGCCGTAACGGGAATATACGTCCATTCTGGGTTTGGAGTAGGTGTATGTGCCTGCTCCTGTCCTCCTTTTCTTGTTAGTGAATCCCGACAGTACTCAAGTGTGGAGGCAGAGAGTTGAGTCTTCCACCTGTTTGTCATCAGAGCTTTTGGACTGACTTCTCCGTGCACTACCAAGCGAGACTGTTGGTAGGCTTGATTAGTACTAGCAGGTGTATGTGCCTTCTGATTACACTTCGCCAAAGGTGGTTGAAGAGATCCATCATATGTAGTCAGACGAGCCTGCTGACTAACTGGTGATGTATAAGCAGTTGTATGTTCCTGCCTATAGTACTCCGCCGGAATTTCCTGGCGGGATTGGCGTGATGCTGCCAGACGAGTCTGCTAGACAGCGGAATTAAAACGGACAGGTGTGTGTGCTTACTCATTGTTTTCCACCAAGTTAGGTTGGTGGACTTCTCCGGAGATGGAAGGGATGAAAACCTGCCCATTTTTAATCTAATTCTGTCTCTGGCGGTTCGTCTTGTCTGCTCGGGTTCGAGGAACCTGAGCTGAATGCCTGGAGTCAGTACCTTCATCATGTTGAGGGCGCACTGCCGCACGAGTCTGGCGGCGATTGTTGATGGGAGCCCTCGGGAAGGACTCTTGTCTTTTTGAATTAAGGCCCTGCGGGACCATCTCATTCACTTCCTCAATCTAAGGGAGTGAATGGAAATTGCGTTCCGGGGATAACGACCCGAAACGGTTGGAGACGGTAGTCAGCACCGCCTGCCTCTTGATCACTGGTCGTCGTTGTCCGGACGACCTGTGTGAGTTGTTCACTTGGAGGGCCTGTCGGGCAGCCTCCAGAGTTGGGATGGTACCATGTTGACGGTACTCCTTAACCAGCACATTTGATACCCAGCGTTGAAGACGCTGAGTAGGTGATGTTATCCTCAGAGCGGATGACGATCCAGTAGGAATTACAGCAGTGGTATTTGCAGCATCAGTATTCGCAGATGTGAATTTGAGAGCAGCCATTATGGAAATACAGAAGATCTTGGAAAAGAGTGCTTGTTTGATATAACAGACGTAATCCAGATAAAATTCAGCCACTTCATCTTTTGGATGAGAACACATGTCAATGATTTTTTTTGTTAGCCCTCTTAAAATAGGGGATTAACAAATAGGTAAAACATCATTTTAACTTGGATAAGGATTCACGTCGGGTTCACCATTTTTTGTTTCCCTCGGAATTCGGGGATGACCTCATGGATGGGAGATTCAAACGTTCTGATCGGTTTCTAGCGGGTTTGTTCGTAGAACCGGAAACATCCAATGATTCCACATCCATTTGGACCTACTTTCCAAAGGTAGGCGCTCATTAGCTTGTGGACTGATGAGGCTTAGGAATTTTCATTGGTCGAGAGGATGGGAGGTTGGACTCATCACACCTTTTTGAGGGGAATTATAGTCTATTCTGGGACTCTCTTTATAGATTTAAGTTATGTTCATGAATCCTTATTACATTACCAATTTTAAAATGAGCTTTTCCATTAGTTTTGACAATCAATGATTAAATATGTAAGAAATTTAGAGAATCTATTATATGTATTCGAGGTTCTTCATCAATAGAGAATCATATATATCTATTTAGAGATTCTTGGTCAATGGTATCCTTCAAAACATTTATATAAAAAATTCTCTTGGTCATCATGATGACCAGGCTGGTTTTAAAGTCACTCAGTGGGGAACTTGAAGTTTATTGTCATTTAGAAGGACATGAATTATTTTAGAGTTGGGATCGAACCCATAGATGGGCTACCTATGTATCCTTTGTTTTGGAAAAGGAATCAGAACCCACGTAGTTCGAGTAAATGAGTATGATGTTTATGATTGATGGCTCAAATAAGGATGTCACAATTACTTTTACACTCTATGCTCACGTGAGTCATGCTCGGTGTGAGAAACAAGAGGTATTGGTAAAAATTAGACAATTGTGCCATGAAAGATGCAATCATAAGAAATGTTTTGGGGCTTATGTATGTATGACTGCCAAAAGGATTTACTTTAGGGAGAAAATCCAGGAACAGGGTCCATAAAGGTATTTGTGCTTCATGGAGATTTGAATACTCTAACTTGGGACTTATTTCTGAAAAGGAAACCCAAATTAGGAGAGGATTGATAACTGGGTTTTACTCTTAAGAAGGAATCCCAGATCAAACGTAAATTAGGACTGGTTAAAGAGAATTTAAGGGACTTGGGGCTTATTCCTTAAAAGGAAGCCCAAGATTATGACTGGGACTTATTCCTGAAAAGGAATCCCAGGTTAAGGATTAAGGTTTGGGGCTTACTCTTGAGGAGGATGCCCATATTTGAGATTGGGGCATACTCCTGAAAAGGAAGCCCAAATTAGCGGATCTGGAGCTTAATCCTAAGAAGGATGCCCATATATGAGATTGGGGCTTACTCTTGAAAAGGAATCCCAAATTAGAGGATCTGGGGATTACTCCTAAGAAGGATGCCCATATTTCAGATTGGGGATTATTCCTGAAAAGGGAGCCCAAATTAGAGGATCTGGGGCTTACTCCTAAGAATGATTCCCAAACATTTAAGGGACTTGGGGCTTACTCCTAAAGAGGATGCCCAAGATTATGACTGGGACTTATTTCGTGAAAAGGAAGCCCAGGTTAAGGATTAAGGTTTGGGGCTTACTCCTGAGGAGGATGCCCATATTTGAGATTGGGGCTTACACCTAAGAATGATTCCCAAATTAAGAGACTTGGGGGTTACTCCTAAGAAGTATGCCCAAAATTTAAGGGACTTGGGGATTAATCCTCAGAAGGATGCCCATAATTAGAGGACTTGGGGCTTACTCCTAAGAAGGATGCCCATTTTTGAGATTGGGGCTTACTCCTAAGAAGGATGCCCATATTTATGACTGGGACTTATTCCTGAAAAGAAGACCCAGGTTAAGGACTTCTCTCATCTTAAAGGATGAGGTTGAATGAATGAACTCTCCATATTTAGTGACAAAAAGATATTTAAATCATCAGGTTTTGAGAGATATTTCACTGAATTCCTTTCAGATAAGGAAGTCAAATCAAGAAATCATGCCATAAATGGATTTGAAGAGTGTCTTGAAGACTGAATCTTGAAAAGGAAAGGTGTAATGACTTAAGAGGGGTGATATGGGAAAGAAAGTCACCCAAAAAGGAAGGGGCGCGCAAGTCTTGGAAGGCGCGCAGGTACTGCGGCGGCGCGCAAGTATTGGTCGCGCAGGTATACCTGCGCGACATGGTGGGTACTTGTGTGATATTCAACCAGCATTTGAAATACTTGAGCAAATCTTCATTAAATCCTTTAGAATCATCTTGAGGTTCTTCCAAAAAAGGGATGTGCAAGTTCTATCGAAGGAGTAAGGCGGCGTGCAAGTGTGACCACTTCCCTTAAGGGCTGACCACTCAGGCATGCAAGTGTTGATGGGTTTCAACACTTAGGCCTTCCTCCCTCTCTTTGGATCTTTCGTTCTAGGTAATAAATTACCTTAGAAGTGTTCCAGAAGCTTTGAGAAGTGACTTGGGAATCGGGAGCTTCAATCCGAATTTCTGGAAAAAGATCCTCTCGAATGGGGGGCCCACACGGTCTATTTATAGGCAGGAGAAAACCCTGGGCGGTTACCGGGCGGTTATCACTTAGGCCGCGCAAGTCACTTGCGCACCCAAGGGTGTCGCGCAAGTGGACTTGCGCGACAGTGATATAACTTGCGCGGTGAAGTTGCTTTTGATCCTTTGTTCATCCCTTTGTTGATTTTTGATATTTTCTTCAAAGGTTGAATCACTTTGAGCTCAGATATTCCCCTTTTCCGATTTTTAGATTCTGTGAAGAAAGGAGCGTCAACAGTTTTATATAGACTTTATGAGTTTTCCGAGAAATACATCCCTGTCTGGATACGAGCAGGTAGAGGCGTCTCTGGCGCAGATGTACCTAGGGGTAAAATCCAAAAACACTACTTTGAGCTAGACTCATACGGGAACTGGTGCACGACAACAAGCCTTGCTACACTCTTGTTTACGACACTCCTGGGGGAAATTCTTAGGATAATTCCCATTTTCATTACAAACCATTATGAATGTTTTAGGTGTATTTACTCCCTCAAATAATTTTTTTATGATTATGGATTATATCCATAAATTGTTCAATTTATGTTTAGTGTTTTACAAGTTTGGAATTATGTATTTTGATTCATAAACTAATCTAGTTTATGCCATTGTTTATAAATGGTGCCTAGTGGGAGGAATGGAAACCGTATAAATGCACTCACTCCATGTAGGGATTTCCCTCCTGCTAAAGATAATTATTGTGGAGCTAAATATACAACTATTTCTGATCACCTTATCACCATACTGGGACAACTCACTCCGGTTATGAATAAGAACCTTACTCATATGGAGCACCCTGATCCACAACGTGGAGGATCAATGTTAGATCGTTTCATGAGGAAACAACCGCAAACATTTAATGGGGGTACAACTCCATTAGTAGCTGAGCAATGTATAAACTCCTTAGAGAAAATATTCAATTCCTTGGGAAGTAGCAAAAGGGAGAAGGTTTTCATGGCAGTTTACCACATGACTGGAGATGCCAATCAATGGTGGTCACTGATTCAAAACACTAAGGAAGATGAATAAGTATCAAGTATGGAATAGAGAGAGTTCAAAGATCTTTTCTTAGAAAAATACTTTCCACATTAGCATCGAGCAGATCTGGAAAGGAAATTTTAGAGTCTGAGGCAGAAAGAGGATGAGAATGTCGCAAAGTATGAGGCCAACTTTACAAGGTTAGCAAGACATGGTGCAGATTATATACATAACCCTAGAAGTAAGATTGATTTTTTCTTTTATGGGTTAAAACCATTTCTCCATCGAGATTTAGTATCATAATCTTTCTCAACGTACGAAGATATAGTCTCGTGTTCTATCAAGACAGAAAAGGAATTCTCTAAATCCTATGACAAAAAAGTAAAGAAAGAGACGAAGATAACGGTGGAGCAAGATACAGATAAAGGGAAAAAGGGAAAGAAGGATTTTCTATTATGAGATAATTTTGGGAAGAATCACCCCGGTACTTGCCGAAAATGAACGGGAGTTTTTTATAAATGTCGAGAAAAGGGTCACCAGGCTCGTGATTACAAGGTAAAGAAAGAGGCTATCAATGTTGAATGCAACAATTGTAGGAAAATGGGGCACTATGCAAATGAATTTCCTAAGCCTCAGGGAAACTTACCTCAGAAATGGCCAATGGATCAAGGACAATCTTATGTTGTTACTACAGATGAAGTGGAATAATTAATGTATTGGTGCTTTTGGACTCAAGGATTATATACTAGTTCTAAGAATAATGCGATATATATAAGGATTGTATTGCAGTAATTGTTGTTTTCATTAAGGTTTTAATATGATGAAGGTAATAATATTTTTAGTATGTGATAATAAGAGAGACATTACTTTTTTTGGGGAATATGATGTTACAATTGATTTTGGAATTTAGAGACCTTTTAGAGAAAGTCTGGATAGAGGTATTTTGGATAACTATAAAGGTTGGAATGGATTAAGTTGAACCTTGGATTGTATTGTTTAAGGTTAAAACATTTCTGAAGATTATTTTTGGAATATTATAATACTATAGTTTTAGGAAAAGGACAACCTACAGGTTGGGGGATAACCCGTCACGTAGGACAAAGCTGCAGGAATCGAACCCACAACCATAGTGCGATAGGCCTTTATTACCTACCACTAGTCTATAGGAAGTCCCTGGTTATTACAAATAGTTTTCCTAATCTAAATGGTATGTGGTAATATTTGGAACCTTATACAATTAGGATAAATAATATTTTTGAGTTCTGTTACCATTTGGAGTGAAAGATGGGTTTGTGGTAAAAAATTATTAAAGAATGAAAATCTACATGAAATGTAAGTATATTTCTATACGTTCTTAGTAAATCTCTTAAATAACATCCTCATCTTTATGAAAGGTAACTTAAAACAAAAACATTGTAGGTTAACTTTTCCAACTGGGGATTCAATGACCGTTTAACCAATCGCATGTTTGTGATTTTCTTGTGGTTAACATTCTCTTAATCCTATTTTCTACAACTCTCCATCAGACCTTGATGGTTTTTTTTGCTCCATATCCATATTTTCATAGAATCTTAGTATGGGCTATCTTAGGTGACCTTTGTACTTCTCTTTTTTTTAATGTTATATTTTTATTAACCTTATTTCTGGTGTGGGTCTTCCACAAAGGTATTTTCTATTTTCAACCATTTATTTTCAAAGAAAAATTTCAAATTGCGACGATGCAATTTATTGAAGGAGGGGAGAATGTAACACCCCGAGCTTCCAAGATATGCTTCTCTTTCAATAATGCAATAGCTTGCATTGTACGCAAGTTTGAGATTCTAACACACCACGACCAATAAAAATAGCCATTATGAATAGTAATACCAATCTTTTGAAATTATATATATTTAATATTTCAAAATGGACTTCATTTTTGGATTCTGAATTTCGGAATTAGCCTATGTTAAATTTTTTTGGTATTTTTCTGAGAACTTCCAATTTTTTATGAATAGTGAAAAATACATAAAAACAACTTTTTTAATCTAAATAATTTATAGTGATAAATTATACTATTGTGTGGTTTTAATGTATAATTAGAATATATTTTTACCATTTTATCTTATGGTGGTCATTAGAATTAATTTCACCTTGAAATTGGACATAAACATTTGTCAATCTTTTGATATATATTGTTTCTTAAAAACATGCTATTTGTTGTGACAATGGGAATTAATTATAAAATTAATTAATTAAACATATATGTGTGGAATTTTTTAAAATAGAAATAATTTTTGAATTCGGAATATCAATTATATCTTAGGGTGAAATTTTTGCATTGTTCTGAAAAACTTCAATTTTTGATGAATAGTGAAACCACTAAGTGATAGTTAAAAACTGATTTTTCATTTAAATGCAACACTACCACTTCTGAGATTTTATTTTCAAAAATATGACACACATGGTTTTCATTAGTAAGTAAAATTTGGTTTAATGAGATTAAAATAATTTTTTGGTGAATAGTAACTTTTAAGTTTAATAAATCGCGATTTAATGTAATTAGTGAAATTTAAGGTAAAAATGATATTATAAAAAATTGAAAATACATGTAAACTTGTCCTACCCTTATTGGATGAGTCACGTCTGACCAAGACAATCCATGGGTCAACTTGGAGACCCCTGGGAGCCGCATGGGTAAGAAAATGACATTAATAACATTTTATTTAATGTAAAAATAAAATTGTCACAAACATGTGTTGTTTTACTCAATCAATTATTACATGGGGTTATATAAGTTAACAATTAGACTATAAATATTACTTGTAAATATAAAAAGATTTCCTACATCATGATAGTTTTTTTTATTTTTAGACATTAAATAAATTTATTTTTTTATAACACCATGATGATGCATTGATTACCTCATTAATTAACGATTTAAATAAAATGAAAAGATAATGTAAAATCTATAGCATACCTTGTAAAAAACCTATTGGATGGGAATATTTGAAACCCTTATCAACTTAGCCTCTAAATATATCATTTTTGGACCTTTAGAATGCGAAAAGCATTTCACAATAAAGTAACATTTCAATAATTCCAAGAGTTCCCCTCCTCTCCTCTTATAAAAGGCCCCCACCACTACCACCTTATTCACACCATCAATGCCATTTGTCTCAGCGAAACTCAGCACAAATACTCTCTAAAAATCCCTATCTTACTCCTAAAAGTCTCACTTTGGACAAATTTCTTCCCAAGGAATCCTTTGGATCAATTCAAAAAGAGTTACCCGATTTTAAAGGTAATGTCTTCACTTGTGTTCTTTTGTATTATTTTGCTTCTCCAACCACCTAAAATCTTTTTATTCATTTATTTTGTAACAATGACCATATATTCAATATACTAGGATGTGTTATGATAAGTATTTTATTTACACTTAAACACACCTTCTTCTAATGGTTAAAGAACATATTGTTTCTGTGGGTGGCGAAATACTGCTTCACGAAACGATGATTGTTCAATATTATTTTAACACCTCTAATGGTGGCCATTTTGATGACACTATATTCATATATGATATATATATTATGTTTATGTTTTTTTTTATGCTTCTGTATTTCTCATTTATGGAGTAACTTTATGATTTTTATTTTGGGTAAAAGCGATAATTTCATTTTACGAAGTGCGGACTACAGCCCCCTCAAAGTGATTTGAATCATTAAATCCATATGTGGGATGTAAAAAGGATTAAGTAAATGATATTATATATGATATTATACTGTAATTATAATACACCTTTATATAATTATGATTTCATTCCATTATATATGAAATAGAAATGAAAGTACTTTTCATGGGTACGTACGACTTACCGTCACCATGAATGGTGTATTTCATTTCATACCTCTAAATGATACGTAATATTATGAATGAATGTATATACTGGATATATATGATATATATAATATCTATATCATGAATATAATTCTGGATATAATGTATATTTTACCAAATGAAGAACTTGTAATTATAAGATGTTTATTTCTGACTCAAGTACCAAAGATCGACAAAATGACCGTTATTAACATAAATAATTACAT
Source organism: Viscum album (assembly GCA_963277665.1). Taxonomy (NCBI): domain Eukaryota; kingdom Viridiplantae; phylum Streptophyta; class Magnoliopsida; order Santalales; family Viscaceae; genus Viscum; species Viscum album. The sequence goes on from OY728148.1 coordinate 975,896,560, forward strand.
AATGATCATAACATGGTAATAAGTGATATAAAAGGAATAATAAACTTGAAAATTGTTCTTAAGAAATTATAAATTAATTATAGTTTATTATTCAAGAGGCTAAAGAATGGTCGAGTCAAGTCAGACACAAGGTAAGGGAACTTCTTAACCCAATTTCAATTCTTTGGGTTAATCTCCTATTTTCAAATTATTCATGATATTATTATGTCCTATCGGGTATTTATACTTTCTTAATGTGTAAATATAATGAATACACATAATAGACCATTTTATTTAAAAAATGATCTTTTTAAGGGACTTCGTCTCAATCTCCATTCATTGAGGCATATTTTGTTTTATACACAACTTTCTTTTATACGGTGTATAAACCCCTTTTACTTTTTTTTCAAAAGGAATATTTTTTTACGAAGTGTTTTACTAAACGACAAATTGGAAAGTTTTTTTTGTCGTACGTATGTGGTGACAACGACTTCTCCACTGCCGTGACCATTAATTGAGTTTCGACTTCCTCTACAAGCCATAACATTTTTTTAAAAGCAAAATAAATACAATGTTTTAATTTTCCTTTATTTTGGTATTGAAAATGGTTTTGAAAGTGTTTTTATTATATCAATGTGTTGTATTGATATCTTGTGATTGAAATGTGGAAATGTTATGTTTCCTTTATGCATGTTTTATGTGATATGATTATGTTATCGTTTATGATATGTTTACACCTTTTCATATGAGGAATGAATTAGACTTAATAAGTGACAGGTGGAGCCCGCTATAGCTCCGTGATGCATCGGAAGTTCTCATGAGACAAACTAGTGTCTTGGCACGAGGCCTTGACAAAATCTTATTTGTAGTCTTGCCACGAGGCCTTGGCTATGTGGTTATGATAGTCTGGCATTATGCATTCCATCATTATGAAAGTGGTTATTGATATTGCATGTGATTATTTGACCAGTAGAATATCCATGTGAAGAAGTAAATGTCATTATCTCATTTTACATTTTCTATATTATGTTGAAGTTAAATTTTAAAAGGCTTTTGTTTTAGTTATACATTGCCTTAAATTTTTATGTTAATTTATGAAAGCTTCTACTAAATTGTTATCCTTACTGAGCATCTGAGCTCACCCCATTCAATGTTTTATTTTTCTCAGGATGTGAAGAAATATTTTATGACTGACCTGCAGGGATAGTTTGAAGGGGATATGGGTGTGGACTATGGAGACTATTTTATTTTAGTTTTTCACTTTATGATGTAATGTAACATTTATGAATGTATCTATTGTTTCCAAGACTACTAAACTATTCAGTCTTTCGAGACATGGTCTTTTGTGATCATGCCAATGTTACACAATAATGCACCGACTCTGGGTAACTGGGGTCGGGGCATTACATCAAGTAACTAATGGATAGAGAAGAAGAGGTTGAACAAGTATCAGCAAAGAAATAGGATGATTCATACTTCATCCTCCCCCCACCATCCAAGTTATAACTCATTCTAAAGGGGGGATATGGTGTACTCTATCCTAGAAGGATGATGAAAAATCTAGGAAAAGCCACATGTGGTCGTTCAAATAAATGAATCTTTATCCTCTATCAGAATTTTGATAACAGTAGGTACTACCCTCTAGAGGCAGTGAAAATTCAGGACCAACTTAGGTGATAATACCAAGATTTATATTTACTAGCTTTCTAGGAATTTATATTTCAATTTATTTTCATTGATATAATTTAGCATGTGGTCCCCTCCCTTTTTTATTTTGAGATTAAATGAAATGATCATTGTGATTAAATGAGTAGTTTTCTTTTTTAGGATCATGACGGTAGAAGGAATCCCCAAAAACTAAAGGGGAAGGACCAAGTTTCCTGGAAAAAGGGTGGTCAATTTTATTGTTTTATCTTTTAAACACTCTATATTTTTTTCCACAACATGTTTTTATCTTTAAAGATAAAATTTCATGCCCACACTTGAATTCATGTTTTAGTCGACTTGTCAAAGAGAAAAGTGTTTCTTAGGAATCCTGTGATTCCATGTTTTAGATTTCAAGGTTGATATGATTAAATTATTGAACTGAATAATTGAAATTTTAAAATGGAGCATGGATATTGAAGTAATGACTCATGATTTGAAGTAATTAATTGATTCATGTAAATGAAATTTCTCTACCATCCTCCATGAATTGAATTTTTGAAGTTCATGTGAATTGATTTATTAGTCATGCAAGGAGTGATTGTCCAATGTTATATTTTCCATTCCAAAGAGGATTTATAGACCATGTACTTCATATTTATTCTTGAGAATATTTCATGGATGATCTTGGGACATGTAACCGACAAGAACTTGTATTGAAACATATCAAAGCTATGACTATGAAAAAAAACATTTAAAATGATTGAGGTATCTTTTGGAAATCTAATTTTCCTTAAAAGACCACCTTTACATCAAAACATATTTTATCCCATAGAAACAATGAATGGCCTTTATAGGAATGAGCCATGTTTCAAGCCATTTTTATCCATTCCTGCCCTCTTTTGAGTATTTTCATGATATTTCAAAGTTGAAGTGTGGGGTTAAAGGGAATCATGGTGGATTGGATAATATACATTGTAAGGAAAAATTATGGGGGTATTATTATGGTAATTGTAAAAGGTTGTTGAATCATTCATTATAAACTATTTTTTCCCCTCTTGAATTAAAAAAATAACATAAATAACAAAAAGAACAAACAAAAAGAGAACGAAATGGGTTGTGATTTGGGAAAACCAAAAATCACCATTTTCTAGACTGATGATCTTATGATCATTCATTATTCTTACTTGATCATTAAATTTTCTTTGAGTTTTGGGAATTAGGTGTTTCTACTTTGAAGAGGATAATTTCATTATATTTTTACTTTTGATATCATGAATAGTACTTCTGAGTTTAGCCTCCAGCTTGAGCCTTAATTTTTAAAGCATCAAATCCTACCAACCTTAAACCACAAAGTCAATAGAACCTTAATTGAATGTCCTCATTATTTTATGTTCTTTTTGTCTTTACAAAGTGGAGAAAGTAGTTCATTTAAAAGGCAATGGCTAAGGATAATGTTCTCATGATATGAGAAAAACTCAACTTGAATTGTATCATGAGTAATGAGAGAAAAGAATCAAAAGTGAGGTAAATCATGACTTTTCATGTTTAATAATAATTAATCAAGTATCTTAAATGAATGAAATGATAAGTTCCATCAGTTTTAAAAGGGTAAAAGTAAAGTATGTGAATTATTTGTTTCTTTGAAAAATGGGAAATTAAATTGATATTTTATGCAGATTTTTGAAAGTTTAATTTCACATTGATTTTTTTTTATTTTAATTCCTTGGAATTTAAATATTTGTAATATTGGTGTCCTATGATTTCCATTTTGAGATTTTATACTTTGGGACAAGCATGGTTTAAGTTTGGGGGTATTTGACAGAGCAAATTTCTGTGCATATTTTTGATCAAATAATGAGGATTTTTAATGTTTATCAATGATAAAACCCATGTATTTAAATGATTTATTAAAATAATGGGTAATTTGAATTTTATAATGATTATGAGAAAAATTGATAAAGGGGAATAATTTTGCATTTTTGAAAGATTTTTAACACAAGGGTTATTTTTGACATTTTGTAAAAAATATAATTCCATAAATCTTGATTTTTTTAGAATCCTGATTTTATTACATTCAAATTTCTCTTCAGGTCCTAGATTTGATTAGAATATCTATTAGTCCAAAAAAATCATTGAAGTTGGAAACTTTTCTAGGCAGAAAGCGTGGACCCCACCACCTTAAAAAATGCACAAATCAATCTCCTCACCTCACATTTAGGTTATTACACTAGGGATATCACTAGTACACAACGAAACAACTCTAAAATAATTTTGGTTGAGTTTTTAAGTCATTAAGGTTTCCATTGATCGTTATACATTTGAAGGAATCTTCTTGGAAATTTCGGCAATAAAAATACTTATTCGATGAAAATTACATAACTCATTAATAATATGTATAAATGAGATGAAGGTTGGAGGGTTAATGGAAAACATATTTATGAAAAAAAATTAGGAAGGTTTCCACGTGTGAATCGACCATTTATTGGGCCAACAACACGCAAAATTTCAAAAGATAGAATTCTGCCTATAAAAGGAGGCCCTCAACTCCTTCCCAAATCATCATCTCGACACCCACAACTATGGAGGGATCCCATCAGGGCATTGTCCAGTTCTTCTCCTCTTCCCCCCCCCCCCCCTTATTTCTTAATTTAATTTTATTTTAATTTCATTTTTTATTAGTTTTCAATTGTAATTCAAATTTTAGTTTTATTAATCCATTTCTTTGTGTTTCTCCATCCACTTTTTGTCATTTTTTTACCTCTCTCTCTCTCTCTCCTCTTCCACCCACACCACCAAGTAATATATTACTCTCGGAAATGAGAGTTTGACCCTGAGATTGGGCCTGGGGGGAGGTGGAAGTGATCATGAATTTTCGTTAATGTTTAATTTTATGTTTGTAGATATATTTGAGTAGCATGCATGGGTAAGGCGAATGTCCCTGATGTTGTGACTGCTTCCGATGACATGAAACTCAACCTATCCCTATTCTTTTAATTAATCAATTTTCTTTGTCTCTATTTTTTAATTATTCACACATTGGAGTCGATCTAATCAATGGATGAAACAGCTTCGATTGAATCAGGTCTTGGAAGATGACACATTCTAGACAAAGGTGTGTCACCAACATGGATTAATAGAGGAGGTGGAATTGAGAGTTATCAAACATTCAATGATATTACACAATTTATAAATAAATAATAGTAGTTAAAACATGATATTTAATGTTTGTATTATCAAACTAAAATAAATCATAAAAAGGATAATAATTATTGAACATTTAACCAACCCCAAAAACCAAATTCTTTCATATTAATTCACTTCTATAAATGGTAGTTTTCCGAATTCATGTAGAGTACTTTTACCAATGGTTTAAGGAAATCGTTGGTAAAAGCCGGTTAAATCATCTTTTCCCAATAGTTTTTCCAAACCCTTGGGAAAAGTACACTCTATACCAATGGTTTTCTTAAACCGTTGGTATAGAGAGGTTTAAATCATCATTAACCAACGTTTTTTAAAAATATTTGGGAATGTTTATCCCCAAATTCACAAACGCTCGAACTCTACCATTCCGTGTGACTACAACCCTAAAAAAATGGATAATTGGGATTTTCCTTCCCCTACGGCTGAAGTTCTTCCATATTTAATATTTATCAGTTCTTTACTTGTATTATATAAGTGATACTTCATCTACTATTTTGGTTTTATGTTTTCATTTGGGTGATGTGGAGATGTGGGAATTTAATTACCCTACTACGAAAATTCTTCGTTCCGACCCATTTTCAAAATTTCTTATTACTACATTTCTAATTTGTAAATGATACTTTCTTTTTAATGTTCTACATCTACTGTTTTTGTTTTCTATTTTGATATGGTTGTGTATGACTTCTTTTTTCTGTTTGATTTGGGTGTGTGTGTTAGGAATTGACAATGAATCAAATTTTATTCAAAATGAATTATGTGTTAATATCATCCATAAAATTTCAATTATTAGAAGGCTTGGTATTTCTGGGAATTTTGTGTTAATATCATCCATATTCCACATGATTCACATCATAGTAAGAATGGGTGATGATGTTGTGAAGATCAGAGAGAAAACTCATACACTCCATGTTGTTTATAGTGGCATGGTTAGTCATGAGTGATAATTGGATTCCAAAGATGATTGTACTAATATATCTTTAGGGTCAATTAATTATGGTTCTCACTGTATGTTGTATATTATGTCTCTTTCTTGGACAATACTCACTTTTATGATGGTGGGGTGCTTTTCACTAGCCATGCTGTCATGTGTATACATCCATAACAGTGTTAGATTAGTCACAAGTTTAATTTAGTAATCTTGTTATCATTGACATACATTATTATTAATCTCAAATTTAAAAATAAATTATTTTTCCAATACTTTATGAAATTAAACTTTTTTACAAGCCATGAACAACCTATTAGTGTAGAAGCCTAAACTTTATACACCCATGGGGTGCGATTGACTTGAGTAACTAATTGGGTAATGAAAGGTATGACCATAGAGGTGACAAGAATTATTTATTGAACATGAGTGAATGATTAGGGATGCCTGTAACACATAATGGGGCCGGAGGCATGTGCCTCTATTTGGGATTCTATTAAGGGGCCTTGATGTCCTCTTTTACAAACAGTTTTGTGCAACCATTGGTAAAACTCTTCCCTTTACCAATGGTTTGATTCAATGATGTGGCAATGCACCTTTATTGATGATTGTGGATTTTGAGCTATTGACATGACTCACACTCTTTCCACCAATGAACCAGATGATTGGGTTTTAGCTCCAGAAGCTAGGTTGAATTTTATAATTTATTGAGCCTCTTGTATAGTACTACTTCCTGATAATTTTAACTATGTTTTTCTTCTTGATACATGACATACATTACCATCATTCAGTTTATGATTATGTTATTAGTTGGTATTGCGGATTTGGTTATTTTCATACATTTCCAATATTTTACCATTGTTATCTTTCTTCCACTTTATAACTGATAATATTAAACTTGTGAAACTTAGGTAATGGGGGAATAGTATCCCCCAAAGACATCAAAGGCTCTCACTATTAGTCAATAACATTTATAATTTTGGTAGATGTGATAGAGGCCATGTGGCCATCTGGGTTTGGGTCACTAATGAGTGGCATCCTGGTTTGGGACGTCACAATTCATGTATATCCCTTTTATATGTGTTTCTAATCAAATCCATAACTATAACTATTCAAGGCCCTTCTCCAAAATCAATTGGGACATGATTCAATGAATAAGCCTACATCATTCATGGTGTTCCTCCACTCAACTATGTTGTGAGTATTTTATTTCAAATATAAATATTTCAATAACATATAATATCATGTGTTTACTTTTGTGTTAAATTTTTTTTTCAAGATCGACCCCCTAGACAAGAGATATCCAATGAGGAGCCTGATATTGCTCCCAGTACAGAGGCTGGTGGTAGGAGGGGGGTGGTTTCAGAGTTAGACAATCATCTGGTCATCCCAGTACTGAGGCTGGTGGTACGTGGGGGAGGAGGGGGCGTACTCGCTTGCATGGGATGCAAGGGACGAGGTGTACTCTCTTGCGTTTGGTGTGGAATTTCTAGACACCGTTGATGGTTGAAAACAATGATGAATGAAAATTGATTGATAAATATGGGCAGGAATGTTGGGGTTTTTTGGCGATGCTAGCCAAATACTACGACAGCATTCTGGCCAGCCCTCTCTCTTGGATACATCTACCACACAAAGTCATGGTTAATGCATGGGCACAAATATGGGTAAAAAAACTATTGGATTTAATATAGTATTTTTTTTATATTTAAATGAATTAATCTATTGGGTGTCAGCTTCGGTTTAACTCCCCTAATGGCGAAGGTGCATGACCAGCATGTTTAAAGGAGCTAGGAGAGCTTTTGAGAGGTTATAAGCATGAGCTGTATGTTGGATGGTGTGATAGAGTGGGAACAGAGTTGGATATAGTACCTATCATGGATGACTACAAAATAGAGCAATATCTCCAAATGATTACCCATTGGGTGAATGCCAAATTTAAGGTATTAATAACATTTGAGGTATTTAAATGACAGTTTTCATATTTTTAATTAATATTATCTTATTTATTATTAAACATTATTTATGAATCTTATGAAAAAAACAATGAAAACATTGATTCAAAGCAATACCTCCACAATTTGGGGTTCACTACTCTGTCAGATCATGAGAGGCAGCTTGTATGATATAGTTGTTTATAATTTTTCTTTAAGACTTTCCCTTTTTATTGTTTCCTACATAAATTATTTGATTTATTGAATGATGAATATATGATTATACATTCACTTTATATTTTTTCAATGTCATTACTGAAGAAAAAATTTAATATTGAAGTACGACTCCCTCGAGTAAATTTTATTTTCTCGAGTAGAAGGAAAAAAGATGGAACTGCGAGTAATGAACCGACACCAGAAAATATTGTAAGTTTTAAATTGTTTATTTAATAGTTTAATATGTATTTTTAAATTTAATATTATATTAATATTTTTAACATGCTGATTTAGAGGTCCTTGATGCCCCAGAGCCTGACAATTTAGGGCCACACGATCATTTATATCAGGTTTTGGGATATGAGCACTCTGGTCGATTACGCTGCCGACCTGGTAAGAATATAGTCTAGACAAGGTATTGGTCCTCTCTAGGTATCCATTCTAGTACCACCGAGTTAGAATAGGTCAAGGATCATGCAAGACAGTCTGATAAAAGGGTCATAGAGTTGGAAGAACTAGTTCAAATGAGGGAGAAGGAATTTATGAAACTGATCAAAGCTTTATCTTCATCACTTCCACCAGAGGCTATCATGGCTTGTCCGACATATATGTCGCTGATGGGTGCATTATCCTATGCACCAGGCATTAGTTCTAGTCACGGTAAATATGATGATGTTCCTGGTGATGATGAGGATGCTGAAGAGGACGAGGGTGAGGATGAGGATGAGAACGAGGGAGAAGATGGGGCTGAGGGTGAGGATGGGGCCAAGGATGAGCATGGGGATGATGATGAGGATGACGATGGGGACAAAGATGGTGGCGAGGATGAGGCTGATGATTAAAGTGTTGATGGTGATGGTGATCAGGGGGAGATTGATCCATTATATTTTTGAATTCTGTATAACTCTATTTTTTAACCAGGTTTTTCACTCTGGTATTGATATTTTTGAATTCAGTATAACTCATTATATTTGAACAAATATGGATGGCTAATGATTTTATAATGGTTTATTGGGATTCTGGGGTTTGTTCGGAGCTCAGATCCCCGGTCGGCGTAAAAAAACACTATGCCTCACGGTTAGTAAAAAATTTATGTCCATCCCACAGGGTTTATACCAACCATATTGGGATATATATTAGAAGCAATGTGCATGATTTTTCCTAACCATTCACTAGGGGATGCACATCATGCACAATGTCACGATTTGCCTAACTGGCATATAGAAAACTGACCAAACTCATTTGGATAGTGTTGATAATTTAGAAAAACAATCCATGATTCATATGTGACATAGACGAGTCAACTGTGCCTCAATATAAGGCATGGTGTGGCTGGTATCACTCAAAGTGTCTCTCTTTTTTTAAATGGACACCCTTTTAAGTAAAAACAACTGGCATATGGAAAATAGACCAAACGTATATGGATTGTGTGGATACATTAGGAAAATGATCCTGGGGTCACATGTGATGTGTAAGACTCAATCCCACCTCAATCCAAGCCACGGTGTGGCCGGTACCACTCAAAATGTCTCACTTTTATTTGAAATGGACAACATTTTATGTGAAAACATAAAATGACAAACAGAAAATGGAGCAAAAATATTCATGTTCTATTGATACTTTAGAACAATGATCCATGGGAAATTTTTGATGTGTAGGAGTCCACCCCGCATCAATCAGATGCACGGTGTGGCTGGTACCACTCAAAGAGTCTAACTTTTATTTGAAATTGACCAGATTTTAAGTGAAAACAACAACTGACAAACGTAAAACTGTTCAAACACATTCTGATTGTGTTGATACATTAGGAAAATGATACATTGGTCATTTTTGATGGGTACAAGTCATCTCCGCCTCAACCAATGGTGTTGTGTGACCACGATGGCTAAAAACAGACTCCGCGTGTCGTAAATGGCCAAAACATGCGTTTAACGGTCAATTACATGCCGAAAGACATCAGAATGACTTGAAATCACATTAAAACACCCTAATTATTATTCTTGAGGTGTACGAGGAGACATAACATCATTTGGACATGCAGTTTGCATGGCACGACTGAATATGTGTTTTTTAGGTGTTACCATTCTTGAAAAGCATGTGTGTGGTGGTCAAAACTGGCAGGACGACCTCAAAATGCCATGAAACCCGATGACAAAAAGGGTGGGTGAATTGTGATATGGTCAAAAAGATGGCACATCAATCGAAGGTGTCATGTTACTGCGCTGGCTGAAAAACGAACGGTGCGTGTCGTAAATGGCCAAAACATGCATTTAACAATCAAATGCATACCTAAAGACATCAAAATTACATGAAATCACATGAAAACAGCCTTATTATTATTCATGAAATTTATGAGGAGACGACACTCCATTCATACGTGCGGTTTGCACGACAATGCTGAATATGTGTTTTTTAGGTGTTTAGTGCGCTTTAAAAGTGTGCGTGGGGTGGTCAAAACTGGAAGAATGACCTTGTAATACAATGAAATCAGACGATAACAAAGGGTGGGTGAATTTTGAAATAGTCAGCTAGACTGCACATCAATCAGAGGTGTCGTGTGACCGCGGTGGCCAAAAACGCACTCCCGATGTTGTAAATGGCCAAAACATGTGTTTAACGTTTAAATGCATGTCGAATGTCATCAGAATGACTTAAAATCACAAGAAAACACACTAATTGGTATTCGTGAGGTGTATGAGGAGACATCATGTCATTTGTAAGCGTGGTTTGCGTGACACGGCTGAATATGTGTTTTTTAGGTATTTGGCACGCTTGAAAAGCGTGCATGGGGTGTCCAAAACAAGTCGAACGACCTCGGAATGCCATGAAATCGGACGACAACAAAGGGTGGGTGAATTGTGAAATTATCAGCCAGACATCACATCAATCGGAGGTGTCGTGTGACAGCACTGGCTGAAACGCACTCTGCATGTCAGAAATGGAGAAAATTTGTGTTTAACGGGCAAATGCATGCCGAATGACATTGAAATGACTTAAAATCACACAAAATACCCTTATTATTATTCGTTTGGTGTATGTGGAGACGGAACATCATTTGGACATGTGGTTTGTGCGGCACGACTGAATATTTGTTTTTTAGGTGTTTGGCGCGCTTGAAAAGCGTGCGTGGGGTGGTCATAATTGGCGGAACGACCTCAAGATGCCATGAAAACAGACAACAATAAATGGATGGTGAATTTTTGAAATGGTCAGCCAAACGGCACATTAATCAGAGGAGTCGTGTGACCGTGCTAGCCAAAAATGCACTCAGTGTGTCTTTAATGGCCAAAACATGTGTTTAACTGTCAAATGCATTCTGAATGACATTATAATGACTTGAAATCATATGGTAACACCCTAATTATTATTCATGAGGTTTATGAGGAGAATAAACTTTATTCGGACGTGCGGTTTGCACGGAACGGATGAATATGTGTTTTTAGGTGTTTGGTGCGCTTGAAAAATGTGCATGGGGTGGTAAAAACCAGCCGAACGACCTCATAATGTCATTAAATTAGACAACAACAAAGGTTGGGTGAATTGTAAAAATCATTTCCAAATGGCACGTCAATCGGAGATGTCGTGTGACCGCGGTGGCCGAAAACACACTCGACGTGTCGTAAATGGCCAAAACATGGGTTTAACGGTCAAATGCATACTGAACGACATTAAAATGACATCAAATCACACGATAACTCCCTAATTATTATTCGTATGGTGTATGAGGAGACGAAACATAAATCGGACACGCATTTTGCGTGACACGACCGAATATGTGTTTTCCAGGTGTTTGGCGCGCTTGAAAAATGTGTGTGATGTGGTCAAAACTGACTGAATGACCTCAAAATTCTATGAAATTGGACGACAACAATGGGTGGGTGAATTGCGATATGGTCGGCTAGACGGCTCATCAATCGGAGGTGTCGTGTGACCGTAGTGGCCGAAAACACACATTGCATGTCGTATGTGGCCAAAACATGTGTTTTACGGTCAAATGCATACCGAATGATATCGGAATGACTTGAAATCACACAAATACACCCTAATTATTATTCTTAAGGTTTACAAAAATACGAAACCTCATTCGGACACGCGGTTTGCACGGCACATCAGAATATGTGTTTTTTAGGTGTTGGTGCGCTTGAAAAGCGTGCGTAGGGTGGTCAAAACCAGTCGAACGACCATGGAATGCCATGAAATCAGACAAAAACAAAGGTTGAGTAAATTTTGAAAATTTCGGCTAGATGTCACATCAATCAGAGGTGTCGTGTGACCGCGGTGGCCAAAAACATACTCTACATGTCGTAAATGGCCAAAACATGTGTTTAACGATCAAATGCATATCGATCGACATCAGAATGACTTGAAATCACACGAAAAATCCCTAATTATTATTTTTGAGGTGTATGAGAATAAAACACATCATTCAGAAGCATGTTTTGTGTGGAACGACTGAATATGTGTTTTTTATTTGTTTGGCGCGCTTGAAAAGCATCCATGGGGTAGTCAAAATCGGCTAAACAACCTCGGAATACCATTAAATCAGACGACAACAAAGGATGGGTGAATTGTGAAATGGTCGGCTAGACATCATGCCAATCAGAGGTGTCTTGTGACCATGATGGCCAAAAATGCATTATGCATGTCGTAAATGGCCAAAACATGTGTTTTATTGTCAAATACATACCGAACGACATCAGAATGACTTGAAATCACACGAAATCACCCTAATTATTATTAGTGAGGTGTAAGAAAAGACAAAAGGTCATTTGAATGTTCGGTTTGCATGGCACCAAAGAATATGTGTTTTTTAGGTGTTTGGCATGCTTGAAAAACGTGCGTGGGGGGTCGAAACAAGCCGAATGACCTCAGAATACCATGAAATAGGACGACAACAAATAGTGGGTTAATTGTGAAATGGTCAGCTAGAAAACATCTCAATCAGAGGTGTTTTATGACCATGGTGGCCGAATATGCTCTTCGGATAGCCCCACTCACCCCCATATAGCCCCCCGCACCCCTCAGACAGCCCCGCCACCCCAGACAGCTCCCCCACCCAACGGAAATCCCCACCCCCCGAACAACCCCTCCACCAAACGATCCATGGATCATTTGTGATGGGTACGAGTCAACTCCACCTGAATTCGAGCCACGGTGTGACTGATATCACTCAAAGATTATCACTTTTGTTTGAAATGGACAACATTTTAAGTGAAAAATGCAACTAACATACGTAAAATCTTCACAAGGCTACACATATATTATTGAAATTAAGGAATAAAAAATAGAATATGGTCTATTGGTCATACGTTATTAGAAGAAAATATTCACAAGGCATAGATTTAAACATAATGGGTCATAGTATATATAGAAAAAAATGAATTATATTAGAAATGAGTCTCGAAATCCCATCATGAACATGCACCAACACTCATGTTCTAATTCTCAATTATTGGTCGTTCATTCTATATAATAACATACAAGAAATAAATATCATATAGTGATTTCATATGTAACCTATGAACACTGAAGCATACCATATAACAAATTGGTCAACAAGGCTACACATAGATTCTTGAAAAATAAGTTTCAATGTCTCATAAAAATACCCGAATGGTGAGAAATACATATGGTTACAGCATAGCCCAATGGATCACCTCAATACCATCCTCAAACAGTGGGTTATAGGACAAAACCAAAGTCCCTTTGGGAACCCAATACCAAAGACATAATTGAATAGTCATACCAAGTACCCAAGATGGGGATTCATCTCACATCACACCCAAGAGATCAAATTACAATTAGCCACATACCCCCTTATTCTAATTGAAAAGTCTATGAAAAACAAGTAGGATATTTTGGTAACCCATCTCATATGTCGAGATTGGACAATGTTTCCCACTAACACATCAAGAACCATTTATACCTGGATACATAATCATTGTAGGAATATAAACATCCCATGTGATTCCTATAACACATCCTAGGTCTAAGAACATGACCACTTCCATGGTCTATCCTATGGGTGTCATGATCCTTGCCACTCTACCAAAGTTTTTCTGTTGGTTTTAAGATACTCAACCCATGAACATGACTAAAAATCCCATGTTCATCCTATAACGTGTCAGTTTCTTATCTTGTGTGTATTGGTGTTGTGTTTTGAGTGATGAATGGATTCTAAATTTTGAATACTCTTGTGTGTGTTGGTGTTGTGGTTTGAGTGAGGAATGAATTCTAAATTTGGAATAATCTTATGGGTGTTATTGAATTTCCAATAACATGTAGTCTTTTTCTCTTATGGGTGATATTGCATTTGAATTTCTAAATTTCTAAATTTCTAAATTCGGGAATGAATTCTAAATTTTGAATATTTTGAATGGGGATTTTTTATTGGTGTTGTTGCAGGTCTGGAGAGGGGTTGCTGTGTTGTTGCAGGTCTGGAGAGGGGAGAGGGGTCTGCTTCTATGGAGCTGAGCAATTGTATACCAGCAGTTTCAAAACTGTTGGTATAGATACTATAATACAATTATACTAACGGTTTGTTATAACCATTGGTATAGGTTTATACTAACAGTTATAAAAAACCATTGGTATAGCCTTATGGATTTCCATATCCCTCTATACCAACGGTTTATAAACATTGGTATAAGTGTAACACACATATACCAATGGTTTACTAACCTTTTGTATATGTTATACATTAACACACAACTACCAATAACTTTTAAAAAAACATTGGTATACCTTCTATTTTTACACCTATACCAATGGTTTTCACAAAACCGTTGGTATAGGCTTACTGTCACGCCTTACTTGGCCACGGTTGAGGGAGTCGTTGATATACTGTATACCAATGGTTTCCAGGCCTTTACCAACGGTTTTTAACCATTGGTAAAGTGTAAAATTCAAGTCATGGTTAATTCAATCTAGAATTGCATCTTAGTAGAAATTTAGAATTCTTGCTTCACATATCTTTTTTTTAGTAATAAAAAACCCCAAAGATTTTAATCAGTATCATTTAATAAACAAAACCACAAAAAGAGATAGAATAGGTGAATTAGATAAAGAAAATGAACTACATTGAGAAGGATCCTCAAGAGAGATGACCATGGTCTGCCACTGTGCTACACTAGAAAAAATATACTTATTTTTGTCCACACCCCATGACAGGCGTGCGTCAAAACTGATGTTATTTTCGGGGATCCAATCATTATTTCATTTTATTTTTCTATTTTTAAATATTATATAGATTTAATTTCATTTAAAAACGTAATAAATACATTCATGATGTATTCAAAATCAGAATATTATGCATGGAAAAATTACTCACCGGTGTAGAAACAACAACAAGAAGAAGATGAATATTTTAGAAGAGCTCAGGTGCATGAACATAGAAAAAGAATTGAACTACTAACCAGAGAGGCTGATAGGTATTTTGATTATGTTCATGCATTAATGGACCAACCCAACCCTAAGATGGAGAAAGAACCTGAGAAAGTGGTGTAATAAATTTCACCAATTATATTTGAAATTCAAGAACCTAAGGAGGCAAGGGAGGAAGGCGTACCTACTGAGCTATAAGTGGGAGATCAAAAAAGTTTGGATTAATTATTGATTAAATGTGAGGAACTACCTGACCACCCCATACAATACAAAGAAGAAGATTTAACACACCAAAAGGAAGAAACCACCCAAGTGGTGTAATTTGAAGTCAAGATGGTGAAGCCTGGCTACCTGCCTCCATCCTCAGAGAGTCTACACCAAGAGGCATTTACCACTGAGGCAGATATTGAATCTGAACCAACTTCGAGAGTAGAACCATTCATTTAATATATCCCTTCTAATTTTATTGAATCTCAATTCTACATCACTCCTTGTGGTTTTGATTATACAGAATCAGAAAATCTCAGCTATGCCTTAGAGGATGAAAAAGAACATAGATGTGCAGATGCTGAGGAACATATGGATCTCCCTAGATATATTGAATATTTATTGAAGGATGTTCATGAAGAGATACTAGTGGAATTCCATAAGGAAACAGTGAAAAAATCAGCTTACTTTTATGGGGAAGAATTTGATCTTGATACTTCAGGTTTTAATATTATTCAAATATAATTACCCTCTGACTTTCCCATTGACTATTCTTTTGATGAAGCATGCCTTGAAGAACCAATGGACAGAGAATAAGAGGTTTCAAAAGTAGCAACCAAGATGGTGGATGATTCATACTTTATTCTCCCCCATAATGCAAGATATACCTCATTGTTAAGGGGGTGTGGGATATTGTGTACTCTATCCCTGTATCATCACTAACCTAGAAGGATGAAGCATAGGCTGGGAAAAGCCAGATGTAGTGGTTCAAATCAAAGAAGCTTCATCCTCTATCAGACATTGGATTACAGCCGGAATTTCCCTCTATAGGTAGTCAAAATTCATGTCCGACATAGGGGATAATACTAAGATTTATCTTTACATTCTTTCTAGGAATTAAGATGTCAATTTATTTTCAATGAAATAATTTAGCATGTGGCCCCCTCCTTCTTTTCATTTTTAGCTTAAATGAAATGATCATTGTGATTAATTGAGAAATTTTTTTTGTAGGATCATAACAGTAGAAGGAAACCCTAGACAGTGAACGGGAAGGACTAAGTTTCATGGGAAAAGGGTGTTCAATTTTAGTGTTTTATCTTTTAAACTCTCAAATTTTTTTCCACAACATGTTTTGAGATTTAAAGATAAAATTTCATTCCCAAACTTGAATTCATGTTTTACTCGACTTATCTAGGAGACATGAGTTTCTTAGGAATCCTGTCATTCCATGTTATTGATTTCGATGTTGATATGATTAAACAATTGAAATTAATAATTGATTTTTTAAAATGAAGCATGGATATTGAAGTAATGACTCGTGATTCGAAGGAATTAATTGATTCAATTAAATGAAATTTCCCTACCATCCTTTATGCTTTGAATTTCTGAAGTTCATGTGAATTGATTTATTAGTCATGCCATGAGTGATTGTCTAATGTTATATTTCCCATTTCTTAAGATGTTTCTAGATCAAGTACTTCTGATTTATTCATGAGCAGATTTCTTGAGTAATTATGGGACATGAAACCAACCATAACTTGTATTGAAACTTTTCAAATCTATGACTTTGTAAAAACACATTTAAAATGATTGAGAAATCCTTTGAAAAGCTAATTTTCCTTAAAAGACTACCTTTACATCAATCCTCCTTTTATCACATAGAGACCATGAATGAACTTTATAGGAATGTGTCATGTTTCAAGCAATTTTTATCCATTCCTACACTCCTATGATTATTTTCATGGCATTTTAATGTTGATGTGTGGGGGTAAAGATAATCATGGTGGACAGGATGATATACATTGTAATGAAGAAGTGTAGGGGTTTTATTGTGGTAATTGTAAATGGTTGTGGAATCACTCATTATACTCTATTTTTTCCCTCTTGAATTAAAAAAATGTACTAATGAAAAAAATAACCAACAAAAAGATAAAAAAATGGGTTACCATTTGGGAAATCCCAAAATTACCTTTTTCTAGACTGATGATCTTATGAGCGTATATGGATAGGTGATTGATGTGAGGTCTAATATATTCATAACATTCAAAAAAAATAAAATAAAGTACAAAATTAAAAAAAAAATCAAGAGGTTGAACAAATCATTCATTATTCTTACTTGATCATAACATTTTTTTTTGAGTTTTGGGAAGTGGGTGTTTCTACTATGAAGGGTATAATTTCATTATATTTTTACTTTTGATATCATGCATAGTACATAATATATTAGCCTACTCCTTGAGCCTTAATATTTAAAGCGTCAAATCCTACCCACCATAAATTTCAGAGTCAATAGAACCTTAATTTCAAGTCTTCGTGATTTTATGTACATTTGTCTTTACCAAGTAGAGAAAGTAGTTTATTTACAAGACTATGGATAAGGAGCTTGTTCTCATGAAATGAGTATAACTTTACTTGAATTGTATAATGATTAATGAGATAAAATAATTAAAAGTGAGGTAAATCATGACTTGTCATGTTTAATAATAATGAATCAAGAATCTTGAATGAATAAAAGGAGAAGTTCCATCGGTTTTCAAATGGTAAATGTAAAATATGTGAATCATTTGTTTCTTTGAAAAATAGGAAATTAAATTAATATTTTGGAAATTTTTTTAATGTTTTATTTCACATTGAAATTTCTTTGATTTAATTGAATTGGAATTTGAATATTGGTAATATTTGTGTCCTCTAATTTCTATGTTGATATTGTATGTTTGAGGACAAGCATGATTTATATGAGGGGGTATTTGAGAGAGAAAATTTATGTGCATATTTTTGATCAATTAATGAGGATTTTTTAATTTTATTCAATGATAAAACCCATGTATTTAAATGTTTTTTAAAAATAATGGGTAATTTGAATTTTAGAATGATTAAGAGAAAATTGAGAAAAGTGCATAATTTTGGATTTTTGACAGATTTTTACTACAATGGTAATTTTGTCATTTTTCAAAAAATATAATTCCAAAATTCATGATTCTTTTTCTTAAAATCATGATTTTATTTCATTCAACTCTATCATAAGGACATAGAATTGATTCAAAGATCTATTAGTCCAAAAAATTCATCGAAGTTGGAACTTTTTCTAGGAAAATAGAATGGACCCCACTACTATAACGGATGTAAAAATCAGTCTCCTCACCACATAATTAGGTGATTCCACCTAGGATAGCACTAGGACACATAGGAACTACTTTAAAACAAATTTGGGGGGATTTTGAAGTCATTAAGGTTTCCATTGATCATTATAAATTTGAAGATGGCTTCCTTGAATTTTTGGCCAAAAAAAGTCTTATTCAATGAAAATTCCAAAACTCATTAATACTTGTGGCTAAATGAGCTGAAATTTGGATGTTGAATGGAAGACACATTATTGAATAACTTTTACGAAGGGTTACACACATTAATCTATCATTTAATAGGCCAACAATGTGCAAACATTCAGAGGAATGAATTCTGCCTATAAAAGGAGGTCATCGCCTTCTTCCCAAATCATCAGCTCGACACCCACAGCTAATGAGGGATCCCACAAGGGCACATGCCACTTATTATCCTCTTTCCCCCCTAATTTATTCTTTATATTATATTATATTTTTATTTTTGAATTATTTTTCAATTGTAATTCAAATTTTAGTTTTATTAATCCATGGCTGTGTGTTTCTCCATCAACTTTTCTTAATTTCTTTCCCTCTCTCTCTATTCTCTTCCACCCACTCCACTGAGTAATATCTTACTCTCAGAAATGAGAGGTTGACCCCAAGACTTGGCCCGGGGGGAGGTGAAGGTGATCATGAATTTTCTTTAATGTTTAATTTTAGGTTTGAAGATATATTTGAGTATCATGCACAAGTAAGGATAATGTCTCTGATGTTGTGACTGCCTCCAATGAAAGGCAACTCAACCTATCCTTATTATTTTATTTAAGAATTTTGTCCTCTCTCTATTGGTTAGTTATTCACACATTGGATTTGATCCAATAAATGTATGAAACGGCTTCTATTGAACTGGGTCGTGGAAGATGACACATTCTAGAAAAAGGTGTGTCACCAACTTGGATTGAAGGAGGAGGTGGAATTGAGAGTGATCAAGCATTAAATGATATTCCACAATTTAAAATTAAATAATAGTAGTTCAAACATGAGATTTAATGTTTGTATTATCAAACTAAAATAAAACATATAAAGGATCATAATGATTGAACATTTAACCAACACTATAACACCATGTTCTTTCTTATTAATTTATTCTGTTTAGACTTGCATCTTAGTATAAATTTAGAATTATTGATTCAAATGTCATTATTTTAAATAATAATGAACCCAAAAATATTTTATTCACTTTCATTTAATAAACAAAACAAAAAAATAGATATAATAGGTGAATTAGATAACGTAAGTGAACTACATTGGGAAGGCTCTTCAAGATAGATTACCCTGGTCAGCCACTATGTTGCACTATGATAAATATAATTATTTTTTTCCACGCCCCACGACAGGCGTGTGTCAAAACTGACATTGTTGCCAAGGATACAATTATTAGTTTATTTACTTTTTCTATTTTCACATCTTAGTTAGATTTCATTTAATTTAAAAAAACTAAAAAAAAGACTTCCATGATGTATTCAAATTCATAATATTATGAATGGAAAAATTACTCACAGGTGGAGTAACAACAACAAGATGAAGATGAATATTTTATAATAGCTTAGGTGCATGAACATAGAGAATGAATTAAACAATTAAATAGAAAGGATGATAGAGATTTTCATTATGTTCTTGCATTAATGGAGTAACCCAACCCTAAGATGAAGGAAGAACCTAAGAAAGTGGTGGAAGAAATTGCACCACTTATATTTGAAATTGAAGAACATGAGGAGTCAAGGGAGGAAGACCTACCTGGTGTGCTAGAAGTGGGAGATCAAAAAAATTTAGATGAATTCTTGATTAAATGCGGGGAACTAACTGACCTCCCCATACAATTAAAAAAAAGAAGAATTATCACCATTGAAGGAAGAAACCACCCATGTGGTGGAATTTGATGTCACGATGGAGGATCCCGATTACCTGCCTCCATCCTCAAAGAGTCTACTCCAAGTGGCACTTACCATTGAGGAAGAGATTGATGTTGAACCGAATTAGGGATTTGAACCATTCATTGACTCTATCCCTTCTAATTTTATTGAATATTAATTATAAATCACTCATTGTGGTTTCGATTATACAGAATTTGACAGTCTCAGCTATGCCTTGGAGGACGAAGAAGAACTAGTATGTGCACACGTTGAGGAACATATGGAACTCCCTGGACAAGTTGAATATTAATTGAAGGATGTTCATGAAGATATGCCAGTGGATTTCCCTATGGAAACCTTGATAAAATATTCTTACATTGATGGGGAAGAATTTCATCTTGATACATCATGTTTAAATAGTATTCAAATAGAATTACACTTTGACTTTAATATTGCCTATTTTTTGATAAATCATACCTTGAGGAACCATTGGATAGAGAAAAAGAGGTTGCACAATTAGAATCCTAGAAGGAGGATTATTCATACGTCATCCTACCCTACCTTGCAAGTAATACCTCATTGTGAAGGAGGGGATATGGTGTAATCTATCCATGGATCTTTACTCACAGAGAAGAATGAAGCAAAAGTTGGGAAAATCCACATGCGGTGGATACAATCAAATAAGCTACATCCTCTATCAGACATTGGATAACAGCTGGTACTTCCCTCTAGAGGCAGTAAAAATTTAGGGCCCACTTGGGGGATAATCCAAGATTTATCATTACTTGATTTCTAGGAATTTAGATGTTAATTTCTTTTCTTTGAAATAATTTAGCATGTGTCCCCCTCACACTTTTCTTTTTGAGATTAAATGAAATGATTAGTGTGATTAATAGAGTAATTTTCTTTTGTGGGATCATGATGGTAGAAGGAAGCCCCATACAGTGAAGGGGAAGGACCAAGTTTCATGGAAAATTGGTGTTCAATGTTATATTTCCCATTCCTAAGAGGATTTCTAGACCAAGTACTCCCTATTTATTCTTAATCATATTTTTTGAGTGATCTTGGGACATGTATCCAACCAAAACATGTATTGAAAATTGTCAAGTCTATGACTATGCAAAAACACATTTAAAATGATTGAGGCATCCTTTAAAAATATAATTTTCCTCAAAAGACCACCTTTGTATCAATCCTTCTTTTATCACATAGAGACCATGAAATACCTTTATAGGAATGAGCCTTGTTTCAAGGCATTTTTATCCATTCCTACCATCCTCTATGTAATTGCATAATATTTTAAAGTTGAAGTGAGGGGGTAAAGGGAATCAAGGTGGACGAGATGATATACATTATAAGGAAGAAGTGTGGGGTTATTATTATTGTAATTGTAAAAGGTTGTGGAATCGTTCATTATACTCTATTTTTTCCCTCTTGAATTAAAAAAATGACAAAAATGACAAAAAGAACAAAAAAAAAGTGAAAAAAAATTGACTGTGATTAGGGAAAACCAAAAATCACCATTTTTCATACCGATGATCTTATGATCCTATGTGGTTATGTGATATATGTGAGGTTTTATATAATGATTAATTTCAAAAAACAATAATAAGTACAAAATAAAATAAACATTCATGAGGGGGCCCAAATCATTTATTATGCTTTCTTGATCATAAACTTCTCATTGAGTTTTGGGAAGTGGGTGTTGCTACTTTTAAGGGGATAATTTCATTATATTTTTACTTTTGATATCATGAATAATACTTAAGAGATTAGGATCCTCCTTGAGATATAATTTTTAATGCATCAAATCTTACCAACCATAAACCTCAAAGTCAATAGAACCTTAATTGCAAATCCTCATGATTTTAAGTGTGTTTTTCCTTTACAATGTGGGGAATGCAGTTCATTTACAAGCATATGGATAAGGAGCCTGATTCTCATTATATAACCATAAATCTACTTGAATTGTATGATGAGTGATGAGAGAAAAGAATCAAAATTGATGTAAATCATGACTTGGCATGTTTAATAATAATAAATGAAGGAGGGTGAATAAATGAAATGAGAAGTTCCATTAATTTTCAAAGGGTAAAAGTAAAATATGTGAATCCTGATTATGAGAAAAATTGAGAAAATCGCATAATTTTGGATTTTGACAGATTTTTACTACAAATGTTGTTTTATCATTTCGTAAAATATATAATTCCAGAATTCATGATTTGTTTTTTTAGAATCCTGATTTTATTTCATTAAACTCTCTCTATTGGACCTAGTTCTTATTCAGAGATCTATTAGTTCAAATAATTCATTGAAGTTGGAAAATTTTGGTCGGATAGCGTAGACCCCCCACCATAACGGATGCATAAAATTGGTTCCCTCACCACCAATTTAGGTAATTTTACTTGGGATACCACGATGACACATAGGAACGACTCTACAACAAATTTCCGGGAGTTTTGAAGTCGTTAGCGTTTGCATTGATCGTTAGGCATTTTACGGAAGCTTCCTAGAAATTGAAGAAATAAAAAAGTCTTATTCAACGAAAATTACATGACTCCTTAACCCAGTGTCTAAATGAATTGAAATTTGGAGGATGAACATAAAACAAATTTATGAACACCTTTTATGAAGGTGTCGACGCATGAATCGACCATTTAATGGTCCAACAATGCACAATACTATAGTAGACAGAATTATACCTATAAAAGGAGGCTCTCGACTCCTTCCCAAATCATCAGCTCGACACCCATAGCTAAGGAGGGATCCCATCGGGGCACAGGCCGCTACTTCTCCTCCTTCCCCCATCATTTTTTATTTTTATTTTATTTTTATTTTAGTTTTGTATTAGTTTTCAATTGTATTTCATATTTTAGTTTTATTAATCCATGACATTGAGTATTAATACAAGATATTTAATGGGTGACAACCCCCTTCCTCGTATCTTGACTAACCAGGTATTGACAATCTCTTCCTCCCATGCCTTCATATCTTATTTTAATCTATCCTTTTTTAAATATATATATAGCTTTATGGCACATCTTTCAAGGAAATATGTATTTATTTCCAATAAGTTATTCTAAATATTTTATTTTTCAAATCTCAAGTTCCCACTTCATTTTTAAAATATATCATGAATTCTTTCATCTTTATACAAAAGATAATCCATCTTTTTTTTTCAATGGATGATATCTCATAACAATATTTCGTCTTAAAACAAAATAATCCCTTTATCAGTGCTAATATTTTAGCGCTAATATAGGGTAACGTTTATCAGTGCTAAAAAAGCGCTGATAAAAAGACCCTTTATCAACGCTAGAAAAGTGCTGATAAAGAAACCATGTATCAGCGCTAAAATTCTAGCACTAATACAGGAAGGATTTCTCAGCACTTTTTAGGGCTGAGAAAGGTAGTCTTTATCAGTGCTTTGTTAGCGCTAAAAAAACGTTAGACCATTTTTTTTATAACGTCAGTCGCATAGTTCCATCATGTTGTTGTGACCTAAAGTTCTCGTGGTACTGGACCATGTGTCTCCCTTGCGTCTCCCGTTGAGTTTGTGTTGTCGGACCTCAAACTTCCATGGTCTTATCATTTCTGGACCTCCTCCGCCCTTGATCTTTGCTTTTCCGGACCTCCGCTGCCCTCGAGGTTTTCTTTTCCGGACCTCCACCGCCCTCGAGCTTCGATTTGTCGAACCTCCACCGCCCGCTGAGCTTCACCTAGCCGGACCTCCCTTTAAAGCCTGTTTTCCAAGTCATTTTTTAATATTGTTCTCCTCTCCCATCACACATAACCATATGTTGACTTTCTGGACATCCATTTTCTTCTTCATGTTTGTCTCTAGGGCAATTCCCCCTACCGAAGCTCGGGTTTTGTCCAACTTCTTCTAATGGTTCTTGAACTATTATTCTATAAATCATATCATACTATTAAAACATTGTTAGTTGGAGTTTTGGGATGTGAGGAATTCCCATCAATGGTGTTCTAGTGGATTTTATATTGAATTATTTCATCCCTAGGTTTAATTTCCTCCGGTGGTGATGATTCTGCTTCATCATAGATTCATGAGTGTTCTTAATACATATCGTGACGGGGTTCATGGGGGTAGTCATCCAATATATTTCTATTAGTCATAAGGTATCACCTTTTTTCTAATGACTATGGTGGGTTTATAGGTGATTTGGTATTTTTTTATTAGATATCCTAGAAACCATTCAATTTGATGGTTGAATGGTTGGAAATGTTATATAAATATTTCCAACAATCACCTTTATGAGAATGTGTGGTTTTAATTATAGAATAGATATGCTTTGATTTAATTATATTATTAGGTAATGTTGGGTTGGAAATGGGTGATGAGGTTCCTAATGTGTTGAATTCTAGTTTTTAATCTTGTTAGTGAAGTTATTGATGATGATGTTGATCAGGCGCATCACGGTGCAGGTATCAAGGCACCAGTATCATCATGATTTGAGGCATGATTCAATATCATATTTTTGTTCGAAATTTGAATTTAGTGGTGTTTTATGGGGTATTTTTTATAATTTCACATACTATTTGAACATATATGTCTATGAAATATTTATTTTTTCTTTTATAATTAATAAATTATTCTATGATTTTATATTAGTACAGTTTTTTATTGTAAATCAAAATGTGGAATCTTTGGTGAATGTTTGACATGGGTTGATTTTCATTAAAACGGATGGGTTATTCATGTAAAATATCACTAGATTCCTCCTATGTATCATCGATTCCCTTAGATAAAACACCATGTCACCGTAAAGTAAAAAATAAAGGATAAAAATTTTCTTTATGGACAACACCACCCGGTTCTGATGCATTTCTAGGTCATCCGATGCTTGAACCCTATTTTCTTCGTGGGGTTCCCCCCTTATTTTCTTCATGCTATCTAAGTGACATTGTTTGTAACACTCGAGACTTTTATGAGAAATATTTTGTTTTTAAATCATCAAAGGAATCTTTCACTACACAAAACACTAGATTGGCTTGCATTACACGCTATCACGGCCTTCCTCGATAGCTTGTGTCGTACACAATACCGAGTTTCACTAAACAACGATATACTATTAAAATATTATTAAAACTAGCCGTTATAACCACTTTTTGAAATTTTAGAAATTTTATTTTTCAAAATGGACTTCATTTTTGGATTCGGAATATCGAAATTAGCCTAGGGTGAAATTTTGGTATTTTTCTAAAAACTTTCAATTTTTGATGAATAGTGAAACCACTAAGTGGTAGTTAAAAAACTGAATTTTTCATAAAACTTAATTTTACCGCTTCTGTGAGTGGAATTTCAAAAATCTGAGAGACACGGTTGATTTAAGTAAGTAAAATGTGGTTCAATGAGATGAAAATAATTTTTGGTGACTAGTAACTTTTTACTTTTATTTACCACGGTTAAAAGTAAATAAGGTAATTAATGGTAAAAATGATATTATTATTACCCTAATACATGTCCTAATTCTATTGGATAAGTTTAATTCGACCAAAAACAATATTATGAATAAAATATGACCATTTAGGCCCACTTGGATAAGATTAGGACATTTATTATTAATTTATTTAAAGAAGGGTTAAAATAGTTAAAATCAAAGTTTAATAAGTAAATAATTTCTAATATAGGGTTATACCTAAGATAAATTCGACTATAAATATTCCTTATAAATCTAAAATTATTTCCTACATAATTTTAGTTTATTTGTAATTTTTAGACTTTAAATAAATTAATTTATTTATGAAACAAAGATGATGCAGTAATTATCTTATTAATGAAATATTGACATAATTGATCTTATAAATACCCAAATAAATATTATTTGAGACTTTTTGTGAATTACATTAATTTTATAGGTTAATATGACATGTGAGTATTGATTTAATTAACCTTTTTAGAACTAATCATTCTGTTATGAGTTTCAAAAAAATCAATTACTAAATAGTGTCAAAATTGACATAAAATAGTTTTTAAAACAAATATTATATTAGTAATTGTTATTTTATTCCTAAAAATCTAAGGTTCGGCCAAATAACTTAGATAAGGTTATATATATTAATAATAAACAACTTGGGGTTAGTTTGGCTGCTTATAGTACGTTTATTAACCTTATAGTATAAGAACACAAGAAGACACAGTAAAAGTAAAATTATTTAACTTAATGTTAAATCTAAATGATAAGGTTAAAATAGGAACCTAAACATGTCTAAATTCAATTGGATGAGAGGATTGCGATCCATCCCCACCTTAGCTTCTAAATAAATCAATTTGGAGCTATTTAAAACCGATCATGACTTTATAATAAAATAATAGTTTTAGTTATTCCAAGGGTGCCCCTCACCTCCCTTATAAAAGCGAACCTCCTCCCCCTCTTCCTCACACCACTTTGAGCCTTAATGCTCGGTCAAACCCTGCCACTATCTCCTCTCCACTTCCCTAGAAACATCCTAGATGTCCTGGTCTTCTTCAAAGACCAGTTTTAGTTCCCTAAAAGGAGGTCTCAAAGAAGCACTTCAAAGAAGAGGTAATGTCCGTTACCGATTCTTTCATCATTATTTATTCTTACACTTCTTCTTCTTTAGTTGTTTCATTATGAAGTAATAACATCAGTATCACTAATATAATGATATGTTATTATAGGTATGAAACAACCCTATTTCACCATCAATCCATCCTATGGAAAATGAAATCACCACGTGTGCGTACGTACGGAATACCGTCTCCACGTCGTGGTGTAATCTATTTTCCACCACCACCTTACTTGGATGGGTATAATGGGGTAAATAATGACTATATATGATTATTTTAAAGTGATATTGATTCTGAAATAGTATAAATACACTCCAATACAATTCCAGGATTATGGGAACGATATCATCGCTCGTGCGTACGTACGGAATACCGTCTCCACGATGTGATGCGACTCGTTCTACATGATCTTCATTGCATAATGATTATATAAATGAATTGAATGAATTAATATGATATATATTACACTAATAACATTCTGTAAATGAGGTATCTATAACCTAAAAAGAAAAATAAGAATTTATTCGACATAACACGCATAAGAACAAAAAGTAATAAACACCCGAATAACAAGTAGTAATGAAATATTACTAATAAGAAGCTAAGAATATAACCATATATGATATCATAAAAATAAGTATGATTCTGGAATAAGTCAATAACATTATTTAAATCATTATATAGGAGGTTCGGACACTTACGAAGCAAATCGGACCCAAAGGTAAGGGAAAATATCACAATCTCATTTTTATCGGAGATTGTTTATACTTTGGTATTTACTGGGGTGTATTTTATCATCAACATCCATGTTTCCTCAATATGTAATATTATTTCCATCCACCTACAATTTTTTAAATCCAATTTTACCATTCGGTGAGTTTTTAGTAAAGGATATGAAAGGAATATTTTGTCGTTTTTCGTACGAGGTACTTTTTGACTTTTCCGACAAAAGTACGAGAGGAATATTTTTTTAAAATATATGACATGAATGTATTTTTAAAAGATTATTTCCAAGAAACTTCCTTTACAAGTTTTAAATTTTATTTTTAATCAACTTCTTTTAGTTTAAAATTGTATGACATGTTAAGAAAGGAAAATGTTTTTGAAGTAGAAAGGATATTTTCCTCAAGAATGGAGTTCAAGTGTTTTATCAAAATTCTTTTCCATAAATGATAATATAGGGTTCTGTTTCAATCTCTATTGTTACATTTATTTGATTATGTTGTGATGGAATTATTTTTATAAAATTCTTTTATCTTATATGAATTGTTTGATGATGTCATGTTGTTTAAGAATCGCATTTTTATTACATCGGTTATGCAATGATGTATGATTTATGATTTTGTGTCTCACATAAGAATGGTATCATTATGAGATGGGTGGGACCTATATCTCCCTCCAATGCATTGGGTAAAGATTTTTTATCTCATGAGATAGACATTGCTAGAATGACAGTTTAAACCA
The DNA here is from genome assembly GCA_963277665.1 of Viscum album. Taxonomy (NCBI): domain Eukaryota; kingdom Viridiplantae; phylum Streptophyta; class Magnoliopsida; order Santalales; family Viscaceae; genus Viscum; species Viscum album. Next base: position 975,925,077 of record OY728148.1, read on the forward strand.
GTTCAGTGAAATAGGACTGAAACGAGGAGTGAACTCAGTTTAGAAATGGACTTTGTCCACTATGATAGTCTTGGCATTGAGTCTTGACTAATAAGAAATGATTATCTATGATTATGTGTGTATGACACAAAGTTTCATGTTTTATGTTATGATTATTGGGATTACATTTCGCTACTATGATTTATCCCATGTTATGAAATTATGATTTCTTTTGTAGGTTAAGATTTCCAAAAGTTATGTTCTTAAGTATATGATGTGATTGATATTTCTTTTGTTTACCCTTACTGAGAATTTGAGCTCACCCTTTTGTATGTTTTATTTCCCCAGGTCAGGAAGAAGGTTATTAGGTAGGATATTCCAAAAAGGGACTCTAGATATGATGAAATAAATGGGAGGCAAAGTAGACTCTTTATGAACCAGTTGTTTATGTTTCCCAGTTTCTAAAGACACTATACCTATACGGTCCTTTCCTAGTTTTGTTATATGTTTTAATAAGTGTGCTTCAATTCTGAATTAATAACAATGTATGTAAACTATGGGTTGTTATAGTTGGTATCAGAGGAAAGGTATAGTCAAACATTGGAAACTAGGATGTTAAAGCCTTAGTAAGAACCCTAAGGATAAGTCTAAGCATAGAACACAATCTTAGTGTTTTATAAATGAACATGAATAACCTAGGATAAGATCTTATGTGTGAAATTTTATTCTTGATTATGTGGTTTTCCTATTATAATTAGTGTTTCTCACACCATTCTTCTTGGATTTAGTCAATGGCTAGAACCCGAAGGAACCGTGTTAATGTGGAATGCGACGGGAAATGAAATGATTGTCCCCCTGAGCAACCAAACGTTATGGGAGCTGGAATGCAAAATCATGTAGCCATGCTCACATAACTTTCTCAAGCTATGAATCATGCAGGACATCCAAACGAGAAAAGGAAGGAGCAACATTCTGTTGAATATTTCATGAGGCAGTGTCCACCTTCTTTCAGCGGGTCTACTGATCAATTAGTTACTGAACAATGGTTTAGTACTACTGAAAAGATATTTTCAGTTCTTCAATGTTCTAAATATGATAAAGTCATCTTAGCAGTGTATTTTCTGGAAGGTGATGTTGATCAATGGTGGAATCTTATCAAGAATATGAGGCAAAGAGATTAAATTGAGTCCATGGAATGGGACGAGTTCAAGAACTTATTTTTCAATAATTACTTCCCTCGTATTCTCCGAACAAAGATGGAGAAGGAGTTTTTTGAACTAAATCAAAAGGATGATGAATCTTTTGGTACCTATGAAGCAAATATTACAAGACTTGCAAGGTACGCTTCTGGTATTATTATCCAACCTGAGAGTAAGATCGATCGATTCTTTAGTGGCTTAAAACCAAGTCTTCGAAGGGCGTTAGCCATAAGGGACTTCAATAGCTACGAGGAAATCGTTCGATGTGCTCTCAAAGTCGAGATGGAGAATGGATTAACCCATCACTCATATAGGTTTGATAAGAAGAGGAAAATGGAATTCAAAGGAAAATCTAAAGAGCACACTGAAAAGAAGATGAGTTTTCCCTTATGATCAAAGTGTGGAAAGAAACATGGAGGGAGTTTTCTTAAAGGGACATGTAAAATTTTCAAATGTGGAAAGGAAGGTCATCGGGGATTTGAATGCTGCAATGATGGGAAGAAGATGTCTAATGATGCAAACAAAAGAAGGGATGCACATAATGAACCTACTACACTTCAATGTTTCAAGTGCAAGGAGATGGGGCATTATGCCAATCAATGCCCAAATCCAAGGGTTGATGATGATGGTCGGCGTCAACAAACTCTTAAGTCTAATGTCAAAGGAAAGTCACATGCAATTTCTATCAGCGATGTGGAGTATGATAACGATGTGGTGAAAGGTACGCTTACCATCCACTCTAAAGTAGAAAATGTTTTATTTGATTCTGGATCCTCCCACTCCATTATTTCTGAAGATTTTTCTAAGGATATCACCATATTACCTCAACAATTAGACGTTGAGTGAGCTGTGACAACCCCTAATGGCACAACAGTCGCATCAAAAATTTATAATTCTTCTCCAATTGAAGTTTGTGGGAAAGTGCTTCCTGAAAATCTTGTGATCCTTCCTATAGTGGAATTTGATGTGATTCTTGGCATGGATTGGCTTTCTTTATATGGATCTCATATCAATTTCCAAATAAGGGAAGTCACATTTCATATTCTAGATCAATTTATGATTGTCAATCGATGCAAGGATGAACATAACCTTCTAGTGGAAATTTCTTCCATCTTATGGATCTTGATTCTACTTAATGAAGGTTATTTATCTCAAATGGTTGGTGAGAAACTCACAATTAAGAATATTCCCATTGTACAGGAGTTTGATGATGTCTTTCTAGATGAATTATCGGGTCTTCCACCAAATTGTGAAGTTGAGTTTTCAATAGAACTCATACCAGGTGATTTGCCTATTTCAAAGAAACCTTATAGAATGGCCCCAATTGAGTTGCAAGAATTGAAGAAGAAACTCCAAGAGAATATTGATAAAGGGTTCATACTCCCTAGTGCGTCACCTTGGGGAGCACCTGTTCTGTTTGTTAAGAAGAATGATGGATCAATGAGACTCTGCATTGATTATCGAGAACTTAACAAGATCACTATCAAGAACAAATATCATCTCCCGCGCATTGATGACCTATTTGACCAACTACGCGGAGCTCAATACTTTTCCAAGATTGATCTTCATTCAGGGTATCATCAATTAAGGTTCAAAAGGGAGGATATACCAAAGACGGCTTTTTGTACAAGGTATGGACACTATGAATTTATAGTGAAGACATTTGGTCTTACTAATGCCCCTGCTATCTTCATGGATCTGATGAATAGAGTCTTTAGAGACTATCTTGATCAGTTTGTTGTAGTTTTTGTAGACGATATTCTTGTATATTCAAAGAGCAAGGAAGAACATGAATATCACTTGATAATTATATTAAAGACCCTGAGAAATGAGAAGCTTTATGCCAAATTTACCAAGTGTGAATTTTGGCTTTAAAAAGTTTCATTTTTGGGTCACATAATATCAAAAGAGGGGATATCTGTGGATCCAGCAAAAAAAGACGTCATCGAAAGATGATCGAGACCAACAACAGTGACTGAGATCCGAAGTTTTCTTGGTTTGGCTGGATATTATCGACTTTTAGTGAAAGATTTTTCACGATTATCTAATCCACTCACCAAGTTGACTCGGAAAGTAGTTAAGTTTGTTTGGACGGAGGAATGTGAAGAGAATTTCAAGGAGTTGAAAAGAAGGTTATCCAGTGCACCTGTGCTCACACTGCCTTGTAGTGGAGAATGGTTTGTGATCTACAGTGATGCATCCAAGAAGGTTTTGGGGTGTGTTCTTATGAAAAATTATATGGTGATAGCTTATGCCTCACGACAGTTGAAAATCCATGAGCAAAATTACCCAACTCATGATTTGGAGTTAGCTGCGGTAATCTTTTCATTAAAGATTTGGAGGCATTATCTTTATGGTGAAAGGTGTGATATTTATACTGATCATAAAAGTTTAAAGTATATTTCCACACAAAAGAATCTGAATATGCGCCATATAATATGGTTGGAGCTGATTAAGGATTACGACTTCTCAATTCATTACCACCCTGGGAAAGCAAACAAGGTGGCAGGTGCATTAAGTCGACAAGACCGTGCCAGTTTATCCATGATGAGGATCACAAAAGATCCAATATTTATGGATTTACAAAGAATGGATATTGGAATTATAATGAATGGGGAAAAATCGTATCTTTCTCAAATGAATGTTCAACCATATATAAATGTGAAGATTAAAGAGGCACAGAAAGAAGATATAGAGTTACAAAAGAAGGTGAGAAATGTTCCTGAATTCAACCTTGATTGTGATGGGTTAATAATGTTCAGGAATCGGGTTTGTGTTCCTACCATCCATGAATTAAAGAAGGAGCTGCTAGATGATGCTCACAGTTCTTCATTCTCTATTCATCCTGGAAGCACGAAGATGTATAGGGACCTGAAAGAGTATTTCTGGTGGGATGGCATGAAAAGAGATGTTGTTGAATATGTCTCTCGATGCTTGGTTTGTCAGCAAGTTAAAGCTGATAGACAGAAGTCTAAGGGGATGTTACAACAATTACCCATACCCAAATGGAAATGGGAAAACATCACTATGGACTTTGTCACCGGACTTCCTAAAACATCCAAAGGCAATAATGCTATCTGGGTCATAGTTGATCGTCTTACAAAGTATGAACACTTCATCGCTATTAGAGAGGATTTCTCTCTGGATCATCTTGCCAGAATATATGTGAAGGAAGTGGTAATATTTCATGGAGTACCACTTTATATTATCTCTGATCGGGATCCGAGATTTACCTCGAAGTTCTGGAAAAGTCTTCAGCATACTCTGGATACAGAGTAGAGTTTCAGCACTACTTATCATCCTCAGATAGACAGTCAGTCTGAGAGAACAATTCAAACACTAGAAGATATGTTGAGAGCTTTCTCTATGGATTTCAAAGGTGGTTGGGATCAACACCTACCTTTGGTGGAATTTTCTTATAATAATAGCTTTCACTCCAGTATTTAGATGGCTCCTTATGAAGCTCTCTATGGAAAGAAATGCAGGACTCCAACTTTCTGGGATGAAGTTGGGGAAAGAAAGCTATTAGGACATGATCTCGTTGATGAAAGGGCAGAAAAGGTCAGATCTATTCAACAACACATAAGAGCAGCTCAGAGTCGACAGAAAAGTTATGCCGAAAATCGATGAAAAGACCTAGAGTTTGAAGTGGGTGATAAAGTGTTCTTACGAATATCTCCCTGGAAGAGGATCATGAGATTTGGAAAGAAGGGGAAGTTGAGCCCAAGATATATCGTTCCTTTAGAAATACTGGATCGTGTTGGGAAGGTAGCTTACCGATTGGCACTTCCACCGAATCTCTCTCAAGTTCACGATGTGTTCCATGTATCTATCCTGAGAAAGTACATACTTGATCCTTCAAATGTACTCAGCTCAGAAGTTGTACCGCTGGAGCAAGATCTTTCTTATGAAGAACAACCAATAGAGATTCTGGATCGTAGTGAAAAAGTCCTACGGAACAAGACCACTCTCTTGGTGAAGTTTTATGGAGGAACCATCAATTAGAAGAAGTTACATGGGTGCTTGAGGATATAATTAGGGAGAGGTATCCTCATCTGTTTGTTACAAAGTGACGAATTTCAAGGGCGAAATTCATTTTAAGGGGGGTAGAATGTAACACTCGAGACTTTCATGAGAAATATTTTGATTGTAAATCATAAAAGGAATCTTTCACTACACACAACACTAGATTGGATTTCTTTACATGCAATCATGGCCTTCCTCGGTAGCTTGGGTCGTACGCAATACCGAGTTTCACTAAACAACGATATACTATTAAAATATTATTAAAACTAGCCGTTATAACCAATTTTTGAAATTTTATAAATTTTATTTTTCAAAATGGACTTCATTTTTGGATTCGGAATATCGAAATTATCCTAGGGTGAAATTTTGGTATTTTTCTGAAAACATTCAATTTTTGATTAATAGTGAAACCACTAAGTGGTAGTTAAAAAAACTGAATTTTTTATAAAACATAATTTTACCGCTTCTGTGAGTGGAATTTTAAAAATCCGAGAGACACGGTTGATGTCAGTAAGTAAAATGTGGTTCAATGAGATGAAAATAACTTTTGGTGAATAGTAACTTTTTACTTTTATTTACCACAGTTAAAAGTAAATAGGGTAATTAAGGGTAAATATGATATTATTATTACCCTAACACATGTCCTAATTCTATTGGATAAGTTTAATTCGACAAAAAGCAAACATAGGAATAAAATATAACCATTTAGGCCCACTTGGATTAGATTTGAACATTTATTATTAATTTATTTAAAGAAGGGTTAAAATAGTTAAAATCAAAGTTTAATAAGTAGATAATTTTTAATATAGGGTTATACATAAGATAAATTAGACTATAAATATTCATTAGAAAGAAAAATAGATATCCTACATAATGATATTTTATTTGTAATTTTTAGACTTTAAATAATTTAATTTATTTATGACACAAAGATGATACAGTAATTATTTTATTAATGAAATATTGACATAATTGATTTTATAAATACCCAAATAAATATAATTTGAGACTTTTTATGAATTCCAATAATTTTATAGGATAATATGACATGTTAGTATTGATTTAGTTAACCTTTTTCGAACTAATCATTCTGTTATGATTTTCAAAAAAATCAATTACTAAATAGTGTCAAAATTGACATAAAATACTTTTTAAAACAAATATTATATTATTAATTGTTATTTTATTCCTAAAAATCTAAGGTTCGTCCAAATGGATTAGATAAGATTATATATATTAATAATAAACAACTTGGGGTTCGTTTGGATGCTTATAGTAAGTTGATTAACCTTATAGTATAAGAACACAAGAAGACACGGTAAAAGTAAAATTATTTAACTTATTGATAAATCTAAATGATAAGGTTAAAATAGGAACCTAAACTTGTCTAAATTATATTGGATGAGAGTATTTCGACCAATACCCACCTTATCTACGAAATAAATCAATTTGGAGAGATTTAAAACCGAACATGACTTTATAATAAAATAATAGTTTTAGTTATTCCAAGGGTACCCCTCTCCTCCCTTATAAAAGGGAACCTCCCCCCCCCCCTCTTCCTCACACCGCATTGGGCCTTAAAGCTTGGCCAACCCCTGCCACATTCTCCTATCCACTTCCCTAGAAACATCCTAGAGGTCCTGGTTTTCTTCAAAGACCAATTTTAGTGCCCTCAAAGGAGGTCTCAAAGAAGCACTTCAAAGAAGAGGTAATGTCTGTTACCGATTATTTCATCTTTATTTCTTCTTCCACTTCTTCTTCTTTAGTTGTTTCATTATGAAGTAATAACATAAGTATCACTCATATACTGATATGTTATTTGAAGTATTAAACAACCCTATTCCACCATCTATTCATCCTACGAAAAATGAAATCACCGCACGTGCGTACGTACGGAATACCGTCTCCACGTCGTGGTGTAATCTATTTTCCACCACCACCTTACATGGATGGGTATAATGGTGAAAATAATGACTATATATGATTATTGTAAAATTATATTTATTATTAAATAGTATACAAACACTCCAATACAATTCCTTGATTATGGGAATGATATCATCGCTCGTGCGTATGTACGGAATATCGTCTCCATGATGTGATGCGACTCGTTCTACATGATCTTCACTGCATAATGATTATATAAATGAGTTTAATGAATGAATATGATATATATTACACTAATACCATTTTTGAAATTAGGTATATATAGCCTAAAAAGAAAAATAAGAATTTATTCGACATAACACGCATAAGAACAAAAAGTAATAAACACCCGAATAACAAGTAGTAATGAAATATTACTGATAAGAATCTAAGAATATGACCATATACGATATCATAAAAATAATTATGATTCTGGAATAAGTCAATAACATTATTTAAATCATTATATAGGAGGTTCATACACTTACGAAGCAAATCAGACCTAAGGTAAGGGAAAATAACACAATCTCATTTTTATCCGAGATTGTTTATACTTTGGTATTTACTGGGGTGTATTTTATTATCAACATCCATGTTTCCTCATTATTTAATATTATTTCCATCCACCTAAAATTTTTTAAATCCAATTTTACCCTTTGTTGAGTTTTTAGTAAAGGATATGAAAGTAATCTTTTGTCGTTTTTCGTATGAGGTACTTTTTGACTTTTCCGACAAAAGTACGAGAAGAATGTTTTTTTAACTTATACGGCATGAATATATTTTTAAAAGATTATTTCCAAGAAGCTTCCTTTAAAAGTTTTTAAGTTTAATTTTAGTCAACTTCTTTTAGTTTAAACTTGTATGACATATTAAGAAAGGAAAATGTTTTTGAAGTAGAAAGGATATTTTCCTCAAGAATGGAGTTCAAGTGTTTTATCAAAATTCTTTTCCATATAAGATAATATAGGGTTCTGTTTCAATCCCTATTGTTACATTGATTTGATTATGTTGTGATGGAATTATTTTTCTGAATTTTTTTATCTTATATGAATTGTTTTATGATGTCATGTTGTTTAAGAATCCCATTTTTATTACATGGGTTATGCAATGATGTATGATTTATGATTTTGTGGCACACATAAGAAAGGTATCATTTTGAGATGGGAGGGACCTATATCTCCATCCAATGCATTGGGTAAAGATTTTATATCTCATGAGATAGACATGGCTGGAACGACAGGTTAAACCGGTTCAGTGAAACATGACTGAAACGAGGAATGAACTCGGTTCAGAAATGGACTTTGTCCACTAAGATAGTCTTGGCATTGAGTCTTGACTAACAAGAAATTATTCTCCATGATTATGTGTGTATGCCACAAAGTTTCATGTTTTAAGTTATGATTATTGGGATTACATTTCACAACTATGATTTATCCCATGTTATGAAATTATGATTTCTTTTGCAGGTTAAGATTTCCAAAAGTTATGTTCTTATGTATATGATGTGATTGATATTTCTTTTGTTTACCCTTACTGAGCATTGGAGCTCACCATTTTGTATGTTTTATTTCCCCAGGTCATGAAGAAGGTTATTAAGTAGGATATTCCAAAAAGGGACTCTAGATATGATGAAATAAATGGGAGGCAAAGTAGACGCTTTTTGAACCAGTTGTTTATGTTTCCCAGTTTCTAAAGACACTATACCTATACGGTTCATTCCTGGTTTTGTTATATGTTGTAATAAGTGTGCTTTAATTCTGAAGTAATAACAATGTATGTAAATTACAATTCATTATATTGTTTGGCAATTCACTTGTATGACATGATGCCCAGACCACCAAGATTTCTAGTCATGCCACCCCTACCTCCATCTTTGTCCTTCTCCCTCGCTGAGGTTACTGACTGCTTCTCTGTAGTGGCGAGGCCCCTTCCAAGCAGTGTTTGTTCTATCTCCCTTGGCTCTGAGCTTTTCATCCAGCTCCAAATACTTATTGATCTAGAGAGAACTCTGTTACTAGCCCCCAAGTTTCATTACCCATCCTTCCCTGGCCCCTATGGATCCTCATATCCCACTAATATGAATCTTAACAACCAAAAGGGATTATGAACATGTTCAAAATCAAGGGACCTCAATGAGAGATCATCCTCCCACTTCAATAAGGCTACTAGCTCTAGATCCAATACCAGATCCCTAACCTACCCATCATTATTATCTTTATATGTAATGCTCATGGTCTCAGTGCCCATGTTAAATTGGACTTCCTCACCATAGAAATCAAAAAGCATAATTTCATCGTTGTTGTTGTCAAATAACACAAAAAACTAAATAATAATCATATAATTATCCTGGAATATTAAGTTGTATGGATTTCTACACTATGACCCCTCCAACAGACACAAATGGTTATTTTGGTAGAATAAATATGATGTTGAGATTGTTCTATATTGCAATCAATTCATCACTACCATGGTGTCCAACGGTGAAACCTCCTTCCTTTCCTTTGGGTTAGAAATGACATTAAAGTCACCCCCAAGAAAGGAAGGCCATCATGGAGTTTGTTCAGTTCATGGCAGGGAAGGGCCTCATTGATCTCAGCATATCAGGTGACAGTTTCACCTAGTGCAACAACTTCTGGGGCCATCACCACTTGTGGAGTCTATTGGATAGGTGTCTATCCAACATGAAAGCCACTAACCTATTCTCAAATACAATTTTTTTCCATCTTGCTTGAGGTATTTTTAACCACTCCCCCCTCTTGGTTTCCATTTCTTCTTTCCATGATAAGTAGGAACAGTTTCACTTCCACCAGCAGTGGGTTAACATCCTAGGGTACCAGGACATGGTTTTTGAAATATGGAATGAACCCTTGTAGGAGTATCGGGCCACCTTCAACCTCATTGACCTAACCTCGAACCCCGAGAGGTGCGTGTTCGCCCCTTCCTCCTCAAGAACCTTCACCACCTGGGACTATTGTCGCTTATGGGCTCTTTCAATGTATTATGATAGATAGAATGATACCTTGGGTTTATTGGATTATTAACACCAGTTTGAGATTTATGTGTGACTATATACTTATTATATTTTTTATTATTTCATACACACCACCACTTGAGTCGAGTAACCTGATTGAAATTCATATTGGTACTTTGGTTATAAAGTGGATATGGTTTTTTATGTGTTTGTGACATGTACATATATGGATATATGGGTATTTAGTTATGTTGATGTTTAATGTTGGGAATAGACCTAGGATTGGTAGATGTATCATTATTGATTATTATTGTGTTTGGTCTGGTGTGATTTTAGGAAACTATAATGAATCTAAATTAATTATATTTAATTAAGTCGAATAAATACCAATGGTTGTGCTCTAATAATCACTATTTTTATATGGAAGTGGTTCTCTTCTACTTTATGTAAATGTACTGTTTTGTGTACTTGAACTAAAAATACTAATATTTAAGATTCAAATAGGATGAATATGAATAAAGATTGGATTGATGCTAATCGTTTGAAAATATAGTACGAGAAAAGAGTGAAAGAGTTCATAAAATTTGTAAAGGATCACACAAAGGATCCTTCTCAAATCCATTTTTTGTGTTTACATTGTTGTTATTCTAGAATACTTACTCCAGAGGAGATGGAAGAACATTTGATATGTCACGGAATACATTAGAGTTATAAATGTTGGAATAAACACGAAAAAAAAGTGAATGTAGCTACTGGTTGGGATAAAACTGCGTTTTATGGATCATCAGATATGAATACAAATATGAATAATGATGAAGACCATATGGAGGATGTGATTACAGATGTCAATGATGATGAAGATTGTATTGAGGAAATGATAAAGACAATTGAAGATGAACTGTGTGATTTCCTAAAATTGTTTCAGAAGTTAAAGAGTTGTGCAAAGACGCCATTGTATGTTGTTTGCAACAAGTATACAACATTTTCAGCTGTACTGAAGTTGTACAAATTGAAATCCAGCAACAGATAGAGTGATGACAGTTTTATGAAACTACTTTCTCTTTTGAATGACATGCTCCCTGAAGATAATGAGCTCCCAAGCCGGATATATGAAGCTTAATGAATGCTACACTCGATGGGTATGATTTCTGAATGAATAAATGCATGTTTGAAAGATTTTATATTGTTTTGAAAGGAGAAAAAATCACTTACAGAATGCCCAAATTGTGGTGCTTCTCGATACAAAAAAGATGAATCCAATCCTATGAATGTTGTATGGTACTTTCCAATCATTCCATGGTTTAGGGGTCCATATAGAATTGAAGAAACTACAAGACAACTATTGTGGAATGTAGATAAAAGAAATAAAGATGGGAAATTACATCATCTGACCGAATCTCCTCAATGGAAGAAAATTGATCATGAGCATCTAGAATTTGGAAAAGAGTCGAGAAACCTTCTTCTTGTGTTATCTACAGATGGAGTAAATCCTTTTGGTTTTCAAACCAACAGTCACAGTACATGGACTGTTATGTTGGAAAATTATAATGTACCACCCCGGTTATGCATGAAGTGGAAATTCATCATTTTATCTATGCTTATATCAAGACCAAAACTACCAGGTAACGATATTGATGTTTATTTGGCTCCTTTTATCGAGGATTTGAAGTAATTGTGGGATTTAGGTGTTATTTTGTATGATGCTTATAAAAGTGAATACTTTACATTGAGAGTGAAGTTGTATGGGGAAATAAATGATTTCCCTGCTTATGGAAATTTTTCAGGATATAGAATTAAAGGAACTCAAGGGTGTCCCATGTGCGAAGAAGATACAAAATCAACTAGGTTGAAACATTAATCGAAATATGTGTTTCTAGTACATCATAGATTTCTACCTCGTCGGCATAAGTTTCGATCCTGGACGACATCATTCAATGGAATTTCAGAACAACGTGCTACATCATCTCCACTAACAGGTGATTAGCTGTTTGAGAAAGTAAAAGTTGTGAACACTATTTTTGCTAAACCATTTTCGAAAAACCTTACGAAAATCGGTTGGAAAAAGAGATCAGTTTTTTTGAATTACCATACTAGAATTGTTTGTACGTCATACATTTTCTTGATGTGATTCATGTGAAAAAAAATGTATGTGATAATGTTATCGGAACATTGTTAAATTCCCCTGAAAAACAATGTATGGAATTAAGGAAAGGTTGGACATGGTTGACAATGGAATATGAGAAGTGTTGGCTCCTGTGAAGGGTGAAAATCGAATGTTTCTTCCTCCAACTGCTTATACTCTTTCTAGGGAGGAGAGATACCAGTTTTGCAACTTCTTCAATGATGTAAATGTTCCTAATGGTCATTCAAATAATATCAATAACATTGTTTCATTTAATGATTTGAATTTAAAAGGTTTGAAATCACATGACTTCCATGTTTTGATGCAAGATCTAATTCCTAAAGATTTACATTGCATTTTTCCCAATAATGTTTGTCATGTGTTAAGAAAACTTTTTTTCTTTTTCAAAGCTATATGTAGTAAAGTTTTAGACCAGGAGACATTCCCAACATTTGAAAAATAAATTTTCATCATATTATGTGAATTAGAAATGTTCTTCCTGCCAACATTATTTGATACAATGGTTCATTTGATGATTCACTTGGTGATATAGATTCGATGTTGTGGTCATGTGCAGTATAGATGGATGTATCATGTTGAACGATATATGAATATTTTTATAGGGTATGTCAAAAATAGAATTCGGCCAGAGGGTTGTATAGTGTAGCGATATATTGTTGAGGAGGACATTGAATTTTGTATCGAATACATATCTAATGTGGAAAGCATTGGTCTCCCGAAATCTCATCACACTAGATGCATTGAGGGTGAGGGAAATTCTGGAAGAGATGTTGTGACAATCAGCATTATAGATCAGGAATAGGCCCACCTTTATGTTTTTCATAACAGTTGGGAGGTTTCTCCATATATTAAAATTCACAAAGAAATTCTTAGGAAGTTGAATCCATCAAGGGCTGAAAAATGGTTATCAAATACACATAATCACCAGTTTATAGGATGGTTTCGGGATGATATTTTTAAGCAGTTGGATGAAAATACGAATTCAATTTCAGAACAACTTTGATGGCTAGCCACTGGACTAGGTGTGTATGTATTATCTTATAGTGGTTATGTAATTAATGGTTATACATTCTATACAGATGAACATGATGGATATAGTACAATGAAAAATAGTGGAGTTACACTAGTGGCTGAAGCGATGCATGTTTCTGGTAATAAGGATAGGAATCCAATTTATGCAAATATGTCATACTTTGGCGTTATCAAACTAATATGGGAGTTGTATTATACAACATTCCAATAGGATATTTTTCAATGAAAATGGGTTGATAATAATAGTGGTTTTAAAATAGATGAATGGGGATTTGTGAAAGTTGATTTTAGTAAAGAAGTGTACAAAGAAAAACAGTTTATAATGGCATCACAAGCGTACAAGTTTTTTATGTTCCAGATCCCGGAAACCGAAAGTGGTCAATTGTTCTGTTAGCATCAATAACTACTGAAGGTTTTGATGAAAATTCAGTTGAGGACAATCCTTTTAGTGGTAAGTCGTAATCATTTCATAGTGGTCCAAATGTAGTTGATGTTTTGTATGTTAGAGGAGACCACAATGAATGGATTTGGATAATCGATAGAGGTGTCAAATCCGTTCAGCCTTTGAAAAAAAGAAAGAGAGTTCAATAAACAGGATATATTTTGATTGTAATATAGATCTTGTTATCTCATGTTATTATATTATCATTACTAAATTTATGTAATCTAAATTAACTCTTCAACCAATTTTGTAGATAATGACTTTTGCACATTCTGGTGCTCCTATACTTGAGGCTAAAGAAGTCTCTCAAGCTACTGTTATGACTGTTGCGGCTGCTGCTGCTCCTACTGCTGCTCCTGCTGCTCCTACTGCAGCTCCTGCTGCTCCTGCTACTCATACTGCTGCGGCTCCTACCACTCCTGCTTCTCCTATTGTTGAGGTACAACAACCATTATCACATGCCATTTCCACCATTTCAGATGAACATATAGATGATTTTTATATCGATGAAATGGTCGGGAATGAAGGATCGACGGCGCAACAAACACAGGTGCGTCGTAGTTTGACGTTGTTATACAAAGTTCTTAAGGCGAAAAGCAAAGGCATCAAATTTGACGTCGGATTGAATGAATGATGCCAACATGTGAATCCAAACAAGGCTATGTTTAGTCGTTACATTGGAGTTGTCAGTCGACAACGCGTGCCGATTCACAAAGATTCATGGAACCATGTTGTGTTCAGGCTGAAAGATGTGATCTGGGAAGAAATTACATTAACTTTATAAATTTATTTCTTTAATTTAATAGAAAATAAAATAATGAAACAATGTCTTAATCTTCTCAATCTCTTACAGAATACATTTATAGTAGACAATTCACACAAGGATTATGTACTAAGGGTTGCAGGAAGGATTCATCGAGGTTTTCACACTATTTTAATAAGATGTCACCTGAATGATTCCAAACATAAAATAAACCCACACCCACCCATTGTCTATGATCACCTGATATCCCAAGAAGCATGGGATGCATTTATTGGTTGTCGTGGGGATGATAAGTTTCAGGTACATTGTGGGTGATAATATGTTGTTTGAGGATACATGTATTCATCACTTTGATTTTCAAAATTTCATTTATGAAACAGCAACTCTGTATAGAAAATAAGAGACGTGCATCAAAACCAACATACCCCTATCGTAAAGCAAGGATGGGATACACTTCACTAGAAAAGGAAATAGTATTTATTTTAAATTTACAGTAATATTGTTAGGTGCCAACAAACAACATCATAACTATCTTTCTATGTTTAAATGTAGATTGATGAGTCTAAAACCAAATACACTTCCATCCAATGTCATGTGCTTTGGAAGGAGGCACATGTGAATAAGGAAGGGAATCTAGTAGATGAGAACACACAAAAAGTGTGGGAAATTTTTGTAAGTATAAAATGACGATAAAAATATTTGTTTTAAATTTTTATTAGATAAAAATAATTAGTTATTTTACTATATTCGATATTCACAGGAATCAGCTACTCCTATAGTGGATACAGACCTATTATCGATGGCTTTGAAGCAGCCAGAAAAATACGGTCGTGTCAGGGGTGCGGGGTTTGGGGTGACACCATGAGTATATTTTGAGAAGACAAAAAAAACGTATGATAGAGATGAAACATTGAATCAAATGAGAGAAAAACTAGCAACCCTTCAAGAATGATTGTAATGGTAGGGAGAGTTGATAGAAACTTTTATGGGTGGGAGGAAAGAAGAAGACACAACTCAGGAACAACTAGCATGTGAAGATCCCGCCCCATCCCCCACAAGCTTTGAGGCGAGCCATTCCCCTCAAAGAGCTATCCTAGCTGTGGAAATCAATATTCTAATAATTGTTCCCATGAAATGTGAATCATAAAAAAACTGATACTTTTCCTATACTGATATTCTATAGGGTGATAATGATTTTGATTTATATCTGTCAACACCCACCTATCACATTGTAGCGAGAGATACAGTGTTCAACATCCCAGATGACATGCTGCATAATAGACCGCTTCCGAAAGATCATCTGAAAGTGACGATTACTGTAGCTCATGAGCCAAATGCAGAGCTATCTATTCCACTTGATGACGATGATATTCATAAGGTCAAAAGGATATTGGGACATTCATTTCATGTTCATCACAACTTGTAAGAGTACATACAACCAAAGAGGTATTTATTTCCTTTTTTTCATGCTAAACCCTTAACAATTATGAAAAAAGGGTCTGAACCAATAAATGTTATTATAGAGAGAGAAAGGGAAAGGGGTGACAAACATCTTCTCAAAACCATCTAATAGATCAACCAACTGATCCCAAGGAGCTTTTGAAAGCACAATAACACCACATGTTCTCTATCCACATTTACTAGCATTGAAGACTCATGTGGATATGAATCTAAGAGGTGGTAGTAGTCATATAATGGTTTTTGAAGCGAATATATATGGTGTGGAAAGTCAAGATTTAGTTGCTTCTGAAAATGTAAATGATATCCTTGAAAATAGTTTTCTAGGCGTCATAGTTGTAAATGTATATATGAGGTACGTTTCCGTGAATTGATTTTTTTAAAAGCTGATCTAATGTGGAAATTATGACTAAATGCATTTTATATTGTTGACAGACGTATATATGAAAAATAGTTGAATGAATTTTCACATGAGACAAGATTTGGACTCATTAGTCCTCATACTACATCATCACATCAGACGAATATAGAGCCATCAAAAAAGAATGAAATTGTGAACGGCTTTCTGAAAACATCTAAAAGAAAGATTACAGATGACAAATACTTATTAATACCAACCATGCAGGGGTAAAACTCTATGATTAAATCATATCAACTATATTTTGACTTATTTAATTATTTATTCCTTTATGTGTTTTTAAGCAACATTGGATGCTAATTACGGTGAACATGGGTACTCCAAAGATTTATTTACTAGATTCAAAGCAAGGATATCAATCAAACTGACCACACATGTTGGAGTTTGTGAATCTGTAAGCCACTACATCCAGCATTTTAGGTCTAAACATCATGTAATATAATTTAAATTATCTTTTACTGAGGATTCTGTTATGATAAGGCAATGTATAATAATCGTTTAAAAAAATCAATGAGGACAGGGGCTAAGAATAAGGAGGCGAGCAAGTATTACGTCTGGACGAATATTAGGGTATATATAATAAAATTTCACTATCCAAACACATCTCAACAGAAGTTGCTTATTCTTCTAAAGATCAATTTTATTGTAGTGCACAAAACAAACAAACCAATATGATTGCGATTATTATGTTTGTAAATTTATGAAGGATAACATTTTTCATCAATAAACAAGCATCCCTAATGAGGTATTTTAAAAAAACTACTAGTTCATTTAATTTATTTATTAATTCATTGTTTTTATATTTTGCAGTACTACTCTGACTGTCAAAAAGCCTCATACTCACAAGACAATATAGATATGTTCAGAAATGAGTGGGCCGCATACCTGAGGACAGGTTTTACACAAATAACATGAAGATCTGACTAGGGGACGTGTACAATTGGCGGTAATGTTTGAGATGGGTTTAGGGGATTAAAACATGACACATTGTTGTATGTAAATTTTCATTGGAATATTTTAATTGTTATTAAATAAAAAATCCTTTCTTAATGAGTCAATTTCCCATTTTAATAGATGATATACACCAACTACATGCATGAATGATGAACCACTCAAATGGACTTTGTTTTGTTTAAAATGGATAGATTTATAAGTGAAAGCAGCAACTGAACTACAGAAATCTGACCAAACGCATTTGGATTGTCTTTATCCTTTAAAAGAATTATCCACGGGTGCGTTGGGGATGTTCATGAGTCATCCCCGCCTCAATCCAAGGCACAGTGTGGCTAGAACCACTCAAAGGGTCTCTCTTCCACTTAAATTGTACCAGTTTTCAAGTGAAAACAACAACTGACCTATGGAAATCTGACCAAATGCATTCGGATTGTGTTGATCCTTTAAGAGAACGATCCATGGGTGCATTGGAGACATGTGAGAGTCATCCCTTCCTTAATCAGAGGCACGGTGTGTCCGGTACCACTCAAAGGATGTCACTTTTCTTTAAAATGGACATATTTTTAAGTGAAAACCACAACTGACCCATGAAAATTTGACCAAATGCATTCAGATTGCCTTGATCCTTTAGGATAAAAATACACGAGTCCTATGTGACATAAATGAGTCATCCCTGCCTTAGTCTGAGGCATAGTGTGGTCGGTACCACTCAAAGGGTCTCTTTTTTATTTGAAATGGACACAATTTTAAATGAAAACAACAACTAAACTATAGAAATTCAACCAAACGCATTCGAATTGCCTTTATCCTTTAATATAATGACCCAAAGGTTCATTGGGGACGTGCATGAGTCATCCCCACCTCAATCAGAGTCATGGTGTGGCCGATACTACTCAAAGGGTCTCTCTTCGATTTAAAATGGACAGATTTTTAAGTGAAAACAAAAAATGATCTATGAAAATCCTACCAAATGCATTCATATTGTCTGGATCCTTTTTGATAATGATACCAGGGTCCTTTGTGATGTGCATGAGTCATCCCTACCTAAATATGAGGCACGGTGTGGCTGGTACCACTCAAAGGGTCTCTTTTTTGTTTGAAATGGACACAATTTTATGTTAAAACAACAACTAACCTACAAAACTCTGACCAAACACATTCGTATTGTCTTGATCCTTTAAGAGAACAATCCAAGGGTTCGTTGGGGACGTGAAAGAGTCATATCCGCCCCAATTTGAGGCACGGTGTGGCCGGTACCACTCAAAGGGTCTCTCTTCTGTTTAAATTGGACCGATTTTTTAGTGAAAACAACAACTAACCAACATAAATCTGAACAGACACATTCTGATTGTGTTGATTTTTTAAGATAACAATCCATGTGTGCATTGGGGACATGCATGAGTCATCATCGCCTCTATCCAAGGCATGGTTTTCCAGGTACCACTCAAAGGATCGCACTTGTGTTTAAATTGAACATATTTTTAAGTCAAAATAATAACTGACCTACAGAAATCCCACCAAACACATTCGTATTTTGTTGATAATTTAAGAGAACAATCCAAGGGTGTGTTGGGGATGTGTATGAGTCATACCCACCTCAATCCTAGGAATGGTGTGGCCTCTACCACTCATAGGGTCTCACTTTTTTTTGAAATGGACAAATTTTTAAGTGAAAACAACAACTGACCTACGGAAATTCAAACCAACGCATTCGGATTGTCTTGATAATTTAGGGGAACCATCAACAGGTCCTTTGTGATGTGTATGAGTCATCCCCGTCTCAAGTCAAGACACAGTGTGGCCGGTACCACTCAAAGGGTTTCTCTTCTGTTTAAATTGGACATAATTTTAAGTGAAAACAACAACTGACCTATGAATATTTGACCAAATGAATTAGGATTGTATTGATCATTTAGGAGTATGATCCAAGGGTACTTTTTACATGTACGAGTTTTCTTCACCTACATCGGAGGCATGGTGTGGCCGATACCACTCAAAGGGTCTCTCTTCTATTTAAATAGGATACAATTTTAAGTGAAAACAACAACTGACCTATGAAAATCTTACCAAACGCATTTGGATTGTCTTGATCTATTATGAGAAAGATCCATGGGTCCTTTTTGATTTGTAGGAGTCAACCCAGCCTCATTCGGAGGCACGGTGTGGCCAATACCACTCAAAGGGTCTCTCTTCTGTTTAAAATGGACATATTTTTAAGTGAAAATAACAACTGACCTACAGAAATCTGACCAAACGCATTAGGATTGTCTTGATTATTTATGAGAATGATAAACGGGTCCTTTTTGACATACATGAGTCATCCCAGCCTCAATCGGAGGCACAGTGTTACCGGTACCGCTCAAAGGGACTTTCTTTTGTTTAAAATGGTCACAATTTTAAGTGAAAAAAACAACTGACCAACCGAAATCTGACAAAACGCATTCATATTGTCTTTATCCATTATGATAATGATCCATGGGTGAGTTGGGGATGAGCACCAGTCATCCTCGACTCAATCCGAGGCATGGTGTGGTCGGTACCACTCAAAGGGTCTCTCTTCTATTTAAATTAGACCGATTTTTAAGTGAAAACAAAAACTGACCTATGGAAATCTGTAAAAAAAAGCATTTGTATTGTGTTGATACTTTAAGAGAACGATCTAAGGGTGTGTTGGGGACGTGCATGAGTCATCCCCTCCTAAATCCTAGGCATGGTGTGGCTGGTACCACTAAAAGGATCTCACTTTTGTTTAAAATGGACATATTTTTAAGTGAAAACAACAACTGACCTACAGAAATTCGACCAGATGCATTTAGATTGTCTTGGTCCTTTATTAGAACGATCCAAGGGTCCTTTGGGATGCGCACCAGTCATCCCCTTTTCAATCCAAGGCACGGTGTGGCTAGTACCACTCAAAGGGTCTCACTTTTGTTTGAAATGGACAAAATTTTAAATGAAAACAATAACTGACCTATAAAAATTCAACCAAACGCATTCGGATGTTCTTGATCCTTTCTGATAACAATCCATGGGTGAGTTGGTGACAGGAATGAGTCATCCTCACCTTAATCTGAGGCATGGTGTGTCCAGTACCACTGAAATGGTCTCACTTTTATTTGAATTGAACAAATTTTTAAGTGAAAACAATAACTGACCTATGGAAATTCAACCAAACACATTCAGATTATCTTGATATTTAAGGAGAATGATCCACGAGTCCTTTGTAACGTGTAAAAGTCATCCATACCTCAATCTGAGGAACGGTGTGGCCGGTACCACTCAAATCGTATCTCTTCTGTTTAAATTGGACACAATTTCAAGTGAAAACAACAACTGACCTACGCAAATCTGACCAAACTCATTCAGATTGTATTGATACTTTATGAGAATGATCCATGGCTCCTTTTTTGATCTGTAAGAGTAAACCCTGCCACAATCCGAGGCACGGTGTGGCCGGTACAACTCAAAGGGTCTCTCTTTTGTTTAAAAAGGACAGATTTTTAAGTGAAAACAACAACTGACCTACGAAAATCTGACCAAAGGCATTATGATTGACTTGATAATTTATGAGAATGATCCATGGGTCCTTTTTAACGTTCAAAAGCCATCCATGCCTCAATAAGAGGCATGGTGTGGCTGATACCACTCAAAGGGTCTCTCTTTTGTTTGAAATGGACAAATTTTTAAGTGAAAACAACAACTGACCTACGAAAATCCGACCAAAGGCATTCAGATTGTCTTGATCCTTTAAGAGAACGATCCACAGGTGCATTGGGGATGTTCAAGATTCATCCCCACCTCAATCTGAGGCACATTGTGGCTGGTACCACTTAAAGGGTCTCTCTTCTATTTAAACTGGACCGATTTTTAAGTGAAAACAACAACAGACCTACGGAAATATGACAAAATGCATTCGGATTGTGTTTATCCTTTAAGAGAACAATCCATGGGTGCGTTGGGGATGTGCACGAGTCATCCCATACTCAATACGAGGCATGGTGTGGTCAGTACCAATCAAAGGATCTCACTTTTTATTAAAATGGACATATTTTGAAGTGAAAACAACAACTGACCTACGGAAATTCATCCAAACACATTCAGATTGTCTTGATAATTTAGTAGAATGATCCATATGTCCTTTTTGATGTGAAAGAGTCATCCCCGCATCAATAATATGCATGGTGTGGCCGGTACCACTCAAAGGGTCTCACTTTTGTTTCAAATGGACAAATTTTTAAGTGAAAACAAAAACTATCCTACGGAAATTTGACCAAACGCATTCGGATTGTCTTGATCTTTTAGGAGAACAATCTACATGACCTTTGGGACCTGTACGAGTCATCCCCACCTCAATCTGAGGCACGTTGAGTCCTATACCACACAAAGGGTTTCTCTTCTGTTTAAATTGGACACAATTTTAAGTGAAAACAACAATTGACCTACGAAAATCCGGCCGAATGCATCCAGATTGTCTTGATTCATTATTAAAAAAATCAATGGATCCTTTGTGATGTGTAAGAGTCAACCCCACCAACTTCTTGGTCCTCCCCCACCCCCCTGCACACCAACCCACCCCCTGGACACCCCCACCCCTCTGGACACCCCCTCCCCTAGAAATCTCCCTCAACCCCCTTGTAAGCCCCCTCAACCCCCTAGACACCCCACCCTCCCTGGACACGCCCATGGAAATCCCCCCCCCCCTCGGACACCCCCACCCCCTGGACAACCACCACCCCCCCCTGGACGATACCCCACCCCTCCTTGACACCAACTTACCACCTACATACCCCAACCCCCCTGCACACCCCCACCCATGGACATCAACCCCCACCCTCCCAGACACCATCCCACCCCCTTGGACAGCCCCACCAACCCCCTTGACCCCCCCCCCTGGACATCCCCCCACCCCTAGAAATCCCCCCCAACACCCTAGACACCAGCCCACCCCCATGGACACCCCATAGATATCCCACCCCCCACCTGAACACCCCCTCATTGGACACCACCCCACCTCCCATGGACAGCCCTACCAACACCGTGGACCGCCCCCCACCCCCTGGACACCACCACCCCCTAGACACCCTGATCCCCCCGGACTCCCCCATCCCACCCTCCTGGACACCACCCCACTCCCCTTGGATAGCCCCACCAACCCCTCGGACCGTCCCCACCACCCGGACACCACACCCACCACCTCGAAACCCCCCCCCCCCCCGAAACACTGGACACCAGCCCACCCCTCTGGACTGCCCCCCTCACCTGGACACCCCCCTCCTGGAAACCTCCCCACCACCTAGATACCCCCCTGGACACCACCACCCTACTTGGATAGCCCTCCAACCTCCTGGACTTCCCCCACCCCCCTTTTACACCCCTATCCCCCCGGACACCCCCTACCCCCACTTGGACAGCCACCCGAAATCCCCGAACAACCTCCCCAACCCCTTGAATTTTGAATAGAACTCTTTATGTATTTAATTAACTTATGAATTATGTGTTAATGGTGTATGGGTATACTTGGTGTAATTATATTATTATTTGTGTGTTAATTTTTTATGGGTATGCATATTGTGATGCTGAATTATTTGTAGGTGTTGTTTGGGTGTGCTGCTGCAGATTTGTTTTTGCACCAGACATGGTTTTTATCAGTGCTTTTTTAGTGTTGATAAAAGAATCCTTTATCAGCGCTAGAAAAGCAAAGATAAAATAAATATTTATCAGCGCTAAAAGAGTACTGATAAAGGAATCCATTATCAGCGCTCTCTTAGCACTGATAAAATGCACATTTATCAGCAATAACAGAGCGCTGATAAAGGCTTCCTTTATCAGTGCTATTTTAGCGCAAATAATTGTTCCTTTTATCTGTGCTTTTTTAGCACTGATAAAATATACCTTTATCTGCACTAAAAAAGAGCTGATAAAGGGGACCCCCTTATATCAGCGCCGAGCTTTACAACGCTTTTTTAGCACTGATAAAGCCCGTTTTGAGCGCTGATAAAGCCCATTTTTGTAGTAGTGCCAGTATGCTCATATTCTGTAGAATATGCCCCTCAAGATATCGGTCATACCTCAGCCTCCACAAAGCTCCACAAAGGATTAACTCAAAGGACCACCATGTCGTCTGGGTTCCAACGCGATAGACGATGTGTCAATCGGACGCCAGATCTGTGACTTATAATCATTTTAGCTTCGAGGGCCTGGTTGGATTCGGGTTCGATCCAACCCGTCCATACTTCAACTATCTAAAAAACTCAATTGGAGAATCCCAAAAGATCCTTCTCGATCTGAGGATCCCAACACTATAGACAGTTCATCAAATAAACATCCAGTTCTGAAGATATGCTCTTTTATGCGTTCCAGGGTCCGGTTGGGCCTGGGTCCGGTCTGACCCAGTCGGACCGACCCGATCCGACTCGCTCTAGGCGGGGTCAGGGTGGACTCAGCCCGATGGGCTAGGGTGGACCGGCCCGATGGGCCGATGTTTGGTCTGACCCGCAAGGGGGGGTGTCCAGAATAGGGCGGACCGCAAGGGGACGGCCCGCAAAGGGGTAGCCCGACCCGCATGGTGTAGAGACCTATTCCGGGGAGGCAGCCCACTTCAAGGGTGGCGGCCCTGTCTGGGGGTGGCTGCCCGGTGTGAGGGCATCAACCCGCTCTGAGGGTGGGGGACCGGTGCGAGGGTGGGGTCCCGGTGTGAGGGTGGTGGCCCGCTCCGAGGGAGGCAGTTTGGTCCGATTGCGGCGGCCCGGTCCGAGGGCGGCGACCCAGTTTGAGGGAGTCGCCTCAACTCGAGGGCGGTGGCCCACTCCGAAGGTTGCGGCCCACTTCAGTCTGATGCGGGGGGGTGTAAACCCCCGGTCACCCAGATTCCTGAACGTCCTGGAGGTCATTCAGTTGGTGAGGCGGCGACACCTTGTGGGCGCTGTGGAACCCTCTGGAGGTGGGTTCGACCTCCGTCACAGCTTCAATTCTTCGGTGGTGTAGCGGTTGCGTCACCTTCCTTCCTGCGGTCAGTCGTCGTGTCGGTTGACTCATCCATTCACCGCGGCTGACGAGCCATGACCCTCCTCTTGCGGCATTCATCGACGTGTTTGCGGTCTTCCGTGGCGGTGCAAGGAAAGCAAGATAGTGAAGGGTTCAGGTTGGGCTTGATAGGCCAATACCCTCCGCGTTTGCTCGGAATATGAAGGATATTAAGGGAGTTCAATAAACAGATGTATTTAACACAATATTAACCCCATAAGATTCCCCACAATAACCTCCCGCAATGACAGATGTATCATGGGTCAAGCCATAAGTCGGTTGACCCGTGTTCTTCATATAATTTCGAGAATGTGGAAGAGTAAAACAAAAACGCGCAAACAAAAATAACCTTCTACCTGGAAGAGACGTCTGCTAACGACGGTTGATAGAAACTCCTTAATCGTTGTCATCGGTTCGTGACTTCGTGGCGCTCATCACCGCTTGTTGGAACCAGTCTCGTACTCCTGGTGGTTGACGTCATGGTATTTTTCCAGATCATTGTCATTTTGTGAAGTCGTGCCAACACCCCTCCCTCTGCTCCATATAAATATGAGAGGAGGAGTGTATAACGATCAGGTAATTAATGAGGTTCATTTAATTAATAAACCTCCTGAATTTCCAACTGTGTGGTTACAAGAAAAGAAGAGTTAAGCCATTTGTTGGCTTGACACATTGTCGGTCCCGCCAGCGTCATTCTTCCATTGGAGGAAAGAAGGAAAATCAAATAACAAAACATGTTATTTTATTAATCTTTCAAAAGTCCACAGAAATAACATTTTCACCCAACCTACTACTGTTGACGTTATACCTCACTTAAGAGAATCCCAGCGCTACAGGTTCAATGATGCCCTCATATTTTTAAGCCGAACAACAGTTCAAAAGTTAGAAAACGCCACTCATGCGTTTATTGAACGTACCCAAAAAATGTTTGGAAAATTATTAACAGTCACCCTCAACCTACACCGGTTGCTTTTAGGATCTACATAATTGAAACATGCCACAATAAAACCAACGTTACTCTCGGATTTCCAATACAAGTTACCATTTAAATGTTATGGATTTTACAATAATATAATTGTCACTTAATTATTTTATTTATGGCCAAAAACTAACATTCACTGCTGGCCTACGCCGACCAATGTTAGTATCTTCCTAAAGAGAGCATACCCTCATGAGATCTGTGGTGGTATTATATTTTTTATCCAAGTTACCACTCATGAGTTATTAGCATTTGAAAAATAAAATAATTTTATTTAATAATATTATTTACGGTTATGCCATTTTTATGTTTTCTCACAGGAGGCCCGCACCAACTAAACATAAGTTGTGCCTAGGGTAAACCTGCTATTTTGAGCCCAATAATGCCATCAAATTTTTAATTCGAGTAACCGTTTATGAATTATTCCACATTTTTAGAAAAATTGCTTACATGCACTAATTAAATCTTAACAATACATTGACGGATCATTCTAGGCACCTGGGGCCTCAGAATCACGCGCCATTAGATTTTGAGGTCTCCAAATAATTCCACATAATTAAACAAAATATATGGAATTTCTGAGACATTACAATAGTTGTCCTGTTAACTACCTCAAAAAAATCATTGAGGATGTCATGGTATCAAAATCTTGGTCTTATGGTCAAATGAAGCTTGAAGATTCTTACGAAACATAAGATTCTTCATAGATTAAAATGGTATCCTTTCCATTTTGGGAGAATTATGATTTTTGAAAACAACATTGGTTGAATTTAGTGACACCGTAAATGAAGAGCAAGGATATCTTAGAGTTGATCCATTCCAATATTTTTCAAGCACTGTTTATATCCCTAGGAAAAGAAAGGTGCTTTTTATAATTCATTGATGATTATTCCATGAGCTGTTAGGTGTACCCAATCAAGATGAAATCAAGTGTTATTAAAGTCTTCAAAACATTCAAAGCATGGATGAAGATGGAATCTTGAAATAAGATCAAGTGTTTGAAGATTGACAGTGGTGGAAAATATTGAAGTGAGGATTTTGATACTTTTTTTTATGAGAAGGCATCAAGAGACAATTCATTGTATCGTACACTCCAAAACAAAATGGAGTGGCAAAGTGGATGAACAATACCTTGTTGGATAAAACAAGGGAGATATTGAAGATTGTAGTAATTTTCAAGAAGTTATGGGATAATGTAATGAAGAGAACATGTTATGTGATCAATCAATTTAATTTTATGATGATTGATATGAAAACACTAAAGAATATGTAGAGTGTTAAACCTACTTCCTATGCGTGGTTACATACTTATGGTGGTCATGTATCTGTGTTGTTTAATGATCAGGAAAGATTGAAGTTGGATTCGAGATCCAATGAATGTATATTCTTAGGATACATTGATGGTGTGAAGGGGTATCGTATGTGGGACCCCACTATACATAGACTTATCATCAGCATGGATGTTATATTTCTAGATGTTAAGGAGCAAGTGATGATTAATGGGGAATTGAGGAAAGAGAAAAAATATTATATAATAGTTGGGGTGGAGGAAGAATCCAAAGAAGAACCAATTTTCTTTTGAGGAGGATGATGATCAAGTTATGATTGATTTTGGACAATGACGATAAACTCATGATAAAAAGAGAACCAATATGGGACTTATAATTTATCACTGAGAGAAATATTGTGTACTACTTATTGATAGATGACATTAATCCATATTATTTTTTTGGAGGTGATGTAGAGTTCAGAAATATACACATGGATGGAAGCAATTCAGTAGAAACTTGATGCCCTTCACAAGAAAAAGACCGGATATATTGATCCATTACCTCATGGAATGAAGACTATCAGTAAAAATAGGTTCTTTAAGATCAATTATGATGAAAATGAATAATTGTAAATATATCATGAAAGACTGGTGGTCAAAGGATATGCATTGGGATAAGTTATTGATTTCAAGGAAATATATTCTCCCACTCTTAGAATAACAAATGTTCATATAGTTATGGGGATGTGTGCAATATATAGTTAAACTCTAGAGTAGCTAGATGTGAAAAGAACTTTTCTACATGGTGATCTTGATAAATAAATATATATTCTCTTATCGGAATATTTTTCAAAATAAGGAAAAGAAACTTTGGTTTGTAGGTTGAGAAACTTTTTTTATGGTATTTAGTAGGAACCAAGGTGTTGGTACCAGAGATTTCATTCCAATATAATGAGTATTGTACACAAAATACATCATTCAGATACTTGTGCATATTTCATGGGTTTAGATGGTAATGATTTTATCATTCTTCTATTGTATGTGGATGACATGTTGACAGTTTTCATGGGAGTATAATATGAAGGAATTAGGACCAAAAAATAATATCTTGGGATATAGATTTGATGAGATTGAAATAAGGGTATGATTTAGCTATTAAAAAAGAATTTCTTGAGGAATATCTTGAACTACTTCCACATGCGACATTATAAGCCTGTATTTACCCCACTTACTATTAATTTTATGTTATCCTCTACGATGAATCCTAACAGTGATAACAGTGAAGTATAGAGGATGGAGATGTCTCAATTACCTTATGCACCAGCAGTGGGTAGTATGATATTATCTATGGTTTATATGAGACCAGAAATTTTACATGTAGTGGGATAAGTTAGTTGGTATGTGGAGAATTAAATACGGGAGCATTGGAACATATTAATGAAGACCCTTAGATACATCAAGGAGATCTCATATGCTGTATTATGTTATTAAGGATCATATTTCACTATTAGAGCCTATGCAGATTCAGATTTTTTAGGTGATTATGACCAATGAAAATACACTTTGGGTTATGTGTTTATTTTTTTAGGATGAGTTGTGAGATGAAATTCGAAGTTGTAGTATGTTATATATATATCCACGATTAAGGTAGAGTACATGAAAACTACATAGGCTTGAAAATAATTTATTTAGATGTGATGGTTTCCAGAGGATCCCGGACAATGAAAAAAGTATATCCAATTGTTTATGTGACAATCATAGAACCATGAAAATTAAAAGGAATCTATCTTTTCAATCCAAGATAAATCACATTATGGTACAGTATCACTTTGTTCCAGATGTGGTAGAGGAAGGAAGAGTGGATATGCAAGAAAATTTATACTGAAGAAAATTAGGTTAATTTTATGATGATTTTTATTAACATTGTTAAGTTAATATAGTAAAAATACTCAATCGTAATCATATATATAAGATCAACATGGTTGGAAGATAAAAAAGATATTTGGAAATATTATTGGTTCCCAATCAGATATCCAAGTGTGATATATATTGGCATTTGTTTCTCACAAACATTTTCCCCCTTTATTTTTCAAAGGGGGCTAGTGTGGTTAGTGGGATGGGTGGAAAAAATAAACAATGGAGTTAAATAGATGAAGAAGATCAAGTAAGGGTCTTGCCTATAAAAGTCAAAGCGCATTAACGGTTTTAGCATCATCACCTCAAGTATTGAGTTTCCTATTTCAACATTTTGAGTGTTTTATTTTGTGAGGTGCATTATAGATTACTCAAGAGAGTTAATTACATGGATATTTTCTATGTAATAGAAATAGAGTGTGTTTAACCTATTTTACCATAGTGATATCATTCTATTTTTCTATGGTTTTTACCCCTCTTTATTTTTGGGGTTTTCTATGTTACATCTATTGTTCACTTTTTATTAATTTTTACTTTACATTTATCTCACAATTATCACATCATGAAATGGTATTAATATTTGATCCCAATTGCAGCCTTACTAAATATTTTTTTTTTCATATTCTATAAAAAAATTGTGGGTCGTGCTATGAGGAAGCACACTTTCAACAGAGTAATTGAGTTGTATGGGTATAATTTTGTTTCTAAAAATTACAAAACAATAATTTAACATGTTTATAATTATATAAATAGTATGAAGAATCAAGAAAACACGAATAATACAAATCTTGTAATGATTTCTCACAATCGGAAGTGTAATATGATGATTCTAACAAACCATAAACAAAGAACGAGAGAATAAAAAGAACCAATTCATGTAAAATTTTATAATTGATATCATGCTAATGAGAATATATATAACCAGTTTGATATTAATACTGATAAGTACCAAGAACTATTAGAGATAATAGACTCAAACATAAGCGAGATGATCAATATAAATGGTTGACATAAAGTAGTAATCAAATCATAAAGAGGAACATAGGTTTTTGACATTATTTATCTATTTGGACAATATAGATGATGGAGGGGTACCAATATTCCACTATTAAAAAATGGGATTATAAAAGATATGTGATAAATAGTGAAACATAACCATATAAGAAAAAGGAACATGAGGAAAATATCCAAAGTTTAGGTTCTTGAAATGCCAGGACTCACAGTAGAACCATGTTGGGGATTCATCATATATTGTGCACCTTGGAAAAACTCAAATGACACATGCAACATAGAACCAAATAATAATCAAACACAAGGTATAAATAACTGATAGAAAAGAATAAGAATACCATACTAAGGCCCCTTGATAGGGATAAATCTCTACTATGTGTTTTCAAAGAGCCTCTATGTAATTAGGTCTTTTTGTTAGGGTCATCCAGATTGTACTCCTATATAATCGTCATTTCCATCAAGGTAAAAGGAACACCAAGGAAAACTAGGACCTCATCAAAGTTCCTCTCAAATCATAGATGAAGATGATCAAAACTTATCTAGATCACTATTTCTTCTATGATAAGTCAAGGAATCCCACCAGTGCTCCTTCATTTACTCTTCTCCCTCTAGGAAAACTAGAGCTCCCAAAACCATGGAGATTTTTCACCCAACTAAATCTCCCACAAGTGGAGAGGTAGATTCCAAATCGAGGAGTCATTCTAGCAGCGGTAAAGGAATACTAGAGGATATAAAAAAGGATATGAAAAATCTAGATAAGTGTCCCAACATAACCACTTAAACAACAAAATATGGACATATGACATCATAGGATAAGCTATCAAGGGTCACCCATAGATCAATCCAATCCATTTCATGAAGAATGAAAAAAGGGAGGAATATAAAACAATAGGATCATAAAGATCAATGGATCAATATCACGTATGAGGATGACATAGATCAAATGGGAAAGTGGACCAAGGCTAATGGCATATGCCCAATGTATAAACTGAACAAAAGGCCCACATGAACTAATAAAAGACGCTCAAGAACAATAATACATAAATTCAACATATAAAAATACCAAAAAATAAATTAAAATGAATATTATGACAGGAAAAAAACAATGTGTAACACCCCAAATTTTGGGTATCATATAATGATGATATTATGCATTTACTTTTGTTAAATCCCTTTTAACCAAGCAAAAATTTAAAGGATAAACATAAGGCTCTATATTTAAATAAGAACACTGTAGTGTCTACAATACACCGAGATCAAAAGAGTAATCATGCCAACCAAATATACCTATTAAAAACCCTATCAGAACTACTAGAAGACCCCCAATCACCACAATGAGGCCCAGTAAGTAAAACAGATCCTTCGAGTCAACTAAATCAAAAAACATCACCATTGCGATCATAAAAACCTTCATGAGGATCAAAAGAATGGGAAGCACCATCTTCTTCCTTTTTAGTTTTACGACATCATAAGGTTTGGTTTTATAGGACACTTTTTCAACCATAGCTCTAGTTACCATTGGAAGATAACAGTTATAAAAAAATAGTCGTTGGACCTTATTAGGATAAGTGAACATATTTAAATATTAATTAGTTTCCAAATAATTGAGTTATGATTAAGGTTATAATTAAACCATCATTTATGAACTCTAAAAGGATATGGTGTAAAACTTCGTTTCACCCTTAAGTGATTTTGAAAATAATTAAGGAATTCAAAACACTTTGCGAATTTTTCAAATAAAATGTAATGATTTTCATTTCATAAATAATGTTATAAACTATGTTTATGTTTTTCAAATTAAATTATGTTTTGATTGAACTATGTTTTTGAGGATACTAGTATGTAAATTATATTGTAGGATTATTAAAATTTCATTTTCATAATTTTTTGAGTTAAAAAAACTGGATTCGTATTTTTAATTATAGAAATACTTCTAACTAAAATAGATTTAATTTGTATTCATTAATGTTTAAGAATATGAAATTATATATAGTTTTAATAAATGGATTGTTTCCTCTTCCTAAAATGTTTTTTAGTGTAGATTTTTCCAAAAAAAAAATAGGCCCACTAGGGCCAGCCCATTTTGGCTAGTGCCGAGGGAGGCAACTCACACGAAGTGGCTAAGCCTGACCCTCATCTCTAAGCCAAGGCCGGCACGAGATAGAGTAGAGGTTCCTCAAAGGGAACTCGAGAGTGAGCATGAGTGAATAGGCGCACCAGTGCGGGCGTGAGGCCGCGGCGGGGTCTGGGTATGCCAAGGCCTATGGGTGGGAACCCTTTTATAGGGCCCCCTTCATGGGTGCTGTGTGATTTCTGAGCACTCGTTGTGAGGCCCGGGGTTATAAGGGAGGTTAAAACCACTCTCTATTTTAATACGGAAAGCATTTTTTCTGGTGAAATGTGATCTGGACCGTTGGATCGCGCTGCGCACGATCTGGGCCATTGTTTCCGATCCAATGCTCGACCCTCAGCGATCACTTCTCTCTCTGTGGTCTTTGTCAACTGTTCAATAAAACATGATCTAATCCTTTCCATTCGAGGTTTTTAAATTTCCGCGTCAAACTTAGACCGTCCGATGAAACTTATATCTAATCTTAGCTTCTCAATTCTTTTAAAACAACGAACGCATCTCATCCCTTGGATCAATGTTGGGATCGATCTGGACCGTCCATTTTTTCCCGGAATTTCCCCTTGCCACGTCTTCTTTTTCCTTCATGCATGGGTTACACCAGTAACCCTACCCTATGGAACACCCCTCGTTTTCTTCACCTCTGACCACCGGGGACCCCCATGTCTCCCAATTTTCTTCAAGCATGACACCCCCATTGAATGCAATTCAAGTTGGTACATTTTTGCGTGCAAGCTGGTGTGTGATCTTTTGTATATAAATAACTGATAGCTCTCCATTATTCTCTCCCGTTCAAGTCTCCAGCGAGCCCGACCAACCCTCCCTGACGTCCTCATTTCCCTTGTTTTTAAATTAAGGGTTTTTATTTTTTCCTTGGTTTGCTTCTTTGAGAATATATAATCTTATATATTAGAATATATATATATATATTTTAACCTTATGGTTCAGTCTTAAAATTCATAAATGTTGAACCTAGGCCTTTGGGATCTCTTGCATTCAAGCAGCTTAATGAATGTAAGGATTATACCTGGCCTCATTTTGTGGTTTTGAAAATACATATATACTTTTGGTTATATGTATATACATCGTTTATATGCAGGAATGGGCATGAACTTTCTACATCGATTATTTTTACAATGTTTGTGTATAATTGTTCATGCACTTCACATATTCACATACACATAATTTCATATTTAAATAATAAATAAAATTTAAAAATGTTATATATATGATCGGGTTTTTATAAGAAAAAATTTGTAGGTTTTCATAAACAAATTTTTACGACTAAGGGCATGACCGGCCCTATTCAAAACGTTGATGAACTATTATTCATAGAGGATTAAAAAAATGGGTATGCCAATATTTCAGTTTGCGTTCGGGTATATACATATATTTTATATGTTTCATGAACCTTGATTTCAGTTGTTAAGGTCCTTAGAAATTATGTCTTGAGTTTAGGTGGAGATTTAAAAACATAAGAAATATGGTTTTAAACAAAACATATATCCACATTTAAGAGTAACTTATTTGTTTTCCCTATCTTTTATATGATGTTTCTTATGGTGAAGATTCATGAATTCTATCATGGACATTATTCATTATTATGAAAAGGCTTATCAATATTGATTGTTTTAGCATGTTCATGCTCAAAACCCTACTTGAGATTTTTGGTTCACCTTGTAATTAATTGGATGATAAAATTTTAGAATTTCAAGAACAAACTTCCATGTGACAAATTCTTGTTTTCTATTCTTTCAGTACCTTAGATGTCAATGTATGTTTCATAATCTTCCTTTCTTATTTCCTTTTAATAACTATCATATGATTGTTAGGTTCGTTTTTAATCATCTAGATGCCTATCTCACTTATAAGATATGTAAATTCAACTACTATGACCAACTATGAATTAATTATTCAAGGTGGTATGGGACATCTTGAATATACAACCCCATTTAAGTAAAGTATTGATTTTTGTGGCTCACATGAAAGTAAATACGTATTAAGGGTGCGCCCTGATAGCGCTCCAATTCATTGGGTAAAGAATTAATCTCTAGAGATTACATGCTTCACGATACCATGGTGAAAAACCTTGGTAATTTTTCTTTATTGACACCTTGGGGGTGGACCTCAGTGATATGTTCATGAATTTCTAAATGAGATGTTGAAGCCACATATTCATGTCATGATACACGTTTCTTTCAAGATGATATGCCTATTATTCCACTACTCTTTCCCTTATGTTTTTATCAAGTTCATATTGATGTCACAAGTAAAAGTGTGGGGCATGATTCGTGTAAAATAGTAACCAACATGTGAAATTGAAGTTTTTTCCTTCACTCACAAATCTGATTATTTATTACTCTTAACGGTTTAATTTTTTCATAAACATTCATACGTCATACTTGTTCAGGATATATTTTACTACCCCTTTTTGAAAATTTCCTAATTGATTCATGTATTCCTTGAAAATTTTAATTGAGCACTTTTATGTTATGTTACATGAGTTACAATTTTCTATAATAGAATGTTCTTTGGATAAGTTTTTAAAAAATTCTTTCAAAAGTTTCATTGGTTTATTTTAAACCCCTTACTAGGCTTTCTTATGCTCACCCTATGTTTTGAATTTTAAATTTTCAGGTAACTTCTTTTATTAGATGAATCATTTCTGATGTTACTGGTTTCCCAGAGCCCAAACCGAACTCGATCCTTTATATAGGACGTGATGTGTGTTTACCAGTGCATGTTTATGTTTTAAAACGACACATCCTGTTCAGAAGGCACCAAATCCTAGTTTTTTTGGGGTCAGTTCTTCAAAGTTGGTATTAGAGGATTCGATTAAGATAACTCTGGAAAGCGAGAACTGAAACAAAGAAAAATATACATAAGCATTACTAAAAAAATTCTTAATTTTCAGATGGAAAAAGAAGGTACTAATATTTTTTCTCTTCCTAATGAGGCATTACAATCCATAATTTCCATAGCCATCCATGATGATTTTATAAACTATGCCCATATCTGTATGCGTGCAAACATCTCTATGATTTTTCCAACTCTCCCCGAGATATTCAACTCCACCGAAGAGCAGGTCTGGATTACATATTTATGATGTAAGCCCAGTTTCCATCTTACAGACGATAGGGGAAGTACTATGAGGGACTTTTTAGATTCATCATAGCAGTGGAAGGCGTCTTGTCCCTCACGGATTTCCAAGAGGCTGCTGTAGAGGGAGATCTCCACGCAACATACATGTTTCAAGTCTTGTCTTATGGCTATTTATATCAAATTATGGACTTTGGAATCCTTGAATACAAAGCCTCTTGTTCTGTGTACAGACAACAAGTACATAGGGATGTCTCCCTGTTGTACACCCCACATGTCAGACTCTGGAGATACCATATGTGCTCCCACGACATCAAACCTGATTTCTCGGGTTGCATAATATTTAGGGAGATATATATTTTCAAGCTTGTCTTGGGAATTCGTGTGTTAGGGAACTGGGGAAACCATTAGCCCCACTTTACGTTCTGCACCAGTAGATTTAAACAGAACACATTTTGTTATCTCATCTTTTTTATGTCTTTACTTTGATTATACTTTTGGATGGATTTCATGTGATTTAACTCTCATCTTAAACTTTTAGATGGAAGGAAAAACCCACATGTTATCACTTCCTACGGAGATACTAGATATTATTGCAATAAAAACCTCTGAAGATGAGTATCATCCATTCGCAAACCTGCGAGGAAGGTGCAAGAAATTGTTTGAGGTGAAAAAAGTCCATTGATTCTCTGCACCTATCAAGGGAATGCTCCCATCTAATACCGCATAGGCTCATCACAATTGGCCAAGCATAAGAGGAGAGGAAAATACCCCGAAGGGATTGTACTGGGTTTCACCCTAGGCCGGAACTACACCGCCAGAGTAAAATTTCAAGAGGCTTCTTTAGAGGGAAACATTTATGCGACCTATATGTACCAACTCCTAAGCATTAGCCATATGACAACGTCTATAACATAGATGTTCTCAATCGAGATATAATTTGGAATGTTCTTCGTATGTTGGTCCATATGGACATTTCCATACTTTGTACCATTCGATTCACCCTTTGGAAACCCGAGTGTTCGGTGCAAGAGTTCAACCCCTTCTGCCCGAAGTGTATCTGGATTAGAGAACTAGAGGATTTGATCATCAATTTGGATGTTCCGCTGAACGCACCTGAGGATCCTCTACGATGGGGGATATGGTAGGAAGAACTGAGAGCTTCCTCTTAGAAATTTTGTATTAGAGGAATTGAAGGGACACAATTATTTTATGGGGGAAGTAATGTAACACCCCGAATTTTGGGTATCGTATAATGATGATATTATGCATTTACATTTGTTAAAGACCTTTTAACAGAACAAAAATTTAAAGGATAAACATAAGGCTCTTTATTTAAATAATAACACCATAGTTTCTACAATACATCGAGATCAAAAGAGTAATCATCCTAACCAAATATACCTATTAAAAACCCTATCATAACTACTGGAAGACCCCCAATCACCACAACGAGGCCCATTAATTAATGGAGATCCTTCGAGTCAACTAAAGAAAAAAACATCAACACTGTGATCATAAAAACCATGCTGAGAATCAGTAGAACGGGAACAACCATCTTCTTCCTTTTTAGTTTTAGTACACCATAAGGTTTGGTTTTATAGGACACTTTTTTCGACCGTTACTCTTGTGACTGTTAGAAGCTAACGGTTATAAAAAAATAGTCGTTGGACCTTGTTTAGATAAGTAGACTTATTTTAATATTAATTAGATTCCAAATAATTGAGTTATGATAATGTTATAATTAAACCATCATTTATGAACTCTAAAAGGATATGGTGTAAAACATCATTTCACCCTTAAGTGATTTTGAAAATAATTATGGAACTCATAACACATTGTGAATTTTTAAAATACAATGTAACAATTTTCATTTCTTAAATAATTTTATAAAATATGTTTATATTTCTCTAATTAAATTATATTTTGATTAAACTATGTTTCTGTGGATACTAGTATATAAATTATAATATAAGTTTATAAACAATTCCTTTTCATAACATTTTGAGTTAAAAGAGGGGTTTTGTATTTTTAATTTTATAAATACTTCCAACTAAAACAAGTTTAATTTGTATTAATTAATGATTAAGAATATAAAATTCTATATAGTTTTAATAAATGGATTGTTTCCTCTTCTTAAAACATTTTTTAGTATATCTTTTTCAAAAAAAAATGACCCACTAGGGCCAGCCCATTTTGTCTAGGGTCGAGGGAGGCAACTCACATGAAGTGGCCGAGCATGACCCTCATCCCCACGACATGGATATCTCGAGATCAGGTAGAGGTTCCCCAAAGGGCGCTCTGGAGTGAGCAAGAGCTCATAGGCGCACCAGTGCGGGCATGAGGTCGTGACGAGGTCTGGGTAGGCAAAGGTCTGTGAGCATGAGCTCGTGTATAGGGACCCCTTCGTGGGTGTTTTGTGATTTCTGAGCACTCGTTGGGAGTCCCAGGGTTATAAGGGAGGAAAAATTGCTCTCTATTTTGATATGGGAAGTAGTTTTTCAGTAAAAACATGATATGGACCGTTGGATCGTGTCGCGGCCGATATGGGCTGTTGTTTCCGATCCTGCGCTTGACCCTCAACGACCGCGTCTCTCTCCGTTGTTTTTGTCAACCCTTCCATACATAAGGATCTAATCATAGCTGTTGGAGGTTTTTAAATTGTTGTGTCATACATAGACCCTCCGATAATCTTATATCTAATCTACGCCGTTCAATTATTTTAAAATAGTGGACGCATCTCATCCCTTGGATTGACATTGAGATTGATCAGGACCGTCCGTTTTCCCTAGAATTTCCCCTAGACTCATCATCTTCTTCCTCCACGCATGGGTTACACTAGTAACCCTTCTCTATGGCACACCCCTCATTTTCTTTACCTATGACCACTGATGAACCCCATGTCTCCTCGTTTTCTTGAAGCACGACACCCCCCCATTGAATGCAATGCAAGTGGGTACGTTTTTTGCATGGATGGAGGTGTGTGATCTTTTGTATATAAATAACTAAGACCTCTCGGTTCTTCTATCCCGTTCAAGTCTCCAGCGAGCCCTACCAACCCTCCCTGAAGTCCTCCTTTCCCTGGTTTTCAAATAAAGGGTTTTTAGTTTTGGCTTTTTTTGCTTCTTTGAGAATATATATACTTATATATTCGAAATATATATATATATTTAACCTTAAGGTCATGTCCAAACGTTCTTAAATGTTGAACCAAGGCCTTCAGGTTCTCTTGCATTCAAATATCTTAAAAATGTAAGGATTATACGTAGCCTCATTTTTTTTTTGAAAATAGATATATAATTTTGGTTATATGTATATACATCAGTTATATGAAGGAATGGGCTTGACCATTATACTTCGGTTATATGCATGATGTTTGTGTATAATTGTTCATGCATTGCACATATTCACATACATTTAATTTCATATTTAAATAAAAAATAAATTTTGAAAATGTTATATATATGATCGGGTTTTTATAAAATTGTTTTTCTGTAGGTTTTCATAAACAAATATTTATCTCTAAGGGCATGTCCTTCCCTATTCAAAATGTTGTTGAACTAATATTCATAGGGGATTAAAATACATGGGTGTACCAATATTTTAATTTGAGTTCAGGTACATACATATATTTTATATGTTGAGTGAACCATGATTTCAGTTATTATGGTCCTTACACATTAAGTCTCGAGTTTAGGTGGAGTTTTATAAACATAAGAAATAGGGTGTTAAACAAAACTTATATCCACATTTAAGAGTAACTTATTTGTTTTCCGTATGTTTTAAATGATGTTGTGTATGGTGAAGATTCATGGTTTCTATCATGGACATTATTCAGTATTATGAAAATGCATAACAATAGTGAATGATTTAGCATGTGCAAGCTCAAAACCCTACTTGATATTTTTGGTTCACCTTGTAATCAATTGGATGATAAAATTTTATAATTTCAAGAAAAAACTTGCATGTGATAAATTCTAGTTTTCTTTTCTTTCAGTACCATAGATTTCCATGTATGTTCCATAATCTTCCTTTGTTCTTTCCTTCTAATGATGGTCATATGATTTTTTTTCTTGGTTTTTAATCATCTAGATGACATTCTCACTTATGAGATATGTAAATTCAACTACTATGACCAACTACGAATGAAATATTCAAGGTGGTATGGGAAATCGTGAATATACAACCCCATTTAAGAAAAGTATCAATTTATGTGGATCACATGAAAGTAAATACATATTAAGGGTGCGCCCTGATAGTGCTCCAACGCATTGGGTAAAAAATTAATCTCTAGAGATGACAAGCTTCACGATACCCTGGTGAATAACCTCTGTAATTTTTCTTTATTGAGACCTTGGGGATGAACCTCGGTGATATGTTCTTGAATGTCTAAATGAAATGTTGAAGCCACATATTCTAGTCATGTGAAAGGTTCTTTTCAAGATGATATGACTATTATTTCACTACTCTTGCCCTTATGTTTTTATCAAGTTCTTATTGATGTCACAATTAAAAGTTTGGGGCAAGATTCATGTAAAATAGTAACCAACATATAAAATTGAAGTTTTTTTCCTTCACGCACAACTCTGATTAAGTATTTCTCTTAACGGTTTAATTTTTTCTTAAACATTCATTCGTCATACTTGTTTAGGATATCTATTACTACACCTTTTTGAAAATGTCCTAATTGATTCATGTATTCCTTGAAAATCTTAGTTGAGCACTTTTATGTTATGTTACATGTGTTATAGTTTTCTATAAGAGAATGTTCTTTGGATATGTTTTTAAAAAATGCATTCAAAAGTTTCATTGGATTATTTTAAACCCCTTACTGGGCATTCTTATTCTCACCCTACATTTTGAATTTTAAATTTATAGGAACATCTTTTATCAAATGAAACATTTCTGAAGTTACTTGTTTCCCAGAGCCCGAACCAAACTCTATCCTCAGTATAGGATGTGATGTATGTTTATCAGTGCATGTTTTTGTTTTCAAACGACACATCATGTTCAGAAGGCACCAACTCCTGGTTTTTCTGGTGTTGGGTCTTCACATAATTCATGGAATTAAAATCATTTAATTTACAATATTGATTGAATAATGTTCAAAAATCTCCACCTTGTAGATGAAATGCATTAACATAAACACCTGATGTCCCTACATCACCTGTAACACCGCCAGATTTTCCAGTATGTCACTTCTTAAATAAATTCATTTTCATTGATAGATTATGTTGTATTCAATTCAATAATATGTTTATGCTACACAAAATAATGAGTTGGCTTGCCTTACATGCAAGACTGAGTTTTACAAAACAACAATATATTATTAAAATATTATTATTTAATATTATTACATATAACCTAGCCATTTAGTTAGTGGTTATGAATAGTATTAACTAACTTATGAAAATATATGGTTGAATTCATTGGTTTTAAATTAATTAAAAATGAATATAGTAACCAACAAAATATATATGAGATGTTTTTTTAAAGAATAATTTTTATGCTCACAAAGTCATTTTATTCTAATAAATTAAATTAATTACTATTATAGAATAATATTAATTAAATATATATTTTTTATATTAAATAAAATATTTTAGATATTCATATAATATATTTTAGAGGTATAAGATAATAACAAACCCAATATTACACAGAAAACCTATTTTTTTATAAAAACAGTTTTATCGTCTTTTAATGGAGAACCTATTTTAATTCCAATTTTTGAAAATTTTATGAATTCTTTTTGAAAATATAAACATCATCTTTTAAATATGAATATAAAATTTTACTTTATTTAAATATTTGGTATTTTTCTGATATGTTTCATGTTATGATGAATAGTGAAAAATACTAGATTTTAATTGAAAACAACATTTTTTCATCAAAATAATTTATAATGCTAAATTATATTATTGAATATTTTTTAAGTATAAATAGATTATTTTTATCATGTAATAAAATTTAGATTATTTTAATAAATTTTACAATGAATTTGGATATAAAAATGTTTCAATATTTTGGAGGTTTAAACTTTAATAACTCGTTATGTCACGCTGTCAACAAGATTAATTTTAAATTAATTACTACAAATTCTGTTTTTTGAAATATGAAAATTGGATTCTAAATTTGGAAATAGTGGGTTCAAATTATCTAAATAGGTTTATTTTATTTTTGGTCATATGAATAATAAAATTTAGTAATATTTTAATTACCACAATTAAGGGTAAATTATGTAATTATGGATATAAATGATATTATAAAATTACCCCAACACTTGTCCTAATTTCATTTAATGAGTGGTTTTCTACCAAAATCATCATTAGACAGAAATTATATTCTTTTTATGCTAATTGGATGAGATTAATAAATTTATTATATTTTATTGAAAGATATTTTAAAAATTCCATACTCATGTTTTTAATAAGTATTACATTTTTAATACATGGTTATAGAAAATTTAAATTAGATTATACATATTCATTTAAATGATAATAAATTTATCTTCATCATGATAATTTATTTAAAATTTCTAGATAATAAATAATTTAATTAAATTCTTTCATAATAAAGATGTAGTAATTTATTAATTAATGTAAATAAAAAATAATTGATATTAAAAACATTAAAATAAATAAAATTTGACATAATTAATGACATCCATGAATTTTATAGATAATTTAGAAAAGTTAGTGATATATTATAATTTTTGGTTCGATGTTATCATGATGTTAGGATATTTTTTAAAAATTCAAATATTGAATAGTATCAAAAATGAAAAAAATTATACTTTAAAATAAATAATATTTTATTAAATGATAGAAAATTCATAAAAATATAAATTCGGCCAAATAACTACAATAAGGTTGAATA
The DNA here is from genome assembly GCA_963277665.1 of Viscum album. Classification (NCBI taxonomy): domain Eukaryota; kingdom Viridiplantae; phylum Streptophyta; class Magnoliopsida; order Santalales; family Viscaceae; genus Viscum; species Viscum album. The sequence goes on from OY728148.1 coordinate 975,966,691, forward strand.
TGTCATCAATGACCCATTTGGGGTTCGTTTATCATTTTATAGTAACTATATTATCCCTAAAGAGTTAAAAAACGTTATCATGGTAAGAGTTAAAGGGTTTAACTAATGGTTAAAGAAAAATGACAAGGTTAACATTGTGACCTAAACATGTCTAAAAATTATTTTCTGAGAGGATTTAGATCCATACTCATCTTAGGTTTTAAATAACTCACTTTTAAGAAATTTTTAATTTAAAAATAATAGATATTAATTTAATATTTTGGGAGTTTCCTAAAATGCCCCACCAAAATTATAAAAGGTAACTTTCTCCCTCACTTTCATACACAAATATTAACCTTCTAGATCGACCAAACCCTACCTATTTATCTTCTTAACATCCATATACACATATTAGTGGTTATGGTCTTCTCAAATGCCTAACCCTAGCGTCTCTAAGAGGAGATCTGTAGAGACCCAACCCCAAAAGGCCCAAAGTTGGTGTCTACTACTATTTCATTGACATGATTACAAGGAATTAAATCCCAAAGGACTGAGAGTTTAGTAGTCTTGATAAAATAGATATATACATAACAAAAAAATAAACTAATTACAACATATTTTTCTTTTTATTTTTAAATAAATACTTTGAGAATAACTCTAATCTAGTTAGTAAATCCCAACATATCTTTCATAGTATGTTTCTTGTATTCCTCGGTAAATAAATATAATAAGGGTGAGATAAAATGATAAGTAAGGTCAAAATATAGTGGAAGAAATAAGTAATCAATGATAATAATAATTATAAAATGGTGAATAACTGAATTCACATGCCATATAATCAATAAACTGAGAAAGAGGTGCATAAACAACATGACAAGGTAATTAATGAAAACTAATGACATTGAAATAACTAGATAAGAAAAAAGAAATATTGAAAGGTAAGAAACTAAAGCACGTACTATCTAAATAATTAAAAATGAAATATATCCATAGATATGTTGACACAAAATCTCATGGATAAATAATAAATGAAACTAAATTAGGTAAATTCTTTCCTAATGGATGTCATGTCTAAGGCACATGAAAACCTTTACCGTCAAGACATTTCACATGACAGTTTAAAATATTCTGATTTTCACGAATACGTTGTCTCATGAGAACCTATCGATGCATTTAGGATATATATAATGTTTAGTCTCCTCCCATCATTTATTTTCCAAATTATCCCTCAAATTGAATAATCAAAATAAAGAATATGCCTTATCAGATATCTGTATTGAATAAAGAAGACGAAATTATCAATATTTTCTGAAATAATAAAATAATTGTCAAAGTAGACATCATATATAAAATGGTATCTGGTTTATCAATTCTAATAAAACACTGACAATATGAGTGTGGTTAAAATTTCAAAACTTTATCAATGCTAAAAAGCATTGTTAAAGTCCCCCTTTAACAATGATAAAAAAAATATTTTTAAAAGGGTCCCTTAACAACACTTTTTTATTGATGTTAATTGGGGCCTTTAATGACACTGTTTTATCTATTATAAAGGTAGCACTATTAAAGGGGGTAAAATTATATATTTTTTGGACACCTATGAGCTTGACCCCCTTTATCAATGCTTCCACGAACCCCTTAATAGCGCTCCACCCCCCTTTCAATGCTTTTCCCCCCACCACCTTTTATCATCACTTTGTGAATTTCTATCTTTATGCGTATCGTCATGGATACAAACCCTACACCTCTCTTTCGAAGATGGAACACCTTTACCACTACACTATTTTGTTTTGATTTTTATTTAATGATATTCCTGTTTATATATATATATACATATATTTATATAATTATTTTAAAATACATTTATACAATATATATGTGTGTGTGTGATATATATATATACTTATATTTATTTAAATATATTATATATTATATTCATTTATATATAATAGAATAGAATATAAATATATATCTCTTTATTAATACACACATATGTATATGTATATATAATATAAAAATGGCTAGATATTATTTTCAATACATCTTAAGAATATGTATTTATTTACATATATTATAATATACATTTTTACATAAATATGTTGATATATTTATTTATATGAGGGATTTATTATATGTAAACATAAGAAACATGAATATATTTAATTAGAAATAACATTAAATTATGAAAAATGATAAAATTTCAAAACCATAATATCAATATAAATGTAATACCTAGGAATAAAATTATTCACCACCAAAAAAGGAAATAAGACCCCCTTAAAATAGGTTGAAAATCCATCGAATATCAAAAAATCAGGGTACCCTGACTAAAAACTCTATTTTTGAGATCTTATGAGATATTTTGGCCTTTAAAAATGTGATAGAGGATTACCATTTTCACTAAGTGTGTAGATTTCATCAAAAAATTTGCTTTGATATGTGGTAGAGTATAAATGGACACCCAGATCAAAATTTATCCCTATTTGAATTTTGAGTTACGTTTTCAACTTATTTTAGATATTTTATTATTATTTTTATTTTATATCTAAAAATTGTTATTAAATGATTATTTATCAGAAATAATAACAAAATTATTAATTAAAAATATGTATCTATTTATTTTGTAATCCATTTTCACAAAATATCTTATATATTAAGTATAAAATTCTATTTACCTTATCTAAAACATATTTTAAAAAATATATATTATATTTATATCAATATAAATATATTTATATATTAATATAATATTCTTACTGAATTTTTTTAATTATACCTTTATCAGTGCTACAAAAAAAAGTGTTGATAAAGAGGGGTCTTTATCATCGCTTCTAAAAAAGCGCTGATAAGGACCCCCTTTAACACTGTTTTTTACAAGTGCTGTTAAAAGATCCCATTTATCAGTGCATTTTTAAAAGTGATTATAAAGGTACCCCATTAACAAAGTTTTTTTATCATTATTAAAGACCTCCTTTAATAATTACTCTTTATCACTAACAAAGGGGGTCTTTCACATCATTTTTAGCTAGCACTGTTAAAGCCCTAGTAATGGATAAACCAAGTTTTGTAGTAGTTTCTGTTGATGCCGATGAATATAAATACTATAAAACGATCTTTAAAAAAAATTGGGTAAAATATCCTATGATTATGAAAACCATTTGGAAAAAATATTCATTGAAAATCACTTTTGAAAAAAAATTCTTTATAAAGTAACCTTTTTGGCATGAAAGGGAATCTTCAAAGAAATAATGATAGGTATATCCGTACTTGTCGTCCGAGTTAAAAGAAAATTCTATTTGCACGGTTACAGGTTAGAAAAATACATTGCTTGAAAAGAGAAAATAATATTCATTTGAAAACAATGGTAAAAGGAAAAAAGGGTAAAAATTTCTTTACCAAATCATATTAACAATATTTTTTTAAACATTTTATTAAAACATGATTTTTAAAAGAATGAAGGTTCTCCAACTAAAGAGATAAATAAAGTTGGGTTTTCTTAAAAAAAATCTAAAACTTTTTCAGCACCAAAGTGTGTAAAAATGGTACTAATACTTGAAAATAGACATGAATAATTAGAAAATAATGAAAGGGTTTGTTGAAAAATTGTAATACAATTTCCTCTAATAGAAGTTCAATTGCAATATCGTTAGTACTATTCTTGAGGAAAATAATCATTAAACATCTCAAGGTGTCCCATACAACCTTGAATTTTTTTAAATATTTAGCCTTATGAATGAATAATATTGAATGGAATTTTCAAATACAATGATGATTAAATAATTCATGATATTATATATCAAAATGGGTAGTATATACAATAGACAAAATAATCAAATTTTGAATATGACATTTGTCTCACAAATGTAAAAAGTGAGATGAGAATCCATTACCTTGAGTTTCCTTTTGGGTGAACATCCGTTAAATTATTTTATAATAAAATTATTTTAATTTTATAATTTATTGAGAAACAGTTTCAAGTTTATAGTTAATTTTATTTCACTTTTTACTATTTTTATACAACTACATAAAAGATTCTCCTTACATTTGGTGTTTAGAAGAAATTTGAATTATGTTCCAAAAACAACATTGGTAGGTCAACTATGGTTAAAGGGGTCAATATGTACATCTAAAAAATAATTATCATGAAATAATTTTCAAATTTGTTTCATTTATTATTCATTTAAAATAAATCATTAAATATTGTTATGAAAAACGAAACAACGTTACAATCATGGAGATGGTAGGTTGTACGTACGCATGAGTAATGCTCTTATTTTTCAATTATTGTTATGGAGAGAAGGTAAGTAACACCATATCATTCCAAAATGACCATTATATCATATATAAAATATTATTAAATCTTATATACTTTTATATAGAATTATTATGATGTAAAATAAATCACATCGTGTTGAGGAGACGGTAGCCCACATGTCCATGAACGACGTTATCACTTTTTAAGTGTGTGAAAGGGTAATAAAGAAAATGATATATATATATATATATATATATTGTATATATAAAGAAACATAATAATTTAATTAATATCATATAAAGATTTTTTATGTCACACATTTTTAATTATAATCATCATTTATACATTCCATGGATCGTGTGAACAAATCACATCGCTTAGAGGGGGCAGTAATATACACTTACTCAAACAAAGTTATCGTATTAAAAAATGGAAATTATTAAAGGTATTAGTTATAAAAAAATTAAATAAGTATAAAGAAATAATAAATATAATATATATCATATATAAACAGATTTTCCATCATAATTTCCAACCATAAAAGTTGGTAAAAGAAAATGAACAATAATCATTTTGTGAGGCAGTAGTTTGTCATACACAGAAATAATATGTTTGTTACCCATTATATGGAAGTGTGTGTAAGTGTAGGTATAACCTTTAGCATAAAAAAATTCTAGTATATTAAGGATAATTGTGTTGTTATATGATAATATAATAAGAATATATGAGGGGTTGGAGAATGGAAATAAAACTAGAATGCTTGAGAGAAGACATTTCCTCTTAATCGGGCAACTACTTTTGGTTTCTACCAAAAGGATTCCTTGGAAGGATTTATACTAAAATGGAGGTTTAATGATCAAGTGGAGGGATTTTGGGAAGCTATATGTGAATATATTTTTCAAATGTAAGTGGTTTGAGATGTGTCATCAATGGGGAGAGGTGGCAGCCTTTTATAAGGGAGGAAAATGACTCACTTGGTCTTTTGAAACCAAGTTAGGTGTACCCATATTTTAAACAAATAAATGTCCTAAAAAACCAACAAAACTCAATAATGGAAAGTTAATTTCCTAATTATGTCTATAAAAGGGGTTTTGGAGAAGATTCTAGGTCATTTGGCCCCTTAAGATAAAGGTTTAGTACTTTATTAATCTTAATTTTTCCTTAATAATTGTAATTAAATTTAATTACTTTCACTAATATTTTTCTAAAAAACAAATTTGGTATTTTTAAAAATTATAAATTATTACTATTCCAAATATGGAATCCATTTTTTCAAATTGAAATCACAGAATTGGTAGAAATTAATTTAAATTTATTCCCAAAGATAGGACTACAATGTATGTTTTTAAGGTAAAAAGGTATGAAAGTTTTCAATTTTTTATAATCAATTTAAAATTAAAATTTATTCCAATGAAATACATTGTATTAATTTATAAAAATATTTTCTAATTATACTTTAAAACCAACTAAAAATATAATTTAACTTTATTAATAAAGTAGATAAAAAAGAGGTTTTAAACTAAAATTCAGTATTTTTAACTATTCGTTAAATATAAAATGTTTCAGAAAAATATAAACAATTCACCCTAAAATAATTATTATATTTATATTTCTAAGATTAAGTTTAATTTTACATATTAAATCAATTAATTTGTCAAAATTCTAATTTAAAATGGGTTCTCTAATATAAGGTGGTAACATTGCCTTTATAAAAATATATGTTTTATATGTAAAATATGATTCATTATTATCTTATGCATATAAAACATAATGTTTTAATATAAAAAACTATTTTATTTAATATATAACATATATATTTCATTAAAATCATTCATTAATTTTAATTAACTATGTTTAATAAGACAATACTCCTTTGGATGTATATAAATAATAATATTTCTTTTTTATATCCAATTGGTTCTTATTTTCATTTATCATTAGTTGGTAAAATATTAATTCATTTTATATTTATATAAACCATAAATTTTCATAAGTTATTTAATATTATTTATAATTACTAACATAATGGACTGGTAATATTGTATTATACTAAATTATAATATTTTAATAATACATAATTATTTTATGAAAATCGGTATTGGGTGTAATGGAAGCTATCAAGGATGGTCATTTTTGCATGTAACAGAAGCTATCGAGGAAGGCCACTCTTGCATGTAAAATAATCTATCAAGGAAGCCCTCTCTTGCATGCAACACTAGCTAACTTGGTGTTTCATGTATTGAAATACATAGAATCTATTTTAAATAGTAAATATTTTATAAAGTTCTAGATATTATATTACCTTATGTGTTCGGTGTCGCGTGTCATACATGCTATCGAATAAAAGGTTCTTACATTAGATTTCCAGTTCATCACATTCTCCCCACCTTATTTAAATTACATCCTCGCCATTTAAACTCGATCATGGTGATAGATTTTTTGATACTTCCAATGTTTGAAATCCCATATAATGAGAAGGGTTTATAAGATATCCTCTATAAAAGAGAGAATACAAAGTACATAAGTCACATGGACTACCATGTAACTAGGTATCTAAGTAGGAGAACATCAATGTAAAGTAGAGATACGTACTTGCAGGAAAAATGTAAATATTTTTAAGGATTGAATTGTGTCATCAATAAAAAACAATTGAATGATCAATGGAAAGTTGAGGACCTCAAATCCATAAATATTTGATGATTTAGAAGACCACAGATTCAACAGAAATTAAGATATTAGGAAAACTTTTAATTTTTAAGAGATTTTCCTAATGTTGGGTAATTCTTTTACTGCTAAAGAATATAATGAAATATTCTTACATGATAGCTTTCAATTTTAAATGAAAAATCCTATGTTTGGGTTGTTCTTTGATCAAATTATAATTCATTCCTTTACTCCTAAAAATTAATTATCAATAATGATATTTTTATGCCCGAAGCACTAAAAGAAACATTTAAAGGATCGTGAGGCCTATTAAAGAGTGAAAATTTGAACTATTTTCATTAACTATCCTCCAAAACAAATATTCCTAATAGATTAATATCTAATCCTCATATGTGAAACTAATGGTTTATCATTAACAATTATTCATCAAATTGTTTAACTAAAAACAATGAAAAATTAACCAGGAAATTTCATAGGTCAGTGGTTGGCAAGAAACCCTTATCATACGTTGGTCATGGGTTTATGACATGTATCCTTACCAGATTTGATTGGTTATCACCCAGCTTATATGTCATCCTTTTCTAAAAAAAAGTAATATAATTCCTAAAATAAATATGATGGAAATCCTTTAAATTATGTTAATCACAAAATAAACTTTTAACTAAATTTTTCAATAAAAACCTAATACATAAATACTTCATCAACTTATTTCCACATAGATCATTCCATAGTCTAGAGTTTTTCCATAATATCATTTATAGGATTTTTAAATCATGATTCCCTATTTTTAATCTAAACACCCTAGTTTTAACCTAGGTTATTCAATGTAAAAATCTTTCATGGTGGTTTTTAAAGAAAATTTAAATTATCCTAAACATATCCCCCATGAGTTTCAAAGCAGTTGTCCAGTACGGTCCATTGTTGTATACCAGGATACCCAAAGTTAGGCTCAAAATACCTTGTCATAGTTTTTTATCCTTGCTACATATGTATCTAAACCACACACACTTGGTGTATCCATAAATGGATGTATTTCTAGAAAGAACCTCATAATCTCTACCTTAACAAAATTCTAGGATTTTATTATATACTTATAATCAAATTATACCTTAGGTCTATGTTCTCAAACCTATGTTTTCCTAAATCTAGTTCCCAAGTATGATACTAAACGTCCTCTAATACCAATAGTAGTAACCTGACCCCAGAAGGACGAGAGTCAGTGTCTGCTACTATTACATTGGAAATATTACAAGGAATTAAATCCCGAAGGATTGACGGATTAGTATTCTTGGTAAATGAGATACATACATGAGAAAAGAATACACTAATTAAAACATAATTTATTATTCTTTCTACATAAATAGCCTCAAGGATAAATCTAATCCATATAGTAAATCCATGTATATCTTTCAAAGTACGCTTCATGGATTCCTAGGGAAATAAACATAAAATGGGTGATCTCAAATTCTCAGTAAGAGAAAAATATAGCAGAAGTAATAATGAATCAATGAGAATAATAATTATGATGTGTTGAATAACTGAACTCACATTCCATATAATCAATAAACTGAGAAGGAAGTTCACTATATAATCAATAATCTTAGAAGGAAGTTCATAAATATTATGGAAAGGTAATAACTGAAAACACATTCCATTGAAATAACCAGATAAGTAAAAATAAATATGGAAGGGTAAGAAAGTGAAACACATTCTATCTAAATAACTGAAAATGAAATGTATCCATAGATATGTTGATGTAAAATATCATGGATGAATAATAACTAAAACTAAATGAGGGAAATGATTTCTTAATAGACATCATGTTTGAGGCACCTGAAAACCTATACCAGCAATACCTTTCATAAGACGGTTTAAATAATTCTTATTTGTGAAAATAATTTTTTCTCATGAGAACCTATCGATTCATGGAGGACCTATATATATTTTGGGCTCCTCCCATCATTTCCTGTCCAAATCATTCCTCATATTGAATAATCAAAATAAATAATATGCCTTATATAATATCTGTATTTAATAAAGGATATGAAATTATCAATATTTTCCCAAATAATAAAATAACTATCAAAGTAGATACTGTATGTAAAATGGTATAGGGTTTAGGTAATAATAATATACATGATGAATGAAATTGATAATTTGGGGGAAATTAAATGTTCAATGATCATAGAATATTGAATATTTCAAGGGGAATAACAAAGGATTCAAAGAAGTTAATGTGAATACTATCCTTGGGAAAATCAATAATAAGCAACCCAGAGGAATAATAAGGATGGTATCAATAAATAAATCTCAAGTGGAGTAAAAATAAATGGATATTGTTGATGATGAATAGAAATACTATAAAATGATATTTAAAAAATCATTGAGGAATATATCCTTTTATTATGAAAAACCATTTGGAAATTTTTTGCATTGAAAATCACTTTAAAAAACATTTTCATTAAAAAATAACCTTTTATACATGAAAAGGAAGCTTCAAATAAATGATGGTTGGTAAATCTGTACTTGTCATATGAGGTAAATGAACATTCTTTTTTCATTCTTAAAGGTTAAAAAAAATTTATTGTTCATAAAGTGATACGGAGATTCTTTTGAAAATAATAGTAAAAGAAAAAAAGGGTAACAATATATTTACCAAATCATTTTAAAAACATTTTTAAATTTTTTATATTAAAACATTGGTTTTAGAAGAAAATGGGTTCTCTGACTAAAAAGAGAAATAATGTTATTTTTCTTAAAAACATTGTCTATAACATTTTGAGTACCAAAGAGTGTAAAAATAGTAGTAATACTTGAAAATGGTCCTGAATAACCATATAACAATGAACGGTTTTATTGAAAAATGGATATATAATATCCTAGAATGGAAATTCCATTGAAAGATCATTAGTACTAGTCATATGAAAAATAATATTTAAACATCCCAAAGTGTCCCATACCACTCTAAAACAATTTAAATCATAAACCTGATGAATGAATATTATTGAATGAATATTTTAAATAGAATAATGATAAAATAATTAATGATATAATATATCAAAATGGTTAGTTGATACACCACAAAAAATAATTAATTGTTGAACATGACATTTACCTCATAGATGTAAAAAGTAAGATGTAAATACTTTACCTTGAGTTTCATTTTGGGTGAACAACCTTTGAATTCTTGTATAATAAACATATGTTAATTTTCAAATGTCATGAGAAGATTTTTCAGGATTAACATTACTTTTATTTAAATTGATACTATGTTGTATACAAATAATTAAACAATTTTGTTTACATCGGCTGTTTACACCCAATTCGGATTATGTGTCCAAAACAACATTGGTAAGTCAACTATTGTCAAAGGGGTCATTATATGGCATCTAAAGAATAATAATCATGAAATAATTATCATATTCATTCATTAATTATACCATTAAAATAAATTATTAAATATGGTTATGAAAAATGAACCAACATTACAATCATAGTGATGGACCGTACGTACGCATGAGTGACATTCTTATTTTTCAATGATCGTTATAGAAACAAGGTAAGTAACACCAAATATTTTCAAAATGACCAGTATAACATAAATACTATATTATTTAATCATATATACTTATATATATAATTATTGTGGTGTAAAACAAATCACATCATGTCGAGGAGGCAGTAGTCCACACATCTAAGAACGATGTTATCACTTTTTAAGTGTGTGAAAGGTTAATAGTGAAATTGATATATATATATATAGTATATTTCCAAAAAGTTAATTATTTTATTTATATCATATATATGTTGTTTATTTAACATATTTTTAATTATAATCATTCTTTATACATTCCATGGATCGTGTGAATCAATCACATCGCTTTGAGGGGGCGGTAGTCCACACTTCCTCAAACGATGTTATTGTATTAATGAAAATGGAAATTATTAAAGGTGTGTATTAGAAAAAGATTAAATTAGAATAAAGAATTAATAAATATCATTTATATCACATAAAAAAATATTTTCAATCATAATGGCCAACTATGAATGTTGGTAAAGTAAAATGAACAATCTTCGTTTTGTGAGGCATTATTTCACTATACACAGACACAATATGTTCATTACCCATAAAATGTATGTATGTGTAAGTGTAGGTATAACCCTTAGAATAAAACATATTATTATATTGAGGATATGGGTTTTTTATACAAGAATCAAATAATAAGATATGAGGGGTCAGATAATGGAAGTAAAACTAAAAATATTGAGAGAATATGTTACCTCTTAATCAGGTAACTACTTTTGGTTTATACCAAAAGGATTCCTTGTAAGGATTTCTAACCAAAGGGAGGATTCAAGGTCTAGGGGAGGGATTTTGGGAATCAATATGGGAAAATTTTGGTTGAAACTAATTGTTTGAGAGGTGTGAGGAATGAGGAGAGGTTGTGACTTTTTATAAGTGAGGAAAAGGACTCACTTGGTATTTTGAAAACAAGTTAGGTTTACCCACATTTTTACCTAACAAAAAGTCATAAAAACCCAACCAAACTCAATAATGGAAGGTTAATGGCCTAATTATTTCCATAAAATTAGTTTTGGAAAAATCATGACCTCGATCCATACCCTGTGGAAATGAAGGTAGATATGTAACTAATCCTATGCGATCAAGGATCTCAAAGGGGTCAATATACCTTGGGCTAAAACATCCCTTTCTTTACAAAGTGTATGAATATCTTCAATGGTTATATTTGAAGTTAAACATTTTCTCTAACATCAATATTAAATTCCCTTCGTTAGTAGTCAATATAGCTCTTTTAGCAACTATAGGTAGATTTTATATGTTTTTGTATGGATTGAAACTTCTTTCTCATCACTTTCACAAGATTAGGTCCATGTATCTTCCATTCCACAACTTCATCCCAAAATATTTTGAGTTCTACATTGCTTTATATTCATAGATTCATATAGATCCATTTAAATACTCGAGTGGAAGTTGTTTTTATATGATAACTCAACCAATGGGATATGTTAATCACATAATCCATTAAATTCCATCTAGCGTTATCATAGCATGTCCTAAAGTTTTTGAATAGTCCTTTTAGATTTTCTATGATTTTGGGGGTGATAGGTCATGCTAAAATTTAATTTAGTACTAAAAGCTTATTGAATGCTTCTATAGAATTTAAAGGTGAACCTTGGATTACAATCAAATATGATCGAAAGTGGAACCCCATGAACCCTCACTATTTCCTTCACATATATCATGGAATTTTTTTCAAGTGAAAAATCATCCCAAACAGTGATATAGTGGTCAGTCTTGGTGAGTCGATCCACCACAAACCATTTCATATTTTTTCTATGGATGTTTTTGGGAGACTGTTGATAATGTCTGCGGTGATATTCACCCATTTCCACATGGTTATAAGAAATGGTTTCATCACCCCTTTGGAATTTTGTCACTCTACTTTAACTTGATGGCATACCAAACACCTTGATATATATGCAGTAATATCCATCTTCATGTTGTCCCATCAAAAGTGTTCTCAATGATCATGGTACATATTAGTAATTCTGGGGTGGTGTAGAAAGATAGGCTATGTGCATTATACAATATAATGGTCTTTATCTCAGTTGTTGAAGGAACCCAATTCCTCATTAAATACTAAATAACACAATCATCATCAATTTGGAACTCATGTAGCTCCCCATCCTTTATTGATTTCAACTTTTTTTATCTCCATCTCATACCTTTATGTCTCCTTGATCTTCTATTAGATAGATGGTTGGGAAATCAATTGGGATAGGTAGGATGTATTCCATATCGTTATTATTTCAAGATATATTCTTTTCATATACAAGAAGATAAGGTCTCTCTCAATTTGCATCATGGATATAGTAGCATGTTTTTTTCTGTTAAGAGCATCATCTACCATATTCTCCTTTCTTGGATTGTAGTGAATAGAGAAATTATACTCCATGATTAGATAAAACCATTTTCTTTGATGCATATTGATATACTTCTAGGTGAATATATACTTTAGAATCTTGTGATCAGTATATATGTCAAAATTCTCACCATAAAGATAGTGCAACCAAATATTTAGAGCAAAGATCATATCTTCTAAATCTATATCATGCGCCAGGTAGTTCTTCTCATGGATGTTTAACTATCATGAGGAATATGATATAACTTTATAATTCTACATGAGTACAAAACCCATGACTTTCTTTGAATCATCACTATATATCACAAAACCTTCTCCACTTATTGGTAGTGTGAGTACATGTTAAGACCAAGATGATAAGTATGACTATTATATTTAGGTATTATTTTAGTTGTCAAGGAAGATTAAGAAGAAAATAAATCATCTCACTTTTTATTTTTGTTTAAATCAGACAGACCATCGTATTCAAGAAAATAAGAGTCACAATGGTAATGAAAGTCCATTGTATTAGGAATATGTTTTCAGGATGAAGAGGATCATTACAATCAACCTAAGTCTGTAATGAAAGGTTTAATTGTAATGGGGAAAAATTAGAGTCTTCATGACTTCGATGAAAATTTAATGATGATTTTTTGATCTTGGTGTCCTCATAAATCATTATTAATTTATAAATCTAGTGATGAATTATTGATGAAATAAAGAGAATAAAAATGTAACACCCCGAGATTTTATGAAAAATATTCTTTTTAATTTCATTAATGTCTTGTGTTATATGCTAAACCAAAAGGATCTCTCACAACACACATCTCTGACCTGGCTTGAATTACACGCAATCGTGACCTTCCACGATAGCGTGTGTTGTACGCAACACCAAGTTTCTCTAAACAACGATATGCTATTAAAATATTATTAAAACTAGCCGTTATGAATTGTAATAACCACTTTTTGAAATTTTGTAAATTTTATTTTTCAAAATGGAATTCATTTTTGGATTCGTAATATCGAAATTAGCTTAGGGTGAAATTTTGGTGATTTTCGGATAACTTTCATATTTTGATGAATAGTGAAAATTACTAAATTTTAATTAAAAACAACTTTTTCAATCGAAATAATTAATAGTGATAAATACAAAAATGAGTGGTTTTAAAGTATATTTAGAATATATTTTTACAATTTAATACAATGATGTTCATTGGATGTAATTTCACATTTAAACCAGTTATAAACTAGTGTCAATCTGTTGATAGTTATTATCTCTTAAAAACACGCTATTTGTTTTGACGACGAGAATTAATTTTTAAATAAGTTAATGCAACTGATATGGTTTGAATTTGGTAAAATAGACATCATTTTTGAGTTCATAATATCAAATATAGCTTAGCCCTAATTTTTGGTATTTTTCTGAAAACTTTCAATTTTTAATGAATAGTGAAACTACTAAGTGGTAGTTAAAAAAACTGAATTGTTCATAAAACATAATTTTACTGCTTCTGTGAGTGGAATTTCGAAAATCCGAGAGACACGGTTAATATCAAGGACTAAAATGTGGTTCAATGAGATGAAAATAATTTTTGGTGAATAGTAACTTTTCACTTTTTTTTACCACGGTTAAAAGTAAATAGGGTAATTAAGGGTAAAGATGATATTATTATTACCCTAACACATGTCCTAATTCTATTGGATAAGTGTAATTCGACCAAAAACAAACTTAGGAATAAAATATTACCATTTAGGCCCACGTGGATTAGATTAGGACATTTATTATTAATTTATTTAAAGAAGGGTCAAAAGAGTTAAAATCAAAGTTTATTTATTAAAACATTTTTAATATGGGGTTATACATAAGATAAATTAGACTATAAATATTCATTAGAAATATAAAAAGATTTTCTAAATAATGGTATTTTATTTTTAATTTTTAAACATTAAATAATTTAATTTATTTATGACACAACGATGATGCAGTAATTATCTTATTAATGAAATATTAAGATAATTGATATTAGAAATACACTAATAAATATAATTTGAGACTTTTTATGAATTACACTAATTTTCTAGGTTACTATGATATATTATTGTTGTTTTAATCAACTTGGTTCGAACATATAATTCTGTTATGACTTTCACAAAAATCATATATCAAATAGTGTCAAAATTGACACAAAATAGTTTTTAAATAAAATATTATATTATTAATTGTTATTTTATTCCTAAAAATCTAAGGTTCGGAAAAATGACTTAGATAAGGATATATATATATTAATAATAAACAACTTGGGGTTCGTTTGTCATGTTATAGTAAGTGTATTAACCATATAGTGTAAGAAAACAAAAAGACACGGTAAAAGTTAAATTATTTAACTTAGAGTTAAATCTAATTGATAAGGTTAAAATAATAACCTAAACTTGTCTAAATCATATTGTTTGATAGGATTTCGACCCATCTCCACTTTACCTTCGAAATAATACCCTTTGGAACCATTATAAACCGATTTTTACTTTAATATAAAATAATATTTTGAGATATTCCTAAGGTGCCTCTCTCCTCCCTTATAAAAGGGCACCTCCTCCCCCTCTTCCTCACACCACATTGAGCCTTCAAGCTCGGCCAACACCTGACACATTCTCCTCTACACTTCCCTAGATACATCCTAGAGGTTGTGGTATTCTTCAAAGACCCATTTTAGTTCCCTAAAAGGAGGTCTCAAAGAAGCACTTCAAAGAAGAGGTAAAGCCCATTACCGATTCTTTCATCTTTATTTCTTCTTCCACTTCTTCTTCTTAGGTTGTTTCATTATGAAGTAATAACGTCAATATCACTCATATACTGATATGTTATTATAATTATGAAACAACCCTATTTCACCATCTATCCATCCTTCGGAAAAAGAAATCACCGCGCGTGCGTATGTACGGAATACCGTCTCCACGCCGTGGTGAAATCTATTTTCCACCACCACCTTACTTGGATGGGTATAATGGTGTAAATAATAACTATATATTATTATTTTAAAGTGATATTGATTCTGAAATAGTATACATATACTCCAATACAATTACATGATCATAGGAACGATATCATCACTCGTGCGTACGTATGGAATACCGTCTCCACGATGTGATGCGACTCGTTCTATATGATCTTCATTTCATAATGATTATATAAATAAATTGAATGAATTAATATGATATATATGACACTAATATAATTCTGGAAATTAGTTATCTATAACCTAAAGAAAATAATAAGAATTTATTCGACAAAACACGCATAAGAACAAAAAGTTATAAACACCCGAATAACAAGTAGCAATGAAATATTACTACTAAGAAGCTAAGAATATGACCATATATGATATCATAAAAATAAGTATGATTCTGGAATATGTCAATAACATTATTTAAATCATTATACAGGAGGTTTGTACACTTACAAAGCAAGTCGAACCTAAGGTAAGGGAAAATATCACAATCTCATTTTTATCCGAGATTGTTTATACTTTGGTATTTACTGGGGTGTATTTTATCATCCACATCCATGTTTCCTCAATATGTAATATTATTTCCATCCACCTACAATTTTTTAAATCCAATTTTACCCTTTGGTGAGTTTTTATTAAAAGATATGAAAGGAATCTTTTGTCATTTTTTTTGTATGAGGTACTTTTTGACTTTTCCGCCAAAAGTGCGAAGAATGATTTTTTTTAACTTATACGGTATGAATGGATTTTTAAAACATTATTTCCAAGAAGCTTCCTTTACAAGTTTTCAAGTTTATTTTTAATCAAATTCTGTTAGTTTATAATTTTACGACATGTTAAGAAAGGAAAAATGTTTTTGAAGAAGAAAGGATATTTTCCTCAAGAATGGAGTTCAAGTGTTTTATCAAAATTATTTTCCATCTAAGATAATAAAGGGTTCTGTTTTTATCCCTATTATTACATTGATTTGATTATGTTGTGATGGAATTATTTTTATGAATTCTTTTATCTTACATGAACTGTTTCATGATGTCAGGATGTTTAAGATTCTAATTTGTATTACATGGGTTATGCAATGATGTATGATTTATGATTTTGTGGCACGCATAAGAATGGTATCATTATGAGATGGGTGGGACCTATATCTCCCTTCAATGCATTGGGTAAATATTTTATATCTCATGAGATAGACATGGCTGGAACGGTAGGTTATACCGGTTCAGTGAAACAGGACTGAAACGAGGGTGACTCGGTTCAGAAAGGGACTTTTTCCACTAAGATAGTCTTGGCAATGAGTCTTGACTAACAAGAAATGATTCTCTATGATTATGTGTGCATGCCACAAAGTTTCATGTTTTAAGTTATGATTATTGTGATTACATTTGACCACCATGATTTATCCCATGTTATGAAATTATGATCTCTTTTGCAGGTTAAGATGTGATTGATATTTCTTTTTTTTACCCTTACTGAGCATTTGAGCTCACCCTTTTATGTTTTCTTTTCCCCAGGATATAAAGAAAGGTTTTAGGTATAAAAAAAAGAAGACCTTTATGGGAGATGATGAAGATCTTTCACCAGGAATTAGAAGATTATATTCCGAGTTTCCAAAGACACTAAACTATTACGATCCATATGTGTGTATTTTTGTAATGTACTAAGTATTCTTCAAAATTAATGTAATTTCCATGTACGTCAGGCTTTGGGTCTCTACAAAAAAGATTCTACCAATCATATTCATTTTGATCATAATCATACAAATCGTATTCAGGTTGAGAAGGAAAGAATGATTTTAATAAAATATTGGTAAGTAGCAACACTTTACTTGGTTGGTTATTTGATGATGAAGTTGATATTCAACATAATCAAAGTCATGAAGGAATTAAGGGTACTTTCTGATAGTTTACGAAAGAATAAATTTGATGAATTTGAATCATTCTAGTATCAAGATAACCATAATGATATTTCATGACGAATAATTGTTTAATGACCAAGGAGGATGACTGTAATGAAGGTGCATGTTTTTAGTTAAACTAAATCCCAAAAAGATTTAAATCCTCAAAGAAAGAAGTTAAAAAGAAACATATTCAAAAAATAAATAAGCTCTTAATGTTTATCCATTGGATTTATTATGTCATGATATTATTCAAAGGTTGAATTTTTTGTGATAAAAATTGACCGGTATCATATTTAGAAGAGAAAGATGTTGTTGAAGTTGAAGCTTGTGATATTGGTCCATCGGACTCCGTATGCCCTCATAATCATCAGAGGAAGAATTGTTTAAAACTGATGAATTTAAAGAAAATGAAAAGTATGTGGTCGCTAATATGAAGAATAAATTTAGAGATTTATCAATAATGTAGTCAACTATTTAAAATAGGTTTAACTACATTGTTTATCATTCAAGTGGTTCAAGAAAATAGATAAAGAAGAATATATTATTTTACATTTGTCGTCATCTTAATGAGGAGGATCATAATGAAAAATCATAATGGGAAATTAGAATCAGACTAATGTTTTTAAAGAAATTATAAATTATAGATAAAGTTATTTGAAGATTAATGATGGTTCGAGAAGTGTTGAGAAGAGTTTATAAAGGAAAGATACACCTGAAATTAAAAGGAACATATAGATTTGTAAAATTTAATTGAGAGGAAAAATTTTTAGGAATCCCACCCAAACAATTTTTGGGGTGAGTAAAAAAGATAAATTACTTTGTAATTGATGATAGATTTACTATTCATGGTGAATAAGATACAAGGTAGAGCTTTAGAGAGAATAAGAGGTTTCCTGATTAAATTTTTTTGAAGAAGTATTTCGAATAGAAGAAGCATATGAGGAGAGACAAGATTGTATTCATCTGGTCATCGTATTGGTCTGAATCATCAGACTATAAAATTTTTATTGTGATTTCAAGATTTAAGAATAAATGGTTCAGAATTTTCTCAAACATATTCTAACAAAGATATATATTTTTCTCATTGATCAATTAGACTTGGGGAATCAAACTGAGTTTTATAAAAAAGTCCATAAATGTTCTTAAAAACTTCTAGGTAAGAAAGTATATATTTTTTATAAAAAAGAACACATTTGTGAAAGTTGATAAAGAAGCATCATAACTTGTTTTGTTACAAAAATTTGTATTACATCATTTGTTCTAGAAGGATAATGTGCACTATTGAATTGTTTACATAGTGACACACAAGTGAAAGGGAATATCCTACTCAATGTATTCCACAAAAAATGATTGTATTCTAGTGGATTGTGTGGTATTATATCATTTTCAAACAATACCATGGATGTAGATATACTTGTTGAATATTAAACCTTGTAAATTCTTGTGTTCTTATGCAAGTAGTTTTTAATTATTTTAAATAGAAAAAGAAATATTTAACAGGAGGAAAATTTTTTTTATTAAGTAAGAAAATATAAAAGAAAAATATATCCCCAATTAACCCCTCCCACTCACAGTGATACAATTATCTTGACTGGGCAATTACAATTAGTATCAGAGATAGGATCCGTTAATTTATTCTTTGTTGATATTTTGAAGAGAAGTTCATGGATAATTTAAATTGACTCAACAATAAAAGAATCCTGGTTTTCGATGGTAAGAATTATCATATCTAGAAATATATAATGTTTCTCCATCTTATGTCTATTAGATATGATTTTCATGAAGATGCAAAGGATGTATATCCTCATATTGATGATAAAGTTCATCTTAATCTATTGATAAGAATAATCTTGAGAGTGATGGAAGGGAAAAGAATTATTTACTATAATCCCTTTCTAAAAGTTAATTTTTAAGGGTGAAGGGTGTTTCCATAGATAAAGGTATATGGGATAAGCTAAAAATCATATATGAAGGCAATAAAAAAGTGAAGAATAAAAATTACAAATCTATAGGCTAAAGTATGAAGGCTTGAAAATGGGTGGGAATGAATCTATTAGGGACTTATTTACCAGGTTAAATAACATCATCAACACTATCAGATGTCTTAGTTAAAAGTTATAGGATTCTATAGTTATTGAAAAGATATTTTGAATTATACCCGACAAGTTTGATGCTAAATTTTATTAATTAGAAGATGCATATCATAAAAAATATCTATTGATAATTTTCATAGAACTCTCATCACTTATAAAATAATTAGGTATAAAGATAAGAAAATAAAAATAAAATTTTATTGAGAAATTTCATTCAAGACTGTGAAGAAAGAGAATTCAAAGAAGATTATTATTATAGAATAGGATGGTTATTTTGACTCTGAAAATTATGTATGTAAAAATATTGATGATATTTTATCATTCTTTTCTAAAAATGTGAGAAGACTTATAGGTAAATATAAATGGAATTTTCCCTTGAAATGTTGTGAATATGGATTCATTGGCCTCTTTACAAAAAAATTCCACAAAGAAAGAAAGAAAAAGATAGTGATGAAGAAGAAATAAGGCCAATAAGGTCGTGGAAAAAATAGGGTGGAAAAGAAAATTTTATTCCATAGGGAAGGGTAAAAATTTCTCAAAATCTAAAATGTGTATTTTCATATCAAAAGATAATGAATAAGAAGATAGTAAAGCTAAATCCAAAAATTCTATTGAGGATGTTGGTGAGAATACTTTTAGTGTAACAATTAATGATGAAGAATTCAGAATCAGCTGTTCTGATTAAGAAGAAACTCAACATAAATTTCATTTAAAATAAGATTTGAAATATATTTTAGAAAAATTATAAGTATTGAAAAACAAAAAAAAAGAAGTTGGAAGATTAATGTTCCTCCTAAAAAATTCATGAAATCGTTTTAGATGAGAAGAAAAAGATTCAACAGGATATTAGTGATTTGAAAAAAATATCTTAAAGAAGAAAAGAATCGTAATGAACATATGGAATTAAAGTTATAGGCATAAAAATAATAGTTAGAACATGTCTAGTAAAAACTTTGTAACGATGAAAACAAAATTGTATTTTCCTAAAATTCTATATATAAATTTGTTGAATGTTTTCATAAGGAAAAACCTGATAAGGATAAAAAAAAGTAAGCATCAAAATTTGATAGGAAAGATAGAATTATTTCTGGAAATACAAAAGCATAGAAAATTATGAATGTGGCTAAGATTAACAAAGTTGAGAATTCATATGTTTTTGAAAAACCTATGTTTAAAAATGTTTCAAAAAATTATGAATATGAAAATGTTTCTATTATTTCTAGTTATGACAAGGATAAAATGATAAATAAGATAAAAAAGATGATTCATATTGATAACAAAAAGGTTGGTGGTCAATAAAATTCAGATAAGAAGGTTTCTAAGAAACATATTCATAACTCCAGTGAGTATGGAAGCTATAGAGGAAAATATTCATTCTATGGTTACTACTATTATTGTGATGGAATCATAAATAAAACAAATATGTGTTGGTTCAACCAACAACATTACTACTATTCCATAAGTTCTGAAAGTCATAGGTTTAGGGGGAGTCAGTCATCTCAAAAGAATATGTTTGAAAAATAAGTTCCAAATAAACCTGATAATGATGGTGTAAAAATTAAAAATATGTTCCAACGCCAAGAAACTATTTGTAAAAGATGTGAACGACCATGTAATCTTACTAAGGGTTTCATTTTTTGTTACAATAAAAATATAATTTTCATGACATTTCGTATAAGACGGAGGTGAAGAAAGAAAAATCTCTTAATGTTAAAACTATCCTCAAATTATTTAAAGGTGAATAACCTTGTATTCATGATATCAGGTGTTCCTTAAACATGAAAGTAGATTTCAATTTTTTTAATAATTTAAAAGAATTTAAAGAGGTAACAATGACATTCAACAAGGATGAAACAATAATAATAAAAGGTGTTAGACAAACTATCATTGGGAAACAAAAGTTTATATCAAAGAAATATTTATATATTGATGAGTTGAAACATAACTTTTTTAGTGTTTTACAAATGTGTAATGAATATATCAATGTTACCTATGGGAAATATGTATTTTTTTTGTGAACATTGAAAATGATGAAAAGATAGTTACAAGAGGCCAACATATTAAGGGAAACTTATTTCAACTTGGTGAGGTACCAAATGTTTTTTACTTTGGTATGGTAGAAGAAAATTAATTATGGCATAAAAGGATGGGAAACTTTTGTGAAATAAAAAAGAGGAAGTTATGAAAGCGATGTTGTGTTCAAGATTGTCTTCATTTTCAACGAATAAGATATTTTTGTTGCACTATTTTTCATAAGGAAAAAATTACAAAGTCTATGTATAAGAATGTTGATATTTGTTCAAAACAACCCTAGGAACTTATTCATTCCGACATCTATAGACAAATGAGAAAAAAATAAAAAAATGATTATAATTACTTCATCAATTTTTTTGATGAATTTAATAAAATTACTTGTGTTATGAATATAAAACATAAATCATATGCTATGAGAATGTGTAATGGTTTTAGGAGAAAAGCTAAGAAGAAAAGTGAGTATTCAGTGAAAAAGTTGAAAACTAACAATGGTGATGTGTATAAGAATGAAGAATTTGAAATATATCCAGAGAAGAATGTAATTTTGCATGAGTATAGTTCCTTATACACACCTCAACAAAATTGGATTGATGAATGGAAGAATAGAAGTTTGGTGGAAATGGGGAGAACTATGTTACTTGAACAAGATCTTTCTCATTCGTATTAGAGGTAACCCATGAGTACTGTTGTTTATATTCAAAACTGATGTTTCTATAGGCCAATTTTGTATATGACTCCATAAAAATAGTTTCATATAAGAACTACATGTGTGAAATGATTAAGAGTTTTCAGGAGTCCATTCATTATAAATACGAAAGGTGGAAATCTGGGAAAGTTTGAGTAAAAATGAGAAAATGGAATTTTTCTTGGTTATGCTCTAGAAGGAAGAGGATATAGATGTTTCAACAAAGAAATAGAAATAATTTTTTTTCTAATAATTTTAATGTTATTGAAAAATATATTAAGGATAAATATAATCAAATAGATAAGGAAGTTGAGTAGGATTAAGAAAGTTTTGTCAACGTTTCTGATATGGATACATCCAATTGTTATCCTACTCAAAAAGAAGAATAAGACTTAGGTATTTCATGTGATGAAGAAGAATCTCTAAAATCTCATCCCAAGATGAGGAAGCTAGTGGAAACTTAGAACATTTTTGGTGATCAACATAAACTGGTTTAAAAAATATGAACAACAAATTCTATTACATGTACTTCATTGTATTCAAAAATTGGGCCAAATGGTGGGAAATAAGATTTTGAGTATCTAGAATGGGTTCAGTCCATGAATGAAGAGTTAGATTGGATAGAAAAGAATGATTCATAGGAACTCGTACGTAATCTAGATTACAAAAATGTTATTGGTACAAAGTGGGTTTCCCAGAACAAAATTAATGAATAAGGTGAAGTGATAAGAAACAATGAAAGATTAGTATGTAAAGGTTACTCTAAAACTGAAGGTGTTTATTTTGATGAAACTTTTTCTCTAGTGGAAAGGTTATAAACAATCATAATTTTTCTTGCTATTTCTACACAATGGAGTTACAAAATTTTTCAAATGGATATAATGTCTGCAATTATAAATTTTGATCTTAATGAGGAAGTTTACATTGAACAGCCTTGTGGATTTGTTGTAGGGAAAGAGGAAAGTTAAATGTGCATATTTAAGAAATCCTTGTATGCACTAAAGAAATCTATGAGGGCATAGTATTCCAACTGGATACATTCTTAAGGAATATGATTTTTAAGAATGGAAGAGTTGATAACAATATATACATCAAATAAATTCAAGATTTTTCCTTCATCATAATGTTTTATATTAATGACATTATCTTTACTAGGAATAATGAACGATATTGTGAAAAGTTTTCTAAATAAATGAAAACGGTGATTGAGATTTCAATGTTGGGAGAAATAAAATAATTTATTGGGTTACAAATTTTATAATAGAAGAAACACAATTTTATTTCTAAAGAAAAGTATGCTAATGAAATTCTTAAAAAGATCGGTATAGAAAATTCGAAACCAGTTTACACCTCAATATCACTGGGAACAAAGTTGAGTAATGATGGAGAAGACAAGAAAGTTGACCAGAAAGAGTTTCTAAAGTTGATTGGATTTTTTTTATATTTTACTACCTTCGGACCCAATATTTTTTATTATGTTACATTATGTGAAATATTTTATATTGATCCTAAATTATAAAATTTACTTTCTAGAAAAAGAATCCACAAATACATCAAAGGCCCTAAAAATTTCAAAATCAAGTATGATAGCTTAGAAAGTATTGATTTTTCTGGATATTCAGATGCTGATTACATAGTAAATATTGATGATAGAAGATCCACATCAGGTGGAGTTTGATTTCTATGTAAAAGTTCAGTTTTTTTGGAATATAAAGAAATAGAATTCGGTAACTCTCATTAAAACTGAATCTTAATATGTTTCTACTACACAATCTTCTACCCAACATATCTAGATGAAGAATCAGTTAGCATACTAACTTATTGAATTTAAGTTACCCTTTATCTTGTGTTGCGATAATAAAAGTGAAATCAACCTTTCCAAGAATCAGGTAAAACATTATCATTAAAAAAATATTGATATCAACAATTGTTTCATCAAATATCATGTGTAGAATAATGAGTTGAAGTTGTAGTATGTTCCTAAATCGGAACAAGCTGCCAACATTTTCACAAAACCTTTACCCAAGGAAGCATTCTCTAAATTGAGCTTGAACAAGGTCATCTAACCTCTTTCTCGTCAATGTTGAGGTATGTGTTTTTGTTCCCTCTCTCATCTTATTGTTGGAAAGTGTTTTCAAGGGCGGAATTGTTTTATAAATCTATCATTATAAAATCATGTAAATATAGAGAGTTGTGGTTAAATAGTGAATTCATCATTGTAAGTGTGTGAACTATTCTAACTGTTTGTTGGAGTGGTTATTGGAAATAATTTTTCTGTGTTTTCTATGGAGGATTAAATTTTGAGGAAGAAAATATGAGGACATTTTCATAATCACTACTGTTGCACATCATGAATTTTATGTCAATAATTTTTTTTCCTACAATAATTTAGCACATGTAGTCGTATAATTATTGATGAGTAATACATATCTTGAGGTTATAATGTTCAGTGATTTATGAACCTTGGTTGACAAAAAAATCCAAAGTGAAAGATATTTAGGACCAAGAAGATAATGTTGAATATCATATTCAGGTATTTTAATATGTTTTCAATGGAGTTTAATAAGAAAATAAATCACATAACATTGTAATGGATAAAAAATTGATAGACTATCATGTTAAATAAAATCAGACTCACAAGGGCTATGAAATTCCATCACATTGGGAATATGTTTTCTGGATAAAGAATATCATCAAACACATCCAATGTTTGGAATGAAATGAATGATCATAAAGGGAAATAATTTGAGTCTTCCTAACATTGATGAAAATGTGTTGTTGTTTTTCTGATCTTGGAGTTCTCATAAATCATAAGTAAGTTGTAAAACTTGTGATCAAATCCTAATGAATGAAATCTAAGAAAAATATTATTCCAATCATATTCAGTCTGATTGTAATCATGCCAATCGTATTCAATATGAGTATTAAATAAATATGTTTATAAATTATAAGGAACTTGCAACACATTACTTGGTAAGTGAGATGATGCTAAAGTTGATCTTCAAAGTAATAAAAGTCATAAAGAAAGTCATGATACTTGTTAAAAGTTTATGAAAGAAGAAAGTTTATGTATTTTAATAATTCTGGTCTAATGATCATCATAATGATATTTCATGATACATATTTGTTTAGAGGTAGGGTAGGATATTCATAATAAATGTTCTAGTTTTCGGTGAGACCAAAATCTAGATGGTTTAAATCCTTGAAGAAAGATGTTTTTGAGAATCGTATTAAAAAAATAAATAAGTTACTAATGTTGATCCATCGAATTTAGTAGGTCATCATATTAATTAGAGGAAAAAAAATTTGTTATAAAAATTTATTGGTATCATATTCAGAAGAGAACTAATTTGTTGATGTTGAAGCTGGTGATACCTGTCCATATTGGTATGCC
Source organism: Viscum album (assembly GCA_963277665.1). Lineage (NCBI taxonomy): Eukaryota > Viridiplantae > Streptophyta > Magnoliopsida > Santalales > Viscaceae > Viscum > Viscum album. The sequence continues at coordinate 975,992,621 of OY728148.1, forward strand.
ATAATAATCATCGGTGGAATAATTTTTTGAACTGATGAATGAAAAGAAAAAGAAAATTATGTGGTGGCCAATATGAAGAAGAAATTAATAGCAATATCAATAATTCAGTTTGCCGTTTAAAATAGTTTCAATTACTTTGTTTATAATTCAAGTGGGTCAAGAGAAGAGATGAAGAATAATATATTTTTTTAAATTTGTATTCATCATAATGAACCAAGTCGTAAGAAAAAATTGAAATGGGAAATAAGAATTAGAATGATGTTTACAGAAATTCTAAAGAAGAGTTTAAGTTGTGAGAAGATTAAATAATGTTAAATAAGTGTTGAGAAGAGATTATGAAGTTAATATGAACCCAAAATTCAAAGGAACATGTTGATTCAAAAAATTTGATTGAGTGGGAAATTTTTTAGGAATCCCACCCAAACCATTTTTTGTGTGTGTATAAAAGGAAAATTAGTTTGTACTTTTGACAGATGTACTATTCAAAGATAAGAATAGAGAAGAAATAGCTCTAGAGAGAAGAAGAGGTTTCCATGTTTGGTTTTGTTGTATTCAACTGGTCATTGTATCGGGCAGAATCATCGAACTGGGAAATCATATTGGGATTTTTGGATTGAAGAAGAAGTGGTTCAGAATTTTCTCAACAGTATTTAGAAAAAGTCATATATTTTTTGTATTGAGAGATAAAATAGGGATAATCGGACTGGGAGAATTAGAGTGGGAAATCAGACTGAGGTTTATAACAAAATTTAGAAAAGTTCTTACCAACTTCTAGGTAAGAAATTGACAAATTTTTTTAAATTAATAAATTTTTTAAAGTTGATAAAGATTCACCATATCATGTGTCGTTACAAATCTTTGTATTTCATCATTTGTTATAGACGGATCACATTCACTATTGAATTGTTTATTTAGAGCTACATGATTGAAATGGAATATCCTAGTCATTGTATTCCACACAAAAGGATTATTTTCTAACATATTGTATGGTATTATATCATTACAAAATCATAGAAAGGATGTAGTTATTCTTGTTGAATAGTGATACTTATAAATTCATGTGTTCCTATAGATGTTTGTTTTAATTGTTTTCAATAGAGAAAGAAATATTCAATAGGATTATAAGGTTATTACATAATTAAGGAAATATAAAATAAAATTATATCACTGATTTACTCTCTCCCCCCTCAGTGATACAATTATCTTGACTGGGAAATTTCAGTACAATAACAGTGATTAGCCTCTTCTTGATCTCCTTAAAGCTTTCCTCGTACCTTTCATCCATAAAAAATTTACCCCATTTTGTGGTAAAATAGTTAGTCGGCTAAAAAATAATGATAAATTTATCACAAAATGTAAATAGAAACCAGCTAATCTATAAAACTATAGATTTCTATGACACTAGTGGGTTTAGGTTGCTCTTCAATTGACTTTGTCTTTGAAGGGTCCACATAAATTCCATCACATGTGATCACGTTCCCCAATAATGTGACTTCTTGTATCCAAAAGTCACACTTTTTGAACTTACAATACCTTTTCTCCTTCTTTAATATCACCAACACAATAATTAGATTATTTTCATATTCCTACATAATCATGGAATAAATGAGAATATAATCGATAAACACTACCAAAAAAATTTTGAGGTGGTCTCTAAAGAATATATTCATCAAATCCATAAATATTGTAAGAAAATTAGTTAGTCTGATTGGAATTACTATGAAATCATAGTGCCCATACCTTGTAAGGAAAGCAGTCTTTTGAATATCTTCCTTCTTCAAATTTAGATTATGATATGCATAAAAAAGGTACACCTTTGAGATTTATTTCACTCCTCATAGTTGATTGAACAAGTCACCAATCCTTGGATGAGGATAATTTTTATTTATGGTGATCTAGTAGATATCTTGGTAATTGATATACACCTGTTTTGATATATCTTTCTTCTTGAAAAAGAGCATTGGTGCACCCCTAGGAGATGTACTAGGGCGTATGAACCATTTTTTCAAATGCCTTTGTAGATACATCTTTAACTCATCCATTTCAATAAAGGACATCCTATATGGGAATTTTGAGATAGTAGTGGCTCTGGGTATGAGATCTTTTTAGAACTCTACCTCATGATCAGGGGATTCTATGTTACTCTTTGAAAAATTCATCAATGTATTTCCTAACAATGGAAATTTCCTCCAGGTTAATACCTTCCTTTGACTCAACCATTTGGGAATGGTATGCTTATTTACAGGGTATCAACACCCACACTATTGATGGATTTTCCGATGAAGATTCATTATCTTCCTTGCATTTTTTGAGGATCATGGGATTGTTCAGAATATAAAAATAGATTTTTTTCCGATAGTTGATTTCATCAATATATAATGAAAGCCAATACATGTCCAATATAACATAAAATTTCAACAAGGGAAATATAATAAGATTTTCACGAAGAATCATCAAAAATATGATTATAGGAGAAGGGTCCTACACATGGGTAGTAATGATTACCCCACAATTTTTTTATGGATATCTCCACATATAGGTATCCGGGCTTTAATTCAATATTTCTAGAAAAAATTTAGGATATAAATGAATAAGTAGAACCAGAATAAAGTAATACTTTTTCTATTATTTAGTGAATATGAATCATACCTTTTATGAATTCATTTTCAAAATCCACTTAATTAGTAGTGATGATATAAGATTTCCCTTGTTCTTTTTACTTTGGTGATTTCTGAGACTGGTTTCCCTCAAAGACATGTGGTTTAGTGGACTTGCTTGCATAACACACTTGGTCCCTATAGTTGAAGCATTGAACTATGGGTGGTGCATTAGGATGTTCATTCCTTTCCTCTATCATGTTGGTCATCTTCTCCAAGTAACATCACTATTCATTATCTTGGTGTCCTTCCCTCCCATACTTGAAGAATTTTTCCATCCCTTTGAGGTAATTAACATGATGCTTCTTCCCACATTTTTGATATGTGGGTAGTTGGATCCTATTTCCTCATTTTTCATTTGACCCACAATCTTGAAACCCCATTCTTCTCTTATTATCTCCATAACCATGGGACCATTCTTTGAACTCCATTTATACTTTAAGATCACATTTAACCACATCTTTAAAACTCCCATATTCTTATATTTCTAGATCGTTTCGAAGGTGTATTTTTAAAACAACAAATAACAATCTACTTTTCTTTCATTATTGATAAAAAAATCAAGGAATACATTTAAAAACTTATGATGTTTTCATCATAGGTTGTGACAACTTCACCTTCCTTTTTCTATAGCTATATGAATTCTCTTTCAATCTTTTTTTTTGAAGAGTTCAAGGGAAATTATTTGTAAGAAATGTTTTCTTAAATTATTCCCACTCCGTCTCTTACATTTAATCCTTTGGATTTTTTGTTCTTTATCAATTCCTACTATTGAATAGCTTCTCCATATATATGATAAATTACAAGAGTCACCATCTCCTTATTAGATAAATGGATCATAGAAAAGATCTCCTTTATTGAGTTAACTCACTATTCCAATTCATGTGCATTGGAAGTTCCACTAAACATAGATGATCATTTTTGAATTAAGGACCCAATGGATAAATGAGCCTTATTGGGTGAGTATGGAAATTCCACATAGTTCATGTTATTATTCTTATCTCGAGACAACTAGGTAATCATTTCCACAAAGTTTTGAAACTCAACCTCCCATGGAATTGGGGATCTCATTTGGAAAATTGTTTCATTGTCACTCACATGGGTTTTAGGACTAGTTTCTCCTGGTTCCTACAATTTTCTAGAATAGAAAATGTTAGAAAAAAACATAAGTAAATAAATCATGAGAAATTTATTCTTTTATGAAATTAACACTAAAAGAATATCTTATGGGATCCCAATGTCTATAATTTTCTAAAAATAGTCTTCTAGGATGTTTTACCTATACATAGACTTATACTAATGGTTTTTGATCTTATTTTCTAATCATAATTCCCAAATAAACTAAACCATTCTTAGATACCAACTATAGTGATCCTAATTTTTCATACATAGCTATTACATCATTTTAAAGATAAACAACATAACAGAGTTACAAATCTTGGATCCAAAGGTTTATGTCTTAGAAAAATTAGGCTCATAAATAAATTGTACATAATAAAACATAAAAATTTATTTAAATCCTTCTTCTTTATCATTCTAAAATATCACATTATCCTTAGTATATATAATTACCTAAGTATATGCATCAATGAAAGGGGTAAGATAAAATCCATGTAAGAGGATGAATAATGAACTTGAATCAATATAACATGGGTGATCATAATCATCATATCACAATCCTTGGATCATTATCAATATAATGATGTAAAAATGTGATAAATTCATCGAATGTGAAAATGCATAAAAATGAAACATCATGTTATACTGGTCAAATGCCACATATAGTTGGGAATAAAGCTAGCATAATTTTAATACATAACATATGTGAATAATCATAACATCATCACTGTAAACAAATCTAGCATCATGTTCACATATAATAAACATTATATCATGAGATAGAACACATTACCCCAAGCATTGGATGGATATATAATTTTGGTCTAGTCATCACATCATAATATTTACATAATCATGCATGTCACATGGAATGTGTAACAATCATTTCATGAAATAACCCATGGAAAGGAATGGGTTTCATGATTATTTCAAAAATTATGATTTTATAAATAAACATCGGGTTCCAAAATGAAAAATGGGAAAAAATTCTATAAGAATCATCAATCTTTAGTTAAGAATAAACGACTCAAGATGAGTAAAATACATGTTTATGAAAGAAGAGTTATATTAAAAAATAATTGTATTTTCCATAAAATCAAATAAAAAACAAGTATATCCCAAAAAAAGAAGAGGGAGGGATAATGAAATTATATTTAAGGAAAATTAGAGGACTATTTATTCCAAATATATCATGAAATATGGATAACCCAATGAAAAAGAGTTGGTTTCAAGAATCCCCTTACCTTAATTCCTTTATTTCATCCCTTTTGCGCCTCTTGAATAATAAACTTATATTTATTAAAAAACTAATAAATATATTAATTATATCCATTTATACAATTATTTTTCAATTATAATCATTTTATTTTATTTATTAATTTCTATTGATGAAATTGAAGTGTTTTGAAATCATGATTTTCATAAAAATTTCTTATTTCACTTTGATTTCTCAATTTTCATTTAGAGTCCTTTATAGAAAAGTATCATTAACTCCAGTAGATTATAATAAATTAAATTATATATATATATATATATATTATATATAATTAATAATATCCACCGATGAAGGTGGTTATAAGAATTGTCTTAGAAATGTCTTCGTAGGGGGTTAATGAACCTTTAATGGGTCATTGTTAAAAGAGAGGGAAAGAGAAGTATTGCATTTATTTTTTTTATAAATATGAAAATTACATCATGTTAACAAAAATAATATAATTTTAAATTATTGAATAATTAGTTTTATAGTATATGGTATTTAAATTAATTGGTAATAATAAGAAAGAGAATATGAAAAAAAGAAAAAGTTAATAGAGACTTACTCTCTCGTCAATGTAGCTTCTCTTGTAAGACGCTATAACACCCTTGGTGATTACAGTTGTATTGCTCCAAAATGTCCCTAAGTAATGTAAGGGGATTTAGAGGGAGTATTTGGGAACATATTGTACTTTGGAATGATTAATAGGAGTGTGTTTCCAATGGAAGGGAGTGAGATTATTTATACTTTAAGAGAGGGGTAATTTTAGAATAAAATATTTAATACAATAATATCTCAAAGGAAAAACATGTAATAATGTATTTTTTAGAAAATAAATTATATATAAATATAATATAATGGTTTTAAGACATTAAATACACTTTATAATTATAATTCATTAACTAACTAAAAATAAAATTGAAGAAAAGAAGAAATTGATATTTTAAGGAATCACTTCTTAATTTACGTTTTGGAATGTGATTTTTAGGTTTGAAAAATAATTTTATTTTATTTTAATGACTCATTTAAGAAATTAAATATATAATGGCAAAAAAAATTCTATAGAGGATTAATCCATTATTACATCTTGAATGATGTAACATAAGACACATCGATTATGTGAAAAACTATATTTTTACTATTCACCTAAAAATTGAAGTATTTTAGAAAATTACCAAAAACTAACCCAAAGAAAAATTTTTACATGATCATTTCAAAAATGAAATTAATTTAACAACAATAAATATCTAAAATTGATAAAATATAATTCTAAATAGGAAAATAATGATTTTTACAAAATACTTTAAAATACAGTTTATTAGAAATATGCTTTATTTTCTTTGAGGTTTTTAATCTTGAAATTTATTTTATTGAATTATAATAATTTTATTTACATAAATTAATCATGATAAATGTTATTTATATCATAATTTATTATTTTTTGGTAAAATCACTCTTCCAATGGTCAGGTTACTATTTCCAATGATCTGGTTACTATTCCAACGGTCACATTACTATTCCAACATTTACATTACCTTATATATATACCACTCAATTATTTCATTAAATATTAAAATAAATTCCCTTAAAGGATCTATGTTTCCATTTTAAATCATTTTTATTGGTTTACTATAATTTTTTTCTTTTATATATATTGTTGGTAGTGGGGAAAATAATTCTAGTAGATGAGGTCGATCCATATTTTCTCATTTTAGCTTTTCTATTTTATACTTTTTGTCCAGTTGTAATGTTTGGAAATTTAATTGGTTTCATTGCTGATTAATGTAACAATATTTATTAATATAGTTATTAATTGGTTTCTCTATATTTTTTATGTGTATAATATATAATATAATACAACACACATTTATTCAGGAAATAAATTTTACTAATAAATATTATATCATTACAATGGGGTACCATATCTCCCGCCTCAACCTAAATATACTATAGAACTCTAGCTACCTATCTGATGAGGAGTAGGTGATTCTTTCCTAGACTATAGTAAATATCTTACTCCCCTACCACTACTATACTATGAGAAGTTCTAAAAAACTTACGAAGATGGCCCATCCTTCCCCAAACATGGCACTCCAAAGTGGTGTATAAAAACAAAGGTTACTTGTGGTTTAAATTTCTACACTAATGCACTATAATGGAATATGATACTAAGATGGATTCCCACTACCCTAACTCGTCTTCATGTTATTTCCTTGGAAAAAACTGTCATAAAATCACTTCTTGCCACCAAAATAAGTGATCCTTGTTTACCCTGTTGAAATAGCATGGCTACCTCTTGGGTCCTCTCTCAGATTCTTTGCTGTGATGAGTTCATGATTCATCAAATCTAAAAAGCTAATCAGAATAAAAACATTCACTTATGACCTAAATTCATAGTGAATACCATCCTGAAAATGTTTCTCCCTAGAGATATCATCAATAGCTAAATATGGCACAAAGCATTGAAGGTCGGTGAAATGTTCAACATAATCCCTCACTGATATTCTATCCTATATCAGATGAATGAAATAATGATCCTTCGCATCCCTCATCATCTATAGATAGAAGTGTCTTAATAAATTCACCTCGAATTCCTTTCAAGATAACTCCTCCTTCCCATCCTGCTCTAGAATATCACACCAATGTTTGGTTGGTCCACTAAGAATATACACAACAAGATTCTCCCTCCTATCTATGTGTGTCTGAAGATTCTTGAAGATTGTATAGATTGACTCAATCTAGATCTCAGCTACCTGGGAGCCTCCCTACCTAGTGAACATAGGTGGATGTTGTAGTTGGATCTCTCTCATCAACTCATACATCAAAGGGACAATGAAAATAGTCTGCTTTTCCATGGATTGCATGACCCTTAAGAATTTGTTGTGATGATGAACATCCATTTGATCCTCAAGATCTACATGAAGCTCCAGTTCATCTACGTTAGGAGAAAAATAATTTCCACTATCTTAAAACTCAACTCGAAGATGATGAGGAGTCATTTTATTTACAAGAAAAACACACACCTATAAACTTTGTCTAAATATAAAGTCAACCTGAAGAGGTGATGACAGTAGAGAACCATTACTCTGGGTCTCTCTAACCATGGATTATAAGTGTTTTATAATGAAATAATAGTTTATTTCCTTCCATTTATCAAATATAATAGATATATTATTTCACAATTTAAATTGGAAAGTATATAACACATGCAATAATCATGTCCATGTCAGGAACAATGCATGTGTATATATATATATATATTATCCCTATGTGCCTATCATGATTCATATATAATCATATCTCACCATACTGGTCCATGAGTGTAAAGATCAATAAATAATAACATCACAAAATAATAACATCACACGACATGTAAATCAACCAAGTTGAAATAACATTAATTGTAACAAGAGAACAACATAAACAAAAATCCCATCCCTGGAACTCAAAATTTCCCCCTTACATGGATTAATAACTCTAATGACTAAGCTCATTAACAAGTCCCAATAGATCCTAGTCTACTTTATACTTTTTCTAAAAAATAAAGCAACAGAAAATAACAAGCTGATCCTCTAATACCACTTTGAATTGTCCCCCAATCTGATACTCTCTCAAATGGTCAAAATAATTTGGTTATTATATGTCAAGCATGAATCCCCATATTCTAGAGGTTATTGACTAGTAGCGAGGCTGTGATATTTATAGTGGGGATGATATACCCCCTGGAAAAACATATTGGAACTAAACCATAGTAATAAAAATTAGAGTAACAGAGAAATAGTGGAAATAGTATATCATATAGCTAAGAAAATAAAAGGAGGAACCTATAATTATGAATAATGTAATGACAAGAGAAGATGTATCTAAAAGTAAAACTTAAACCAATACAAACAAAATAATATACTTATATTAAATAATCCCAAAAGGCTCTGGTCTTGATCCCCATGTCAGACCCATCTCCAAAATCCAACCCATCCAGTAAGAAACAAATGAATCAACAATAATGTCCCTTTCCCTTGTCCAAACCGGCATCCATGAAATCAACTCATGTACGAAATAGTTCCCAAATAGGATGTGAATAAATCTCAGTAGGTCGCACCACCATCCCTAAAAAAACAATCCTGATAATAATTATATTAAATAAAGTGATAAATAGATGTATTAATTAACTAATTAATATAATATATCAATTAACCTATTTCAAAACCATGATGAAATGTCTGTGAGCATGTAACACAACCATTTCATCTATATCCATATACCATGGAAAAATAAAACAATCAGGTTTCTCTCTTTTTATAATAATTTCATCCTCTTATTATCACCCTATATAAATGCATTTCAGCATGTGTCCCTGGGTGTAGCATGGTATATAAGCATTTCAGCAAGTATCACTGGGAATTGCATACTATATAAGCATTTCATCCTCCAAGAAAATACCTATATATAATAATTTTAGCATGTATCACTGGCCCAAGCCTACTATTTAATAATTTAAACTGTACAAGGATATCCTTATATATATTCATTTCATCACCAACTCAACAATTCATAATAGTATGGATATCATAATATCACATCATAAATCTCAATGGTTAATTATGAAAATTACCATTTTTCATTCAAATAAACTTTCATTTATCTCTCAAATGCTAAACAGTCATATCAATAATCAATAATATATTACCTAGGGATTCTATATTAAGCAATCACCTAAGGTATCATGTCATACTCACCATGCTTTAAACCATTAGCCAAGTTCTTTTTACTCAAATGTTTTCTCACCCAACATTTATCCATAATCCAGGTTGCATCAACCATTGAATCTAAAGGAATCCAATCCATGATTTAATATAAATATACTAATTAATTAAAGTTCACATTACATGGTCATAATCAAAATATTTCATATAATTCACAATTAAATATACCATAGGGTTACGTCTAGTCTCCATACCTTTAACATGTGATTAACACAACGCTTCTAATGACAAAATCCATTAATGAAGAAGTCATAGAAGATGACAATAAGAACCTTGATTAACCCAAAACAAGATCAACTCCCAAAACAAAACACATGTTCAAAAAATTTACACTACAATGAAATGTAATTACGCGTGAGACGAGGGAAACCAATGTGAATAAACTCACCAATGATTGAATGTGAAAATGGGACATCTGGAAGGGGGGACGATAATTCACAATTTCATAGTGTTCACCCCTAGGAGCGAGAGAGGAGAGGCAATAATAATAAATAATGGGAGTCATAAGCACACGAAACACTTAAAACTACTGGGTATGAGGAAAACATGATGTGTAATACTTTCATGTCATTTTTTCCTCATTTTTAAGTTATGCTAGAAAAATATTTTTCCCTAGGTTAATATTTAATTTGATCAACATTTACACTATGTGAATCAGGTTCACGACATGTGACCACATCACATCATAAACTAGTTCATTAAATGCATCTAGAAATAGTTACATGTCATGCAACATGTACACAACATATAATTTTTCATTGAATAGTTTTTATACTAGCTTCTATAAAAGTGACCAAACCACCTATAAGACTTATAAACTCATAGAATACACTATTAATCCCATTTAGCATATTTATACATGGAATCCATTAATTTAAATGGACCTACATGCCTAAAATTAAGGTTATATTCTCCAAAAAGGCTCTCTGTCATCAAATAAGACTTAGTCACTAAGGCTTAATTACAAAGGAAATCCCAAAAAAATATGTTCAATGAAAACCTCAGAGTGGGACACACCTAGAAAAATATGGGATCTTATAATGATCATTATTTTGAAAGGTTGTTATTATGTTTCATCCATTACAAACAACATTATTTATATATCTAAACTTGATATAGATAGATTTTATTTTAATATTTGTAAATGAATGTTTCTTCTTTTATAAAAATAACATTTGTTATGGTAAGGTGAATTTAAATAACAAATTTTTTTTATCATATTATACAAACCAAGTAATGGAAATTAATAATGACACTACTTCACATAACTCGTGAAACACCCAATTATGGTATCATTGGCTTGGTCATGTAAATGAAAAATGCTTGACTAAGTTATACAAAAATGGATATTTAGATTCTTTTGAACTAAAAACTATTGGTATGTGTCACACTTATTTATATGGTGTAATGAATCAATCCACATTTAGTAGAAAATGTGAAAGGTCTAAAGATATTCTTGGATTTTTTCATACATATGTGTGTGGACTATTTCCTATTGAGGCGGGGGTGGGTTCTCATACTTCGTAAATTTTACCGATGATTTTAGTAGAAATGAATTTGTCTACATAATGTGGTATAAGTCAGGTTATTTTGATAAATTAAAGAAATAAAAGAATGAATATGGAAAACAAATTGTTAATATGATGAAGAAAATCCTCTTAGAACTTGGTGGAGAATATCTCAATCAAGAATTCATTGATTACATATAGGAGTTTGGGATCCTATATTAACTCACTCCTCCTTATACACATCAGTTTAATGATGTAAGTGGAAGGAAGAACCACATCTTGTTGGACATGGTGAGATCAATGATGAGTCATGAGAGTATTACATTATTCTTTTAGGGATTTTAATTACAAAAAAGTAGCACAAATATTAAAAAAAGTTTCAAATAATGTGATAAATTGTATATGAAGTTCCAAAAGATCGAATAATAACTCAGAAGTGTGGTTGAATTAGATATTCACTTTTATAAGATTCAATAATTTTGAAAATATTAATTCTTGAAACATGTTTAAGATTATATCCTTATCATCTTTTAGTAAATACTAATGTATGAAAAATTAGTAAAAAATGTAAAGAACATGATATTTACAAGGTTCGACCTCAGTGTGAGAACCTATATCATTTTCATAGACACTCCTATGGGTCTATAGAAATTCACTAAAATGAATAAGGGAATAAAACTTGTGCCAACTCCCATTAGACATAATATATATATCCTAATTGTAATGATTATACAGACTTCTATTGGTTTATAAATTTTTCTTACAAAAAAAGAGATAAAAAAAAATAAAAATACTTTGTTCAAACTACACCACAAATTATCAGCTCATAATCCTCATTATGATGTGGTTGGGTCTGATTCTCTCCATCCTATAGGGTTGGGTCTGATGGACTCAATCTGATGAATTCAGTCTGATGGAATCAGTCTGATGTATCCATTCTCAATATGCAATACTGAAACTCTTCTCAAATGCTCGGTCTGATCTTACTCAGTCCAATAAAAAAATTTAGATGTCCAAAATTTTAATGAGATTTCAATATGGAAGGATAAAATTGACATGAATTTTGTAGTGCTCTTCTTTTTCCACTCACATAAAAAAGTTGAAAAGTATGAATAAACATTTCTTCTATTTATAGGCATCCCAAAAAGAAAAATTTAAGAAACTAAAAAACATTTACCACTTACTCAAATAAAAAAATCTAATATCTATACATATTTTAATTTCATATATGACCACTTAAACTCTTCACAAATATTATGAAATCTTCTTATGTGTTATTTAAAATAATTCTTCTCAGACATCCTAAATTTTATTGAGTATAATAGATATTACTCAACTCATTATGATGGAACTTCCTCATCTCATTATGATGAAACTTCTTCATATCATTCTAAATTGTATTTCCTCATTAGAGTTAGTCTAATTAACTTTCTTTCTCGGATTTAGTGTGATTGACATTCCTTCTCAGAGTCTGTCTTGATTGAATTTCCTTCTTAGAGTTAGTTTGATTGCATTTCTTCCTCAGATTCAATTTAATTTACTTTCCTCCTCAGATTCTACCTCATATAACTTCCGCAACTTCAATCCAATGGAATCTTCATAATGATGGAATTAGCACTATGATGGAATTTTATTTATGATGGAAACTCCAATCTACCACTTTTAAATACTTCAACCCTCATCAACTATAACTCATTCAGGCTTCTAAAGACTTCTATGCTTAGTACTTCTAGATCTGATGAATACTTTTTTCTTGATTCCTAGAATCAATACAATCTTTATGATCCCTCTATTTCTTAAAAATCATTTATCAATATATTTTTTCTGATTTATGAGAACTTAAATATTATAAAAGTTCTATATGACTTATATAGGAATTTATTACGACATCCCTTACTTTCAATACCTTCTTGATTTCCAACCAAAACTCAATATGATTGGTTGAACCTATTCTCCTCCTTTTCTTCATAAGGATCACATCACAAGTGTTACAGACAAGTTATGATATTTGAGAATTAAAAATTAGAGTAGAAATATTTGAATTATGGTTATAAATTTTTAGAAATTTCTAACTCCTAACATCACTTTCTTCAATCAACCTCTTCAGCAACATTCTATCTTTCTAACTAACAATGATTCCAATGAAACTTGAACTTCATGTCAAGGGATCTGAGACTTCTGGGGTTTCTAATAAAAAAAACTAACTTTTTGAGGATTTCTATGACCTGTGGTGATCAGTTTGATACTTTTCATCTGGTGTTTCTCAGTTCAATCCTCTGTGTCTATAAAACAACTTTTTCAAAAACAAATATTTCTCCCCCTTTATGTTATGGTTCAAACATTCAGAAACATTCACTTGTTTTTCAAAACAATTATTTTATAAAAGATTAGTTATCAAAAAATATAAAAATTTATTAAAAAAACATCCAAAATGTTCTTTAATATCCCCATTCAGGTTTTTTAACAACACTCACTAAAAACTTTTACAACTCTCAAAAAAATTTCACAATTCAACTTTTATAAAAAACTCATGTTTTTTGAATTTTACCAAGACACATCCTTTTTTAATGGAGTGATTAGACACCACACAAATATAAAAGGTATTTGTTTTGAAAAAAATACATCCCTTTTTGAGAAGAAAATTTTATGGCCATGCTAAGATAAGATCTCCATAACTTTTATATTTTCTCACTTTTATTTTTCTATAAATTTTATTTTCCTCTCCCCCATAATATGATAAACACAACTTCATATTCATAAAATAAAGATAATTAAAAACTTCTTACATTTGTAACTTCTTCTATTGGGTGAATAATTAAAGTTCCTTCCTCAGCTTTCTCATCAAACTTTCCTCGATCAAAATTTATTATTTTAAGTATACATGGGATTTCAAAAACATTGATGTAATTCAATAAAGGTTTTTTCTCATAGAAAATTTCATAAGGACTCATGTTGGTTTCCAAAAATAATTTTTTTTCAAAACATATAAAATAATAATAACAACTTCACTCTAGTAGAAATTTGTATGTTTTTATTCATCTCACATGATTCTTCCCATTTCCACCAAACCTATATTCTTCCTTTCTACTACTCCATTTTGTTGTGGGGTATATAGATAATGATACTAATGTTTAATACCATGTTCTCTAATATAAGTTTCGAAACTAATTCTTGTAAACTCAATACCATTATCTATTCTCAATTTATTTATATAAACCCCCATCTCTTTCTCAACATCCTTTTTGAAAAATCTGAGCATTTTTTAGGCTCTGAGTTGTGTTTCAAAAACAAGATGTTTTTTATTTGAGTGAAATCACCATTAAAATTGATAAATTATAAATATCCTTTTTTTATTGATGTCTCACTGACCCACATAAATTGGAATGAATATGTTTAATAGGCCCAATAGATGGAATCTCAACTTTCTTATGACTTTTATTAGTCTTCTTCTCTTTCTAACAAGTAACACCAAAATCTTCCTCTCTTCATTTCAATTTTTTAAAATTTTGTACATAATAAACATTAGAAATTTTTTTCATTCTTTTATTCCCATGTTGGACATGTCTTTGGCACCACAACTTATTCTCATTTTTAGCACTTAGATAACATGAGTTTTTAAATTCTAAGACCTGAAAAAGATTTCCACTAGATCTGTATCCTTTTGTGATAACTTTTCAATGTTTCACACTTCTAATAACACATGTATATTTTCTAAAAATCACTTCTTTTCCATCATCACAATGTTGACTTACACAATGTAAATTATGTTTTAGCACATAAATAAAAAAAATTCCTAATATTTCAACTTTTATTCTTTATTCTCAGTCATTTTGATTCATATGATTTTTAAAGAACTATTATTCCCAAAGGTAATATAACCTACTTCTTGATTTTCAACATGTTTCAAGATTTTTAAATCACCTATCATGCATGAAGAACAACCACTATCAAGTATCCATGGATTGCTCTTTTTTACTTTCTTTCAAGGCAGTCTCAAAAAAAATAATTTTCCTCAACTTTCTTCATCCTAGCTTAATTTTCATTATTTCCTATAAGAAACTTGTTCTAGAAGGAGTTTCATACATATTTAGACATGATGAAAATCCAAATCACATCTTCCATATACTTATTCCAGAAATTTAAATTGGTTTTTTTGGAATGTTTCTAACTTGTTGTGATTTTTCTTTTCTAACTTCCTATGTGTTAGGAAAGTTATTCATTCTAATTTCACTATTTATTATACTCTATTCAAATATTATTCTGGGAAGTGATATGTTATGCCAAAAATTAAAATTCATGTGCCCATATATTCTATAGCACCAATATAATCCATAAAATATTAATTTTTTATTGAATTATGATCTTTCTTGGTAAAATAAATTTGTGGATTAGAAATCCTTCCTACCCTAACTTACTCTGGGTGAATACCATATTTATTTCTATGTGAGTTTTAAAATTTTCTATATGAGATAGGTTTATCACATTATTTATCCACCCAAACTTTCCTATTAATTTTTTAATCATGTGAAATGTTAGAAAAATCAGATGAAACATTATTTTTGGTGTGTGAGGAATTCACCTAATTCTTTATTTGAGATTTCTTAACCTATTTATAAGTATTATATTTTAATACTAAAGCATTGTTAAAGTTTTCATTCATCTTTCTCAAGGTATTTATAGAATCAATAAGTTTATACTAAAACTTGTTGACTTCTTTTTCCTTATATTCCAATTTCTTATTGAGATCTTCAACCATCCTTACATGTTTAGTGATTATTATTTGGTAACTTTAGAACTCTTGAATGTATTCTTACTTAGACTTTATAACATAATTTCATACTTTATAAACTTCTTCACAATATTTATTCATTACTCTAATTTCTTATTTGAGATTTATGCTTTTCTCAATAAATAATATAATTTTAGTTTTGAGTTGATACTCTCTATATGATTTTCACCACATTGTTCACTATCTAAGAATCATTTATTTTCTAAAATTTTGAAATGAAGGTTAGAATTTTTTTTAAACATTCATATTTTGAAGAATTTTTTTAGTTGAGTATGATTCAACTTAATTACTTATCATATTTATTTTGTTTCTAGTAGACTTATTATTGTGTTTGTTGGATGAATTTTCTTCTTCATAACTATTGTTTCACTACTTTCATCATGGTGTTTCATCAGAATATTCTCGATACTCACCAACTTTCTTCTTAGGTAAATTCATAGTAAAGTGTCCAATTCCACCACAATAAAAATATGTAAGAGTAAGTTTACCACGATAATTTCATATTCCTCTACTATAGTTCTTAGATATAAGAGATGGGATTTTTTTCATTCAACTTATCATCCTCTTTATCTTCAAAGTAGTTAGGATCATCATGTCCAACATCTTGAATTATCACCTTTCTCATTGATTCAAAATCTATTTCATCATTCCTATTTTTTTAAAATTGTAGATTTTCTCATTTCATATGTAATAAGAAATTTAAGCAATTCATCAAGAGATAAATCATCTTTATATTATAAAGAGAAAATTTTAGAATCAATCCTATCTGGAATGTTTCACATGATTTTCTTCATAATTGTAGAATCATACAACACATCTCCAAAACCCCTAATATTGAAAACTGTAACATCTCGGACCAGGTTCCACACACCAGTGCCTCTAATCGGTCAGTCACATGACCTCAGGCCTGCCTCCCCATATGTCAGATGCCATTGATTAGTAGTGAGGGTTTGATATATTGATCATGGGAATACTTTACCCTCTTTTATCAGAGTAAATACACCATGAAAAAAATAATAAACAATATATTAATAACATGTAATCATAACCTAAAAGAAACAGTATGACAAGATGACAAAAAAATACAATATAATAAATTAAAGAAGAAAATAAATCAGGCCAATGTACATGTCAAGTGTCAAAAATGAAACCCAAAATAATGACATTGACGACTCCCCCAAGAAGGACCCAAATAGTGTCTAGTTCCCTCACCCATGCTCCATCCCATATCAATGATTTAACACAATGTATTTTCCCTTAACCTCTCTAGAAAGCACAAAATCTATTCAGTTACTTATCAGGAAGCCCATTTATGGTGAGAGTACAACTCAGTAGGTGTCATGACCCCTCCTAGATGGGTTTGTGTCACAACTTCCGAATCCCACCTCAAATAGTCTAGGGGCTAGTGACTAGCACTGAGAAGGTGTATCACTAACATGAGAGGACTTAGCTTATGTACCAGTACAGAAACACATCTCCAAGCCAATATAATGATGAAATGTAAAAACAACTAAACACCCAGGCATTAATACATCTAAATTTCATATCCATAGTATAAAAAGAAGTAAAATAATGTAATTAGGGCCAAATACAAGCCCACAACAAGGAGTTTGAAAACAAAAGTACAACCTAAACGTAAGTATTGGGGCTACTTTCAGAAAGCTGTAGGAACACACCTCGGTTTTTTTGGTCTCACTAAGAACCATCTGGTCTTGGTCCTCCTAATACTCAATCCAAATTTCAATCTTCTACACAAGACACGACACATGAAGGAAAACCCCATGTATGGGTGATTATAACAATACTTAGTAGGACACCCCAAAACTAAAAAATATACTGATAAAACTAATATTTTCCACATTTTTTTATATACATTTCAATTGTTTTAACCCTCCTAATTTATCAATATGAGCTTATATGGATCAATTTTGGATTTATGGTGTGTTTTGAGCTAAAATGTGAAATGTGCTTAAATTCTAGATTTTTGACAGATTTTTACATCAAGGGTATTTTGGTCATTTAATATAAAATTATAATTCCAAATTGAATGATTATTATTTTGGAATACTTATTATAATTCCATTAACTTTTTCTTCTAGACTATAGGCTTATTCGAATATCTAATGGCCCAAAAAATCATTGATGTTTGGAAATTGTCCGGGCTGACAGTGTGGACACCACCTCTATAACGGATGTATAAATCCGGCTACACACCTAAAATTGAGTTGAATAGAAATGGATATGAAGTAGGATACATATATGCACTACCTAAATAAATTTAATGGAGTTTTTCTCCCATTATGGTGGCAAAGAGATGTTATACATTGAAGGAAACTTTCTGGAAAAATCATCTAGAAAACAATACATTGTCAATAAAAAGTACATAAATCCCTCTAGATTAGTTCAATCAATATTAAATTTTGAGGTTGAATGAAAAAGTCATTTATTAACAACTTTTATGAAAGATGGAATGTGTTAATCATCTATTTATATTTCTAAACAATGTGCGAACTTGAGGAGGACAATTTCTTCCAATAAAAGGAGGGGAGCTCCCACCTCCCATCTCATCATATTTTCCATAACATTTATTACAATGAACTAAGGGGAGATCTCCACAGTGGGAGGACGTTCACATATATTCCCTTATCATATTATTAAGTTGTATATTTTCTTTATTTTCTTATATTTAAATTGTAATTTTGATATTAAATAAATTCATTCATGGTTTTTATTTTTATGTTTTCTTCCACCCAACCACCCTCCTTTCTTATCCATATTTTATCCTTATTTTCTTCTTTTCTTATTCACATTCTATCCACCATTACCTCTTGCCCTAAAAAATTATGTACTTACTCAATCCTTGTCTTAGGGGAGGTATCTGTCAATTTCATTTATTCTACGGTAAAATTCTTATGTTTTATTATGTTTTTGATGAGAAAGATTGATGTGCACAGGTGTGACGATAGCCCACAAGGAAACTAAACTCCAACTCATTACTATTATTTTATTAAATATGTTACCTCCCTTATACTGAATACATTCTCTTAATATGATGGATTTGATCCATTCAGTGGTTAAAATGGAATACGATAGAGCAAGGTCTTGGAATTTGTCACACTCACGATTGAGTTGTTCCATAAACCTTGATTAAAGTAGGAGGGTAAGTTAATATTGCTAAATACATTCAATATTTGACACCAATTAACAAATTAATTTCAATTCAAGAATGAGATCTCAAAATTGAAATATCAAACATTATTTAAACACCAACATGGAGAATGACGGAACCCACAAACCAACCCATAAATTCCAAGTTATTTATTCACTAATTAAATTTTTTCATTGCAAGTTAGTATAATATTTTCATTAATTTAAATTTCATAACCTTCATAAATTAAAAAACAATTAAAAAGAATTAGTTTAGGTGAATTAAATTAAGTGAGTGAACATATGAGAAAGTTCCTCAAGTGAGATGAACTTGGTTATCCATTATACTACACTAGGAAAATAAAATTTGTTTTTACATTCCCTATGATAGGCGTGCGTCACATAAAACAAAGGAAATACATTCATCTCTACACAGGTATATTTCTACAACACATATAACAAGAATATCTAGATATAATCAAAAAAGACACACATTCTAGAGTTAAGTCACAACCATATTATACTAGTCTATGATTCCATATAGAATATTACACAAAGCACTCACCCTGAAGAACACACTCCTGAATCTGATAGCATCGATGATGTCTGTCCAATAGGTACTTCTTATCGGGTCTCTTTTTGATAAAAAAAAATGCTAATAGTTTGAATAGAATACAATACACAGATGAGGATCAATATACCAACAAATCATTATGGATTAACCCTCTATGTAGAGGATTGACTACCATGTAGTGTTGGTCATGTCAATATCATGAACTATACCTTGGACATGAATATGAATAGAGGATCTCACTCTGGACCTCTTAGAGGGATTCCAGCACCACTATCTTGTAATTACTGCTGAAGGGATCGTTGTACCAGGAGTAAAAAATGATTGCATACTAACCATCATGGAAAATATAAAGGTAACAAACCCTAACAAAAAAATTTCAAGATACAGAGTACAAGGGATCCATGACATGTATAAATGAGAACACAATGTGTAGTAGGGGTCACACTCCTTGTCCCTTGAACCTTGGTATTGCCCATGTAAATGGCTCATCTCATCAAACTGTGTCCATGTAGTAGTACACACCATGTACGTATCCCATTTACTCTAATCATGTGCTAGTACACATCACCATCCTATGCATGTATTCTCAAGTACAAGTACACATCTTATCCTGTGAACATCTTCCAATGTAAACAGCCTGTGTGATTCCTGAGTACATGCCGAGTGACCTAGGTGATACCACATGCTATGTGAAAGGGGTCACATTCCATGTGATATTTAACTTCCTATCGAAACCCTAATCACAGCTCATGGGTCCCCACACAACGTATAGATCCAAATTAAACATTGTGTTGTTCAAGATTTTTCAGAATCCCATATCTACTAATGCATTTGATCTAATGCCTCCATATTTTGATCTGGTGATCGTTTCACCCTGATATTGATGATCCCAACTTGTCCAATCCTTTTTGTTGATGAAGAATGAATTACACCATCAGATACACTCAAAAAATGAAACATATAGTCATTATTTGTTGTTTGATGAAGAATTGTAAATTGGGTATCCTCTGTCATCTAAATTTCTTTATCTCCATCATCACACCTCTATCAGTATTTTCCAATCATTGATTTGTGATATCGGATCATTGCACCATGAAATGGGTTCCCAATGATCCATTGATCAAGAATGCTCGTGAAGAACGTTGAATGGGGGTAGAAATTAACAAGAACATATTGGAGTAACAAACTTTAATCAATGTTCATGTTTATCATGACCCATCATTATTAGAATGAAAGTCTGAAAAATAAAATTATGAATATATTCTCCAATCAAAACCACATAAAATAAACTCGTCATACATAATGATCATACCACATATCAATATTTTTATTGATTGATTCATGTTCATTGTATAAATCAAGAATTGGGAATAATAAAATAAAAATACATGCCCTACCTTGATTCAAATTGATCACTAATGAAGAATGATCTTGTGTCGTGTTTTTTGGTGAGATCCATTGAATATTTTTTGCATCGATCATTGATCGAAGATCATATCACCAATCGTCTAAGAGGATTCACTGAAGCTATCTCCAATGGCTCTCCAACAGTTCCAGGGTTGTACAGCTAACCCTAGTATTTCTCCATAATTGTCTATTTAAATTCCATCAATCACTGCATTAACAAAAATAAAATAAAATTATTTATTAAATTATTTTTTTCATTTCCATGCCTATGATGAATTTTGTACAAATGACCCACACCGACTAATGTTAAGTAATTCCAAGGGTAAACCTCGCATTGTGAACTCAATAGTACCATCATATTTCTGATCAGGGTACCCGTTTAGAATTTATTACACTTTTTCATGAAAACTATCCATGCATGATTTTTAATATATTTCAAAATTTTATTTTAGGATCAATGGCCTCAGAATATCACATCGTCTCAGTGCATGGTCTCACAAATAATCTATATAGTATCCAAAAAAATAGTGCATGGAAAATCTAAGGCATTATAGTATGCCCCCACTAATAACAACTAAAACAATATCTAATTAATATAAAGTGTATGTAGTTGTATAAAGAAATAATTACAATTTATAAGTAAACAATTATCACATTATCAATTAATCATTATTTAATTGTATAAACCTTTGGGTTTCCCGTAGACACTCATACCTCAATCCACACTTCAAATCATGTCAGAGGCTGAAGTATGTCTGAGGGATATCATATCTTATAATTCCATTGATATCATTCTATACCTACTCTGAAATATGTTGGAGCCTAAAGTATGTTTGAGGAATATCATATCTCATAATTCCATTAATATCATTATTTAATTCATATTTTAATTCACATGTTACCATTCATACACCTCACAATAGAATGTTCATGTTTCTATTCTGAAATTCAAAACTAAATGACCATGTTACCATTCATACCTTACACATTAGAATAATCTTGTTCAGATTCTCTATTTCTCAACTAAATGGCCATGTTACCATTCATACCTTACACATTATAATGACCGCGTTCCCGTTATTTAATTTACATCTAAATGACCATGTTACCATTCTTAACACAAAATTAATTCAAAAATTAATTATCCACATCAATTCTATTACTAATAACACAATTAGTTAAACATAACAATTCTATTAGTTAATTCAAAATTTATCTAATCCCATAAATAACATTAATTAATTAAAAAAATAATTAATCACATAAAATACATTAATTAATTATAAAATTAATTAATCACTTAAATTCTATTAGTAAATTCAATAATTAATCAACAACACCAATTTTATTACTAATTCAATAATTTGTTTATCAAATAAATCCCCTTAATTAATTTTCAAATTAATTGAGTACGTAAATCCCATTAATTAATTATTCAATTAATTAATCAATAATCGCAAAATAACAATCACATAATTAATTCCATAATTAATTATCTCAATAGAATTCTCAATAGATCATAATTATTTATACAATTAAATATCTCAGTCCTAAAATCTGAATATATCATAATTAATTCTATAATTAATTATCTCAATCTATAATTCCAAAAATCCCCAATTTCTGATCTCCTCAATTAATTAATTCAATTAACAACATAATTTATAAACATATAATTGAAATTTTACAATTACATTCATGTAATTTAAATAAATACTTTGATATTTGAATTATATAGAACCTACTTCAATTCGTTGAAGAGCGATCACCCAACGAAAATCCTCATAAATTTAGAAGCACAATTATATAGAATGAGATTATAATTTAAAACCCTAAATCATGATAAAATCAATCAAGATCTCTTAAATATAGATATAGTTCTACAATACTAGATCCAGATCCACAAAAACATGTCTATATCCAATCAAAATAGGAAGAAACCCCCTTTCTAGAATAGGATAATAAAGGATCAGGAATAGGAAACAAAGCGAGGTAAGATCCTCTTACAGGGAGGGGTGATGATCTTAAATCCAGGCTTAAAATAACAAATTAAAAAGGATATTTTGTCTTTTAATCCATATAGGATTCTCCAAATTCATGAAAGATTATATAGGGTTAAATGGGGACCAAATAGGAGTAAAATAGTGGTTTTAGTGATTAAAAATCTATTTTTTTTGTGATTTAATAATTCATGCTTGGTTAGTATGGAAGGGGAGCACAGTTTCTCCTAAATGTGTACCTAAATGTGAACCTCTATTAAGGGGGTTTATAGTTTCTCATAATAGGGTGTACAGATTGACAGACCATGTGTTAACCATGTAATTCCTCTCAGTCCAAGGTTGCATGGTTTTCTGGGCAGGGGCGCACGATTAGGGAAAACCGTGAGCCAACTATGCACTACCTGTCTCCCTTCAAATTTTCTCAAATTTTCACCCAAACACACCCAAAGTTAAAACCCAAACCAAGTACATAGAAACAAGGCAAAAATAAATACCTTAAATAAAGACCAAGTCATCTTCAGGAAAGGTCGAGATCTTAAAATCTCACCACCATATTACATAATATCCTTGAGCCTCACTCCCAAGAATCTCTAAGATTCTTAGTCCAAAAGATCAGGAAAATGATCCCACATATCTTATTTACATTCCCATGTCTCATCCCACACATTCCCATGTTTCCACAATACATAAACTATAGGCATGGTCTTTCCCTGCAACACTTTCTCACTACGATTCGACACACGTATTAGTTGCTCTTCAAAGGAAAAATCTATCTCAATCTCAACATCATCCATATCGATCACATTAGAAGTGTTGGGAAGATACCAACCTAGTTTTGACACTTATAAAACATCATACAAAGCACTGTATCTATGTGGAAGAGCCAATCAGTAGAACACTAGCCTGATTCTCTCCACCACCTCAAACGGTCTAACAAACTTGGGTGCCCACTTGCCCTGTCTCTGTATTCTATAGTTATTGAATCTAGGAAACATCGAAATGAATACATTATCAACCTCTTTAAACTCTAGGTGTCATTTATTTCTATCAACATATGAATTCTATCTACTTTAGGACATATCCATATATTTCTGAATCAACTGTACATTCTCTAATGTGTCCTACACGAGACTCGGTCCCAACAACGTAGACTCACTTACCTCCATCCAGAATAGAGGTGGTATTCAAGTCATACAATAAATAGACTCATATGGTTCCATCTATATATTTTCCCAATAAATATTGGTATGGGTGAACTCCACTAGTTCTAGGTGATTCTCCCAAGACCCACCGAAGTTTAGAACACATGCTGACAGCATATCCTCAAGCACTTGTATAGTATGCTCTAACCACACATCTGTCAGTGGGTGGAAATTCATACTCAATAATACCTACATACCAAGCACCTTCTGCAATCCCTATAATAATAGTTAAGTAAAACACAACTTTCAGTCTGAAGCAATATTCTGTGGCACCTCGTGCAGACAGACTATCACCCAAACATACAAATATCCAAAATGCTCCACTGAGTAAGTATCCCATATATTCAAGAAATTCACTACCTTTTTCAGTTTATCTATAATAACCCAAAATTAATTATTCATCTACGGCTTCCTCAAGAGAACCACCACAAAGTCTATGGTCACTTTGTCCCACTTACATTCTATAATGGACAATGACTGTAGTAAACCTATAGGCTAATAATTCATTTCCTTCACCTACGGATAGGTGTAGCATCGTTTCAGAAACCATACTATTTTCATTTTCATTTCCAACCATCAAAACTTTATTTGTAGTTCACAGGGCATTTTGGTCACACCTGGATGTACCACCAACTTCGAGGCATGAAACTCACACATCAGCCTGTCTCACATTCTTTTAGGTATGAAAACCTGATTCCTGACATATATGACCTCATCATCATCTATGTTCTACTCAAAAGGTGACTCCCCACCTTCATGGTTTTCCCTCATGGTAAAAAATTATAAATCCACATACTTCCTATCTTAGATATATCTCAAAAATGTATACTCTAATGAAACTATTATGAGAGTCATCTAATCCTAACTCTACTAAACCACAATGTGTATCTCATCCAGTAAATCCATTATCTTCCACTCATCACTAGACTCTGGAACCACCTATGTTTGAGTCTTCATGCTCAATGAAACATCATCAACATTCCACTTTCCAGGAAAATATGCTGGTTCAAAATTGAATGGCTGCATATACTCAACCCATCTCTGTTATCGAAGAATCAAGTCTCACTGTGAAAATATGTACTTTAATCTCTTATGATCAATAATCATAGTAAAAAAATTTCCCAATAGATAATGTCCCCAACACTTTAAAACACAAACCATTATATCCAACTTGAAGTCATATGCAGGGTAGTTCGGTTCATGGGGCCTCAACATCAGAGACCCATAAACCACAAATTGATCTCCTTGCATCAACACAACTCCAATTACAATTCTAGAAGTGTCACAATACACTGTGTACTTCTCACCTTGCTAAGGTTGGATCAATATTGGTACTGATTCCAAAATCTTCTTCATCTCATAGAAAGAATTATCAAAATCTTACGACCAATAAAACTTTATCCCTTTTTGGTCAAGCCCTTCAGCAATGTTTCCTATCATTAAATGTCCTGAATGAACCTCTAATAATATTCAGAAAATCCTAGAAATCGATGGATATCAAACATTCTCTTGGGATGCTCTCTAGAAACCACTATCTGATCCTTCTCTAGATTTACCTACACACATTCCTCTAAGATGATGTTACCCAAGAAGTGTACCTGATCGATCCAAAAAATTGTACTTAGATATCTTGAGGTTTAGAAAATGCTCTCTTAGTGTACTTAGGATGATACCAAGATGTTGGTGATAATAATCATGTGTCTTGGAGTGCAACATGATGTCTTCCACAAACACTACCACAAACTGATCTAGGTACAGATTAATGATTTTGTTCATTAAGTCCATAAACATTACTGGCGTGTTCGTCAACCCAAGAAATATTATCATGAAATCATATAGTCCATACCTGCTTATAAATTCATCCTAAGGTATATCAGAAGTCTGAACTCTCATTTTATGACACCCTAATCTCATGTCAATCATTGAGAACACACATGCTCTGCTCAACAGGTCAAATAGGTCATCGATACGGGGGAGAGGATACTGGTTCTTCACAGTCATCTGGTTCAACATTCGGTATTCAACACATAAGAATAAACTCATATCAGCCTTCTTTACAAACAATATGAGTGAACCCAAAGGCAACATACTCAGATAAATAAATACCATATCCTCTAACTCCTACAGCTAAGTCTTGAGCTCTTGAATATCTTTCGGTGCCATTCTATATGGGCGAATAGAAATCATCTCTTCCCCTGGTATGAGCTCAATGCTAAATTCCCCATATCTCTCAGGTAGAATCCCTGAGAAATATTAAGTAAAAACATCCTAAAACCTATCCACTAAGTGTGGAAATACATCTCATTTTACACCTCCATCATCCCGAAATAATCTAGAATCCTAGGTTGAGATCTCTCCTATTTTATGAGTAATTGGCCCTACTCGAAACGCCCCGATATCCCACTCTCCATAGTGAATATATTTGTAACCCTTGGGAGATGTAATGGACAATCTCTTATGGTAAAAATCAATGTGGGGATAATATGATACTAACTATTCTATACACATAATTAGTTCAAAGCCTGACATGTCTATGATACAAATATCCCATAGAAATCGATACTACTCTACCTCAAGAGAACACCCCTTGCACAAAAAAATGTCTCTTGACCGAACTCCATGAGGTGTGTTTGTCATCAACACCCCACTCACAAACTCCATCATCAGGATAAAACCATTAACAAGTTTTGTAGAAATAAAGGAATGATAGGCACCGATATCAAATAAGACACTAGATATCATAGAAGATATAAAAATTGTACCTCTCACTGTTAGTGGTCCATCCTTGATGTCTACAAGAGTAGGGTGAATAGAATGCAACAGTCTTACCCCACTTCCTTGTGATGCAGTCTAAGTCCCCTGTGCTACACTACTCTACTAATATGATCACTCTTACCATGAAGCTTCACATGCACTACCATTACCTCCTTGTCCAGTAGAACTCCAAATGCAAGACTGATATGGTGCAGAATATCCTCTTCCTACACTCTGATTCTGACTAGCTATACCCTTACTACTCATCTATCACTGGGTCCTATAGAACTTTTTTAGATGTCCAATCTTTCTGCAAGACTGTATCTATATTGGTGGTTGAGGTAACAATCTTCAAAAGATTCCTAATCTAACACACTTGTGATAGATCAATCAATTAAGGTCATATGCAACTGATCCATATTTTTAGGTACTCTATTTCCCACTTCAATGGTTGATGTTTTCATAGCAATGCTTCCTACTCTCAGAAGTCATACCTTCTAATCTGCCAAATGGAACCACCTTTCCTACCTTAGAAGCCTCTTCACGTTACCCATATCAATGAGATCCTTATCCACCACCTCATCAAACTCCTTTAACTGATAATGGTTAACATGGGACTTAATATCACATTTAATCCCATCCTAAAAATGCCTCGCAGTAGTTATATCATCCACTGCCAAAGCTAAAGAAAAGTGTTGCAAATGTGTAATGTGTCCAACATAGTCAATCACATAAATACTCCCCCAATTAAACCTCATGAACTCAGCTACTCTCTCCTATCTCAGTATCTCTGGATAAAAGTTCTCTAGAAACATATCCAACAGTTCCTTCCATAACATACCATTAGACTATATAGTATACACATGAACATACCACTAATGATTCACTTATCCTCATATCATGTAAGAAGCCAACATGACCATCCTCTCTACAAGAGTCTCAAAGTGGTCAAATATAGTCTTGAGGGACTCAACCACGAAATCATCTCTCTCAGGTCCACCCTCTCTAATAAAAGCAGGAGGGAGTTGAATCTGTAACTCCATTTTTAGATCAAACATACTCTTCATAACCCACCCTGGGCCTCTTCCCATGATTTTCATGAATTGGGAAATGTTCTCTTGGAACTTCTCACTAAATTCCTCACCTGACACAATTGATGCCTTAGTTCATACTACTAGTAGATCATCTCTAGCTGTATCCTCATGTTATCCTCTTAATAAGCTCCGTCATATAGAAATATCTATACCATTACAAATAGGTACCTTAAGACACATTTTAGAAAATTAATACATTTAAGGTAAAATACAATATTCCACAAAAATTCATTTCCCCAAACCCTACCACATAGTCAAAAAAGAGGTTTTATCACTACCCTTAATAATATTACTCCTTGGTCCTAGATAACAATGGTAAAAACATTCTAATTATTCAGGTTTCTCTTTTATACACCCATTTATTCTCGTCTTACATCATTCTATAATCTTTCTAAATTTCTTGTTAGGTGCCATTTTCATTTCAATTTACAAGCAAGAAAAAACAGTTCAAGTTCAATAACATACCCATAACGCATTTTTCTATGTGTGCCAAAAATGATGCATGTCATAATAACCCTAAGATCCTATAATGATGCATGTAACTCAAATCTTGTGCCATACTGGTACACACGTCAAAACTCAGAAAACATTAACATCCACAATCATAACACACAACATGTGTGTCACCCATGTTGATATAATATTCAACTGTAATAGAAAATAGGAATAACAACAATCCCAACCTGGGTACATCGACTCTCCCCCATACATGGGTTAGCTACTCCCATGCATGAGATCATAACCAAGGCCCGACTCTTTCTAGTTTCTTGTCTACTTTTTTAAATGCTAATACAAAATAATAATGAAAAGAAAAATGGACTCTCATTCCACTTTTAATGTCCTGACCTAGGTGCTACACATCGGTGCCTCGAGTTGGTCAGTCGCATGACCACAGGTGTGCCTCCCCATATGCTAGAAGATGCCTAATAGCAGTAAGGGTCTGAAATATCGATAATGGAGAGACTATACCCCCTTTTACTTGATTAAATTCACTATAAGAAAATAATAAGCAATAACTAAATAACTTGTAATCATAACCTGAAATAACCGGTATCACGAGATGGCTAAAAGTGGAAACACAATATCAAAAATAATGAAGAAAATATTCCATGCCAATGTACATGTTAAGTGTCTAAAATTAAACAAAAAATAAATACACTGATGACGCCCCTAATTGGGTCCCGAATCATTTCTAGTTCCCTCATCCATGCTCTATCCCATATCATCCATATAGCAATGATTTTTCCCTTAACGTATCTAGAAAACACAATGTCTATTTGGGTACCGATAAGGAAATCTGGGTAGGGTGTGAGTACAGCTCAATAGGCCACCACCAACGGTGTATAAAACAATATATAGTTAATAGAAAGTGTATGTAGTTATATAAATACATAATTAAAATTCCTAAGTAAATTGTTATCATATTATCAATTATTCATTATTTAACAACATAAACCCCCGAACTCTCATAGACACTCATAACATAATTCTTTCTTTGGCTCATTATGAAGCCTGCAGTATGTTTAATGGATTAAATATATCATATTTCCATTTTTACCATTCAATACCTACTTTGTCTGATACTGGGTCCTGATGTATGTCGGAATAATATCTTATCTCATAATGTCATTGATACCATTATCTAATTCATACTTGAATTCCCATGTTACCATTCATACAACACACAATAGAATGACCATGTTCCCATTATTTAATTCATAACTATATTATAATGTTACCATTCATAACATACACATTATAATGATCATGTTCCCATTCTTTATTTCACAACTAAATAACCATGTTACCATTTATAACTTACACATTAGAATGAACATGTTCCGATTATTTAATTCTAAACTAAATTGCCATGTTAGCATTCATAATAAATAATTAATTAAACAGTTAAACATCCAAAAAATCAATTACTAATTCAACAATTATTTGAACACAAATATACCATTATTTAATTCAATAATTAAATATTCAAATAAATAACAATAAATAATTAAAAAATTAATTAACCACATCATGTAAATTAATTAATTCTATAATTAATTAATAACTTAAATTATATTATTCAATTAAAAAATTAACTAACCACAATAATTTCCTTACTAATTCAACTATTAGTTTATCACATAAATTCCCTTAATTAATTCCCCAATTAATTGAGAACATCAATCACATTAATTAATTCTTCAATTAATTAATCAATATCCAAAAACTCAAAATTCCATAATTAATTCCACAATTAATTATCTCAAAAACAAGTTCAATAGATCATAATTAATCAGAAAATTAAATATTTCAATCCTCAAATCTCAATACCTCACAATTAATTCTACAATTAATTTACATAATCTATAATTTCCAAAATCCCCAATTTCAAATTTACTTAATTAATTAATTCGCCAAATTAATTAATTCAGTCAAGAACACAATTTCCAAAAATCTAATAGAAATTATAAAATAACATATAAATAATTTAAATAAAGAATTTGGGATTTTTATTATAGACCAACTAACTTGATTCGTTGACAAGCGGTCGCCCAAACGAAATCCCAAAAATTTGAGCAGCACAACGATATAGAACAAGATATGAATATAAAACCCTAAATCAAGATTGAACAAATAAAGATCTCATAAATCTATATATATATCTACAATAATTTATCTAGATCAAAAAAAAACATGGTATATATCTAATCAAAATAAGAATAACAAACCCTATCTAAAATAGGAGAAGAATGGAGAAGGAATTAGAAACCATGTGATATGAGATCCTCTTACTAAGAAGGGTTTATATATTTGATATTGTATTTGAATAACAAATAATGGAGGTCCTGAAGACTTTTAATCCATCTAGGAGTCTCCAAAATCATGAAATATCATCATGGGTTGAATAGGGGTCGAATAAAAGTTAAAATGGGGGGTTTGAGTGATTAAAAATATAATTTTTTGGTTTTTTAAAAGGTTGTGCATGGTTAGTAAGGAAGGGGTGCATGGTTTCCCCTAAATATGAGCCTAACCATGTGCCTCTATTATGAAGGTTCCCAGTTTCTCCTAAGTGGGAGCATGGTTTTAAAAACCATGCACTAACCATGAAATTCCTCTATCCAGTGTGGCACAGTTTGATGGGTTGGGGCACATGGTTAGGGAAAACCATGCGCCAAACATGAATTTCTCTTCTCACTTCTAATTTTCTAAAATTTTCACCCAATCACACCCCAAGGTAAAACCCAACCCATGTTTTCTCAAACAAGGAAAAAATAAATACCTAAAATTAATCTTGCGTCATCTTCAAGAAAGGTCGGCATCTTACACAAACAATTTCATTTACTCTCATAATGTATACATCAATGGATTCTTCATCTATCAATCATTTTTCTTCATTCTTACTACACCAAATTTCTATCTTTTCTTTATTCACATTAGTATTCCCATTGAATATATTTTCCATATTATCCCACATACTCTTTGATGTTTTGAAACCCATCGCCTTAATATAACCATTTTTTGATAAGGACATAAGAATAGAATTTATAGCCTTTCAATCAAATCCATTATTTATTTTTTTAGTAAAAAACTTAGAATAGTCTTTCTTAAAAGGTGTAAAAACAATTGTAGTGGCATCAAAAACTTCTAGGCCAAAATATAGGAGATAAAGAATCATCTAATTTTTCCATCCATAATAATTTTTTCCATCAAATGTAGGAATTATTCTCCTATTTATTGAATTTATATTATCAATGATAAGGATTAAATAAGGGAACCTTCCCTATGATACCAATTAATGTTTCAAAGGATTAAATAATAACATAGAAGGGGGTTTAATCATTTAGTCACTTTTAAGTGTTGCAATACTTTTAAAAAACATAACCCTTGAAACCTATTAAAGTTTATATCGTTATTTTCTTTTAGTAAATACCCATGCATGGAAATGTAGGAAATCAAGTAAATCACGTAATATTTACAAGGTTTTTCCTCAGTGTGAGAACCTAAGTCCATTACATATCCACTCCTATGGATCTATATAAATTCTCTATAATGAATAAGTGAATAAAACTCATGCCAACTCCCTCTAAATAGCTTCTATGTATTAGTAGAAATTATTATACTAACTCCCATCACCTTAAAAATTTTATTACAAACAAATGATCCAAAATAAAATAAAAAAGACATTTGTGAAACTTCTCCACAAATTCTCTAACTGTAATCCTCAGTCCGATGTGGCAAGCCTTGATTCTCTCATTCTGATGGGGATGGGTTCAATGGACTTAGACCAATGAATTTAGTCTAATGGAAACATTATGAAGAATTAATTCTTAATATATATTACTCAAACTCTTCTCAAATTCTCAGTCAAATATTCCATAGTCCGGTAAACAAAACATTAAGATGTCCAACCTTATAAGGAGGTCTCAGACCAAAAAGAGAACATTTAAATGAATTCTACAGTGCTCCACCTTTTCTAATCACATAAAAAATATGTATAGTATGAATGTATTGTGCTTCTATTAATAGGAATACTGTAAATTCAATGGCAGGAAACTAGAAAACATTTCTTAATTAATTAAATTCAATAACTTCAAGATCTACAAATAATTTAATTTAAATTTGAACACATAAAATCTTCAAAAATTTGTTGAAATCTTATTGAGTCTTATTTGTAATTATTATTATCAGACTTCCTAAATTTTCTTTGGTACGATGGAACGTCATTATCTCATTTTGATGTAGCATACATAGATCATTAGGATGGAAATTCCTCAACTCAATATGATGGAAGTTCCTCATCTCATTTTTAATTGACTTTCCTCGTCAGAGTTAGTCTGGTTGAATTTTTTCTTATAGTTAGTCTAATTGACATTTTTTCTCAAAGGCAATCTTGATTGAATTTCCTTCTCAGAGTCATTATGAGTGAATTTCCTCCTTAAAGTCAGTCTGATTAAATTTCCTCCTCATAGTTAGTCATATGGAACATCCTTATCTTTAGTCTGATAGAATCCTTATAATGATGGAATTATCATTACGATGGAAACTACATTCTACAACATTAATATTCTTCAAACCTCACTAGCTATAACTCATTCATACTTCTAAAAACTTATGTGCTCGGTACTTATTGATTCGATGAAAACTTTTTCTTGATTCCAATAACTATGAAAATCATTATGATTCCTCCATTTCTCCAAAATCTTTTATCATGATAATTTTCATGATTTATGATAACTTCAGGATTGG
Source organism: Viscum album (assembly GCA_963277665.1). Taxonomy (NCBI): domain Eukaryota; kingdom Viridiplantae; phylum Streptophyta; class Magnoliopsida; order Santalales; family Viscaceae; genus Viscum; species Viscum album. The sequence continues at coordinate 976,026,137 of OY728148.1, forward strand.
TAAAGCACCTTCTGACTTACATAAAAAATTATTATGACTTCTATTACTTTCAAAACCTTATTTTTTTCAACCAAAAAAAAATATGAATGGTTTCACCTATTCTCCCCATTTTCTTCATAAGTTTTTTACACAATTGTTATAGATAATTTATGATATTTTAGAATTAAAAACTAGATAATCATTGTCTCACTAATGGTTAGAAATTTTAAAACTTTCTAACTCCTAACATCAATATATTTATTCAAACTCTTTAACAACAATATTAATTTATAAACAACACTGAGTCGAATGAAACTTGAACTTCGTGTTAATGGACCTAAGACCAATGATGTGTCTAAGCAACTACTTTATTATTCTAACAACTTATCTAATCAGTGCTACACAGTTTAAAACTTTGTGTTTGGTGCTTCTGAGTCTGATCATTTGTATCCCAAAAACAACATTCTCTAAAACAAAACTTTTCTTCCTATTTATGTTTAGGTTTTAAAATATAGAAACATTCACCAGTTTTTCAAAAACCATTATTTTTCAAAAGATTAGTTGTTTACAAATAAAATACTTTTAAAAAAAACATCACCACGGATATTCAGTATACCATACAATTTATGAAATGGAAAGAAACATATGTTGTCATACTTTATGTTTTTGGTTTGTAAAGTGTTTTAAGGCCTATTTTAGGAAGAAACTTTAACCTTGAGGTGTATAATGTGACAATATAGGATAACTCAAAGAAACATTGGGATATTCCCAATATGAACCCTTAGAAAAAAAAAAGAAATAATGGAAAGACCTTCCAGATTCCATGAGAGGTAAAACATCACTAAATTTGATAGTGGGATGGAGATATAATTAGATGAAGTTGAGAATCAAGGTACATAAGAATTGTCATAGGAACGGGTTCTATAAATCCCCATGTAAGAAGAAACTATTCTAGAGACACAAGTAATGTGTGGGAGTACAAGAGAGGTTAGACAACCAGAATGATATGGTTTTCTTATCACCAAGGATGGTGACTAATTATTAGTTTATAATAATGATACTATAACCTAAAATAGATGTAGTAAGTGGCACAGATGTTGCCAAGTGAAAATAATCCATCAATTCTAAAATGGATTCCATCTACCAAAATCAAGTCTGTATTTTGGTAGATCCTGTAATAGATTTAAAACCCATTGGTTGCAAGTGGGTATTCAATAAGAAACTAGACATTGAAGGAAAATTCAGTACTTATAAGGTATGAATAGTTGTAAATGGTTTTAAATAGCATCATGAAATTAACTGAGATAAATCCTTTTCACCAGTTGTAATGTTGAGATCCATCAAAATTATACATGACATTGAGGCATACCGTGACTATGAGATTTAATAAATGGATGTCAAAACTGCCTTACGTAATGGGAACCATTGGTAAGATGTTGATATAAAACAAACTGAATGGTTTTTGACTCCAAAGGATGAAAATATATACGAATTGAAAAATAATCCATTTGTGGATTAAATCATGTATCTAGGATGTGAAACATTCATTTTGATGAATCTATAATAGAATGTGGTTTCATAAAGAATGAGTGTGATCCTTGTGTCTAAAAACAATTTAGTGGGATTTCATTCATTTTCATAATAGTATATGTTGATGACATATTACATATAGTAAATCAAATACCAGTCTTACAGTTTTTTAAGATGTGGTTGAATAAATGCTTCTCTATGAAGGACTTGGGTGAGACATCATATATATTTCAAATCAAGATCTATCATGATAGATCCAAGAAGATGCTCAGCCTAATTCAAATTACATACATAGATAAGATACATAATATATTTGGTTTGGAAAAATCCAAGAGGGGATTGTTTCCAATGTCACATGTCATTCAACCTTCCCGAAAAATGATTCCTCAGATACATGGGGAAATGAATAGAATGGAAAAGATTTAATATGCATCAGTGATTGGGTCATTCATGTATATTATGATATGTACTAGGATACATGCTTCCTATGCATCGAGTGCAGTTATAAGATATCAAGACGATCGAGTTGACCTCAATTAGATGGCAGTCAAGAGTATCTTTAATTATTTGAGGTCTACTGAGGATATGTTCCTAGTTTATGGAGGATATGGGTAACCAGTCATCAAAATATATGAAGATTATAGTTTTCAAACTTATCAATATGAAATGAAGTCACAAATGAGATACATATTCACTTTGAATGGAGGTATTGAGAGCTGGAAGACGTCAAAAATGGATATGGTCATAGATTTTACAGTAGAGTCCAAGTATATTGTGACATCTGAGGTAGCTAAATAAGCATTATTGATGCAAAAAGTCATCCAAGATCATGAATTATTATATAATAGTAAATATCCTATTACACTCTATTGTGATAATATTGTAGTGGTATTTCTTGTAAAAGAGAAAAGTACACATCAACGGACGAAGCATGTACTTTGGAAGTATCATCTCATGAGGGATTTTTTTAAAAGAGGTGTGGTTTTAGTGATCATTATTTCCAAAATGAAAATATATAATTCCCCTTGACTAAAATATTCACTCACCATAAATATGATTATTAAGTGAGTTCAATTGGACTGAATGTTGTAGGTAGTTGGATCTAGTCCACATGGGAGTTTCTTGGAGTTGGTTTCCTAGGATAAGATATTTGTACTTTAATTACAAGTATGTTAGCTATATTGAATATTAATAAAACATAATATTATATGTTGTCCCTTGTTTTGTAAGACTCTAATGTAATAATGTCCTAGATTATATGTCACATTGATAAGGTCATAGCAGTTCTCTGTTATATTGAGGACCTTGAAGTGTTATGATGATATTCTTAAAGAATGTTCTTCTCATGGATAACATACTTTGATGGGACAAATAGTTCATAGACTGTTAAGTGAGAGCACTCAAAAGAGGATGAGTCTTAGTATCAAGAAGTTATCACATGGTAATCACCAATATGGGAGATTATGAGAAAGAATCACTGGTAGGAATTCCGCATGTTTTGGTGTCATCATATATTATTATATGCGAGCACGTGTAAGGGTAATTAGACTTTAAAATTATCATTAATGAATTTTATAACTCATGCATTTATATTTTATGATGAAAAACATGACGACATATATTCATGATAAGTTAGGATACATTGTTCTTTTCATGACTTCCATCTCATTAATTAATAAGTTAAAGAAGGATTTATGCTATCTATATTTATGGAAGCTGATATTTCATCCATTTGATTGAAATAGAACCATTGCATTAAATTCCATGTACATGGTGTAACAGTGTGTTTATTATAGATATTTAATGAAAGATGTACCAAGAAAATAGGTTGGTGACATAGATGTGCAATATTCTTGATGAGATATTATGATAAAGGGATTATATTATATAGTGAGTGTTCATTTTTGGTGTTCATCATTTCAAAATTATGTTATTTCTCTTGGGTTCCTTGACTCATTTCTAGATAGTAATTTTGGACATTAAGCAAGCTATCTTGATGCAAATTAGAAAGTATCCTAGAGGGTCAAACACTAACTGTTTATGATGATCTTGATTAAATACAAATTGAATTTAATTAATTGAATAAATATTATTCTCAAGACTGAGGTATATGTTTATTCATGTTTTATTGATCAAAAATATATATTGATTAATTAAATATTTAAATTAAATATATATTTATGTGTTTAATAAATAAATGAATAGTTTGAATACACCAAGGCCATGTCTAATAAATAATATTAATTAAAAATATGGTTAGATAATATTTTTCGATGCTCAAGTTGGAGCACACCATAGAATAATAATAAGAATATTATTATTATATGGAATGAGGTTTATTAAAGGTTTTAGTATTTTTTAAGGGATTGAATGCTATAAAAAAATATCCTAACCTAAAATATACCTCAATAAATAGAATTTTATGGCTATTTTGAAGGTAATTGAAAATATGTAATTGTTTCAAATAATGAATTTTCTTTTAACTCCTCTATCTATCTCCCTCTCAAAAAAAATAAATATTTGAGAGAATTATTCAAGATTAAATAATGAGTGATCAAGAATTAACAACGAAAGAAATTTTATTCCCCACACTAGCACATAGATATCATTTAACATTTATCGAATATCAACAGAGAATGTGTGAATTTTTTCTAGAGGGATTCTATTATTGGATCCACATAGCACAATGAAGGCAATTTGAAAGGGTCTTTTCATATGATTAACATCATTAATGAAAAAAATTCCTAAGTTAAGTTAATAATTTTTTTTGACTGATAAAACACTATTATGATGAATATTTAATTTAAAATAAATGATATAATTTCCTCACATTGTGTTAAATAAGTTTAATTAGAATGTATTTGGGATTTGTTCATTCATTTGAATATTTGATGGAAATTCAATTTTTACTCTTTTAAAATCACTGTAGTATTTCAATCATAAATATTTTTATATGTATTATTTGAACTTAATATTTTGTAAAAATTTTCCTAAACTAATTTCATACTACTTTTATTTAGGACACTAGAGATAAAAGTGCATTTGGATAGTGTAAATGGGCCATTAAGGCAATGGTGGGCTTGACTCGGCAGAATGGACATGGGTTCTGTATTTGGGCAATATCGTCTTCATCTAGACTTGTATTGAGCCCAAATTATGAGGAAAGCATGGGGACATGATTTAGAACATATTATCCTACTAGAGGTTGGACAATTCACGCTTTTTGTGGGTCAAATGGGCGGTTCAATTTGGAATAAAATATTTGTCCGAGATTCCCCATTCACACTTGAAACCACTTTGAGCCTTGCCTCACCACCACTCTATAAATTGATATTTTTTCATTTGGTGGGGTTGGGATGTGCATTAAGAGATTGGATACTGAGGATAATTGGTTTCACAAAAATTATTCAACCATTTTAAGAGGGGTAGCTCTTGAAGCAAGGATCCCCTCATCGAAGCCTCCTACTCTTCTTCATGTTGTAATATTTTCATTTGTGTTTTAAACTTATTTGTTCTTCTTTTAATTATTCTCTTTTATTATGTTTTATTTAAATTTATTCTTCACTTAATATTTCTCTTTGGGATGGAATTTTTTAGTAGAACCGTTATTGGGTTATACCCATTATAAATCTTTTCAAATGCAATTCGCTTCTACGATGATTATGCCACCCATGGAAGAGTAGTTATTTTTAGTAATCGATCAACCTATATCCTTCATCATTCATTTATTTAGAATCAATTAGCTACTGTAATTCACATATTATGATCTATTAATTGAGTTTTTAATTTAAATGAAATTATTCATGCAATTGAATAGTTAACACAAAACACGCGAGGTCAGGAATTGTGTGAACTGTGAGAGAGAAACCTTAACCGGTAATTCAAAACGACATGGGATTAATTTTCAAAGTTCAAAAATAATCCCAAAACTCAATTAGTCCTCATTTCCATAATGTATTTTTCCTTAATTTACCACTGACCATAATCTAATCTTAGAACATCAATCAAAGCAGGGTGTTTCGATTGCATGATCTGAAGTTAGCCTAGGGTTAAATTCACTTCATCTTTGTGGTAAAGTTAATTCTCGTAGGGTTTTGGATTTTTCAAATTAATGGATCATAATTTAGTGAATTTTAATTTAAATGATAATGATTAATAATATAGTGAAGAGGCAGAGTTAGATCGTTTACGCCTTTCAAAATATTTTCAAAAAAAACCATCTTCTAGTTGTGTCTTTTTAATCAAACTTCATTTCAAAATTGAAAACAAAAAAAATCCTATCTTCTTCCAGAAAACTTCTTCAAGTATTATAAACGATAAACAACCACCCCCCCAACCTTTAAAGTAGTTTTTTAATTATATTATATTTTATTTTTAGAATACCTCTATTTTTTTTAATTCACTTCCTCCTTTGAGAGACAACCTTGGTCAGCCACTCTGATGTACCTAAGTACCCCAAAATCACACTAATCACTTGAGGGTTCTCATGACATCGCTCTTTAAAATTGGTTCCATTTCCGGGGAAGAAAGTAATTATTTCATCCAATTAGAGGTATTTATTTTATTTTACATTTTATTCTCTTCCTTTCTTCTTTCTTTCTTCTTTACCCAATTTGATTTCTTTTTTCTTCTTCTTCTTTTATTTTCTTCTACTTCTTTTTAGACCATCAACTCAAACTTCTAATTTTAATTTTACTATGGTCTAATTTCCTTCTTTTCATATTTCATTAATTTATGACATTAAATAATCCTTAGTATCTCTTAGATCTTGACCCAGAGATTGAACGTAGCCTTAGGGAAAGAATCATACATTCTCAATCTACGAGATGTTTCAATATTCAAACAGTTGTAGAATTACTCCAATATCAGAACATTGAAATTCGAAGAAATTAAAATTCAACCATAAAACAAGAACCAATGGCTGAAAATAATGGAAATTAACTTAATAGAACTATTATATAATTGGTTTCACCTGATATTAACTATCAACCAAATTGTATTGCATACCCAAATCTCGAATTAGACTTTGAACTAAAATCTAGGTTAATTCACTTACTTCCAAAGTTTCATGGCCTCTCTAGTGAGTATCCAAATAAAAATTTCAATGAATTTAATGTTGTTTGCTCAACCCTAATACCTAGAAATGTCTCTGAAGATCAAATAAAATTAAGAGCATTCCCATTCACACTTGATGGAGCTGCAAAAGACTGAATGTATTATTTACAACCCGAAGATGTAACTTGTTGGAACAATTTAAAACATCTTTTCTTGAAGATGTTTTTTTAGCATCAAGGACAACTTCCATTCGTAAGGAGATCTTGGGGATCAAGCTAGCACAAGGGGAGTCAATATATGAGTATTGGGAGTGATTCAAAAAGTTGTGTGCAAGTTGCCCACATCACCAAATCAGTGAGAAATTACTCATCCAGTACATCAATGAAGGAATCACACCTATGGAGAGAAGCATGGTGGATGCTGTAGCTGGAGGATCAGTGGTGGACAAGACACCAGTAGGTTCACATGCGTTAATCGAAAAGATGGCCCAAAACTCCCAGCAATTTGGCGATAGAGGTACACCACATGTCAGGGGAGTACATCAGGTAAGTCCTTCTTCTCATGAAAGTTATTTGATTGATACCCTGTTGGAAGAATTAAAAACTATGGTGAGGAAGATTGATTTGGCTCAAAAGACATCCCAACCCACTCCTTCAAGGCCTTGTGGTATTTGCACTGAGACAAACCACCCAACTGACTATTGTCCACAACTCCAAGAAACAGAAGATTGTGCAGCAGTGTTCCCTGGGAGACCATATCAGCAGCAACAACAGACATATCCCCAAAAGAAGTATGAAACCTTTGCACCAACATTCAAACAATGGTGGAAGGATCAATCAGACATAAGTTATGGCTCTAGGAAACCACAAAGTCCCCTTTTTCAACCAAACTTCCAACAACCTCCGCCTTACCAGTAGGGTTTCCAACAATCCCAATGGAGATTTGAAGCTCATACATCAACAAGTCAGAAACAAGGGAATCTACAAAACAATGTAGACTCTATCACTGATTATCTTTTGAAACAAAATTTTCTTAATCAACAGAATGAGCTAAAGAGTCACGGTTTGTAGTTGAGGGACATGAAGACTCAAATGAGCTAGATTGCCACTGCCCTCCATGAACTAGTAAGTAAGAATTATGGAAATATTCCTTCCCAACCCACTCCAAATCCAAAGGGGAATGTTAGTTCCATCACATTGAGAAGTGGGAAGCATATTAATGATACATCTGCACCTAAAATTCCACCAGGATTCACCTCAACTCCAGAGAACCCACATTTCATACCAATAGATGAGCATTCCAATGAGAAAGATAAAGGTAAGAAAAAGATTGATGATGTTCCTTCTAAACAACTTCCTTTTCCAAACACAGTTGTTCAAAACAATTATATGGATGAACAGGATATTCAAAAAGTGGTTTTGGACACATTCAATTGTGTTGAGATCAACATCCATCTACTTGAATCCATCAAACAAATCCCAAGGTATTCCAAATTCTTAAAAAAACTCTGCACCAATTGAATAGGGGTCAAGGGAAATGAGAAGATCAATCTTAGAAGGAATGTGTCAACACTCATTACACAAACTCTAGAAATTCCAACAAAGTTCAAGGATCCCGGGACATTCACCATCCCATGCACCATAGGGGAGTTTTACTTTTCTGATGCACTTTGTGACTTTGGAGCTTCAATAAATGTAATGCCTCACTCTGTATTATCTTCTTTACAGGTTGGTGAGTTGATGCCGATGAGAGTAGTGGTGCAATTGGCGAATAGAGCTACGACATATCCAGCAGGTGTTCTGGAGGATATACTTGTCCTGGTAAGAGACATGATCTTTCCAGCAGATTTCTACATGCTTAGCATGGAGGATGATCAGGTAAGTTCTCATGCCCCCATTATATTAGGTAGGCCCTTCCTCAAAACTGCAAAAACTATCCTAAATGTCAATGAGGGTACACTTTCCATGGAATTTGGGGATAAGTTGTGATATTTAATGTTATGGACTCCATGATGTACCCCTCTGAAAACCATTTTGCATCTGTTATCTCCCATTTTAAACCACCAAGTAAAAACTCCATGGATTTTGATTGTCCTATGTTTACAGAGATTATGAGTATTGGTTATAGTTTGATGTTTAAGAGTACTTCCACACTGGTTTTTGATAGACAAACCTCTCTTGGATTTTATTTTGATGTGGATTTGAATTCTAATCATATAAACTCTAATTATGACATCGATGTTGAGTATGATGATGTATTTGATGAATTATTTTCTAATTTTGATGATTTTAATTCTGATACCGATTTTCACTGTGCAGATCTGTCTGTTGCATCAATTTCTCCATCCATGCATCACCCCCCTACGTTGGAACTGAAGCCATTGCCCCCAAATCTTAAATATTCAAACTTGCTGAGTGGTGATAGATTACCTGTTATCATTGCTAAAAATATCTCATTTAATCATGAAGAATAACTTTTGAATCTATTGAGAGATAACATTAGGGCAATTGGTTGGACATTGGCTGACATATCAAGTATTAGCCCCTCCATTTTCATGCATAGGATTCTTTTGGAGGATGGGGATAAACTGGTGAGGCAACCACAATGGAGACTCAATACAACCCTTCTGGAGGTTTTTAAAAAAGTTGTTGAAAAATTGCTCGAGGCAGGTATAATTTATCCTATTTCTAACTCACAATGGGTTATCCCTGTCTAGGTTGTACCAAAGAAAACTGGTTTCACTGTTATAAAAAATGAAAATGATGTGTTAGTTCCGGTGAGAGTACAAAACAATTGGTGAGTGTGTATTGATTATAGGAAACTAAGTCAATCCACTCGTAAGGACTATTTCCCACTTCCATTCATTGACTAGATGCTTGAGAGACTTGCAGGTAGGACACATTATTACTTCTTGTATGTTTTCTCTGGATATTTTCAGGTTCCCATTATAGCAGAGGACCAGGAGAAGATGACATTCACCTACCCATTCGGTACCTTTGCTTACCGAAGTATGCCATTTAGACTTTGCAATGCACCAAGTACCTTCCAAAGATGCATGGTGAGTATTTTCTCAAATTTCATTAAGAACTGCATGGAGGAATTTATGGACGATTTTATAGTTTCTGGATCCTCATTTTATGAATGTCTCTCTAGTTTGGGTGATGTGTTTCATCGTTGTATTGAGAAGAATCTGGTCTTAAATTTTGAAAAATGTCATTTCATGGTCAAAATGGGAATTTTCTTAGGTCATATGGTCTCACAACATGGCATTGAAGTTGATAAATAAAAGGTAGATATTATTTCATCCCTGCCATATCCTACATGTGTGTGTGATGTTCGAGAATTCCTTGGACATGCTGGATTTTATCGACGCTTCATCATAGATTTTAGTAAGATCGCTCTACCCTTATCTCAATTGCATCAAAAATATATTGACATTAATTTTGATGATTCATGTAGGGTATCATTCGATGAGATAAAGAAGTGTCTGACCACTCCACCGATCATACATCCCCCACAGTGGGACCTTCCATTTGAGCTTATGTGTGATACGTCCAACTTCGTGGTTGGAGCCGTCTTATCTCAGCGGGCGGAGGGACGTTCACATGTGATTTCGTATGCATCGAGGATGACAGATTCTTCCCAATCAAACTACACCACAATAGAAAAGGAGTTTAATGCTTTTATATCTTCTTTAGATAAATTTCGTTCATATTTATTGAAATATAAAGTAGTTTTTTTTTCTGACCATGCAGTTTTGAGGTTCCTCCTAACGAAGCCAGATGAAATTCCACGACTTATCTGTTGGATGATCCTTCTTCAAGAGTTTGGCATCGAGATAAAGAACAATAAGGGGTCAGAGAATTTTGTGGCAGACCACATGAGTAGGCTTACTCACACACCAGAAGTTGACACCTTGGACCAGGTACCACTTCGGGACACATTCCCCATTGAAAATCTCTATACCATCTCAGGTACAAATCCTTGGTATGCTGATTTAGATAATTACATTGTTGCCTCTGAAATCCCAGTAAATCTGAAGAAGCATCAAGTACAAAAATTAAAAAGTGAGTCCAGGTTTTATGTGTGGGATGATCCTTACCTCTGGTGCATGTGTAGTGACCAAGTCATTAGGAGGTGTGTTCTCGATCATGAGTTTGAGTCTGTTTTGCATTTCAATCATACAATTTCTTATGGTGGACACTTTGGACCCGAACATACTGCAAGAAAAAGTCTTATACTTTGGATTATATTGGCCTAGCTTATTCCATGATTCCCATGTGTTTTTTAAGTCATGCTCTCATTGCCAACACACTAGAAACATTTCAAGGAGACACAATATTCCCCAACAACCCATTTTATTTTGCGAGATTTTTGATGTTTGGGGAATTTATTTTATGGGGCCTTTTCTTAGTTCATTTGGTTTCTTGTATATCCTTGTTTCTGTCGATTATGTGAATAAATGAGTGGATGCCAAGGCCACCAGGTCTGATGACTCTCATGTTGTTGTGGATTTTGTCAAGGCTCGATTTTTTTTGCAGGTTTGGAGTACCAAAGGCCATCATTAGTGACCAACGAACACACTTATGCAATCTAGATTTTTCTTCCCTCCTTCCAATGTATGGGGTGAAACACAAAACATCAACACCATACCACCCCCAAACAAATGGCCAGGCTGAGGTTTCATATCTTGAGTTGAAACAAATATTGGAGAAAACCGTGCATACAAATATGAAGGATTGGAGTAAGAGCTTGGATGATGCATTGTGAAATTATAGGACAGCATACAAGACACCCATTAGTATGTCCCTATTTCGGATTGTTTTTGGGAAAGCGTGTCATCTCCCAGGGAAGTTGAGCATCCAGCTTATTGGGCTATAAATAAATGCAGCATAGATTTGGCCCAAGCTGGAATCCAAAGGAAGTTGAAAATTCAAGAGAATGAGGAGATTATATTGTCTTCATATGAGAACTCAAGGCTCTACAAGGAAAGATCAAAAGCATCTCATGATAGAATGATCCAACAAAGGGAGTTTCACGTTAGAGAGAAAGTCCTTCTCTACAGTTCACGACTAAAGTTGATGCCTGGTAAGTTGTGTTCTAGATGGTTAGGTCCTTATTTTGTGTCTAATGTTTTTTCTATGGTTCAGTGGATATCACACAAGAGGACACTATAAGGAGCTTTATAGTCAATGGGAAATGTTTGAAGAGATACATTGATGGAATTCCTACTAATGCAGTGGATTTTATCACACTGCACGACCCCATCATCACTTGAGCACATCAGGCTGTTCCTAACCCTTTCACTTTTATATTAATTGTCCTATTTAAAAAATTTGCATTTCATGTGCATATATCCTCTCATGGGTTCACATTGAGTACAATGCAATATTTTAAGTGTGGGTGAGGGAACCTTTTAGTTTAGTAATTTCTATTGTTTTTCTGTTAAAAAAACAAAAAAAATAGTAGTTTTTAAAATTTTGTGTGTTTATTTTTCAATTTTCTTTGTGTTTTTGAAATTTTTGAGATTAAATGATTCTCATTAGAATTTTTAAATTCATATTAATGAGTGAAAAAATGTATCCCTTAAAACTAATCTTATATGAATGCTAAAATGACTTTGATTCAAGTTCAAATATTTAGTAATTTTATAAAAAGTACACTAAATTTTGAATCTAATGCCACATCTCACTGTCTTTATATTTGAAATAATTTTCTTGTGAGGATTATGAACCATTAATTTCATATTCTTTACATTCACCACACTTTTTGAGAGAACAAAACCATGCTTGATTTAACCAGAATTTGATCTATTCCTATCAAAACATGAGGGTTTGAGGTACTTATGTTTAAATGATTGAGAAATTTGTTTGGTATTAACACCCCTATTACAAAGAATCCTTTTTTATAATGGCCTACCATGAATATATTATCCTTGTATCCCTTATAATCCATGCACAACCTGTTTGGATAGCCACATTACAAGCCAGTTTTTCCTATCCAACCAACTCTTGAAGTGAAATTTCATAATCTAGTTGAGCTTAAGTGTGGGGGAACCTATCTTGTGTTGTGCTACCACATTATGTGATACTTTGTGTGGAAAATTAAATTATGAAGAGATGTGTTTGCTGCTGAAGAAATTCATTATATTGAAAGCTGTGCCTTTTCTGGAGCTTTCATGACAAGTGATGTTGTGCCTTTTCTGGAGCTTCTAATTGAGGTGGAAAGTTGTGCCTATCTGGAGCTTTCAAGAAAATGTTGTTTGAGAATATTGACATTTTTGATGCTGAAATGATGAATGGTGTAAACTTTTCAAGACATTTCATGATAATGGAGCTAAATTGATACTATGGGGATCGAAGAGAAGACCATATTTAAGTGAAAATTATATGAATGCAATTTCTCTTCAAAAAGAGTCAAGCCCTCATTCAGCCTTAGAATTTCTCACATCTAAATCCTACCAACCAAAATCCATATAACACCCCTCCAAAATACCTCATGATAAATATACGTCCTTAACTCACATCGGGTGGCGATGTAGGAATTTATCAAGCTTGTGGTGACCCTTGTATGAGTTTGGATGAGAAAGACTTTGCAAAAAAATAGATATTTGTGTGTTAAGGGAAAATTCAAGCGAGGTAAGTGTTTTGTGCATAGGATGATAAATAAAGTTGAAATATATTTATTGATATAAATGGAGAACATGAAATAATTCTTTTTTATGAGGCATGATATCTTATGATTCTTGGTGTGTAATTGTTGGATCTCAAGGATATGTGTTTTTAAATTGGTTTTGATTTGATATTGATTTTACTTGATATGTGGTTTTGCTCAGGAGTACAAAATGGTATGTGTTGGGGCGTTGATAAAAAAATATTTTGTTGAATTATTTATTGATAATAAATGATATAATTTCCTCACATTCTGTTAAATATTTTTAATTAGAATGTATTTGAGATTAGATCATTCATTTGAATATTTGATGAAAATTCTAGTTTTACCCTTTTAAAATCACTGTAGTATTTCAATCATAAATATTTTCAATTGAAATATTTGAACATAATATTTTGTAACATTGTTCCTAACTTAAATTTCTACAACTTTTATTCAGGACACTAGATCTAAAGAGAGCATTTGGATAGTGTAAATTGGTCATTAAGCCAATGGTGGGCTGGACTCGGCAGAATGGACATGGGTTCTGTATTTGGGCCATATCATCTTCATCCAGGCTTGGATTGAGCCCAAATTTTCGAGAAACCATGGGGACATGATTTTTCACATACTATATGGCTGGAAGGCCGGACAATTCACGCGTATTGGTGGTATAAATGGGCGGTTCATTTTGGCATAAAATATTTGTCTGAGATTCCACATTTACACTTGAAACCACATTGAACCTTGCCTCCCCACCACACTATAAATTGGTAATTTTCTCCTTTGGTGGGGTTGGTACGTGAATTATGAGATTTTAGGAAGAGGATAATTGGTTTCACCCAAATTATTCAACCATTGTAAGAGGGGTAGCTCTTGAAGCAAGGATCCCCTCATCGAAGCCTCATTCTCTTCTTCATGTTGTAATATTTTCATTTGTGTTTTAAACATAATTGTTCTTCTTTTATTTATTCTCCTTTCTTATTTTTTATTTAAATTTCTTCTTCTATTAATCATCCTCATTGGGCTGGAATTCTTGAGTAGAAGCTTTATTGGGTTATACCCATTATAAATCTTTTCAAATGCAATTCGGTTCTACGATGATTACGTCACCCATGGAAGAGTAGTTCATTTTAGTAATCAATCGACCTCTATCATTCTTAATTAATTTATTTTGAATCAATGAGCTACTGTAATTCACATATTATGATCTATTAATTTAGTTTTTAATTTAAATGATGTTGAGAAAGCAATTGAAAAGTTAACACAAAACACGCGAGGTCAAGAATTGTGTGAACTGTGAGAGCGCAACCTTAACTGGTAATTCAAAACCACATGGGATTAATTTGTAAAGTTCAAACATAATACCTAAACTCAATTAGGCCTCATTTCCTTAACAGATATGTGCCTTAATTTACCACTAACGATAATCTAATCTTAGAATATCAATCAAAGCAGGGTGTTGTGATTGCATGTTCTGAAGCTAGCATAGGTTGAAATTCACTTCATCTTCGTGATAAAGTTAATTCTTGTAGAGCTCAGGATTTAACAAATTAATGGATCATAATTTAGTGAATGTTAATTTAAATGATAATGATTAATAATAGAGTGAATAGGTAGAGTTATATCGATTACACATTTTAAAATATGTTCAAAAAAACATCTTCTTGTTGTTTCTTTTTAATCAAACTTCATTCCAAAATTAAAAACAAAAAAATGAAATCTTCTTCTAGAAAACTTCTTCAAGTTTTATTAACAATAAACAAACAACCCAAAACATTCAAGTAGTGTTTTAATTCTATTATATTTTATTTTTATAATACCTCTAAAATAATGTTTTAATTCACTTCCTCCTTTGAGAGACGACCTTAGTCAGACACTCTGCTGAACCTAAGTACCCCAAAATCACACTAATCATTTGAGGGCACCCACGACAACACTCTTTCAATGATATTAAATAAATTAATTAAAAATTTTATGTTCAAGATCCTCACTGACGTTTTTGAGCATATAAAAATTAATTAAATTATAATATATTTCCCACCACCACATGATTCCACTACTCCTTGAACCATCATAAGGTGTCACTTTTTGAGATCCTTTGGCAGTATGGATAGATCCAAGAGGAGATGTGGGAGAGGAAGTCTACTTTTTGAGATCAGTGGACGTCAAGTAGTACGTACACAAAATTACAAGAAGTATGATAACTAGTCTCATGGCCATATCTTGATTACTTTCGATATATTGACATTCCATTCAACATGGAGTTGAAGTAAGTACAGTCGGGGGTTGTAGAAGCTTGGTTAACGCACAACCACTCATTATGTGATTTTAGATTTCATGGTTTATTATTCATGTATTATTACCACCAAATATACCAATAAATCATGCTCACACTTTTTAAGGATGAATACGTTGTGTCCTACTGAATTTTATTACTCACACATTGCATAAAAATATCGATGCACATTCAGACTTTATGTTTAGGGATTTGGATAAGGAAAAGGGATCTCTGGCTGATGGCTGAGAAAATGAGAATGGAGATGGTAGTATATCGAGATGGACTCCAGAGGACCCTGAAGTTTTATTTATTTATTTATCCCCCTATTATTACTCTAGTTTTGATTTCTACTTTAGAACCCATTTATTATTGTATGACATGTTTCTCATCTTTATGTTTCCACACAATTACTCTAGTTTCTATTATATTGTTGATTATGTATTACTTGTATTATGACATGATACTATGGGTACAGTCTCCCCACTAATGGACTTAGACCCTCACTGCTAGTCATAAACCTCTTGTGTACAGGGAGGCATACATGAGGTCTTGAAGCACTCCGGCTCGAACCCGACATTTCAGGTGAAGGAATTACAAAAACCATTAAAAAACTCCATACTACAAAAAATATCTTTCATAGTAGTGGTTTTTTCTTCTAGTGGAAGTAGTTTAAAACATTTCCTAATTATTTAGTAGTGGTTACTAAAATCTCCCTGCATTGCATGTTCGCTAGTCATTTCACAGTAGTTTGATTCATTTAGCGCTGGTTTTTTATGTGCTTTTTTGAGAATTTAGCCATGATTTTCATTTTATTTAACGATGATTCTTTAAAAAAACATGAAAGTAAAATAGATAAGATGAATCTAACAACCGATAAATATGTCAGTGGATGTTAGGTTTATTGGTAGTTAATATTAACCAATGTTAATTATGATTTAAATTCATATTTTTAATAGTGGTTCTTAAAAATAACCTCTCAATATTTTTAAAAAAAATATACTTTTTAAAAATATTTAATAATAAAATATTAATATAAAAACATTTACGGGTAATAAACTAAAACATAAATGCACAAGAAACCCATCATACATACATCATAAAACACTAAAAACATGTTTACAGATATCCTAGGAAAACTGTAACTTGAAATGATGTGTTGTGGGTTCATACATATCAAAAATCAATATATAGTTGTTTTAATTTTATTTCATGGTAATTAAATGATATTTTCCTAGTTTTGACCCACCATCACATGTTTTTAGAGACTTTGATATCATTAAATACTATTTATTAAGCCATTCTGACCACACCACTTGTCAGATTGACATATTGTCAATTTGTATACATCACAAATAACTCAATAGTGGATTCCCCATGATTTGATGTCAATATGGATTAATTTTCTATGGTTTTTACCATTACACACACATTTATGTGTTTTAAAACACTAAAAATCCATTTAAAGACATTCCAGGAAAATGTTTACTTAAAATGATGTTATGTTGGTTCCAACCATTCAAAAATAAATCTATGGTAATTTTTCTATGATTTCATGGAAATACGACAACATTTTCTGGGTTTTGTCCCCCCGAAACATGTTTTTAAAGGCTTTAGTACCTTTAAAAACAATTTACCAAGCCATTCTAACCACACTTCACATCATATTGACATTACGCATACACTTCAAAAATAAAACAATGGGGGTTGTCCCATGATTTGACATAAATTTAATGTTTTTTTCTATGGCTTTGACTGTTGCATTTTTTAGTGTTTTAAATTACTAAAAATGAATTAATGGGAATCTTAATAAAATCGTAACTCAAAATGTCATCTCATCTATTAATAGATTTAAAAAATACACCTATGGTTATTGAATTATGATTTCATGGAAATAGAATGATTTTTTCCTGGTTTGGAACCCCCACCACATGTTTTGAAAGGCTTTGTTACCTTTAAAAACAGTTTGTTGATCCATTCCAACTACATAGATCATCATATTGACGTGTTGTTAGTGAGTACATGTCGAATATATCTAATTGGTATATTTACCCAGATTTCACATTAATATGAGGTCATTTTATCTTTTTATGAATGTTACACACACATTTTAGTGTTTTAAAAAACAAAAAACACATTTATATTCATCCCTGGATAATAATAACTCAGAATGATGTTTTGTTGGTTCCTACAATTCAAAAAAAATTCTATGGTTATTTTACTTTCATTTCATAGAAATATACTGATCTTTTCCTAGTTTTGACCCCCAAAAACATGTTTTTAAAGGCTTCAATATCTTTAAAAATCATTTACCGAGACATTCCGACCACACCACATATTAGACTGATGTGTTTTCTATGCACAAATGTCAAAAATAAATCAATAATTAATTTAGCATGATTTGACATCAATATGAGTTATTTTTCTATGGTTTTCACCATTATATTCTTGTTTTACTTTTTTAAAACACTAAAAATTTGTTTACAGGAATCCTAGGAAAACTATAAATCATAATGACCTGTTATCAGTTCCTACATTTCAAAAATTAATCTATAGTCATTTTTATATAATTTCATGGGAATTTGACAATGTTTTCTTGGTTTTGACCCTATGACACACATTTTTAAAGGCTTTGGGACCTTTCAAAATAGTTTACCATCCATTTCGACCACTCTGCATATCAAATTGATGTGTCATATATGAATACACATCATAAATAACTAAACAATGGGTTTTTCAGGACTTCATATCAATCTGAGGTCTTATTCTATTGTTTTTATTGTTACCTTCATGATTATGTGGTTTAAAACACAAAAAACCCACTTATGAACATTTCTAAAAATTTGTAACACATAATGACATATCATTGGGTACTACATTTCAAAAATCAATAATTTTTTTTCATATTTATTTTTATGGAAATATAATGAAATTTTCCTAGTTGTGACACCCCGACACACATTTCTAAAGGCTTTGATGCCTTTAAAATTTGTTTACTAAGTAATTCCAACCACACCACACATCGGAATGATTTTTTGTCTATCATTACGTGTAAAAAATAATTCAATGGTGGATATATTATGATATCAAGTCAATATAAGTTTTTTTTCTTTGGTTTGGAATATTATACACATGTTTTAGTAGTTTAAAACACAAAAAATTCATTTACAGAAATCCCTGGAAAACTGTAACTTAGAATAACATGTTGTTGGTTCCTACATTTCAAAAAATATCCATTGTTATTTTCCACTAAATTAATGGAAATCCAAAATCATTTATCTAAATTTGACCCCCTATCATGCGTTTTTAAAGGATTTAGTACCTTTAAAAACTCTTTACTGAGCCATTTTGACTGCACCACAAGTCTAATTGATATTTTTTTATGAGTACATGTCAAAAATAATTAAATGGTGGTTTCCTCAAGATTTCATGTAAATATGACGTCCTTTTTTATGGTTTGAACCATTACACACATGTTTTAGAGTTTTAAAACACTAAAAATACATTTACGGGCATCTCAGGTAAACTATAACTCGAAATGATGTGTCATCTATTCCTACATTTCAAAAATCAATCTACAATCATTTTCCTCTAGTTTTACGTTGATATGGAATCTAATTCATATTATTTACCCCCCCACCCCCACACACACATGTTTTTAAAGGCTTTGGTACCGTTAAAAACTATTTACTATGTCAAAAATGAGAAAATCAGCTTGAATTATTTTTAAACTTAAAGATAACAATATATAATTTATTTTTATCTATAGGAATCAAACACATGTCAATCTGGCGCAAGATGTTGTCGGTATGACTCGAAGTGCATGTTTTCATTATAAAAGTGTCATTTTAGTTTTATATAAGGATGTTGTATGTGTTCTTTGAAAATGAGTGAAAGATCTATGAAATTTAGAATTTACCTTGATAGGATAAGCTATAAGGATTGAAATTTCCTTGGGTATCGTTCTAGTAATCCATGGAAATATAAAAACTAAATCATTTTCCATTTTCTCTCACCATTGATCATATGTTTTCCTATAATACTAATGTTCTTGCACTTTTCCTTTCAACCTTGAAATTTATCTTTGTGATTCCCTATCAATAGTGCTACTCAAACCACCACTAGGTGTAGTAGTAACTGATGATGACTCCCTACCAAAGAAAATTGATGGAGTTGGTCCAAAACTCATCTCCTGTACATGTCTGGGATTCTCCTTCCCTAAAACAATTGGAATATAATCGTTCTAGGAAAATGATGATGATTTTGAAGGGTTCACATACCATATTTTTTGAATTTGAACCTCTTAATACAAAACTATTAACAATTATTTTTTAAAATATTTGAATTTCATACTATTATCTAATTAATAAATTTTTTATCACTATGTATTGTTATTTCATTAATATAAAAACATAATATTGAAAAATAAATTATAACAACATATAAGCCTTAAAACCAATTAATTGGGGTTGTCTATATGTATCAAACAGTGCTAAATTGGCATCATATAATCCATATATCTAGCCCCATTTAATTGGGTTGGAGGATTTTTTTGTTATAATATATTTTTCATTATTATTATTTTATAGTAATGAAATAACATGAAATGATAATGAAAAATACTTACTCTAACATCTTTGGTAGGTTAGTTTACAAAACTGACATCATATCCCCTATGCACTTTAAACTACATATATGTATGGCCAACAGAGTAACCTAATTCACTAGCCTTTATAAAAAATATAAACAAGTTAGAAAAAATTTGATTTATAATAAAATAATATAAATAATAATTAATAAAATACATACCAAAATTATTCTTTTTCTAAAAAAACTCTAAGACACACTAATATGAAGAATGAATTATTTCTCATGATTTATTGTATTTTTTCAATAATTCCTACAAAAAATAGCAACATTAATAAAAATTCTAGTTTTATTTTGTTTATGTTATTACGATACTCTGAAATATGCAATTACCTCATGAGATGCATCTCTGTTAATATCAAAAAAAGAATTCCATTTCACATGAAAAATTCATTCACACACTTTCTCATACATTTATCATGAGCTCAAACATATTTCATTAAACTCATGTCATAACATTCATTTAAGATCTCACCATTTCTTTCCTAATTTTTTCATAGTACATGCGCATCAAATAGAGAATGGGACATCCAAATGAAAAAAACATCTAGAAATAAAAAACAAAACACTATATATGTATATTACAAAATTTTATTCATGTCATGTAAATTATTTATCAAGGAATATTAAATTAAATTACATTTAATTATGTATCAAAAACCTCAGTTTTCCAAGTTGTAGGAATATTCCCCCAATATTTATAATTAATGAGAAATCTCATTGTATCACAAATAAGATACCTAATAATATGCCCATAGATTCTGTAAATATCATCATTAGGCACCCCAAACTCATGAAATGTAATGATAATATTGAATTCCTTCAGGTCTCATACATCTTTCATGTTCATATTTATATATCTTCTATTGTTATTTTTATCCATTTGAAAAATGAAATAAATAATTAATAAAATATATAGTTTTTTACAATGATATACATACCAGTATTAGTAACTCACCAATATCCACTAGATAAAGGGATGACCAACTGCTCCATAGAAGGAGGTGAATTGGATGGTGGGATACTAAAAACATCTGGGGAATGGCTGGCTCTCTGGTAGTTTCAAGTACAACCAAATCACTCAGATCCACTGAAGCTAATGGTAGCTGTGGTGTTCTCCGAGATGATAACCAGCTTGGATTTTGAAATTTATTTGTTCTCATCATTCTTGCAATTCAATTTGTTCAGATATATTAAATGTATAGAAAATTAAAACTAATAAATTTTTACAAAAAGAAAAAAAAATAGAACAATGTATATATGTATGAACCACTTATCAATGAGAAATTGTAATATATTTTCATTACTAATTTATAAGTTCAATTATCTTCATCTTCATTATCTTCATTATTATAAACCTCCATTGTGACGAGTGCTTCATTTTCACACACTATTGCATGTTCTATTGTTTCCATGTTTTCAGTAAAAAATTATTTAATGTTTTTTGGATGATTAGGTTCACTGTCACAAAGAGCCAATTGTTCTTCATCACTCATATCATATAAGTATCTCTACTTTAAGTGTAAAAAAACTATAACCTTCCTGTATTTCATCATCCACATAATAAAATAACATCACCTAGGAAGCCAAGATAAATGGATCATTCTCTACATGCTCATTTGTATGGATAAATAGATAGAAGTTGATAGAATAAAAATGTAATGAATCATTCATTATACCCATATCAATATTAAACCACTTTTATTTGAATAAGACAACAAAAAACAAACCATGATAGTTTAATTCAATTATATCATCCAAATTTCCATAATATCCCACCCCTGTAAGTGTAAATACACCACTATTTTGAGTTTTTAATTCTTCATTCTGATAAATTGTATGAAACCTAAATCCAGGAATATTGTAGGCATCGAATATCATAAACTTTCTTAGAGGACCTCAAGCTAAAAAAACATAAAAAGAATTTGATATTTCAACTTTATTTTCAACATTCATTATCTAGAAAAATATATATAATGTTTTAGTTTTAACATAGACAAAATAACTACATGTCAATAATACTAATATGAGTATATACTTTCCTGATGGGTGATCCTTTTGACAATCTCCATATTAACATCTTTTTTTAATTCCAAGTCATTCTCAGATCTACCCCTTAGTCACTTATTAGTTTGACATCACAATTCTTCAATAAATGGATCTATAAAATGACTACTGAGCAGTATATATCTGTGGTCTTATAGAAACTCCAATTCATTCAGGGTAAAATTTGACCCCTTTCCAATTGGTTATCCAATAATTGGAAATATTGAGAACTAGTTTTCAAAAGGATAATTAGTGAAGATATCATCAAAACATTAAACATGAATGAATCTAGTTTCAATCTCTTCAAAATACCTTGAATAAATGGCCAATCACTATTTGGATATGTAACATTTAGCAATAGAGCCTTTTGGTTGATATTTATTCATCGTATATGATTTCAAATGACCTATGTACCTGATGAAAAAATAAGAAACATATAAAAAAATTCAATAATTTAATAAAATTAAATTCACTAATAAAAATAAAAATAATATAATTGTACCTCTCAATTCGATACATCAATTGATAATGTTCTGGTCAGCCAAGTTTAGCTTCATCAACCAAATGAAAAATCAAATGAATCATCATAGTGAATAATTAATGGGTAAATAGCATCTACAAATAAAAAAGTGTCAAAACAATTCTTTCTTGAAGTTTATCAAGCTCAATTGGATTTAGATTTTTTCTACAAAGCTCTTTGAAAAAGGTACAATAGTTTATTTTTCAGTTAAAATATAACACAATTCTAATGAAAACAATTTTTCCATCAAAATAAATGACTTGTGAATTTCCAATCCATGTAACATTCAATTTTTTTATTCAATGCACCGTGATATATTACTTGAATATCCATATTCCACTTTTAAATTCTTAAAATTTTGAAGTAATAAGTCTTTCTCATGATTTTTTATTGTAAACATATTCGAATGATACTTTACATTCTCATTTTCTCAAAAATCATGATTTATATTCATTAACTCAAAATTCTTATGAGCATTAAGGCGATCCTTTGATTTACCGTTCTCATTAAGCAATGTGAAAATTACATTACCAGAAATTTTTTTCTCAATATTCATTATGTCACAATTATAACATATCAAATTAAAATCCTAATGAGAAATTTTGAAAAATATACCCTTTATTTTGGTGTTCCAGATGCTTCAAATATTTTACCTTGTAGCCTTTTCCCCTTCTTTAAAATGATTATATTTTTCAAATTCTTCAATGACACTCATTAATTGTCCCATGATTTCTGAACCTAATAAAACTTTTAGTGGATTTCTCAGTTTAATATCTTCATTGAAACTTGTCTTGTTAAACCTATATTTATGAGAAGAAATAAAGAAATAAACAATGACACATAAAACATCATTTTCTTATATAAGGTAATCTTTGATGAACAAAATTACAAACTGGATAAGGGAAACTGGTATGAGTGTTCCAATCAGATTAATTTCCTAATCTAGGAATGTTAGTAATTTTCTATATTAAATTACAAGTATTTTTAATAGTTTTCTCATTGAAGCGTCATATGTTTCCATTACATCATCTCATAATTCATGCAATTATTTGATTAGAGGTTGAAGGTATATATCAAATCCATTTCTAGGCATTTTATTTCTCGAAATAATCATCGAAATAAAAAAATAATATTTATTCATACACATATGTGGAGGTATATTATAATGGATCAAAATAACTAGCCATATACTATAATTAGTACCTAAAGTACAGAAGGGGTTAAAAACATCATAATCCAATCCCAAATGTGACTTCATAAGATTTGAAGAAAAATATAGATATAGTGAATCAAACATTTTCTATGATGTTGAATCTTTTGGATGTCTCATCAAGCCATCATTACTATCTTGATCACATCACTTCATTTCTTATGAAGTCTTAGATGCCAGGAATAATCTTTTCAAGCATAATATCATAGGAAAGTAATGAAATAAAGTTGAAGGAGTTTTATTTTTTTCTTCTTCTTGGGGATGCATTTATTTATACTCTCATTTTTGTTCATTGACATTCATCTACTTTTATAAAATCTTATGAATTATCCTTTGTCGGTCACTTCTCCCTAGTGAAGAATTCAATCATTAATTAATTCATGTATCTTTGTATAATACAGTCCAAGTTTATTTTTGACATTATTAATCTCATTGAATGATTCGAGGATCACAACTTCACTAAATTCATCATAACGAAACTCTAAAATCATGTACATTTCTTTGTTAATAATTTCACAGAGACAGTTTATATCATACAACTTAAGTAGAAAAGAAAACATTGAATACTTATCACACCCTTCATATAGTTCTTGTTTCACATCTTCAACTAATTCATAAGGCTCATTTTTTGGTCGTGGAACTTATTTGAAGTATTAAAATTATCAGGGTCAATTGAAGGTTTTTTTGATCTATTTAATTCTTGGACATTATATCCTACAAATATAAATGTTTCATTTATCAAATTTTAAATTAAATTCCCCTCTGTAGGGTCATTTTGTGTTTCGTTGATAGGATTATCTTTGTTTTGAATTTCCATAACAATATATTCACCATGCCAAATCCTATATACATATTGAGAAGAAAATTGTTTCTATATTAAACGATCACATACTACATTTCTATTTCACCATCACTTGAATTTTCAATCAGGACATACACATTTTATTCTACCACCCACTGATCAGTTTTTAATTACACAATTTCTTTTTCAAACTCTTGTCAGAAATATGTGTGTTTTGAGGTAAAGTAATCCAACTTTCATCCATAGGTGTTGGATTTCCAATATTATCTTTGTATATTCAGATATAAAGATATAAATGGGTAATCAAACAAGTACAATTAAAAGTAAACATCTATTAACTTTGTTAAGCTTGGTCTCCTAATTAATCCTATAATTCTATAAATATAGTATATAAAATCATGGTGAACATACATGTACACTCGGTATGTTCTTACTTAGAAAGTCTAATGCCAGTGTGGAAGAAGCATACTAAAACATTAGTGAATAATCAATAAAACCAAATGTTTTCCTATCCTATACTCAACCATTATCAAAAACTTACCATGGCTTACTCGCCAATAATTCATGAGGGATAAATGAATCATGTAGTTACAGACTATTTATAACCCCATAGACAAACAAGCATTTATCATATAAATGATTCATGATCCCCATTTATAATAGGAATTAATGATAGTTATGTGTATAGTATTCCTAAGTGATATAATTTATAATTTTATTGGAAAATATGATTTACTACTTAATGATATAGAAAACCAATCATAAAATATTAAAAATTTACACCTTACGATTGGGGATTGCACTCCCCGAGAACTGGGAGAGAGGGGTCGTCGTTGGGGATCGCCATCAAGGTGAAGGGGGTCATTGTGGGGTCATCATCAGGTTGCAAGTGGGGTTGGGGTCATGAGGATCATATAAGAGAGTTAGAAAATGGGTGGTCACCATCGAGGATGAGGGGTGAGCCATCGGGGGTAAGTGGGGGATAGGGGGAGAGGTATGTTGTTAGAGAGAAGGTAGGTATGTGTCAGGGAGATGTGGGGTCGAGGGTGAGGGGCGGTCACCTAAATTGGGGATAGGTGCAATCAAGGGGGAGGGGCGGTCGCCAGTGTCGGGGATAGGTTGTGTAGGGGGGGTAATCACTGGTGTCGGGGAGAGGCATGATCGAGAGTGAGGGTCAGTTGCTGGAATTGGAGAGTGGCACGATCGAGGGAGAGGGGCGGTCACTGATGTTGGCGGAGGGGCATGGTCGAGGGGGAGGGGTGGTCATCAACATCAGGGAGATGTGGGGTTGAGGGGTCGGTGGGGGTAGGGGGAGGGAGGGAGTCACTATCACTAGGGAGAGTCGTGATTGAGGTGGGGGTGTTCACCAGTGTTGGGGAGAGGTGAGGCCGAGAGGGAGGGGTGATTGTCGATGTCTAGGAGAGGCCCCGCCAAGGGGGAGGGGCAGTCGCCAGCATCGGGGAGAGGCACAACCAAGGGAGCGAGGGGATTAGGGCATTGGGTGGAGGGGGTAGGGTCAAGATATTTTTTAAAAATATTAGCAACGGTTTCATTGAAACTGCCACTATATTTAAAATATATTTAATAATTTTTTAGTAGTGATTATTAAAACTGCAACTAATAAACTTTCACTAAGACCACTATTTTTTGTAGTGCCTGATAATATAGTTTGACTGAATCTTACCTTAAAAGTGACATATATAATTTTATTATTGATTCTAAAGCTATAAAAGAAACAATGAAATACCATATCTCTAACCTCTCAAACAATTGGATTTCTCTCACTAGAATTTTTTCCTAGTTTATGAATTTTCTCACCCATAATATTTTTTATTAGTTTAAGGAATTTATCTCACTACATGAATTATCACCCAAAGGAATTTATTTTTTACATTAAGGAATTTTATTCACACCTACATGTGATATAGTACGTACATGAAAAACATCATATTATATCTTCATGTGACATCAATGAATTTTAAATGAAATCATTGAATAATTGTACAAATGTAACATCCCGAACCCGTATGTCACTCAACAGTGCCCCAAGCCCAGTGGGCTACGTGGCCTAAAGCACATCTTCCCAAATTCTAGAGGCTTATGACTAGCAGTTAGGGACTAGGTGAGTAATTTGGGAGAATATACCCCCATTACCATAATTTATCACAATGGAAGTCAATCACATTAAATTGTGGAAGCAGATACAATAAGCAGAAAATAGATAAAATTTACAAGCTAGATAAGAATATGTAACAAACCAGAAGTGTCTCATATACCATGATGCAGATGATACATGTATCTAGAAAATATCTAAAATAAGTACATAGAAATATAAGAAAATACAAGTATCTAAAATCCAAGATGACCAAAAAGTGCCTCCGTAGCATCGCAAGCCTCATCTAAGTCATATGATCCCTTTCTCTAAAACAATTATCAACAAATAGTTTTAGGGAGCTTTCCCCTACTATCACCTATAACTATATAATCTGTTTGGGTCCCCACGGAGGCCCAAATAGGACGTGAGATAAATATCCCAGTAGGTTTCCACATAAATAACTATACAGTTCTAAGAAGTAATATGAAATATTCTATACAAGTGAAAGTAAGTAGTAATGTAAGTGTGAAATCCCAAGGCATATAACTACTGTAAACAAGTAATACTAAAAAACCTCTTGTGGATCCCTGCAACAAGTTTCGGCTCCTAACAAGGCATCTAAAAGCTATATAAACAAACAACACATCCATTCCACATAACCATCCATATCTTGTCCACACGTCTTTACCGTATAATGAAAACTATTTCAAAAACCCACAGCCTTGTCATTCAACAACAATCATATATCCCACATTCATGCCATATAATAATGTGTAGATCATGAAGGGAAAAATCTTTGGTGCTAAAGACCAAGGGGTAGAAATGCCTAAGGCGTCTCATGGAATAATGACGAATGGTGCATAATCGGCCAAGGTGTCCACTACTGCATTTCAGATCCATGGATATCCATTCATGGAATCTATGTAATTCATTAATCATCCAATGCCTTTAATAATTTCAAACAATATGAGTCTACCCACTCATATAAACCATTACATTCATAACAATTCAATGAGTATACCCACTCATTTAATGTATTACATCTCATGAGTATACCAACTCATGTACTAAACTTTCATTTAATCATGTCACATGGATACACTCACCCACTTATCACCAACTTCCATTTAATACATCACATGGGTATACCAACCCATTAATCACAACTACCAACAAAACTATTTAAGCAATCTAAAAATAGCCGACGTGTATACCCACACATTTGAAAAGTTCCATTTATTTATTTAATCAAGTTAGACATGGAATATTATAATAACACAAGGTAAGTAGCCAAGATATATTCTATGTTTGTAATTCGGAATCCTTTAAGTACAACTGAGCTTCCTTAAACTAGGAAAACTCAAGGTCACACCCCATGGGTAGTTCATCAACGGTAAAAACCAAAGTAAAGCCATGGTGCACCCCATGGGTGTCCTTGGGCTGGGTTAGCAACCACAAAAATATCTCAATGAACCTAAGGGAGTCCCAAAAAAGTCCTACCTAATCTATTTCAAATTAACACTTTAAAATCGGGCCCGTGCTAAAAAGTCTAGCGGGCAGAAAAAAGGTCAATTGCTCTATAATGCATCAAAAGCCAAATGAAATTTATAGACCACCTACCTTATCTCATTAGTGGATTTTTCATCTAGTATCAAGTCTTAATTCATCCTCGTTGGGAATAAATATAAAGAACATATTAAGAATAAGAAATTAGGGCATAAAATTCTAAATCCAAACAATGCAACTGTTGTTATGAAGAATCAAGAATTGCTAAAAAGGAATCTATATCTTACCGTCATGGTTCCAAAAAAAATCACAGGGAAAGAAATGGAATCCAAATGGGTGCTAGATCTGAAAATCTAGATAAGAAAGTTTTTAGGCTTCAAAAGAGAGAAAAAAAGGCTTTTGTCCAAAAAATAGAGGTCCCTACCTCTATTTTTAAAAAACGTAGTCAAAAAATTACATGACAAGTAATTTCCTTACATGGTGTGTAATGCTCGGTTTTCCTTAAATGGGGTAAAACCCTTACACATCTTGAAAGGTCCTAGACAGACCATTACATGTTATAAAATCGGATTACACAGTGTGTAATTGAATTACACATCGTGTAATTGGCCTGGAACCGGTATACAACCTTCTTGCCTATTATTTCCTAGAAATAATCCAACTTTCCCATGTCCTAGCTTAGGTTCTAAGCCAAAAATGAATGTAAAAGATTCATACCTCATGAAAAAAGTAGTATCTTATTATCTTCCCCCCTTAATGAAATTCTTCCCCAAATTTTCCTCTCAAGGGTATTCAAGATCCATTTGAAAAAACTCATGTCACTGAGCACGTATGTCGGCCTCCCGATCCTAAGTATCGTCACATGAATGGTATTGCTTTCATAGAACCTGTACTAGAGGAACTGACTAGCCTTGTGTAAACTCAATGCTCCTATCAACAATACAAATTAGATGATCCTTAAAGGATGCATCAAATTGTAGCTCAACCTCCTCGGGTTGAAAAGTGTGAGATGGGTCCAAATTATAATGGCGTAGTTGTGATACATGGAAGACATCATGCATGGCTCAGTACCTCTGAGGTAACTAAAACTAATAGTCTACTAATCTTACTCTCTCAAGAATCTCGACTTTCCCAACATATAGTGGCGAAATCTAACCCAGTATCAGGATCCTTTTATTTCCCAACCTTAGTGAAACACATAAAAAGACCTGATCCCTGACCTCAAACTCTAGAGGTCATATACGGTAATCGACATACGAATTCTATCAAGATTGTGTAGTAGCCATCTTCTTCGGAATCAACGGGATCTACTCAGAATTCTCTTGCATGAGACAAGGTCCCAGTAAATCTACCTCACCTACCTCTAGCCATCACATGGGTGATTGGCATAGCTTACTATACAAAGCCTTGTAAGGAGACATCTGTATCGATGCCTGATAATTTTCTTTCTAGGATAATCTATATAGATGAATGTGTCTCTCCCAAGATCCCCCAAAATCTAGGACACATTTTCTCATCATGTTCACTAACACTTGTATCATACACTCTAATTGGAAATCAGTCTAAGGGTGGTGGACTGTACTCAAAAGCACGTATATACCCAGTGCACTCTGAAAACTCTATAAGAAACGAGATGTAAGGTGGGAATCCCTATTTGGAATGATAGTGCATGAGAACCCGGGATGTTGTATTATCTCATGGATATACAACCTTCCAAGAACATTAACATTGAAGGAATCCTAGATCGGTAACAAATGATCAACCTTTTTGATCCCGTCAACAAAAACCCACACAACATCGTCACCTCAAGGCGACCTTAGTAAACTAGTCATGAAATCCATTATGACGTCATCTCATTTCCACTTTGGAATAAGTAAATGCTATAAAATCATGGATGGTCGTTGATGTTCTTCCTTCACATGCTGACAGGTGTAACACCCCGTAACATAACTACCTACCTCACTTTTCATACTTGGCCATTAGTATTGATGATCCAAGTCATGGTACATCTTTCTGACTCTGAGATGTAGAGCCCAAGATGATACATGAAACTCCCAAATCATATCCCCACGTATATCAACTGGAACCCCAACACATCCACGGATATGTAAGATCTTATCAACACCTATGGTCCAACCAGGAGGATGGTCCTCAACTTCCACACTCTCCCATAGGCCTAGCCCCTATGAATTCGATAACTGCCTCATCCTTACATTAAATAATATGGTAGAGGTCACAACTACGGATGTTAGATATGTCAATCCCTAACTGTTGTGAACCTCCATATTGATCTAGAGAATAATGCCATAAGTTGCCACTCGCTACTTATCTGTTGCACTGTCTATATCTGAGTCCACATGCTCAGTGCATCAAACATTACATTACCTTTACCAGTCATGTATTCAAGCTTTAATTCAAAAGACTGTAGGTACTCCACCCACTTTTTTTCATCATATTCTAACAATACTGAATAAATATATACTTGAGGATTGTGTAGTCTGTATACACCAAAAGATGATATCCCAATAAATAATGTCTCCAATAGTGAAAAGTAAGAACAAATGCATCTAGCTCAAGATCATTCGTAGGTTAATTCCTCTCACATGGCCTTAGAAACTGAGACTCATATGGCAAAACTCTATCCCCCCCTACATCAGCACTACTCCCATCCCAATACTTGATGTGTCACAATTAAGGATTAAACACTAGGTTCACCAGCCCCATGAAAACTACTATCATGTTTGTGAGAATTAATGGCATAAACAGATACACGTATAAACCATACCTACTATGAAAGGATGTACGAGGTATTTCTTTGGGTCAAATATGTGCCTGGTGATATCCTAACCGTAGTTCAATTTTCAAGAATACTTGAGATCTTAGAATCTTATCAAACATTTCATCTATTTGTGGAAAGGGATATCAGTTTTTAACCACTAGCTGATTCAAATTACGATAATCCCCAAATAGCCTAAGAGTGATATCCACATTTTTTGAAAAAATAACTGGAAAACCCCACAGAGAAGTATTAGGTCGGATAAACTCCTTTGCCTCCAAATACTACAGCTTCCACTAAATATCATACAACTCTATCGTAGCCACCTTGTAAGTAGAAATGGATACTGGTGCATCTCATAACACTAGTTAATTGGAGAAATCAACCTATCTTTAGAGAGGTAAACTAGAAAATTCATCTGGTAACATGTCCCTGAAAAGATCCACCATTAAGGGAAAGTCTACCAGACTCACTCTCTGCTCTCCAAAATACAAAATAGAAATCTAGGATGTCATTATGCCCAACTCATGATGATATACTCCATATCAAATCACCTGGACACACCATTCACCCTTGTGAGTAAACACTGCATCCTCTGGTGATTTGAAAGTTACCCTTATGCGATAGTAGACAATGTAAGATCGATAATATACTAAACAGTCCATCCCAAAAATGAAATCAAACCCTATCATCTCGAAGACATAAATATTTCAAATGAAGTGACACCCACCCAACTCAAGGGGGTAATCCCTACACTAGAGCACATCATCCATTATGATTCCCAATAGTATTTCTATCATTAAAATGATTTCAAAATACCACACAATAAGCCCAAGGATTTTCACCAAAGGTGCAGATATGAAACTATGAGATACACCTGTATCAAAAAGAGAAGATGCAATTGTAGAGGCTACTAAGTTCATTCCTCTCACTGTAGATAGTATGAAACCCCTCTCATCAGGGGTAGGTTGTACATAATATAATTGACCTATACCATGACCCAATGAAATAACCTCATTGCTCAGAGAAGGTCCCCTTCGATGTATAGGAGTAATTGGTGTATTGAAACCTCAGCAAAGACCACTATTTCTGCAGCTTGATTGGCCTACATTGCTCTAGCTCCATGGTTGAAATAGATAATAGAAACCTACTCCTCAACCTGACATCGGAGATGACCCCCTACAACTCACAACAGGAGGGAAGGTCTAGCAAAACCACTGCGTGTGGCCCATCCCTCCATAAACTCGGCACTAGACTGGGTTGCTGTCACGATGATTCTTCATGTGTCCTCTCCTGCCACACTAGTGACAAGACATTGACCAACTAGCACTCATAACCTAACTGATGCTCATCCCATGGGAAGCATCAAAATTGTGCTTTCTGCATGAAGATGTAGAACTACTAGGTTGGGAAGAAACATTTCACTGCTATATATCCTCAAATTCTCTCAGGTTCCACTCTATAATCTGTGCTTGATTCACAATCTTAGTGATAGAGGTCAACCTGAACATGTTGACCTAGGATTTGATAGTATGTTAGAGGCCTTCCTCAAAGCATCTCGCTCTCGACAACTCATCAGTAAGGTACATCAGTACAAAACTATGCAACTCGGTAAAGTATGTTGAGTACACTATAACCGTCAGGGTGCCCTCCTCTAGACGCATGAACTCACTAGCTCACTCTTCACATAGTGTCTTGGTGTAAAATTAGTCAAGGAAGTAGGTCTGGAAATTAGTCCAACCCATATCTCGTAGCCTTTCAGCCTGGTTCAGAACATCCAACGAGTACTTCACTACTCCATGTATCATATAAGGGGTGAGCTTGACCCTCCTCTCAAGAGGTGTCTCCAAATGCTCGAAGATAGCTAGTTTGGTCTCAAGCCATAACTCAGAAGCTTGTGGACCATCATCCCCCAATAACGTGAAAGGATAATGCTGCTAGAACACCAATGTCAGTTCGGCCATAGTCATGGTAGGCTACAGTGCTCTTTGAAATGTCTACATATAGAAAAATAACCCCTCTTGAACTATGCCTCAGCACCTATGTTTGAAATATTCTGTTGTACCACAAAAAGCACTAATAGAGGACCCACTAGTATCTCATGGCCCACCACCTTCAAAGAATGGTCATCGCCACCCTCTTGTCATACCATTGGAGGTCTTCATGGTGACATGCCTCTACAATGCCAAACACTCGCCTCTGAAAGTTATGATATCAATGTCGCATATCAAAAGTGTAGGACATGTCAAAACACTCCTAAAAACAAGTCATAACACACAACCTAATCCTAAATCCATGACTGTATAAAGAACAACCACAACACAACTAGAAGCATTGCCTCTCTCCCACTCAAAATCAGGGTGTATTTCAAGTCTCTATTTTCCATTTATTTTCATTTAACAATAATTACTTGGCATGATTTAACCAATGGTCCACCATGTTCTGATCCTTAAGGACCCATAAAATCTCATGAACCAAAATTAGATTCCCATATAATACATACACATAAAATTCACTTTAAATTTTTAATTTTAATGGTACGTAATTTTCTATTTTATAAGGGCTCATAAACCTTATTAATTGAAAGATGATGTCACTTATCTATCCTCTGTACAAAGTCTATCACAAAATCAGGAACAACTATTTGAGCACTGATCACAATAGAATGCGTCAAATAATTCATTTAGATGGAATGACATAATGCATGATATGTGATTTCTAACAAATGACTATATGATGCATGAGATTGAATACCCTTATCTCATCGGGTTGCAACAAAAATAGAACCCACAATTGCATCAATAGTATCAGCACAAATCATGTGTGTTTCCTAATGGTGAAATCAAATCAACTATAATAGTCATAACCAGAAAATAGCAATTTCATTTAGGGTAATTTGTATTTTTCCTGTGAACGGGTTTTCTACGCTCGAGCATAGCTCATTAACAAATTTCATTTTCCTTCATATCCCTTTCTATTGTCTCTAAACAGTAAATCAAACCAGAAAAGAAATTTTCTCTAATACCACTTTGTAACGTCCTGAACTCTGAAGCAACTCAATAGTTCCCCAAGCCCAATTGGCTACATGGCCTCAAGCGCACTCCTCAAATGCCATATGCTTCCGACTAGTGGTGAGGGCCTAGTTGAGTTATTGGGGAGACAATTCCCTCCTTACCAGAGTATATCATAGTGGAAGTCAATCAAATTCAATAGCAGAAGTAAATACAATAAGTGGACAATAGGTAAAAAAGATAAGCAAGACAAGATTATATAACAAGCCACAAGTGTCTCATATACCATGATGCATATGATACATGTATCTAGAAAAAAACAAAAAAATATACATGGAAATAAAGTACAATACAAGTATCCAAAATCCAAAAAGATCAAAAAGTGTCACTATAGCATCGCAAGCCTCAGCTGGGTATCCTGCTCCCATGCTCTAAATAAATGACAACAACTAGTGTTAGTGCACTTTCCCCTACTATCACCTGAAACCATATAATTTTTTTGGGTCCCCAAGGAGGACCAAACAAGGTGTGAGATAAACATCCCAGTAAGTTTCCACCCAAAGATCTATAAAATTTTAATATGCACTATGAAATATGTGAAACTAGTACAAGTAAGCAGTAATGTAATTGTGAAAGCCCAAGCCATATAACCAACGCAAACAAGTTATACCGAACAACCTTTTGTGGCTCCCTGCAACAAGTGGTAGCTCCTAACAAGGAACCAATAGGCAATATAAACAAACAACACAACCTTATCATAAAACAATCCATATCCTGTCCACACAGCCTTACTATATAAAGAAAACCATTTCAAAAGACCATGACCTTGTCGTACAACCACATTCATATATCCTACGATTGTGCCATATAATGAAGTGTAGACCATGAAGGGCTGAATCCAATGTATTCAAGACCAAGGCATCATCATCATGTCATATTATCATCTCGATAAAAACTCAGTATAGGCACTGGTTGGAGTCCTAGGATCATGTGTACTAGCATGTCCTACGTGAGTCTAATCAAGACGGATCTAATAGAAAACAAATCCCGAGACATCCAACAGAATCAAGACCCAATGTTAATACTCAACCAAGGTTTCCACTGCTGCATTCCAAATCCATGGAGATGTGTCCTTGGAATCTATGAAAATCATCAACCATTCCATACATTTAACAATTTCCAACCATATGAGTCTACCCACTCATATAAACAATAACATTCAAAACCATTCAATGAGTATACCTACTCATTTAAACCATTACATCTCATGAGTATATCCACTCATGTAATCCACATCAATTTAATCATGTCACATTGTTATACCCACCCACTTATCACCAATTTCCATTTAACACATCACATGGATATACCCACCCATTAATCATAATTACCAAAAAACCATTTTACCAATCTAAAAACAATTAACAAGTATACCCACTCATTTAACAAGTTCCATTTAAGCATTTAATCAATTTAGGCATGACATATTATGATAACACAAGACAATGTGGCATGACATCTCTGACAAAGAAACTTTATGTGCATATTTTTATCAAATAATGCGGATTTTTTATTTTTATTAATGATAAAACCCATGTATTGCAATGATTTGTTAAAATAATGGGTAATTTGAGTTTTAGAATGATTATGAGCAAAATTGAGAAAAGTGCATAATTTTGGATTTTTTACAGATTTTTACCACAAGGGTATTTTTGTCATTTATTAAAAAATATAAATATAAAATTACTGATTAATTTTTTTTAATAATTATTTTATTATATTCAACTTTTTATTTATGACCTAGAGCTGATTCGAAGATCTATTAGTCCAAAAAAATTATTGAATTTGGAAACTTTTCCGGGCAGACAGCATGGACCTCACCACCATAACGGATGCACAAATTTGTCTCCTCGCCTCTAATTTAGGTTATTATACCTGAGATATCAATAGGACACATAGGAATGACTCTAAAACAATTTCGGGGGAGTTTTGAAGTCATTAAGGTTTCCATTGATCGTTATACATTTGCAGGAAGCTTCTTGGAAATTTCAGCCATAAAAGTGTTATTCAATGAAAATTCCATACCTTCTTAATACGATTTATAAATGAGCTGAAATGTGTAGGTTGAATGGAAAATACATTTAGGAACAACTTTTTTGAAGGAGTCCATGTGTTAATCGACCATTTATTGTGACAAAAATGTGCATACTTTTAGGGGATATAATTCTTCCTATAAAAGGAGGCTATCGCCTCCTTCCCAAATCATCATCTCAACACCAAAAACCATGGAGGGTTCCCAACGGGGCATGGGATGATGCAACACCTCTCTTCACACCCCATTTCGTCGTTTTATATTATTTTAACTTTTGTTCAGTATTATTTTTCAATTGTAATTAAAATTTTATTTTTATTAATCCATGCCTTTGTGTTTCTCCATCCACTTTTCTTCATTTCTTTCCCTATCTCTGTCTTCTCTACCACCCACACCACCAAGTAATATATTACTCACGGAAATGAGAGGATAACCCCAAGACTTGGCCAAAGGGGAGGTGAATGTGATCATGAATTTTCTTTAATGTTTAATTTTAAGTTTGTAGATATATATGAGTAGCATGCATGGGTAAGTTGAATGTCCCTGAGGTTGTGACTACCACCGATAACATGCAACTCAACCTATCCATATTATTTTATTTAATAATTTTTCCCTCTCTCAATCGTATATTTCTTCAAACATTTGAGTTTAGATAATCAATGTATGAAACAACTTCGATTGAACCAGTTCCTAGAAGATGATACATTCTAGTCAAATGTGTTTCACGAACATGGATTAAAGGAGGAGGTGGAATTGAGAGCGCACAAACATTCAATGATATTCCACAATTTATAAATAATGAATAGTATTTCAAACATGAGATTTCATATTTGGATTATCAAACTAAAATAAAACATATAAAGAAGAATAATGATTTAATTTTTAACCAACCCCCAAAACCAAGTTCTTTCTTATTAATTCATTCTATTTGGACTTGAATCTTAGTATAAATTAATAATTATTGCTTCACATGTCATTATTTTAAATAATAAAAAACCCAAAAATATTTTAATCACATTCATATAATAAAAAAAACCACAAAAAGATATATAATAGGTGAATTAAAAAATTAAGTGTACTACATTGAGACGGATCTTCAAGAGAGATGGCCCTAGTCAGCCACTATTCTTCACTAGGAAAAATACAATTATATTTGGCCACACCCCATAACAGATGTGCGTCAAAACTGAAGCTATTTCTAGGGATCCAATCATTAATTAATTTACTTTTTCTATTTTCACATATTAGTTATATATCATTCTATTTAGAAAAACTAAAAAAAGGCTTCCATGATGTATTCATATTCAGAATATTATGCATAGAAAAATTACTCACAGGTGCAGCAACAAAAACAAGAAGAAGATGAATATTTTAGTAGAGATCAGATGCATGAACATAGAGAGAGAATTGTACAACTAACCAGAAAGGCTAATTGAGATTTTTATTATGTTCATGCATTAATAGAGAAACACAACCCTAATCTAGAGGATGAACATGAGAAAGAGGTGGAATAAATTTCACCACTTATATTTGAAATTAATGAACTTGAGGAAGCAAGGGAGGAAGACGTATCTAATGAGATATAAGTTGGAGATCAACATAGATTGGATGAAATCTTGATTAAATATGAGGAACTACATAACTTCCCCATATAATACAAAGAATAAGATTCAGATCCACTGAAGGAAGAAACCACCCAAGTGGTGGAATTTGAATTCAAGATGGAGGAGCCTGACTACCTACCTCCATCCTCAGAGAGTACACTCCAAGAGGAACTTACCACTAAGGCAGAGATTGAAGCTGAACTGACATAGGGAGTTGAACCATTCATTGACACTATCCCTTATAATTTTATTGAATATGAATTATACATCACTCCATGTTGTTTTGATTATATAGAATTAGACAACCTCAATTCTGGCTTGGGGGAAGAAGAAGAACCTTGATGTGCACATGATGAGGAACATATGGAGCTCCCTAGACAAATTGAATATTTATTGAAGGATGTCCATGAAGAGATGGAAATGTATTTCCCTAAGGAAACCATGACAAAAGATGTCTTTATGGTTAATAATTTGATCTTGATACTTAATATTTTAATATTATTCAAATTTAATTACACTCTGACATTCCCATTGAATATTATTTTGATGAAGGTGGATGATTCATAATTCATCCTACCCCACCATGCTAGATATAACTCACTGTAATGGGGGGATATAGTGTACTATGTCTGAGAAGGATGAAGAAAAATTTGGGAAAAGCCACATGTCGGCGTTCAAATCAAAGAAGCTTTATCCTCTGTCAGAATTTGGATTATAGTAGGTACTTCCCTCTAGAGGAAGTCAAAATTCAGGGCCCACTTGGGGTATAATACCAATATTTATCTTTACTTGCTTTCTAGGAATTTATATTTCAATTTATTTTCATTTTAATAATTTATCATGTGGTCTCCTCGCTCTTTTATTTTGAGATTAAACAAAAATGATCATTGTGATTAACTGAGTAATTTTCATTTGTAGGATCATGATGGTAGAAGGAAGACACAGACAGTAAAGGGGAAGGACCAAGTTTCATGGAATAAGGGTGTTCAATTTTAGTGTTTTATCTTTTAAACTCTCCGCATTTTTTCCACAAAATGTTTCAATATTTAAAGATAAAATTGCATGCCCACACTTGAATTCATGTTCTACTTGACTTATCAAAGAGACATGAGCTTCTAAGGAATCATGTGATTCCATATTTTAGATTTCATTGTTGATATGATTAAATGATTGAAATGAATAATTGAATTTTTAAAATGAAGTATGGATACTGAAGTAATGACTCGGGATTTAAAGGAATTAATGGATTCATGTAAATGAAATTTCTCTACCATCCTTCATGCATTGAATTTCTGAAGTTCATGTGAATTTATTTATTAGTCATGCCATGAGTAATTGTCCAATGTTATATTTTCCATTCCCAAGTGGATTTATAGACCATGTACTTCCTATTTATTCTTGAGCATATTTCTTGGATTATCTTGGGACATGTAACCGACAAGAACTTGTATTAAAACTTATCAAAGCTATGACTATGCAAAAACACATTTAAAATGATTGAGGAATCTTTTGGAAAGCCAGTTTTTTTTAAAAGACAACCTTTACATCAATCCTTCTTTTATCCCATGGAGACCATGAATGACCTTTATAGGAATGAGCAATGTTTCAAGCCATTTTTATCCATTCCTACCCTCCTTTGAGTATTTTCCTGATATTTCAAACTTGAGGTGTGGGGTTAAAGGGAATCATGGTGGACGAGATAATATACATTGTAAGAAAGAATTGTGGGTGGTATTATTTTGTTAATTGTAAAAGTTTGTTGAATCATTCATTACACTATGTTTTCCCCTATTTAATTAAAAAAATAACAAAAATGAAAAAAAAACCAACAAAAAGAGAAAAAAATTGGGTTGTGATTTGGGAAAACAAAAAATCACCATTTTCTAGACTGATGAACTTATGATCGTATGTGGTTAGATGATGGATCTGAGATTTTATATAATCATAACATTCAAAAAAAGAATAAATGGTAAAAAAAAATCAAGTGTGTGAACAAATAATTCATTATTCTTACTTGATCATATCCTTTTTTGAGTTTTGGGAATTAGGTGTTGCTACTTTGAAGGGGACAATTTGATTATATTTTTACTTTTGATATCATGCATAGTACTTAATATATTAGCCTCCTGCTTGAGCCTAAATTTTTAAATCTTCTCATCCTACTAACCTTAAAGCTCGGATTCAATAAAACTTTAATTAAAAGTCCTCATCATATTATGCGTGTTTTTTCTTTACAAAGTGGAGAAAGTAGTTCATTTATAAGCCAATGGCTAAGGAGCATGTTCTTGGGGTATGAGAATAACTCTACTTTAATTGTATAATGATTGATGAGAGAAAGAATCAAAAGGGAGGTAAATCATGAATTGTCATGTTT
This sequence comes from Viscum album, assembly GCA_963277665.1. Classification (NCBI taxonomy): domain Eukaryota; kingdom Viridiplantae; phylum Streptophyta; class Magnoliopsida; order Santalales; family Viscaceae; genus Viscum; species Viscum album. Next base: position 976,066,313 of record OY728148.1, read on the forward strand.
AATAATTATTAATCAAGGATCATGAATGAATGAAAGGATAAGTTCCATAAATATTCAAAGGGTAAAAGTATAATATGTGAATTATTTGTTTCTTTGAAAAATGGGAAATTAAATTGATATTTTATGAATATTTTTAAAAGTTTGATTTCACATTGATTTTTTTGATTTTATTACATTGTATTTAAATATTGGTAATATTGGTGTCCATTGATTTCTATTTTGAGATTTTATACTTGGGGAAAATCATGGTTTTAGTGTGAGGGTATTTGACAGAGCATATTTATGTGTGTATTTTTTTTCAAATAATGAGTATTTTGAAATTTTTCAATGATAAAACCCATGTATTTAAATGTTTTATTAAAATAATGGGTAATTTGAATTTTAGAATGATTATGAGAAAAATTGATAAAAGTGCATAATTTTGGAATTTTGAAAGATTTTTACCACAAGGGTATTTTTTTCATTTCTTAAAAAATATAATTCCAAAATTTGTGATTTTTTTAGAATCCTGATTTTATTTCTTTCAAATTTCTCTTCAGGTCCTAGAGTTGATTCGAATATCTATTAGCCCAAAAAAATCATTGATGATGGAAACTTTTTCGGGCGGACAGCGTGGACCCCATCACTATAACAGACGCATAAATCAGTCTCCTCACCTCCCATTTAGGTTACTACACTAGGGATAGCACTATTACACATCAGAACAACTCTAAAACAAATTTCAGGTTGTTTTTAAGTCATTATGGTTTTCATTTATCGTTGTAAATTTGAAGGAATCTTCTTGGAAATTTCGGCCATATAAATCATTATTCAATGAAAATTCCATAACTCCATAATCCTATGGATAAATGAGATGATGGTTGGAGGGTGATTGGAAAACATATTTATGAAAAAGAAATTATGAAGGGGTACATGTGTGAGTCGACCATTTAATGGGCCAACAACACGCAAAATTTCTGAGGATTGAATTCTGCCTATAAAAGGAGTCCCTCGACTCCTTCCCAAATCATCAGCTCGACACCCACAACTAAGGAGGGATCCCATCAGGGCATGGGATTATGCTTCTCCACTTTTTCCCGCTTATTTATCATTTTAATTTAATTTTAATTTTTTTATTAGTTTTCAATTGTAATTCAAATTTTAGTTTTATTGATCCATGCCTTTGTGTTTCTCCATCCACTTTTCTTCATTTCATTACCTCTCTCTCTCTTCTATTCAACCCACTCCACCAAGTAATATATTAATGTCTAAAATGAGAGGTTGAACCTGATACTTGGCCTGGGGGGAGGTGAATGTGATCATGAATTTTCTTTAATGTTTAATTTTATGTTTATAGAAATATTTGAGTATCATGCTTGGGTAAGGAGAATGTCCCCGATGTTGTGACTACCTATGATGACATGAAACCCAACCTATCCCTATTATTTTATTTATTCATTTTTCCTTGTCTCTATTGTTTATTTCTTCACACATTGGAGTTGATATAATCAATGGATGAAATGGTTTTGATTGAATCGGGTCTTGGAAGATGACACATTCTAGACAAAGATGTGTCACCAACATGGATTAAAGGAGGAGGTAGAATTGAGAGTTCTCAAATATTCAATGATATTCCACAACTTATAAATAAATAAGAGTAGTTAAAACATGAGATTTAATGTTTGTATTGTCAAACTAAAATAAAACATATAAAGGATAATAATGATTGAACATTTAACTAACCCACCAAACCAAATTCATTCATATTAATTCACTTCTAGAAATGGAGGTTTTCCCAATGCATGTAGAGTACTTTTACCGAAGGTTTAAGGAAATCGTTGGTAAAAGCTGGTTAAATAATATTTTCCCAATAGTTTTTCAAAACTGTTGCGAAAATTATACACTATACCAATAGTTTTATTAAACTGTTGGTATATAGAGGTTTAAATCATCCTTTATAAACGGTTTTTACAAACCGTTGGGAAGGTTTTTCCCCAAATTCAGTGACGCTCGAACTCTACCATTCTGCACGACTGCAGCCCTAAACAAAAGGGAGAATTGGGATTTTCCTTCCCCAACAACGAAAATCCTTCTATCTTTAATATTTATCAATTCTTCACTTGTATTATGTAAGTGATATTGCATCTACTATTTTGGTTTTATGTTTTCATTTGGGTGAAGTAGAGAAGTGGGATTTATTTTACCCTACTATGGAAATTATTCATTCGGATCCTTTTTAAAAATTTATTAGTTATACACTTCTAATATGTAGGTGATAATTTCATTTTAATGTTCTACATCTACTATTTTGGTTTTCTATTTTGATTTGGGTGTGTATGACTTTTGTTTTCTGCTTGATTTGGGTGTGTGTGTTGGGATTTGATAGTGAATCTAATTTGATTCAAAATGAATTATGTGTTAATATCATCCATAAATTTTCAGTTCATATAAGTCTTGGTATTTCTGGGATATTTGTGTTAATTTCATTCATATTCCACATGATTCACATCATGGTAAGAATGTGTGATGATGTTGTTAAGATCATAGAGAAAACTCATACACAGCTGGTTGTTTATAGTGGCTTGGTTAGTCCTGAGTAATAATTGGCTTCCGTAGATGACTGTAATAATATAACATTAGGGTCAATATAATATTCATCTCACTGTACATTGTATATTATGTCTATTTCTTGGCAAATACTCACTTTTATGATGGTGGGGTTCTTTTCACAAGCCATGCTGGCATGTGTATACATCCATAACAATGTTTGATAAGTCACAAGTTTAATTCAGTAATCTTGTTATCATTGACATACATTATTATTATTCTCAAATTTAAAAATAAATGTTTTTTTCTATACTTTATGAAATTAATCATTTTTATAATCCATGAACAGCTTTTTATTGTAGAATCCTAAACGTTTTCCACTGATGGGGTGCGCTTTACTTGAGGAACTAATTGGGTAATGAAAGGTATGACCATAGAGGTGCCATGAATGATTTATTGAACATGAGTGAATGATTTGGGATGCCTGTAACACATAATGGGTCCTGAGGAATGTGCCTCTATTTGGGATGCCTATAAAGGGGCCTTGAAGTCCACTTTTACCAATAGTTGTGTGCAACAGTTGGTAAAAATCATCCCTTTACCAATGGTTTGATTCAATGACAAGGCAATGCACCTTTATTGGTGATTGTAGATTTCATGTTATTGACATTACTCATACTCTTTCAACCAATGGACCGGGTGATTGGGTTGTAGCTCAAGAAGCTAGGTCAAATTTTTGAATTTATTGATCCTCTTGTATAGTACTACTTCCTAATAGTTGTAACTATGTTTTTCTTCTTGATACACAGAATACATTACCATCATTCAGTTTATGATTCTATTATTAGTTGGTATTATTGGTTTGGTTACTTTCATCCATTTACAATATTTTCCCATTGTTATCTTTCATCCACTTTTAACTGATAATATAAAAATTGTCCAACTTAGGTAATGAGGGAATAGTCTCCCGCAGACACAGTCGAGGCTCTCACTATTAGTCCATAACATTTGTAATTTTGGTAGATGCGCTTGAGGCCCTTTGGCCATCTGGGTTTGGGACACAAATGAGTGGCATCCTGGTTTGGGACATCACAATTCTTGGATATCCTTTTTATAGGCTTCTCTAATCAAATCCATACATATAACTATTTAAGGCCCCTCTCCAAAATCAATTGGGACATGATTCGATGAATTCACCTACATCATTCAATGTTTGTATCCTAGTACTTACCATAAAACTACCATAAATCTTCTATTTCTTTATGTTTTTTTTTATTAGAATGGTTTTTCTATATTATGTTTTTTGTGTTACACATTAGTTATTTTTTCCTAGTTACCTCCATATTTGTTTTCATTTTAGGAAATGACACCCATTTAAGAGATGCGGCGGAAAAAGATGACAGAATATAATCATCGCATGACACAGATGGGCGTTCCTCCAAAAATCCATGTTGTGAGTTTTTTATTTCAAATATATATTTCAATAACTTATAATATCATTTGTTTACTTTTGTGTTAATCATTTTTTCCAGATCGAACCCCTAGATGAGAGATATCCAACGAGGAGCCTGATATTACTCCCAGTACACAGGCTGGTGGTAGGAGTGGGGTGGTGTCAGAAGTAGACGATCATCTGGTGATCCATGTACTGAGGCCGGTGGTACAGGGGCTTGGGGTGTTAGAGTTATATGAACCACTGGTCATACCAGATTGGACTATGCCCTTTCCACAGACATATCTTCTACATCCCATTTTGATCCTGGTGTGTCCTTAGGGACACATGAGTTATTTAGGCCTATGATGTTTACACTACCAGTTGACCTAATGTCTGTTCCATCACCTTTTTCTTCTGGTTCATTATATTCGATCTATTATATTCCACCTTCTTCGACTCCTACTCTGACACAGTATGTGGCTGAGGAGGTTACACAGAGTGACACTCCACCTGTACAGGATATTCCTTCAACTTCTGCATATCCAGTGACGCCCATTGATCCAACTACCACAGGTGTATTTATATAACTCTAAAAAAAATTTATACCAAAATTTATTTGTATTATAACTTGTACTGATATTTTTTCCTTTAAAAACAGATTCATCTACTGATAAGAGGTGTGGGGGGGTCGTACTCGCTTGCATGTGGTATGGAACCACCCGACACAGTTGATGGTTGAATACAATGATGAATGAGAAATGATTTATAAATCTGGGCAGAAATGTCGGGGTTTTTTGGCGACGCTAGCCAAATACTCCGACATCATTCTGGTCAGCCCTCTATCATGGAGACATCTACCACACGAAGGTAAGGATAATGTGTGGGCACAAATATGGGTAAAAAATCTATTGGATTTAATGTAGTATTTTTTTGTATTTATATGAATTAATCTATTGGGTGTCAACTTCGGTTTAACATCCCTAATGGCGAAGGTGCACGACCAGCATGTTTAAAGGAGCTAGGAGAGATTTGGAGAGGTTATAAGCATGAGATGTATGTTGGATGGTATGATAGAGTGGGAAAAGAGTTGGAGACAATACCTATCATGGATGACTTCCTGATAGAGCAATTTATTCAAATGATTACCCATTGGGCGACTGCAAAATTTAAGGTATTAATCCCATTTGAGGTATTTAAATGACAATTTTCTTATTTTTAATTAATATTAAATTATTTATTATTAAACATTATTTTGTAATATTCTGAAAAAAAATACATTGATTCAAATAAATACCTCCACACTTTGGTGTGCACTACTATGTCAGATCATGTGAGGCAGCTGGTACGATATAGTTGTTTATAATATTTCTTTAGGCCTTTCCCTTTTTATTGTTTCCAACATAAATTATGTGATTTATTGAATATTGAATATATGATTATACTTGCACTTTATAATGTTTCAATGTCATCACAGAAGAAAAAATTGAATATTGAAGGATGTCTCCCTCGAGAAAAATTGTTTTGCTCGAGTAGAAGGAAAAAAGTTGAAACTGCGGTTAATAAACCGACACAAGAAAAGATTTTAAGTTTTAATTAGTTTATTTAAAAGTTTAAAACATATTTTGAAATTTAATAATCTATTAATATTTTTAACTGCCTGATTTAGAGGCCCTTGATGCCCAGGCGCCTGACAATTTAGGGCCACACGATCGGTTATATCAGGTTTTGGGAGATGATCACTCTGGTCGATTACACTGCCGACCTGGTAAGAATATAGTCCCAACGAGGTATTGGTCCTCTCCAGGTATCCATTCTAGTACCATCGAGTTGGAACAGGTCAAAGAGAATGCAAGACAGTTTGATAAAAGTGTTACAGATTTGGAAGAACAGGTTCAAATGAGGGAGAAAGAATTTATGAAACTGATCAAATATTTATCTTCATCAATTCCACCAGAGGACAGCGTGGCTTTTCAGACATATATGTCGTTGATCGGTGCATTATCCAATGCACTATGCGACAGTTCTAGTGGTGGTGGAGATGATGACATTCCCAGTGATGACGAGAATGCTGAAGAGGACGAGGGTGAGGATGAGGATGAGGATGAGGGTGAGGATGGGGTCGAGGGCGTGGATGGAGCCAAGGATGAGCATGGGGATGATGACGACGAGGACAAATATGGAAGAGAGGATTAGGCTTATGATGACAGTGGTGATGGTGATGGTGATCAGGGGCATATAGATCCATTACATTTTTGAATTTTGTATAACTCTTTATTTTTTAACCTGGTTTTTCACTCTGGTATTTATATTTTCAAATTTAGTAAAACTCTTTATTTTTGACCAAATATGGAAGCCTAATGATGTTATAATGGTTTATGGTGATTCTGGGGCTTGTTCGGTGCTCGGAACCCCGGTCGGCGTAAAAAACACTATGCCTCACGGTTAGTAAAAAACCTAAGTCCATCCCACCGGGTATCTACCAACCATATAGGGATATATATTAGAAGCAATGTGCATGATTTTCCCTAACCATGCACCAGGGGATGCACATCATGCACAATGCCTATAGTTTTAGTATATGATAATATCAATATTGTTGCACGATTTTCCTAACTAACATAAGTAAAACCAACCAAACGCATTTGGATTGTGTTGATACTTTATGAAAATGATCCATGAGTCATATGTGACATGTACGAGTCAACCCCGCCTCAATCTGAGGCACGGTTTGATAAGTATCACTCAATGTGACTCTCTTTTGTTTAAAATGGACACCCTTTTACGTAAAAACAACTACCATACAGAAAACTAAACAAACGTATTTGTATTGTGTTGATAATTTAGGAAAATGATCCATCGGTCATATGTGATGTGTAAGACTCAATCCGACCTCAATCTGAGGCACGGTCTGGCCATTTCCACTCAAAGTGTCTCACATTTTTTTGAAATCGATAAAATTATAAGTGAAAAAAAACTAATATAGGAAAAATGGAACAAATGTATTTGGATTCTGTTGATACTTTAGAAAAACGATCCATGGGACATTCTTGATGTGTAGAAGTCAACCCCACATCAATCTGATGCATGATGTGGCTGGTACCACTCAAAGTGTCTCACTATTATTTGAAATGGACCAGATTTTAAGTGAAAACAACAACTGACATACGGAAAACTAATCAAACGCATTCAGATTTTGTTGATAATTTATGACAATGATACATTCTTCATTTGTGATGGGTACAAGTTATCTCCACCTAAACCAGAGGTGTCGTGTGTCCGTGATGGGAAAAACCGCACTCTACGTGTCGTAAATGGCCAAAACATGCGTTTAACAGTCAAATGCATACCGAAAGACATCGAAACGACTTGAAATCACACAAAAATACCCTAATTATTATTTTAGAGGTGTAAAAGGAGACAGAATGTCATTCGGATGCGCGGTTTGTGTGGCATGACTGAGTATGTGTTTTTTAGGTGTTTGGCATTCTTGAAAAGGGTGTGTGGGGTGGGTAAAACCAGCCAAATGACCTCAGAATTCCATGAAATCAGATGAAAAAGGGTGGGTGAATTATGAAATGGCCAGCTAGACGGAACGTTAATCGGAGGTGTTGTGTGACAGTGCTGGCCAAAAACGCACTATGCGTGTCGTAAATGGCCATAACATGTGTTTAACGGTCAAATGCATGCTTAATGACATCAAAATGAATTGAAATCACCCAAATACACACTAATTTTTATTCTTGGGGTGTAGGGGGAGATAGAATGCCATTCAGATGTGTGGTTTGTATGGCACAACTGAATATGTGATTTTAGGTGATTGGTGAGCTTGAAAAGCATGTGTGGGGTTTTCAAAACTGGCTAAATGGCCTCGGAATGCCATGAAATTAGACGACAACAAAGGGTGGGTGAATTGTGAAATGGTCGGCTAGACGGAACATAAATCGGAGGTGTCGTCTGACCATGGTGGCCAAAAAAGAACTCCACATGTCGTAAATGGCCAAAACATGTGTTTAACGGTCAAATTCATTCCGAACGACATCAGAATGACTAGAAATCACACGAAAACACCCTAATTATTATTCGTGATGTGTACAAGGAGAAATAATTTCATTGGGATGTGTGGTTTGCATGACACGACTAAATATGTGTATTTTAGGTGTTTGGCGCGCTTGAAAAGCGTGCATGGGGTGGTCAAAACCGGCCGAACGACCTCAGAATGCCATGAAATCAGACGACAATAAATAGTGGGGGAATTGTGAAATGGTCGTCCATACAACACATCAGTCAGAGGTGTTGTGTGAGTGCATTGGCTGAAAACGCACCCCGCATGTCGTAAATGGCCAAAACATGTGTTTAACAGTCAAATGTATGTCGTACGACATCAGAATCACTTAAAATCATATGAAGACACCCTTAATATTTTTTGTGATGTGTATGGGGAGATGACACATCATTCAGACATGTGGTTTGCGCGGCACAACAAAATAAGTGTTTTTTAGGTGTTTGGCGCGCTAGAAAACGTACGTGGGGTGGTCAAAATTGGCAGAACAACCTCGGAATGCCATTAAATCGGACGACAACAAAGGATGGGTGAGTTTTGAAATGTGCGGCCAAATGGCACATTAATCAGAGGTGTCATGTGACCGTGGTAGCCAAAAATGCACTCCTCCTGTTGTAAATGACCAAAACATTCGTTTAACAGTCAAATGCAGGCCAAATGATATCAGAATGACTTTAAATCATACAAAACACCCTAATTATTATTCTTGGGGTGTATGAGGAGACGACACATCATTCAGATGTGTGGTTTGTGCCGAATGGCTGAATATTTGTTTTTTAGGTGTTTGGTACACATGAAAAGGGTGCGTGGAGTGGTCAAAACCGATAGAACACCCTCAGTATGCCATGAAATCAGAAGACAACAAAGGGTGGGTGAATTGTGAAATTTTCGGCCAGATGGCACATCAATCGGAGGTTTTGTGTGACCACAGTGGCCGAAAACGCACTCCACACGTCGTAAATGGTCAAAACATGCGTTTAGCGGTCAAATGCATGCCGAATGACATCAAAATTACATGAAATCACATGAAAACACCCTAATTATTATTCATTAGTTGTATAAGAAGATGACACATCATTCAGATGTGCGTTTTGCGCGACACGAATGAATATGTGTTTTTTTAGGTGTTTGGCGCCCTTGAAAAACATGCTTGGGGTGGCCAAAACCGGCCGAATGACCTTAGAATGCCATGAAAATGGAAGACAACAAAGGGTTTGTGAGTTGTAAAATGGTTGGCTAGACGACACATTAATCAGAGGTGTCGTGTGACCGCAGTGGCCGAAAACGCACTTTGGGTGTCGTAAATGGCCAAAACATGTGTTTTACGATCAAATACATACCGAATGATATCAAAATGACTTGAAATCACACAAAAACACCCTAATTATTAATATTGAGGTGTTAGTAAGATGGCACGTCATTCGACCTGCAGCTTGCCCGACACAGCATAATATGTGTATTTTAGGTGTTGGCATGCTTGAAAATCATGCATAGGGTTGTCAAAACCAGCCAAACAACTTCGGAATGCCATGAAATTAGACAACAACAAAGGGTGGGTGAATTGTGAAATGGTAGGACAGATGTCACATCCATCTGAGGTGTCGTGTAACCGCTGTGGCCGAAAACGTACTATGTACGTCGTAAATGGCCAAAACATGCATTTAACAGTCAAATCCATACTGAATGACATCGTAATGACTTGAAATAATACAAAAACACCCTAATTATTATTCGTGAGGTGTATGAGGAGACACCACGCCATTCGGATGTGCGGTTTGCACGACACGACTGAATATGTGTTTTTTAGGTGTTTGGCCCACTTGAAAAGCATGCTTGGGGTAGTCAAAATCGGCTGAACGACCTTGGAATGTCATAAAATCGGACGACAACAAAGGGTGGGTGAATTGTAAAATTCTCGGCTAGATGACATGCTAATCGGAGGTGTCGTATGACCACGGTGGCCAAAAACACACTTTGTATGTCGTAAATGGCCAAAACATGTGTTTTACTGTCAAATATATACCGAACGACATCAGAATGACATAAAATCACATAAAAACACCCTAATTATTATTTGTGAGGTGTAAAAAATGATGACACATCATTCGGTTGTGCAGTTTGCGCGACATGGTAGAATATGTGTTTTTAGGTTTTTAGCGCGCTTGAAAAACGTGTGTGGGGTGGTCAAAATCGGCCGAATGACCTCAAAATACCATGAAATCGGACGACAAAAAAAGAGTGGGTTAATTTTGAAATGGTCAGTTAGACGACACATCAATCAGCGGTGTTGTGTGACCGTGGTGGTCTAAAATGCACTCCAGACCCCCCCCCCCCCCCCCCCGGACACCCCCCCTCACCCCCGGATACCCCCCACACCCCTTGGACAACCCACCCACCCAATGATCCATGGATCATTTGTGATGAGTACGAGTCAACCCCGCCTCATTCTGAGGCACGGTGTGACTGGTATCACTCAAAGTGAGTCACTTTTGTTTGAAATGGACTTCATTTTAAGTGAAAACAACAACTGGCATATGGAAAATCTTCACAAGGCTACATATATATTCTTGAAATTAAGGGATAAAAAATAAAATATGGTCTATCTGTCATACGTTATTAGAATAAAATATTCACAAGGAATAGATTGAAACACAATGGGTCATTGTATATATATAAAAACATGAATTATATTAGGAATGAGTCTCGACATCCCATCATGAACATGCACCAACACTCATGTTCTAATTCTCAATCACGGGTCGTTCATTTTATACAATAACATACAACAAATAAATAACATATTGTGATTTCATATGAAACCTAGGAACACTAAAGAATACCATATAAAAAATTGGTCAACAAGTCTACACATAGATTCTTGAAAAATAAATTTCAAATTCTCATAAAAATACCCCAACGGTGAGGAATACATATGGTGACACCATAGCCCTTTGTATCACCTCAATCCCATCCTCAAACAGTGGGTTCTAGGACCAAACCAATGTCCATTTAGGAACCCAATACTAATGACTTAATTGAATATTCATACCCACTACCCAAGATTGGTATTCATCTCACATCACACCCAGGAGATCAAATTATAATTAGCCACATACCCCCTTATTCTAATTAAAAAGTCTATGAAAAACATGTAGGCTATTCCGGTAACCCATCTCATTTGTCGAGACTGGACAATGTTTCCCACTAACAAATCAGGAACCATTTATACATGGATACATAATCATTAGAGGAATAAAAACATCCCATGTGCTTCCTATAACTCATCCTAGGACTAAGCACATGACCACTACCATTGTCTATCTTATGGGTGTCATGATCCTTTCCACTCTACCCATGTTTTTCTATTGGTTTTAAGATACTCAACCAAGACCATGACTAAACATCCCATGTTCTTCCTATTACAAGTAGGTTTTTCTCTTGTGTGTATTGGTGTTGTGTTTTGAGTGAGGAATGAATTCTACATTTGGAATACTCTTATGTGTTTTGGTGTTGTGGTTTGAGTGAGGAATGAATTCTAAATTTGGAATACTCTTATGGGTGTTATTTCATTTCCTATAACATGTAGTCTTTTTCTCTTATGGGTGTTATTGCATTTGAATTTCTAAATTTCTAATTTTCGAAATTCTGGTTGAATTCTAAATTTTGAATACTTTGGATGGGGATTTTATTATTGGTGTTGTTGCAGGTCTGGATAGGGGTTACTGTGTTGTTGTAGGTCTGGAGAGGGGAGAGGGGCCTGCTGCTAAGGAGCTAAGAAATTGTATACCAACAGTTTCAAAACTGTTGGTATAGATAATATAATATAACTATACCAACGGTTTGTCATAACTTTTGGTATAGGTTTATACCAATGGTTATTACAAAACTGTTGGTATAGCATTATGGATTTCCATATCCCCTTTATACCAACAGTTTTTAATCATTGGTATAAGTGTAACACACATATACCAATAGTTTACAAACCTTTGGTATATGTTATACTTTAACACACATATACCAACAGTTTGTATCAAACCATTGGTATACCTTCTATTATGACACCTATAGAAACAGTTTTCACATAACTATTCGTATAGGCCTATTGTCACGACTTACTTTCCATAATTGAGGGAACCATTGATATACTATATATGAATGGTTTCTAGGCCATTACCAATGGTTTACAACCTTTGGTAAAGTGTAAAATTCCAGTAGTGATTCATTCTATATAGACATGCATCTTAGTATAAATTTAGAATTCTTGCTTCACATGTCAATATTTTTTATAATAAAAAACCCAAAAATATTTTAATCACTATCATTTAATAAAAAAACCACAATAAGAGATAGAATATGTGAATTAGATAAATAATGCTAACTACTTTGAGAAGGATCCTTAAGAGATACGACCATGGTCTACCACTGTGCTGCACTAGGAAAAATATTAATATTTTTGTCCACAGCCCAATATAGGCGTGTGTCAAAACTGAAGCTGTTTTCGGGGATCCATTCATTAGCTCATTTTCTTTTTCTATTTTAATATATTATTTAGATTTTATTTAATTTAAAAAACAAAAAAAAAAGATTTCCAAGCTGTATTCAAAATCATAATATTATGCATGGAAAAATTACTCACAGGAGTAGGAAAAACAAGAAGAATATGAAGATTATTTAAGATGATCTCAGGTGCATGAACTTAGAAAAAACATTGAACAACTAACCAGAATGGCTGATAGAGATTTTGATTATGTTTGTGCATTAATGGAGCAACCCAAACCTAAGCTGGAGAAAGAACCTGAGAAAGTGGTGAAATAAATTTCACCACATATATTTGAAATTGAAGAACCTAATGAGGAAAGGGAGGAAGACGTACCTTTTGAGCTATAAGTGGGAGATCAAAAAAGTTAGGATTAATTATTGATTAAATGTGAGGAACTACCTGACCTCCCCATAAAATACATAGAAGAATATTTAACACCACAAAAGGAAGAAACCACCCAAGTGGTTGAATTTGAAGTCAAGATGGTAGAGCCCAACTACCTGCCTCCATCCTAAGAGAGTCTACACCTAGAGGCACTTACCACTGAGGCAGATATTGAAGCTGAACCAACTCATGGAGTTGAACCATTCATTGACTCTATCCCTTCTAATTTTATTGAATCTAAATTCTACATCACTCCTTGTGGTTTTGATTATATAGAATCAGACAATCTCATCTATTACTTGGAGGATGAAGAATAACCTAGATGTGCACATGCTGAGGAACATAAGGATCTCCATGGATATGTTGAATATTTATTGAAGGAAGTTCGTGAAGAGATAATAGGGTATTTCCTTAAGGAAACCATGAAAAAATCTGCTTACTTTGATGGGGACGAATTTGATCTTGATACTTCATGATTTAATATTATTCAAATAGAATTACACTTTGACATTCCCATTGACTATTCTATTGATGAAGTATGCCTCAAGGAACCAATGGACAGAGAATAAGAGGTTTCACAAGTAGTAACCAAGAAGGAGGATGATTAATACTTCATCATACCCCCACTGTGCAAGATATACCTCATTGTTAAGGTGGTGGGGAAATGATGTACTCTATCCCTGGATCATTACTCACCCAGAAGGATGAAGAACAAGCTGGGAAAATCCACATGTAGTGGTTCAAATAAAAGAAGCTTCATCCTCCATCAGACATTGGATAACAACCAGTACTTCCCTCTAGAGGGAGTCGAAATTCAGGGCCGACTTAAAGGATAATACCAATATTTATGTTTACTAGCTTTCTAGGAATTCATATGTCATTTAATTTTCTTTGAAATAATTTAGCATTTGGCCCCCTCCCACTTTTAATATTGATCTTAAATGAAATGATCATTGTGATCAATTGAGTAATTTTCTTTTGTAGGATCATAACAGTAGAAGGATTTCCCATACAGTGAACGAGAATGACCAAGTTTCATGGAAAATGGTGTTCAATTTTAGTGTTTTATCTTTTAAACTCTCCACATTTTTGTCCACAACATGTTTTTAGATTTAATAAAAAATTTCATGCCCAAACTTGAATTCATGTTGTACTTGACTTATTTTGGAGACATGAGATTCTTAGGAATCCTATGATGCCATGTTTTAGAGTTCAATGTTGATATGATTAAATGATTGAAATTAATAATTGAATTTTTAAAATGAATATTGTATATTGAATTAATTACTCGTGATTTGAAGGAATTAATTGATTCATTTAAATAAAATTTCCCAACCATCCTTCATGATTTGAATTTATAAAGTTCATGTGAATTGATTTATTAGTTATTCCATGAGTGATTGTAATATGTTATATTTCCCATTTCTGAGAATATTTCTAGACCAAGTACTTCCTATTTATTTTTGAGAATATTTCTTGAGTAATCTTGGGACATCTAACAAACCATAAATTGTATTGAAACTTGTAAAATCTATGACTATGAAAAAAAACATTTAAAATGATTGAGGCATCCTTTGAAAAGATAATTTTCTTTAAAAGACTACCTTTACATAAATCCTTCTTTTAGCACATAGAGACCATGAATGACCTTTATAAGAATGAGTCGTGTTTCAATCCATGTTTATCCCTTCCAACACTCCTCTGAGTATTTTCATGATAGTTTAAAGTTGAAGTGCAGGTAAAGAGAATCATGGTGGAATGGATGATATAAATTGTAAGGAAGAAGTGTATGGGTTTTATTGTGTTAAATGTAAAATTTGGTGGAATCACTCATTATAATCTATTTTTTCCCTCTTGAATTAAAAAAAATTAAATAATGACCAAAAGAACCAACAAAAAGAGAAAAAATGGGTTATGATTTGGGAAAACCCAAAATCACCATTTTCTAGACTGACGATCTTATGAGCGTATATGGTTAGGTGATTGGTGTGAGGTCTGATATAATCATAACTTTCGAAAAATGAAAATAAAGAATAAAATAAAAATATATATTCAAGAGGGTGCACAAATCATTCATTTTTCTTACTTGATCATAACATTTTCTTTGAGTTTTGGAAAGTGGGTGTTGCTACTATGAATGGGATAATTTCGTTATATTTTTTCTTTTGATATCATGAATAGTACATAAAATATTAGCCTCCTCCTTGATCTTTAATTTTTAAAGAATCAAATTCTACCAATGTTAATCCTCAGATTCAATATAACCTTAATTTCAAGTCCTCGTGATTTTATGTGCATTTTGTCTTTACAAAGTAGAGAAAGTAGTTTATTTACAAGCCTATGGATAAGGAGCATGTTCTCATGATATGAGCATAACTCTACTTGAATTGTATAAGGAGTAATGAGAGAAAATAATAAAATGTGAGGAAAATCATGACTTGGCGTGTTTAATAATAATTAATCAAGGAGCTTGAATAAATGAAAAGAGAAGATCCAACAATTTTCAAATGGTAAAGGTAAAATATGTGAATTATTTCTATCTTTGAAAAATGTGAAATTAAAATGATATTTTTGAATTTTTTTGAAATTTTGATTTCACATTGAATATTGTTTGATTTAATTAAATTAGAATTTGAATATTGGTAACATTGGTGTTCTCTAATTTCAATGTTTTGATTTTATGCTTGAGGACTAGAATGGTTTAAGTGTGGGGATAATTGAGAGAGCAAATTTATGTGCATATTTTTGATCAAATAATGAGGATTATTTAATTTTATACGATGGCAAAACAAATGTATTTCAATGTTTTATTAAAATAATTGGTAATTTGAATTTTAGAATTATTATGATCAAAATTGAGAAAAGTTCATAATTTTGGATTTTTGACATATTTTTACTACAAGTTATTTTTCTCATTTTTTTTAAAATATAATTCCAAAATTCATGATTATTTTTCCTAGAATCATTATTTTACTTCATTAAACTTTATCATAAGGACATACAGTTGATTCAAAGTTCTATTAGTCCAAAAAATTCATTGAAGTTAGAAATATTTCTAGGCAAACATAATGGACCCCACCACTATAAAGGTTGAAACAATCAGTCACCTCCCCTCATTATTAGGTTACTCCACCTAGGATGTAACTATAACACATAATAACAACTTTAAAACTAATTTTGGGGGATTTTTATGTCATTAAGGTTTCCATTGATTGTTATAAATTTGAATAAAACTTCCTGGAAATTTTAGCCATAAAAAGTCTTATTCAATGAAAATTCCATAACTATTTAATCTTGTTGCTAAATGAGCTGAAATTTGGAGTGTGAATGGAAGCAACATTATTTAATAACATTTATGAAGGGTTCCATAAATTAATATAACATTTAATAGGAAAAAATGTGCAAACTTTCAGAGGAATGAATTTTTCCTATAAAAGGAGGCCCTCACCTTCTTCCCAAATCATCAGCTCGACACCCACAGCTAAGGAGGGATCCCACCAAGGAATGTGCCACTTATTCTCCTCTTTCCCCCCTAATTTATTATTTATATTTTATTTTAATTTGATTTTTGAATTATTTTTCAATTGTAATTAAAATTTTAGTTTTATTAATCCATGCCTTTGTGTTTCTCCAACCACATTTCTTCATTTCTTCCCCCCCCCCCTCTCTCTCTTCTCTTCCACCCACACCACTGAGTAATATATTACTCTTAGAAATGAGAGGATAACACCAAGACTTGGCCCAGGGGGTGGTGAAGTTGATTATGAAGATTCTTTAATGTTTAATTTTATGTTTTTAGATAGATTTGAGTAGAATGCACAGGTAAGGAGAATGTCTCTGATGTTGTGACTGACTCCACTGACATGCAACTAAACCTATTCCTATTATTTTATTTAATCATTTTTTCCTCTCTCCATTGTTTAGTTTTTCACACATTGGAATTGAGATAAAAAATGTATGAAAGGGATTCGATTGAACTGGGTCCTGGAAGATGACACATTCTAGAAAACTCTGTGTCACCAACTTGGATTAAAGGAGGAGGTGGAATTGAGAGTGCTCAAACATTCAATGATATTACACAATTTATAATTAAATAATAGTAGTTCAAACATGAGATTTCATGATTGGATTATCAAAATAAAATAAAACATATAAAGGATCATAATGATTGAACATTTAACTAACCCACAAAACCAAGATCGTTCTTATTAATTCATTCTGTTTAGACTTGAATCTTAGTATAAATTTAGAATTCTTGATTCACATGTCATTATTTTAAATAATAAAAAACCGAAAAATATTTTCATCACTTTAATTTAATATAAAAAACCATAAAATAGATATAATAGGTGAATTAGATAAAGTATTTGAACTACATTGAGAAGGCTCTTCATGAGATACTACTCTGGTCAGCCAAAATGTTGCACTAGGAAAAATATAATTATTTTTATACATGCCCCACGATAGGCATGCATCAAAACTAACGTTGTTTCTAAGGGGACAATCATTAGTTTATTTAATTTTTCTTTTTTCAAATCATAGTTAGATTTCATTTCGTTTAAAAAAACAAAAAAAAAGTCTTCCATGATGTATTCAAATCCAGAATATTTTACATGGAAAAATTACTCAAAGGTGCAGCAACAACAACAAGAAAGAGATAAATATTTTAGAAGAGCTTAGGTGCATGAAAATAGAGAAAGCATTGAACAATTAAATAGAAATGATAATAGAGATTTTGATTATGTTCGTGCATTAATAGAGTAACCCAAACATAATCCAAAGGAATAAACTAAGAAAGTGGTGGAAGAAATTTCACCACTTATATTTGAAATTGAAGAACCTGAGGAGTCAAGGGAGGAAGACATACCTGGTGAGCTAAAAGTGGGAGACCAAAAAAGTTTGTATGAATTCTTGATTAAATTTGAGGAACTACCTGACCTCCCCATACAATAAAAAGAATAAGATTCATCACCATTGAATGAAGAAACCACCCAAGTGGTGGAATTTGATGTAAAGATGGAGGAGCCCGACTACCAGCCTCCATCCTCAGAGAGTCTACTCCAAGAGGCACTTACCACTAAGGTAGAGATTGAAGCTGAACCAACTCAGGTAGTTGAACCATTCAATGACTCTATCCCTTCTAATTTTATCGAATGTGAATTCTACGTCACTCCTTGTGGTTTTGATTATACAGAATCTGACAATCTCAGCTATGCCTTGGAGGACGATGATGAACCAGGATGTGCACATGTTGAGGAACATATAGAGCTCCCTGGACACGATGAATATTTATTGAAGGATGTGAATGATGATATTATAGTGTATTTTCCTATGGAAATTATGATAAAATATTCTCAATTTGATGGGGAAATTTTTTTTCTTGATACATCATCTTTTAATATTATTCAAATAGAAATACACTCTGACTTTCCTATTGACTATTATTTTGATAAATCGTACCTTGAAGAACCAATGGAAAAAAGAAGAAGAGGTTGCCAAGTATCAACCGAAAAGGAGGATGATTCATACTTCATCCTACCCCACAATGCAAGAAATACCTCATTATAAAGGGGGGGGGGATACAGTGTACTCTATAAAAGGAGGCCCTCGACTGCTTCCCAAATCATCAGCTCGACACCCACAGCTAAGGAGGGATCCCATCTGAGCACGGGCCGCTGCTTCTCCTCTCTTCCAACATCATTTCTTATTTTTATTTAATTTTAGTTTTAGTTTTGTATTAGTTTTCAATTATAATTATAATTCTTGTTTTATTAATACATGCCTTTGTGTTTCACCATCCACTTTTCTTCATTTCTCACTCTCTCTCTCTTTTCTTCCACTCAATCTTCTATGTAATCTCATACTCTCAAAAATTAGAGGATGTCCCCGGGACATGGCCCAAGGGGAGGTGAAGGTGATCATGAATTTTCTTTAATGTTTAATTTTATGATTGTATATAGATTAGAGTAGCATGCACGGGTAAGGCGAATGTCCCTAATCTTGTGACTCTCTCCGATGACATGAAACTCAACCTATCCTTATTCTTTTATTTAAACATTATTACCTCTATCTATTGGATATTTCTTCACATGTTTCAGTTGAGATAATCAATGGATTAAATTTATTTGATTGAACCAGGTCCTTGAAGATGACACATTCTAGAAAAAGGTGTGTCACCAACTTGGATTAAAGTTGGAGGTGGAATTGAGAGTGCTCAAACATTCAATGAGATTCCATAATTTATAAATAATGAATAGTTGTTCAATAATGAGATGTCATGTTTGGATTATCAAACTGAAATAAAACATATAAAGGAGAATAATTATTGAACATTTAACCAACCCACAAAACCAAGTTCTTTCTTATTAATTTATTATTTTTAGTCTTGCACCTTAGTATATATTTAGAATTCATGCTTCACATATCATTATATTAAATAATAAAACACCAAAAATATTTTCATCACTTTCATTTAATAAACAATACCACAAAAAGTGATAGAATAGGTGAATTAGATAATGTAAGTGGACTACATTGAGAAGGCTCCTTAAGAGGGACGACCCTGATTAGCCGTTGTGCTGCACTAGGAATAATTTTATTGTTTTTGTCCATGACCCATGACAGGCATGCGTTAATCTCTTGTTCATGTAATTCGGACTCATTTAGGTATAACCATGCTTCCTTAAACTAAGAAAACATGAGGTCACACCACTTGGGTAGTTAGTCAATGGTCAAGATCATAGAAAAATCACGATGTGTTCTATGGGTGGCCTTGGGTTGGGGAAACAACATCCAAAGTATCTCAAAGAACCTAATGTCAACCCTAACTAGTCCTACAACATCTATTCTTGACTAACACATTTAAATCAGGCCCATGCCGAAAAGTCTGGCGGGTGGCAAAAAGGTCGATAGCTCTATAAAGCATCAAAATTCGAATGAAGAGTCATCATCAGTGACTAATCACATCAACAATGTCAATACCCTATTCGCTCAACTCATGACACTGGGCTACAATATTAGGGATACTGAATGTGCTAGTATTCTGCTCTAATGATTTAAAAAACCATTTGATCAGTTGATCATCATCCTTACCAACACTATCATGATGGACATGCTTATGCTCAATAGTGTTGCAACTATGGTTCCTGAAGAAAAAATTCAATACAAGAGAGAAGTGACAGACAAAAAAAATTGAACCAATCGAAGACTTTGTCAATAGAGAGTGGAAGTATGATAGAGCATGATTCTAAGTGGGAGCTAAAATCGTGGAAGGTCCAACTCAAGAAGAATAACAAAATCACATGTTATGGTTGTGGAAAGTAGGGGCACACCAAAAAGAATTGTTGGAACAATAAGAGTGGTGAAAACAACTCTTAATGAAATATAATGAGAACTTACAAAAATGGAGACATACTAGTCATTGAAACATCAATGATGGATGGAGGTAGACATCATCTCAACAACGCATGGATAATTGATTCAATAGAAACATGGATCAAAGGGAATGGTTTGATCAGTATGAACATATCTCGAAAGGACTTGTTTACATGGGGAACAATCACACCTTGATGATCTTTGGAGTTAATACCAACAAACTAAAGATGCATGATGGTATAATTCAAACCACCTATGGAGTACGCCATGCGAAGATCCTGAAGATTAACATATTTTCTTTGGGTGGATTTAATGACATCAGGTGTAAGACTCACACTAACAATCGAGTGGGGAAGATTGTGAAGGGTGTGCTTGTGGTGATGAAGATAGAGAAGATCTCAAAGAATCTATGAATTATTTATGGTAAAGCATTCAAGGAGGTGGAGATAGATGTCACGACCAGTCCCTCGGGGCCCATGTCGTGACTACCCCAAACCCGTCTTCCATAGGCCAGAGGCTGACAAATAGAACCAAAAATGTGTGTCCCTTAAACGGGAACACATTTCTTTTTTAACCTGTACAGACCATAGTCCAAGAACAAAACAAGATGCAACCACACATACTAGAACACAATAAGATGGAACAACAAAGTAAACTTCTATCGTAAAAGAGTGATGAATGTAAAAAGGGGCCAGAATACAAGAACAACTGTAAATGTACAAGTACGACTAGTAGTACAATACAACTAAAAGAAAATGGAATACAACACGAAGGTAGAAGTACCACACAGGTAACACCACGAAGATAAACCCACGTAGGTAACTCTATGAAGGTAGAAGTAAGAAGCAAGTAAAACCACAAAGAGAGAAATACCACGCATGTAACACCACAAACACAATACCACAAAGGTATAAGTACCACACAAGTAACACCACAAAGAAAGAAGTACCACAAATGAAAAAGACTCATCTCAAAATGAGGTATAACTTAAGTATAGAAGTATAGATGATTAGTCATAGAATATAGAATCTTATTCTATTAAGAAGCACTACTACTGACCCACACATGATCGATAGGTAACTAACCCCCGCTGACACGCATATGATTGATATGTGTTGACCCACACAGAATCGTTGAGCACTGACCCACATAGGATTGGACCCACATAGTATCGATGTTCATTCTTCACGTTGCAGCCTGCCACAAGTTTCTTTTCACCCAGTACACTCATGTTCTATAGAATCTTCCCCTTGAGATAGCATTCATACCTCTCCCACCACTAAGGTCCACAAAGGAATAACTCAAAGGACCTCCATGTCGTAAGGGTTCCAACGCGATAGAAGACGCGTCAATCGGACGCCCGGTCTATGAGTTATCAGTGTTTTAGCTTCGGGGGCCCGGTTGGATTTGGGTTTGATCCAACCTAGCCTTACTCCAACTATCTAAAATACACAATTAGAGAATACCAAAAAGACAGTTTAATCCAAGGATCCCAACACTATAGACGATTCTTCAAATAGACGTCCAGTTCTCAAGATATTCTCTTTTAAGAGTTCCACGGTCTAGTCGGGCCTGGGTCCGGTCTGATCAGGTCGGACCGACCTAGCCCTACTCGCTCTGGGCTGGTCCGGGGTGGACTCGGCCTGATGGGCTGATGTTTGGTCTGAGCCTCAAGAGGGGTGGTCCGCAAGGGCAGCCCACCGCGGCCTCCAAGGGCGGCCCGCCCAGAATAGGGTGGTCCGACTGGGGAGAAGCCCGCAAAGGGGAGGCCCACAATGGGGCGGCCCGACCCGCGTGAATCGGCAACCCGGTCCAGTGAGGTGGTCCTCTTTGAGGGTGGTGGCCCGGTCTGAGGGCGGCGGCCTGGTGCGAGGGTGGCAGCCTAGTGCGAAGGCGGCGGCCCACTTAGATAGAGGCAGTCCGATCCGAGGGCAGCGGCCCGACCCGAGGGAGGCAGCCCGATCCGAGGGCAGCGGCCTGGTCCAAGGGCGGAAAACTGGTGTGAGGGTAGCGCCCCGACTCAAGGGAGGAGGCCCGTTCCGAGGTATGCGACACAGTTCAGTCTGATGCAGGGAGGGGGGTGTAACCCCTCGGTCACCCAGATTCCCGAATGGCTCGGAGGCCATTCGGTTGGTGAGGAGGCAACACCATGTGGGCGTTGCGGAACCCTTCAGAGGTTAGTTCGGCCTCCGTCGCAGCTTCCATTCGTCGGAGGCGCGACGGTCGTGTTGCCTTCTTTCCCATAGTTAGTCGTGGTGTCGGCCTCCTCCTCCGTTCACCACGGCTGACAAGCAGTGACTCTCCTCTTGTGGCGTGCGTCGACGTGTTCGCTGTCTTCTTGAGGTAGTGCATGGAAATGCAAGATATAGGAGGGTTCAGGCTGGGGTTTTTAGGCCCGCACCCTCCACGTTAGCTCGCAATATGAAGGATATTAACTGACTTAAATAAATAGTTGTATTGAACACAAAATTAACCCCTCATGATTCCCTGCAATAACCTCCTACAAAGAAAGATGAATCACGGGTCAACACGTTAGTCGGTTGACCTACATTCTTCATATAATTTCAAGAATGTGGAAGAGGGAAACAAAAACGCACAAAAAAATAACCCCCTACCTAGAAGAGACGTCTGCTGAAGACGGTTGACGGAGCCTCCTTTATCATTTTCGTTGGTTCGTGACTCGGTGGGGCTCATCACCGCTCGTTGGAACCAAGTTCATACTCCTAGTGGTTGGCGTCACGGTACATTTCCAGTGCTTCATCATTTTGTGAAGTTGTGCCAACACCCCTCCCCGAGCTCCATATAAATAGGAGAGGAGAAGGAGTGTAGAACTCTTAGGGAATTAATGAGTTTCTTTTAAATAATGATCCTCACGAATTTCCAATGGTGTGGTTACAAGAAAAAAAGAGTTAAGCCATTTTTTTGCTTCACACATCGTCGGTCCTGCCAGCTTCATTCGTCCGTTGGAGGAAAGAAGGAAAATAAAATAACAAAACATGTTATTTTATTAACCTTTCAAAAGTCCACAAAAATAACTTTTTCACCCGATCTACTGTCATCAAAGTTATGCCTCTTTTAAGCGAATCCCAGCACTACGGGTTCAACGATGCCCTCATATTTTTATGTTGAACAATAGTTCAAAAGTTAGAAAACGTTGCTCACACATTTATTGAACGTACCCAAAAAATTTTGGAAAATTATTAACAGTAACCCTCAACCCAAGAAGGTTGAGGTTAGGATATGCCTAATTGAAACACGCCCCTACGAACCCAACAGTACTCTCATATTTCCAATCCAAGTTATCGTTTAAAAGTTATGGATTTTACAATAAAATAATATTCACTTAATTATTTTATTTATGGCCAAAAACTAACTTTCACTAGTGTCTCGCACCAGCCACGGTTAGTATCTTCCTAAAGAGATAATTCCTTCACAAGATCAGCGGTGGTCTTGTATTTTTACTCTGAGTTACCGTTCGTGAGTTATAAGCATCTAAAAAATAAAATAAAATAATTTAATTATTTTATTTACGGTTATTCCATCTTCAGGTTTTCTCACAGGAGGCCTGTGCTGACTAAACATAAGTTGTTCCTAGGGTAAGCCCGCTATTCTGAGCGCAAAAATTCCATCAGATTTTTAATTTGAGTAACCTTTTAAGAATTATTCCTATTTTTCAGGAAATGTTCTTACGTGCGCTAATTAAAGCTTAACAAAACTTCGAAGGATCATTCTGGGCACCCTGGGCCTCAAAATCGCACGCCGTCAAATATTGTGGTCTCGAAATATTTCTATATAATTAAAAAAAATATATCGAATATCTGAGACATTACAATAGATGTCCTATAAACTACCTCAACAAAAGCATTGAGGAAGTCATGGTATTAAAATATTGGTCTTATGTTCGAATTAATCTTGAAGATTCTTACTAAATATAAGATTCTTCATAGATTACAAAGTTATCCATTACATTTTGGGAGCATTTTGATTTTTTCAACCAACATTGGTTGAATTTTGTGATGTCGGCAACGAGGATAAATGATATCTTAGATTTGATCCATTCTATTATTAGGAAAGAACTATTTATATCCCTGGGAAGAGAAAGGTTTTTTGTATAATTCATTGAAGATTCTTCCATGAGATGTTAGGTGTACCCATTCAAGATGAAATCAAGTGTTTTTAAAGTCTTCAAAACATTCAATGCCTGGATGAAGATGGATTCTTGAAATAAGATCAATTGTTTGAGGATTGATAGTGGTGGAAAATATTCAAGTGAGGATTTTGATACTATTTTTTCAATGAGAAGGCATCAAGAGACAATTCATGGTGTCATACACTCTTCAAAAAAATGGAGTTGAAAAATAGGGAACATAACCTTGTTTGATAGAACAATGGAGATATTGAAGACTTTAGGAATTTTCAAGAAGTTATGGGATAAAGTAATGAAGATCACAAGTTACGTGATCAATTGATTTACTTTTGTGATGATTGATATGAAAACACTAATGAATATGTGGAGTGTTAAACCTACTGACTATGCTTGGTTACATAGTTATAGAGATCATGTATCTGTATTGTTTAATGATCAGAAAATATTGAAGATGGATTCAAGATCCAATGAATGTATATTCTTAGGATACGTTGATGGTTTGAAGGGGTATCGTATGTGGGACCCCACTACCCATAGACTTTTCATCAGCATTGATGTTATATGTCTAGAAGATAAGATGAAAGTGATGATTAATGGGTACTTGAAGAAAGAGAACACATATACTACAATAGTTGGGGTGGAGGAAGAATCAATAGAAGAACTAATTTCCTTATAGGATCATTATGATCAAGGTATTATTGATTTTGGACTATGAATATTAAATTAAGTTAAAATAGAACCAATATGGCACTCCGAATTTATCACTGAGTGAAATATTTTTTACTACTTATTGATGGAGGATGGTGATCCATATTATTTTTTTGGAGGTGATGTGGAGTTCAGAAATATCCACATGGATGGAAGAAATTCAAGAAAAACATGATGCCCTTCATAATAACAAGACATGAGATATTGATCCATTACCTCATGGAAGGAAGACTATCAATAAAATTAGGTTCTTTAAGATCAATTGGGATGAAAAGGAATAATTGTAAAGATATCATGCAAGACTGGTGGTCAAAGGAATGCATTGGGAGAAGTTATTGAGTTTAAGGACATATATTCTACCACTGTTTGAATAACGATTGTTCAGATAGTTATGGGGAGGTGTGCAATATATAGTTTAACTC
Source organism: Viscum album (assembly GCA_963277665.1). NCBI lineage: Eukaryota > Viridiplantae > Streptophyta > Magnoliopsida > Santalales > Viscaceae > Viscum > Viscum album. Next base: position 976,091,909 of record OY728148.1, read on the forward strand.
TAGAGTAACTAGATGTGAAGAGAACTTTTCTACATGGTGATCTTGATAAATAAATATATATTTTCTAATCGGAATGTTTTTCAAAATAAGGAAAAGTGAACTTGGTTTTTAGGTTGAGAAAAACATTTAATGGTATTAAGCAGGAACCAAGGTGTTGGTACAAGATATTTTATTCCTATATCACGAGTATTGGACACAAAATACTTCATTCAGATACTTGTGAATATTTCATGGGTTCATATGGTAATGATTTTATCATTCTTCTATTGTATGTGGATGACATGTTGATAGTTTTCATGGGAGTAAGATATGAAGGAATTTGGACAAAAATATAATATACTGGAATACATATTTAATGAGATAGAAATAAGGGTATGATTTAGCTATCAAAAAAGAATTTATTGAGGAATATCTTGAAATACTTCCACATGCGACATTATAAGCCTATATTTACCCCACTTACTATTAATTTTATGTTATCCTCTATAATGAATTCTAACAGTGATAACAGTGAAGTATTGAGGATGGAGATGTCTCAATTACCTTATGAACCAGTATTGGGTAGTATGATATTATCTATGGTTTATATGACACCAGAAATTTCACATGTAGTGGGAGAAGATAGTTGGTATGTGGAGAATTAAATACGGGAGCATTGGAACATATTAAAGAAGACCCTTAGATACATCAAGGAGATCTCATATACTGTATTATGTTATTGAGAATCAAATTTCACTATTAGAGCCTACGCAGATTCAGATTTTGTAGGTGACTATGTCCAACGAAAATACGCATTGGGTTATGTGTTTAATTTTATAGGATGAGTTGTGAGCTATAATTCGAAGTTGTGGTCTGTTATATATTTATCCACGACTAAGGTAGAGTATATGAAAACTACATAGGCTTGAAAAGAAGTGATTTAGATGTGAAGGTTTCCAGAGGATCCCAGACAATGACAAAATTATATCCAATTGTTTTTTGACAATCATAGCACCTTTAAAATTAAAAGGAATCTATCTTTTCATTCCAAGATAAATCATATTATGGTACAATATCACATTGTTGAAGATGTTGTGGAGGAAGGAAGAGTGGATATGTAGAAAATTTGTAATGAAGAAAATTAGTTTATTTTTGTGATGAAGATTATTAACTTTTTTAAGTTAATATAGTAAAATTCCTCAATAGTAATCATAGATATAAGAGTAACATGGTTGGAAGATAAAAAAGATTTGTGGAAATATTATTGGTTCCCAATCAGATCTCCGAGTGTGATATATATTGGAATTTTTTTCTCACAAACAGTTTCTCCTCCTTGATTTTTCAAAAGGGGATAGTGTGGTTAGTGGGTTGGGTGGAAAAAATAACCCATGGAGTTAAATAGAGGAAGATTAAGTAAGGGACTTGCCTATAAAAGGAAGAGCACTTTGACGGTTTTAGCATCATCACTTCAAGTATTGAGCATCCTATATCAACATTATGAGTGTTTTATTTTTTGAGGTGCATTATATATTAATCAAGTGAGTTAATTACATGGATATTTTCCTTATATAATAAAGGGAGTGTGTTTAACCTCTTTTACCATAGTGATATCATTCTATTTTTCTATGGGTTTTCACCCCTCTTTATTCGCGGGGTTTTCTATGTTACATCTATTGTTCATTTTTTATTCATTTTTACTTTACTTTTATCTCAAAATTATCACATCATGAGAGGGACAATAATATTTTATCCCAATAGTAGCCATACTAAATATTTTTTTATTAGATTCTATAAAAAAAATTGTTGGTTTTGCTAGGAGGTAGCCCACTTTCAATGGAGAAATTGAGTTGTATGGGTATAATTTTGTTTTTCAAAATTACAGAACAAAAATTTAACATGTTTATAATTATATTAATAGTAGGGAGAGTCTGGAAAACATGAATAATAAAAATCATGTACTGAATTTTCATAATTTGAACTGTAACATGCTGATTCTATCAAATCATAAACAAAGAACGAGATAATAAAAAGTACTGATTCAAGTAAACATTTACAATAGATAACATGCTAATGATAATATATATAACCAGTTTGATATTAATACTCATAAGTACCAGGACCTATTAGAGATAATAGACTCAAACATAAGAGAGATGATCAATAGAAATGATTGACATAATTTAGTAATCATGTCATATAGAGGACCATAAGTTTTTGACATTATTTATCTATTTGGCCAATATGCATGGTGCAGGGGTACCAGGATTCCACTATGAAAAAATGGGATTATAAAAGATATTTGATAAATAGTGAAACATAACCATATATGAAAAAGGAACATGAGGAAAATATATAATGTTCAGGTTCTAGAAATGCCAGGACTCAGAGTAGAACCAAGTTGTGGATTCATCATATACTGTGCACCATGGAAAAACTCAAACAACACATGCAGCATATAACCAAAGAATAATCAAATACAAGGCATTGTTAACCGATAGAAAAGAATAAGAATACCACACTAAGGCCCCTTACTAGGGATAAATCTCTCATGTGCGGTTTCATAGAGCCACTATGTAATTAGGTCTTATTGTTAGGGTCATCAAGATTGTACTCCGATATAATTTTCATTTCCATCTATGTAAAAGGAACACCAAGGAATACTAGGACCTCATCAGAGCTCCTCACCAAGCATAGATGAAGATGATCAAAACTTATCAAGATCACAATTTCTTCTTTGGTAAGTCAAGAATCACACCAGTTCTCCTTCATCTATTCTTCTCCCTCGAGGAAAATTAGAGCTCCCAAAACCATTGAGATTTTTCTCCCAACTAAATCTCACAAAAGTGGAGAGGTAGATTCCAAATCGAGAAGTCATTCTAGAAGGGGTAGAGGAATACTAGAGAATATAACCAAGGATATGAAAAATCTAGATAAGTGTCCCAACATAACCACTTAAACAACAAAATAAGCACATATGACATCATAGGATAAGCTATCAAGGGTCACCCATAGATCAAGCCAATTTGTTTAATGAAGAATGAAAAAAGGGAGGAATAGAAAACCATAGGATCATAAGGATAAATGGATCAACATCAGGTATAAGGATGACATAGATCAAATGGGAAAGTAGAACAAGGCTAGTGGCACATTCCCAATGTATAAACTGAAAAAAAGACCCACATGAACTAATAAAAGAAGCTCAAGCTCAATAATACATAAATCCATCATATAAAAATACCGAAAATTGTATGAAAATGAATATTATGACAAGTAAAAAAACAATGGGTAACACCCCAAATTTTGGGTATCATATAATGATGATACTAGAAATTTACTTTTGTTAAAGCCCTTTTAACGAAACAAAAATATAAAGGATAAACATAAGGATCTTTATTTAAATAAGAACACCGTAGTGTCTACAATACACCGGGATCAAAAGAGTAATCATGCTAACCAAATATACCTATTGAAAACCCTATCAGAACTACTGGAAGACCTCCAATCACCACAATGAGGCCCAGTAATTAAATGAGATCCTTCGAGTCAACTAAACCAAAAAACATCACCACTGTGATCATAAAAACCATGATGAGCATCAGCGTAATGGGAAGCACCATCTTCTTCCTTTTTAGTTTTAGAACACCATATGGTTTGGCTTTATAGGACACTTTTTCGACCATTAATCTAGTGACCATTGGAAGTAAACAGTTATAAAAAAATAGCTGTAGGACCTTTTTTGGGTAAGTGAACTTATTTAAATATTAATTAGTTTCTAAAAAATTGAGTCATGATTAAGGTTATAATTAAACCACCATTTATGAACTCTAAAATGATATAATGTAAAACTTCGTTTCACCATTAACTGTTTTTGAAAAGAATTAAGGAATTCAAAACACTTTGCAATTTTTTCAAATACAATGTAATGATTTTCATTTTGTAAATAATGTAATAATCTATGTTTATGTTTTTCAAATTAAATTATGTTTTGATTGAACTATGTTTTCAAGGATACTAGTATATAAATTATAATGTAGGTTTATTAAAATTTCCTTTTCGTAACTTTTTGAGATAAAAAAGGGGATTAATATTTTTAATTTTAGAAATACTTCTAACTAAAACAAGTTTAATTTGTATTCATTAATGTTTAAGAATATAAATTTCTATATCGTTTTAATAAATGGATTTTTCCACTTCATAAAACGTTTTTTAGTGTATCTTTTTCAAAAAAAAAATCGCCCACTAGGGCTAGCCCTTTTTGGCTAGGGCTAAGGGAGGAAGCTCACACGAAGTGGATGAGCCTGACCCATAGCCCCAAGCCAAGGCCGACCCAAGCTCGAGCATAGGTTCCTAAAAGGGCGCTCAAGAGTGAGTATAAGCGCATAGGTGCACCAGTGTGGGTGTGAGGCCGCGGTGGGGTTTGGGTAGGCCAAGGCCTGCGGGTGGGAGCCCATGTATAGGGCCACATTCGTGGGTGCTGTGTGATTTTTGAGCACTCTTTTTGAGGCCCTGGGTTATAAGGGATGTGAAAACTACTCTCTGTTTCAATGTGGGAAGCAGTTTTTCAGGCGAAACACGATCTGGACCATTGGATCGCGTCGCACGCGATCTGGGCCGTTGTTTCCGATCCCACGCCGGACCCTTAGGGACTGCATCTCTCTCTATTGTTTTTGTCAACCGTTCGATCCAGAAAGTTCTAATCATGGTCTTTTGAGGTTTTTAAATTTCCACGTCGAACTTAGACCATCCAATGAAACTTAAATCTAATCCAATCTGCTAAATTCTTTTAAAACAACAGACGCATCTCATCCCTTGGATCGATGTTGGGATCGATCTGGACCATCTGTTTTCCCCATAATTTCCCCTAGCCACTTCTTCTTCATCCACCACGCATGGGTTACACCAGTAACCCTACCCTATGGCACACCCCTCGTTTTATTCACCTCTGACCATCGGGGACCCCCATGTCTCTTCGTTTTCTTCAAGCATGACACCCCCATTGAATGTAATGGAATTTGGTGCGTTTTTGTGTGGAAGGTGGTGTGTGACCCTTTGTATATAAATAACTGATACCTCTCGGTTCTTCTCAATATTTCAAGTCTCTAACGAGTCCTGCCAACCCTCCCTGATGTCCTCATTACCCTGGTTTTTAAAGTATGGTTTTTTATTTTTTCCTTTTTTTTCTTCTTTGATAATATATAAACTTATATAGTCAATATATATATATATATATATTAACATTACGGTTCAGTCCAAATGTTCATAAATGTTGAACCTAGGCCTTCAGGTTCTCTTTCATTCAAATAGATTAAAGAATGTAAGGATTATACCTGGCCTCATTTTGTTTTTTTAAATACATATATACTTTTGGTTATATGTATATATGTCAGTTATGTGCATGAATGGGCATGACCTTTCTGATTCGATTATATGTATGAAGTTTGTGTGTAATTGTTCATGCACTACACATATTAACATACACTTAATTTCATATTTAAATAATAAATAAAATTTTAAAATGTTATATATATGATCAGGTTTTTATAAAATTATTTTCTTATAGGTTTTAATAATAAAAAATTAGGAATAAGGGCATGACCTTCCCTATTCAAAAAATTGTTGAACTAATATTCATAGGGTAATTACACAAATGGGTGTGCTAATCGTTTAGTTTGAGTTCAGGTACATACATATATTTTATATCTTTCATGAACCTTGATTTCAGTTGTCAAGGTCCGTACACATTAAGTCTTGAGTTTAGGTGGAGTTTTAAAAACATAAGAAATAAGATGTTAAAAAAACATATATCAACATTTAAGAGTAACTTATTTTTTTCCCTATCTTTTAAATGATGTTGCTTATGGTGAGGATTCATTCTTTCTATCATGGACATTATTCACTATTATTCAAAGGATTAACAATATTGAATGTTTTAGCATGTGCAAGCTCAAAACCCTACTTGAGATTTTTGGTTCACCTAGTAATTAATTGGATGATAAAATTTTAGAATTTCAATAACAAACTTGAATGTGATAAATTCTAGTTTTCTATTCTTTCAGTACCTTAGATGTCAATGTATGTGCTATAATTTTCCTTTCTTCATTCCTTTTAATAATGGTCATATGATTGTTAGCTTGGTTTTTAATCATCTAGATGCATGTCTCACTTATAAGATTTGTAAATTCAACGACTTTGACCAACTATGAATGAACTATTAAAGGTGGTATGGGAAATCTTGAATATACAACCCCGTTTAAGTAAAGTATGGATTTATGTTGCTCACATAAATTTAAAGCCATATTAAGGGTGCACCCTGATAGCACTCCAATGCATTGGGTAAAGAATTAATCTCTATAGATTACAATCTTCACGATACCCTGACGAATAACCTCGGTAATTTTTTTATATTGACACCTTGGGGATGGACCTCAGTGATATGTTCATGAATGTATAAATGAAATGATGAAAACACATATTCAAGTCATGTTACACATTTTTTTCAAGATGATATGCATATTATTTCACTACTCTTGCCCTTATGTTATTATCAATTTCATATTGATGTCACAATTAAAATTTTGGGGCATGATTCATGTAAAATAGTAACCAACATATGAAATTGAAGTTTTATTCCTTCACACACAACTCTGGTTAAGTATTTATCTTAATGGTTTAATTTGTGCTTAAACATTCATATGTCATACTTTTCAAGATATATTTTACTACCCCCTTCTGAAAACGTCCTAATTGATTCAAGTATTCCTTGAAAATATTAGATGAGAACTTTTATGTTATGTTACATGTGTTATAGTTTTCTATAAGGGAATGTTATTTGGATAAGTTTTTTAAAAAATTCTTTCAAAAGTTTCATTGATTTATTTTAAACCCCTTACTCGAGATTCTTATGCTCACCCAACGTTTTGAATTTTAAATTTTCAGGTAACAACTTTTATCAGATGAAACATTTATGAAGTTACTGGTTTCCCAGAGCCTGAACCGAACTCCATCCTCTGTATGGGACGTGATGTGTGTTTATTAGTGCATGTTTCTGTTTTAAAAAGATATATCATGTTCATAAGGCACCGACTCCTGGTTTTTCTGGGGTGGGGTCATCACAGTTGGTATCAGAGGATTCGGTTTGGTTAACTTTAGAAACCCAGAACTTAAACAAAGGAAAATATACTTCATCATTACTAAAATGGAGTTTTCTTAATTTTCATATGGAAAACGAAGGTACTAATCTTTATTCTTTTCCCAATGAGGCCTTAGAAATCATAATTTCCATATCCATCCATGAAGCTTTTATAAACTATGCCCATATTCGTACGTCGTGCAGACATCTCTATGATGTGTCCAACTCTCCCCAAGTACTTCAACTCCACCGAAGAGCGAGTTTGGATTACATATTTATGAAGAAAGCTAGGTTTCCATCTTACACGCGATGGGGGAAGTACTACGAGTGAATTTTTAGATGCTTCACTGTAGCGGATGGTGTCTCGTCCCTCACAACTTTCCAAGAGGCTACTGCACAGGGAGATCTCCATGCAGCATACATGTGTCAAGTATTTTTCTATGGCCATTTTGGTCAAATGATGGAGTTTGGAATCCTTGAATACAAAGCCTCTCGTTCTGTGTACAGACAACAAGTACATAGGGATGTCTCATAGTTGTTCACCCCACATGTCAGCCTATGGAGACAACATAAGTGCTCCCACGACATCGAACCTGATTGCTCAGGTTGCATATAGTTTAGGGAGATAGAGTGTTTCGAGCTTGTATTTCGAATTCGTGTGTTAGAGAACTTAGGAAACCATTAGCCTCGTTATACGTTGTGAACCAGTAGTTATATAAAGAACATATTTTTTTATCTCTTCTTTCTTATGTCTTTACATTGTTTATACATGGCCAAAGAAAACTTTTAAGAGGGTGCATTAAAGGGAAATGTTTATGTGACCTACATGTACAAACTCCTCAGTGTTAGACTCTATGACAATGTCTATAACTTCGATGTTGTCGATCAAGATATAATTCGACATGTTCTTCGCACGTTGGTCAATATGGATATTTCCAAACATTGTACCATTCGAGTCTCCCTCTGGAAGCCCGAGTGTGCAGTGCATGAGTTCAACCCCTTCTTCCCGAAGTGTATCTTGATCAGAGAACTAGAGGACCTGAACATCAATTTGGGTGTTCCGTTGAATGCACCTGAAGATCCACTACGATGGGGGATATGGTAGGAACAAATGAGAGCTTCCTCGCATGATATTTGTATGAAAGGAATTGCGGGGACGTAATTCATTCATAGGGTAGTAATGTAACACCCCGAATTTTGGGCATCATATAATGGTGATATTATGCATTTATTTTTGTTAAATCCCTTTTAACAGAACAAAAATTTAAAGGATAAACATACGACTCTTTATTTAAATAAGAACACCATAGTTTCTACAATACACTGAGATCAAAAGGGTAATAATGCTAACCAAAAATTCCTATTAAAAAACCTATCATAACTACATGAAGACCCCCAATCACCACAACGGGGCCGAGTAAGTAAAGGATATCATTCGAGTCAAATAAAGAAAAAAACATCACCATTGTGATCATAAAAACCATGTTGAGCATCAACGGAATGGGAATCACCATCTTCTTCCTTTTGAGTTTTAAGGCACCGTAAGGTTTGGTTTTATTGGACACATTTTTTGACCGTTTCCATAGTGACCTTTAGGAGCTAAAGATTATAAAAAAATAGTCGTCGGTCCTTTTTAGGATAAGTGATCTTATTTAAATATTAATTAGTTTCCAAATAAATCATTTATGATTAAGGTTATAATTAAACCATCATTTATAAACACTAAAAGGATATGTTGTAAAACATCATTACACCCATAAGTGATATTGAAATGAATTAAGGAATTCAAAACACATTGTGAATTTTTCAAATACAATGTAACGATTTTCATTTCTTAAATAATTTTATAAACTATGTTTATGTTTTTCAAATTAAATTATGTTTTGATTGAACTATGTTCTCGTGGATACTAGTATATAAATTATAATGTAGGTTTATTAAAATTTTCTTTTCATAACTTTTTGAGTTAAAAAAGGGTTTTAGTATTTTAAATTTTAGAAATACATCTTACTAAAACATATTTAATTTTTATTCCTTAATGTTTATGAATATAAAATTCTATATAGTTTTAATAAATGGATTGTTTCCTGTTCTTAAAACATTTTTAGTGTAGCTTTTTCAAAAAAAATTGGCCCACTAGGGCCAGACCTTTTTGGCTAGGGCCGAGGGAGGCATCTCACACGAAGTGGCTGAGCTTGACCCTTAGCCCCAAGCCATGGCCGACCCGAGCTCGGGCAGAGGTTCCCCGAAGGCACTTATGAGAGAGAAAGAGCGAATAGGTGCACCAGTGCTGTTGTGAGGCTGCGGCGGGGTCTCGGTAGGCCAAGGCATGTGAGCAAGAGCCCATGTATTTGGCCCCCTTCGTGGGTATTCTGTGATTTCTGAGCACTCGTTGGGAGGCTCGAGGTTATAAGGGAGGTGAAAACAGCTCTCTGTTTGGATATGGGAAGCATTTTTCAAGCGAAACATTATCTGGACTGTTGGATCGCATTGCGCACGATCTGGGCCTTTGTTTCTGATCCTGTGATCGACCCTTAGTGACCACGTATCTCTATGTGGTTTTTGTCAACCATTCGATCTAGAACGATCTAATCGTTGTCATTCTAGGTTTTTAAATTGTCACGTCAAACATATAATGTCTGATGAAACATATATCTAATCTAAGCTGCTGTATTATTTTAAAACAGAAGACGCATCTCATCCCTTGGATCGACGTTGGGATTGATCTGGACCGTCCGTTTTCCCCCGGAATTTCCCCTAGCTGCATCGTCTTCTTTCTCCATGAATGGGTTACACCAGTAAACCTACCCTATTAAACACCCATCGTTTTCTTCACCTCGGACCACCGGGGACCCCCATGTCTCCTCGTTTTCTTCAAGCATGACACCCCCATTGAAAGCAATGCAAGTGGGTACGTTTTTGTGTGGAAGTTGGTGTGTGATCTTTTGTATATAAATAATCGAGACCTCCATGTTCTTCTATCTCGTTCAAGTCTCCATCGAGCCCAGACAAACCTCCCTAAATTCCTCCTTTCCCTAGTTTTTAAATTTAGTGTTATTAGTTTTGCCTTTTTTTCTTCTTTGAGAATATATACACTTATATATTTGACAAAAATATTTTTTTAACATTATGGTTCAGTCCAAACGTTCTTAAATGGTGAACCAAGGCCTTCAGGTTCTCTTTAATTCAAATAGCATAAGTAATATAAGGATTATACCTAGCCTTGTTTTTTTGTTTTGAAAATACATATATACTTTTGGTTATATGTATATACGTCGATTATATCTTGGAATGGACATGACCTTTCTACTTCAGTTTTATGTATGATGTTTGTGTATAATTGTTCATGCACTGTACATATTCACATACACTTAATTTCATATTTAAATAATAAATAAAATTTTAAAATATTATATATATGGTCGAGTTTTTATAAAATTATTATTTTTAGGTTTTCATAAACGTATTTTTATTAGTAAGGGAATGACATGCCCTATTCAAAATGATGTTGAACTAATATTCATACGGGATTAACACACATGGGTAGGACAATATTTCAGTTTGAGTTCGGGTACATATATATATTTTATATATTTCGTGATCCTTGATTTCAGTTGTTACGGTCCTTACAAATTATATCTCGAGTTTATATGGAGTTTTAAAAACATAAGAAATAGCATGTTAAACAAAACTTATATCCACATTTAAGAGTAACTTATTTGTTTTCCGTATATTTTAAATGATGTTTCTTATGGTGAAGATTCATTCTTTCTATTATGGACATTATTCAGTATTATGAAAAGGCATAACAATATTGAATGTTTTAGCATGTGCAAGATAAAAACCCTACTTGAGATTTTTGGTTCACCTTGTAATCAATTTGATGATAAAATTTTATAATTTCAAGAACAATCTTTCATGTGATAAATTCTAGTTTTCTGTTGTTTCATTACCTTAGATGTCAATGTATGTGCCATAATCTGCCTTTCTTCTTTCCTTTTAATAACGGCTAGATGATTTTTAGCTTGGTTTTTAATCATCTAGATGCCTTTATCACTTATAAGATATGAAAATTCAACTTCTATGACCAACTATGAATGAACTATTCAAGGTGGTATGGGACATCTTGAATATAAAACCCCGTTTAAGTAAAGTATTGATTTTTGTGGCTCACATGAATCTAAAGACATATTAAGGGTGCACCCTGATAGTGCTCCAATGCATTGGGTAAAGAATTAATCTCTAGAGATTACAAGCTTCATGATACCCTGGTGAATAACCTCGATAATTTTTCTCTATTGACACCTTGGGGATGAGCCTTGGTGATATGTTCATGAACATCTAAATGAAATATCGAAGCCACATATTCAAGTCATGTTACAAGTTCTTTTCAAGATAATATTCATATTCTTTCACTACTCTTTCCCATATGTTTTTATCAAGTTCTTGTTGATGTCACAAGTAAAAGTTTTGGGCAATATTCATGTAAAATAGTAACCAACATATGAAATTGAAGTTTTTTGATTCATGTGGAACACTAATTAAGTATTACTCTTAAAGGTTTAATTTGTTCTTAAACATTCATACATCATACTTGTTCAGGATATCATTTACTACCCTTTTTTGAAAATGTCCCAATTGATTCATGTATTCCTTGAAAAGCTTAGTTGAGCACTTTTATGTTATGTTACATGTGTTACAGGTTTCTATAAGAGAATGTTATTTGGATAAGTTTTTAAAAAATGCTTTCAAAAGTTTCATTGGTTTATTTGAAACCCCTTACTTGGAATTCTTATTCTCACCATACGTTATGAATTGTAAATTTTCAGGTAACAACTTTTATCAGATGAAACATTTCTAAAGATATTGGTTTCCCAGATTCCGAACTGAACTCAGTCCTCTATATGGGACATGATGTGTGTTTATTAGTCATGTTTTTTGTTTTAAAATGACACATCATGTTCAGAAGGCACCGACTCTTGGTTTTTCTGGGATTTAATTTACAATATTGAGTGAATAAAGTTCAAAAATCTCCACCTTGTAGATGAAATGCATTAACATAACACCCAATGTCCCCACATCACCTGTAACACCACAAGATTTTACAGTATGTCACTTCATCAATAAATTCTTTTTCTTTGATAGATTATGTTGTATTCAATACCAAAATATGTTTATGCTACACACAACAATGAGTTGGCTTGTGTTACATGCAAGACCGAGTTTTACCAAACAACAATATATTATTAAAATATTATTATTTAATATAATTAAATATAACCTTGCCATTAAGTTAGCGGTTATGAATAGTATTAACTAACTTATGAAAATATATGACTGAATTCATTGGTTCTAAATTAATTAAAAATGAATATAGTAACCAACTGAATATATATGAGATGTTTTTTTAAAGAACTATTTTTATGCTCACAAAGTCATTTTATTCTAATAAATGAAATTAATTACTATTATAGAATGATATTAATGAAATATATATTTTATATATTAAATAAAATATTTTTGATATTCATATAATATATTCGAGAGGTATTAGATAATAACAAACCCAATATTACACATAAGACCTATTTTTTTATAAAAACAGTTTTATAATCTTTTAATGGAGAACCTATTTTAAATCTAATTTTTGACAATTTTATGAGTTATATTTGAAAAAATAATCTTCATCACTTAAATATTAATATAAAATTTCACTTTAGTTAAATATTTGGTATTTTTCTGATAAGTTTCATGTTTTGATGAATAGTGAAAAAATACTAAATTTTAATTGAAAACAACTTTTTTTCAGGAAAATAATTTACAATGTTAAATTATATTATTGAATTTTTTTAAAGTATAAATAGATTATTTTTATGACTTAATAAAATTTAGGTTATTGTAATCAATTTTACAATGAAATTAGATATAAAAATGTTTCAATCTTTTGTAGGTTTAAACTTTAATAACTCTTTTTCTCACGCCGTCAACAAGATTAATTTTAAATTAATTACTACAAATTATATATTTTGAATTATGAAAAATGGATTCTATATTTGGAATTAGTGGGTCCAAATTATGTAAATAGTTTTCTTTTATTTTTGGTCGTATGAATAGTAAATTTTAGTTTTATGTTAATTACCACAGTTATGGGTAAATTAGGTAATTATGGACATAAATGATATTATAAAATTACCCCAACACTTGTCCAAATTTCATTTAATGAGTGGTTTTCTACCAAAATCATCATTTCGCAGAAATTATTCCCTTTTTAAGCCACTTGGATGAGAAAAATACATTTATTAAATTTTATTTAAAGATAAGTTAAAAATGTCATACTCTTGTTTTTAATAAGTATTACATTTTTAACACATGGTTATAAAAAAGATAAATTAGACTCTACATATTCATTTGAAAGATAATAAATTTATCTTCATCATGATAATTTATTTAAAAATTTTAGAGAAGAAATAATTTAATTAAATTCATTCATAATAATGACGTAGTAATTTTTTAATTAATGGAAATAAAAAATAAACAATATTTAAAACATTAAAATAAATAAAATTTGACACAATTAATGACATCCATGATTTTTATAGATTATTTAGAAATGTTAATGATATATTATAAGTTTTGGTATGAAGTTATCATGAAGTTGGGATATTTTTTAAAACGACAAATATTGAATAGTATCAAAAATGAAAAAATTAAACTTTTAAAATAAATAATAGTTTAGTAAATGATATAAAATTTATAAAAATATAAATTCGGCCAAATAACTACAATAAGGTTGAATATTCCATCAGTTATCCATTTGGGGTTCGTTTATCATTTTATAGTAACCATATTATCCCTAAAGAGTAAAAAACATTTGTCATGGTAAGAGTTAAAGGGTTTAACTAAGAGTTAAAGACAAATGATAAGGTTAACATTGTGACCTAAACATTTCTAAAGACTATTTTTTGAGAGGATTTAGACCCAAACTCTTCTTCGGTTTTAAATAACTCACTTTTAATAAATTGTAATTAAAAAATAATATATATTAATTTAATATTTTTGGAGTTTCCTAAAATGCCCCACCTAAATTATAAAAGTGAACTTTCTACCTCACTTCCTTACACCAAATTGAACATTCTAGATCGACCAAACCCTACCCATTAATATTCATAACTTCTATACACACATATTAGAGGATCTGGTCTTCTAAATAGACTAACCCAAGCGTCTCTATGAGGAGATCTGTAGAGACCCAACCCCAGAAGGCCCAAAGCTGGGGTCTACTACTATTGCATTGACATGATTACAAGGTATTAAATCCCAAGGGACTGAGAATTTAGTAGTCTTGATAAAATCGATATATACATGTGAAAATAATAAACTAATTACTACATATTTTTCTTCTTCTTTTTAAATAAATATCTTTGAGGATAACTCTAATCTAGTTAGTAAATCCCTACATATCCTTCATATTATGTTTCTTGGATTCCTAGGTAAATAAATATAATCGGGGTGAGATAAAATGATTAGTAAGGTCAAAATATAGTGGAAGAAATAACGAATCAATGAGAATAATAATTATGAAACGGTGAATAAATGAAAAGTGAATTTTCAAGGAAATGGCCTTCCCAAAGAATGTGCCCCACGTGCTCACGGTTTTTGAATCTTTTCCAACCGCTGCTTCTTCCGCCCCCGAACCTTCGGCGACCTTGGCTCCGGCGATCGATCCGGGCTCGGGGCCTCTTGCAGTAATCTCCTCCTCTTCCCTCGGGGGTCCCTAGGATCTTTTCCTTACCAGTGGAGCCTGGTGGTGTCCTTCAAGGAGGCTCTGTGTGGGGAGGCCTCTGGCGCTGCACTCCCTTGTTTCCAGGATATTGATCCTTTTTCTCATTCGGTGTTGAGGGAGGGTTCTCACCTGTCGCTGGTCGCCCCTGCCTCAGCATTCACTGCTACTTCGGTTGGTTTGAAATGGACTCTTGTGGCCATGTTTGGTGTGGGGATTCCTACCCTCTTGACTTTCAAGCGGTTCATGGCATCCTAGGGTTTGCAAGCGGTAGCTCGCATCTCGGTGATTCATCAGAAGTCGTTCTGTCTAGTTCGTTCCTCTGAGGCGGATTTCATTCAGGCTTGGTACAAAGCCCCTCAGGTGATAGGGCGATGGCATTTCAATATTTTGCGCTGGTCTATTGAGGTGCATAGAAGGAAAGAAAGCTCACGGGCTGCGTTTTGGATCATCCTTCCAGGGCTCCCTCTTTTTTTCCAGAATGGCTCCTTCTTCAGGGCCATTGGTGATTCTTTGTGGTGTTTTCTCTGTGCGAATGAGGGCACCCACCATGGGGAGGAAACTTTGGTGGATCGGATCTGCGTTGATCTTGATCTCTCTCTGTCAATCCCAGAGAAGCTCTATATGATGGTGCAGGATTTCGCAGACTGGTCCCAGGACATTGTTTACCCAGTGTTTCCCAGGTTCTTCTAGTCGTGTCTCCTCTAGGGTCATTTGGCCCTGAGCTGCAGGAAACATCACCTCGGTGGCCCCCTTTTTCGTTCCAGTAGCTCACTGCCTGGTGCTCTACTCCCTCAGCATTTCGAGGGGTCTGGTTCTGCCTCGGTTCTGCCTGCTCCCTCAGATGTCTCCTTTTCTCAGGTTTCTCCCTCCTGCTGCATGCCCTCTCCCGCTTTCATGGCGTCTGGCTCTCCTTCCCTCGCCCCAGTGGCATGTCCTCGCTGCATACCATTTCTCCATCCCCTGGTTCGGAGGCACTCCCTTGTCTGGATCTGGTTTCCCCCAATCCGAGTGGCAAGTGGTCGGGTTCTTTGGTGTCTCTTGAGCGGTCGTGGGCTCCTTGAGGGCCTGACTGCTACTTTCTGGCCTATTTCCTAATCATGTCCAGCTTCTCTCCATGCGCTGCGGGCCATGGTTGATGGGGTTCAGGGAATCAGCCTCCTTTCTTTTGATTCTCACCCAAGTCCTAGGAGGGGACCAAGCAGAGCTCGCAAAACCTCTGGTGACCAGGCTCTAGCAAAGTCAGCTTCCTTGGTTCCTAGTGCCAGTTCATCGTCTTCTGTTACGTATGGAACTCATGTGCCAGTGGAACTGGGTCCCCAGGCAGGGTAGCCACCCCGCGAGGTGAGGTGAATATCCCCTAATTCATCTTCTAGGTTCCTCTCAAAATCCTCAGATCTCTTCGATATGTTTCCAGGGGTGCGTACAAGGTTGATGTTAAAGAAGATATTGGATAGGGAATGTATTTCATACCTCTTGGAAGTGACCATAGTGCCTGGGACCAAAGTCAGGCCTTTCTTGTTTCAATGATTCCAATTCTCATCTGGAATGCCCGAGGTGTTGGGGAAAGGGTGAAAACAAATTTCATATCCTCAGTATCTAAAATACACAATGCCAAAATGGAAGTGATCCTTGATCACAAACAGGCCCCTACCAAGATTTCTGAGTTCACTCATAAGGTGAAAAAGCAATCTTCCATGCATGTGAACCCAATCAACAAACATATATAGATTTTCTGGCATAGGGAAGTTACTATGGATTTGATCCTTGTGGGAGTCCAATATATCACTACAAAAATTATGTTTGGTGGGGACCCTCTTTTTTCCTCCTTTGTCTATGGAAGTTGTGATGATCAGAGAAGGGATGTTTTGTTGTCCGAGCTGAATGCTTTCGATCCTGGCGACCAGCCATAGGTGGTGGGGGGGGGGGATTTTAACATTGTTTCCCTCCAAGTTGAGAACAAGGGTTGTTGGGACATTCCAAGAAGGGATAGTATGTCCTTCTCTCAATTCATGGCTCACAAAGTGTTGTTGGACTTAGGTTATTCAGGAGACCCCTTTATTTGGTGCAACAACCGCAATGGTGACAATCAAAGCTAGAGTAGACTGGATCGTTGTATCGCCAACGTCCACGCCATTTACTTGTTTCAAAACTCAAAGGTGTCCCACTTGACTCGTAGCATCTCTGATCACTCCCTGCTATTGTTATCCTTGTGCAGGATGGAGGTTTTGCAGGAGAGGTTCCACTTCTCTAGCCAGTGGTTGGGTTTCCCTGGCTATCATCATCTGGTCAGGAACATCTGGGCCAAACCCTCTTAGGGCCACTCCTGGCTGGCTTTTCATTCCACATTATGGCGCCTCAAGCAAGAACTTCAAATATGGGCTCGGTCCCTTCCTTCTTTGGATCAGGAGTTGGATGCGCTCAAGCTTGAAGTCGATCGGCTTGAGGCTATCCTTGGGGAGCTCTGGGATGACTCTGTTTTTGGAGAACTTGTGGAGAAAAGGAAAAACATCGCTGCCATGGTTCTCTCACAGGAGTGAAAGGCAAGGGAAATCTCACAGGTCAAATGGCTCATGATAGGGGAAAATATTACCGCTTTTTTTCATGCGTGCATTTGGGAGTGGAGGCGTGCTATCAAACCAAACCTGGATCTGGTGGATGGATCATTCATAGATGACAGAGAGGTGGTCAGGGGATTGGATCTTTCTCATTTTAAGGATCTTCTTTCTGGTCCATCTGAGTTCATGGGCCAACAGTATCCCTCTTGGGAAGCCTCGTTATGGTTGGGGATTCCAAGACTCGTGTCTGCCCAGGACAACAGCCTGTTGGAAGGTATTCCCAATGAGGAGGAGATTCATGAGGCCATGCGGAGCATGGATCCAGAGAGTGCAGTAGGTCCCGATGGGTTCCCTGGATCCATCTACAGGGGCTTTTGGGAGGTTGTTAGGAGTGAAATCATCCACAAAATCCAGGACTTCTTCCGTGGGGGTGGCCTTCCTCAGATCGCCTCATCTATGACCCTCATGCTTCTCCCAAAGATCAAAGATCCTTCCTCTCCCCAACATTATCATCCTATAAGCATGTGCAATTTCCCTTACAAAATCTTGTCATCTGTCCTCAACAGGCGGTTTTCCAGACTTCTTCCCAGGTGGATTTCCACGGTGCAACATGGGTTTGTGAAGGAACTTTCCATTTAGGGTGCGATGGCACTGGCGGAGGAAATGCTAAAAGAACATAACTTCAAATAATGAGGTTACTACATGGTCATTATGTCGGACATGATCAAGGCCTACAATAGGATGGAGTGGGGTTTTATCAATAGGGTCCTTACAACTATGGGTTTTTCTTCTTGGTCCTCTGACCTCATCTTCAGATGAGTTAGCTCCTCAGGGATGGCTATTTCGTTCATGGGGCGTACTCACGGATTTTTCAAGGCTGTCCAAGGTCTACGGTAAGGTGACCCTATGTATCTGAGTATCTTTATTCTCATGCAAGATACCCTTAGTAGGTTGATCAACAAGGGTATTTCCGATGGGGTCATCTTTCCATTTCATAGGAAGTTTAGGTTCCATTCCACGTCGCACTTGATGTTTTCTGATGATACAGTTATCTTCATGACTGTAGGGAAGATCTTTGTCTAAGGAATTAATAAATTATTAGGGAATATTGCTCTTGGATTTGTCAGATCATCAACTGAGAGAAGAGAAACATTTATGTT
This sequence comes from Viscum album, assembly GCA_963277665.1. NCBI lineage: Eukaryota > Viridiplantae > Streptophyta > Magnoliopsida > Santalales > Viscaceae > Viscum > Viscum album. The sequence goes on from OY728148.1 coordinate 976,110,515, forward strand.
TCTGGTTCATGATGTGAAAGTAGAGTACGTGATCTGAGTATCAGTTTGAACATGCAGTGTGGAGTCTTCCCCTTGAAGTATCTCAGCACCCCTGTGTCTCTAGGAAGACTCTGTATCAGGGACATTGACAAAGTGATGCACAAAATCACCAGCTGTATTCTCAACTAGAAAAATCACTTTCTATCCTTCGGCAGTCGCATCTCTCTTGTCAACATCGTTCTTTCGACAATTCCAGTTCATGCTCTTGCCGCCTCTACTGTGCCGAAGGGTGTCATACAATCCATTGATAGTCTCCATGATCATTTCATCTGGGATTCCCATTCACAGGGGAAGAGACATTGGGTCTCATAGAGGAAGTTGGTTAGGCCAGTTCACGAGGGAGGGATCAGTTTCAATAGCCTGGCGGTCACAATCCAGTTCATGCATGCGAGCCTCACCTGGGAGATTATCGAGGAGCATACCTTGTGGGGGAAACATAGGTCCCAAAAGCACTGAACTAGTTCTGCTTCTCCTTCCACAAATGGGTTGTCCTTATTGTCCTCTGTGTGTAGTATCATTTCTAACCTCCTTCCTCGTTCACAATGGATCATTAGTGAATGCAACATAATTTACTAGTTTCATAACTGGTCGGGTAACATGCTTTCCATTCCCGGGGGTCCTGATCCTATGATATCGTTCAAGGAATTGATCCACTATCGAACATTTTTTAGATCAGTTTTGAATACATCTTAGCAGGAACTGTTTGACTCCATTCTCATTACCTCAGAGCAGTATAGGCATGTTTTTACTCCATATGCCTTAGGGAAATTTAACTCGAAGGACTATCAAAGGATGACTGTCTCCCAAGATCAGTATAATATATGGAATGAGATCATATGGGGAAAAAAATCCCTACTAAACTCAAATTTCTCTCCTGGAGAACTTGGAACAGTGTGGTAGCATCTGATTCCAATTTCAAATGCCTAAATATCACCATGGCCTCCTGTTGTCAGTGTTGTTTGGACAGAAAAGGAGAGAACACAATCCATATTATTTTTTGAAGTGGTTTGGGAGTGCATGGTTTGGAGTACCTTTTGGGTGTTTACAGATTACTCTCCACAGGTGTCCAACATTGTTGTCTTCCTGAAGCACTGGTTTCAGGGGTCCGAGGGTTCAATGGTGGAAAAGATGGCACACTCCTTAATCTTTAACGTGGGCTGCTAGTGCTTATGGTGAGCCAGGAACTGAGATAGGTTCGAGGGGATTAGTTCCACTTGTAGGTCCATCGTGGGAAGAGTTTGGTGCATGATGGTTGAGCTGATTTTCCATTCTGGTAACTGGAAGGAGGCTCTGTCTATTCACTTGTTGGGTGTTCATGTGGCTGCAGTTCTTCCCATTATTTCCCGGGGACTTTGGGTTCGATGAGTTCCTCCTAAGTTCAGTCTCAAGCTCAACACGGATGGGTCCTATGTCCTTGGGGACATGCGTGGAGGTGGTGTGGTTTGTGATGCTAGGGGAAGTGTCGTCCTGGCATTCACAGCTCACTTTGGGAGTGGTAATTCTATTCGACTGGAGGCTAGAGCTGTTCTCTCAGGTCTATCCATCTGTAGGGAACATGACATTTCTATTTCCCAGGTGGAGACTAATTCTATGATTATCCACGATGCTTTACTTTTGGTAAAGGCTTTCTCCCCTGGTCAATCTCCTACATCATTCAGCAATTTAAGGCCCTCCTAAGCGACAACATTTTGGTCACCCACACTTGGTTGGAGGGAATCAAAGTGGAGGACTATTTGGCCTCCCTGGCTTCTCCTAGAACCCTGTTTAGTTTCCTTTCTGATGGTTTCTTACTAAAACCCGAGGGGGTGAACTTGATTCAGGCTGATGCCCTTGGCTTGCATTACTTTTGGCCTCCATAGGTTCAGGCTGTTCTATTTTCTTGTAGCCTTTTGGCCCAATAATAAAATTATAATGGTGATGATGGTGGTGAATAACTGAATTCACATTCCATATAATCAATAAACTGAGAAAGAGGTTCATAAACAACATGACAAGGTAATAAATAAAAATACATGACATTAAAATAACTAGTCAAGAAAAAAGAAATATGGTAAGGTAAGAAACTAAAACACATACTATATTAATAATTAAAAATTAAATGTATCCATATATATATTGACACAAAATCTCATGGATGAATAATAAATGAAACTAAATTAGGTAAATGCTTTCTTATTGGACGTCATGTCTAAGGCACATGAGAACCTATATCATCAAGACCTTTCACATGACAATTTAAAATATTCTTATTTGCACAAATAATTTGTCTCATAAGAACCTATCGATGCATTTAGGATCTATATAATTTTTATTCTCCTCCCATCATTTATTTTCCAAATTATTCCTTAAATTGAATACTCAAAATAAAAAATATGTTTTATCAAAATATCTATATTGAATAAAGAAGATAAAATTATCAATATTTTCTGAAATAATAAAATAACTGTCAAAGTAGACATCATATGTAAAATGGGATCTGGTTTAGGAAATAGTAACATCCATGATGAATGAAATTTATAATTAAGGGTAAATACAATGTTTAATGATCAAAGGAGATTGAATATTTCAAGGGGAATAACAAATAAATCAACGAAGTGAATGTGAATACTATACTGAGAAAAATCAATAATAAACCATTCAAAAGAAGAATACAGATGATATCAATACAAAAAAATCTTAAGTGGAGTAAAAATAAAGTGTTCACTACTACAAAATAGGCCTCTAAAAGTGCTATAATAGTACATTATCAATTATAATAAAACACTGACAATATGAGCGTGGTTAAAAGTTCAAAACTTTATCAGTGCTAAAAAAGCACTATTAAAGTCCCCCTTTCACACTGATAAAATACACTGTTAAAAGTGTCCTTTAACAACACTTTTTAGTGATGTTAAAGGGATTCTTTAAAGAAACTTTTTTTAGTGATGATAAAGGTAGCACTGTTAAAGGGGGTAAAATTATTTGTTTTTGGACACTTATGAGCTTGACCCCCTTTATCAGCACTTCCATGAACCCTTTAATAGTTCTCCACCCCCCCTTTATTAGTGCTTTTCACCCCACCACCTTTTATCATCACTTTTTGAATTTCTATCCTAATTCGAATCTTCATGGATTCAAACCCAACACATCTCCTTCGAAGATGGAACACCTTTACCACTACACTATGTTGTTTTGATGTATATTTAATGATATTTCTATTTATATATATATATATATATATATATATTTACATATATTTATATAATTATTTTAAAATATATTTATAAAATATATAGATGTTTGTGTGTGTGTGATATATGTATACTGATATGTATTTAAGTATATAATATATTATATTCATTTATATATAATAGAATAGAATATAAATATATATCTCTTTATTAATACACACATATGTATATGTATATATAATGTAAAAATGGATAAATATAATTTCAAATACATCTTTAGAATATGTAATTATTTACATATATTAGAATATACATTTTTACATAAATATGTTTATATTTGTATTTGTATGAGTGATTTATTATAAGTAAACATAGGAAACATGCATATATTTAATTATAAATAACATTAAATTATGAAAAATGATAAAATTTCAAAACCATAATATCAATATAAATGTAATACCTAGGAATAAAATTAGTCACCACAGTAAAAGGAAATAAGACCCCCTTAAAATAGGTTGAAAATCTATCAAATGTCAAAAAATCAGGTTACCTTGACTAAAAAGTCTAATTTTGAGATCTTATGAGATTTTTTGGCCTTTAAACATGTGATAGAGGCTTACCATTGTCACTAAGGGTGTAGATCTCATCAAATAATTTTACTTGATATGTGGTAGAGCATAAATGGACACCTAGATCAAAAGTTTTCACTATTTGAAGTTTGAGTTATGTTTTTAACTTATTTTAGATATTTTATTATTTTTTTTTTCTATCAGAAAATTGATATTAAATGACTATTAATCAGAAATAATAAGAAAATTATTAATTAAAAATATTTTTTATTTATTTTGTAATCCATTTTCAAAAAAATATCTTATATATTATGTGTAAAATTCTATTTACCGTATCTAAAACATATTTTAAAAAATATATATTATATTTATATAAATATATATATATTTATATATTAATATATTATTCTTAATGAATTTTTTTAATTATACCATTATCAGTGATACTAAAAAAACATTGATAAAGAGGGGCCTTTATTAGTGCTTCTAAAAATACACAGATAAGGACCCCCATTTAACAGTGCTTTTTTACAAGTGCAGTTAAATGATCCCATTTCTCAGTGCTTTTTTAAAAGTGCTGATATAGGCCCCCCTTTAAAAATGTTTTTTATCATTATTAAAGTCCTCCTTTAATAATGTTTTTTAGTGCTGACAAAGGGGGTCTTTAACATCATTTTTAGCTAGCATTGTTAAAGCCCTAGTATTGGATAAACCTAGTTTTGTAGTTTTTTCTATTGATGTTGATGAATAGAAATACTATAAAATGATCTTAAAAAAATTCAGGAAAATATCCTATGATTATGAAAACCACGTGGAAAAAATTTTCTATGAAAATAACTTTGAAAAAAAAATTCTTTATAAAGTATCCTTTTAGACATGAAAGGTAAGATTCAAAGAAATGATGATAGGTAAATCCGTACTTGTCGTACAAGGTAAAAGAACATTATATTTTCATAGTTAAAGGTTAGAAAAATACATTGTTTGAAAAGAGAAAAGAATATTCCTTTGAAAAAAATGGTAAACTACAAAAAGGATAAAAATTTATTTACCAAATCATTTTAAAAATATTTTTGAAAACATTTTATTAAAACATGATTTTTAAAAGAAAATAGGTTCTCCAACTAAGGAGATAAATAAAGTTGGGTTTTCGTAAAAAAATTCTAAAACATTTTTAGTACCAAAGAGTGTAAAAATGTTACTAATACTTGAAAACATTCATGAATAACTAGATAATAATGAAATGTTTTGTTGAAAAATTCTTATACAATTTCCTCTAATCGAAGTTCCATTGTAAGTTCGTTAGTACTATTACTGAGGAAAATAATCTTTAAACATCCCAAGGTGTCCAATACAACTTTGAAAATTTTTAAATCATAAGCCTCATGAAGTAATAATATTGAATGGAATTTTGAAATGAAATGATGATAAAATAATTCATGATATTATATATCAAAATGTGTAGTATATACCCCACACAAAATAATCAAAATTTGAATATGACATTTATCTCAGAGATGTAAAAAGTGAGATGAGAATCCCTTACCTTGAGTTTCCTTTTTGGTGAACATCCTTTAACTTCTTGTATAATAAACTTATTTTAATTTTAAAATTTATTGAGAATCTTTTTCAAGTTTATAATTAATTTTATTTCACTTTTTACTATGTTTTATACAACTACTTGAAAATTCTGTTTACGTTGGGTGTTTAGAACAAATTCGGATTCTGTGTCAAAAACAACAATGGTCGGTCAACTATGGTTAAAGGAGAAATTATATAACATCTAAAAAATGATAATCATGAAATAATTATCATATTTTTTCATTAATTATGCATTTAAAATAAATCATTAAATATGGTTATGAAAAACGAACCAACATTACAATCATGGAGATGGTAGGTTGTACGTACGCATGAGTAATGCTCTTTTTCTTCAATGATTGTTATGGAGGGAAGGTAAGTAACATCATATCTTTCCAAAATTATCATTATATCATAAATAACATATTGTTAAATCATATATACTTTTATATAGAATTTTTGTGATGTAAAATGAATCACATCGTGTTGAGGAGATGGTAGTCCACATGTCCACGAACGACATTATCACTTTTTAAGTGTTTGAAAGGGTAATAAAGAAAATTATATATATATATAGTATATATAAATAAATTTAATTATTTCATTAAAATAATATAATGTTTTTTATGTCACATATTTTTAATTATAATCATCATTTATACATTCCATGGATCGTGTGACAAATCACATAGCTTTGAGGGGGCTGTAATCCACACTTCCTCAAACAAAGTTATCGTATTAAATTATGGAAATTATAAAAAGTATGTGTTATAAAAAAATTAAAGAAGTATAAAGAAATAATAAATATCCTAAATATCAAAAATAAACATAGTGTACATCATAATTTCCAAACATGAAAGTTGTTAAAGGAAAATGAACAATCATCATTTCGTGAGGCAGTAGTTTATCATACACATAAACAATATGTTTGATACCCATTAGATGGAAGAGTGTGTAAGTGTAGGTATAAAATTTAGCATAAAAAATACTAGTATATTAGGATAGGTGTGTTGTTATATAATAATATAATAATAATATTTTAGGGGTTGTATAATGGAAATAAAACTAGAATGCTTGGTAGAAGACATTACCTCTTAATCGGGAAACTACTTTTGGTTTCTACCAAAATGATTCCTTGGAAGGATTTATACTAAAATGGAGGCTTAAATTTCTAGTGGAGGGATTTTGGGAAGATATATGGGAAGATATTTTTCATATCTATGTGTTTTGATATGTGTCAAGAATGGGGTGAGGTGGCGGCCTTTTATAAGGGAGTAAAAGGACTCAGTTGGTCTTTTAAAATCAAGATAGGCATACCCATGTTTTAACCAAACCAATGTCATAAAAAACCTAAAAAATTAAATAATAGAAGGTTAATGTCCTAATTATGTCCATAAAAGGGATTTTGGAGAAGTGTCCAGGTCATTTGGCCCCGTAAGTTAAAGGTTTAATCCTTTATTAAGCTTAATTTTTCCTTAATAATTGTTATTAATTTTAATTAATTTCACTAATATTTTTATAAAAAACAAATTTAACCTTATTAGAAATTATAAATTATTTTTATTCCAAATATGGAATCCATTTTTACAAATTCTAATCACAGAAGTGGTAGTAATTATTTTAAATTTAATCATGAAGATGGGACGACAATGCATGTTTTTTAGGTAAAAAGGTATGAATGTTTGCTATTTTTTATAATCAATTTAAAATTAGAATTTATTACAATGACATAAATTTTATTAAATTATTAAAATTTTATCTAATTAATCTTTAAAACCAATTAAAAATATAATTTAACCGTATAAATAATTTAGATAAAAAAGAAGTTTTGAACTAAAATTCAGTATTTTTAACTATTCATTAAATATGAAATGTTTCAGAAAAATATCAAAAATTCACCCTAAAATAATTATTATATTTATATTTGCAATATTATGTTTATTTTTACCAATTAAATCAATTAATGTGTCAAAATTCTAATTTTAAATGGGTTCTCTATTAAAAGGTGGAAAAATTGCCTTTATAAAAATATAGGTTTTATATGTAAAATAGGGTTAATCCTTATCTTATGCATATCAAACATAATTTATTAATATAAAAAATATTTTATTTAATATATAACATATATATTTCATTAAAATCATTCATTAATTTTAATTAACTATGTTTATTAAGACAAAACTCCTTTTGATGTATATAAATAATAATATTTCTTTTTTTATCCAATTGGTTATTATTTTCATTTATCATTAGTTGGTAACCAATGAATTCATTTTATATTTATATAAACCATAAATTTTCATAAGTTAGATAATACTCTTTATAACTGCTAACATAACGGCTGGGTTATATCATATTATATTAAATAATAATATTTTAATAATACATTATTATTTTGTGAAAATCGGTCTTGCGTGTAATGGAAGCTATCAAGGAAGGTCATTTTTGCATGTAACACAAGCTATCGAGGAAGGAAACTCTTACATGTAACATAATCTATCAAGGAAGGTCTGTCTTACATGAAACACAATCTAACTCATTGTTTCATGTATTGAAATACATAGAATCTATTTTAAATAGTAAATATTTTATAAAGTATCAAGATATTATATTACCTTACGTGTTCAGTGTCGCATGTCATACATGCTATAAATTAAAAGGTTCATACTTTAGATTTTTAGATCATCACATTCTCCCCAACTTATTTAAATTACATCCTCGCAATTTAAACTCCATCATGGCGATAGATTGTTTGATACTTCCTATGTTTGAAATCCCACATCCTGATAAGGACTTATAAGTCATCCTTTATAAAAGAGAGAATAAAAAGTATATAGGTCACATGTTCTACCATGTAACTAGGTATCTAGTAGTAGAACATCAGTGTAATGTAGAGATACATCCTTGCAAGAAAATGTAAATATTTATATGGAGTGTATGGGGTCATCAATCACAAACAAGTGAATGATAAATAGAAAGTTGAGGACCTCAAAACCATAAATCTGTGAAGATTTAGAAGACCACAGATTCAATAGAAATTAATATATTAGGAAAACATTTTATTTTTAAGACATTTTCCTAATGTTGGGTAATTATTTTACTATTGAAGAATATAATGAAATATTCTTACATGATAGGTTTCAATTTCATATGAAAAATCCTAAATTTTGGTTTTTCTTTGATCAAATTATATTTCATTCCTTTAATACTAGAAATTAACTACCAATAATGATTTTTTATGCTCGATGCTCTAAAAGAAACATTTAATGGATCGTGAGGCCCTTAAAAGAGTGAAAATTATAAGTATTTTCATTAACTATCTTCCAAAACCAATATGGTTAACTGATTAAAATATAATCCTCAAAATTGAAACTACTGGTTTATCATTAACATTTATTCATCAAATTGATTAACTAAAAATAATGAAAATATAACCACGAAATTTCATAGGTTAGTGGTTGTAAAGAAACCCTTATCATCCTTTGGTCATGAGTTTAAGACCCGCAGCCTTGCCAGATTTGATTGGTTATCACCCACCTAATAGTTCATCCTTTTCTAAAACAATATTAATATAATTCCTAAAATAAATATGATGGAAATCCTTTAAATTAGGTTAATCAAAAAATAGACTTTTAACTAAATATTTCAATACAACCCTAATAAATAAATACTTCATCCACTTATTTCTTCATAGATCTTTCCTTAGTCTAGAGTTTATCCATAATATCGTTTATAGGATTTTTAAATCACGATACCCGATTTTTAATATAAACACCGTTGTTTTAACCCAGGTTATTCATTGTCAAAATCCTTCATGGTGGTTTTTAAAGAAAATATAAATTATCCTAAACATATACCCCACGAATGTCAAAGAAGTTGTGCAGTAAGGCCCATAGTTGTATACCAGGTTACCCCTAGTTAGGCTCAAAATACCATGTCATAGTTATTAATCCTAGCTATATATGTATCAAAACCACATACACTTGTATTATCCAGACATGGATGTATTGATAAAAAGAACCAGACAATCTCTATCTTACCAAAATTCTAGGATTTTATTCTATAAATATACTCAAATTCTACCTTATGTCTATGCTCCCTAACCTATGTTTTCCTAAATCTAGTTCCCAAGGATGATACTAAACTTCCTTTGATACCAACAGTAGTAACCTGACCCCAGAGGCCCATAGTCTGTGTATACTACTATTACATTGGAAATATTACAAGGAATTATATCCCAAAGGATCGAGAGTTTAATATTCTAGGTAAATGAGATACATACATGAGAATAGAATACACAAATTAAAACATAATTTTTTATTCTTTTTAAATAAATAGCTTCAACGATAAATCTAATACATCTAGTAAATCCATGTATATATTTCAAAGTATGCTTCTTGGATTCATAGGGAAATAAACATAAAAAGGGTGTGCTCTAATTCTCAATAAGGGAAAAATATAGCGGAAGTAATAATGAATCAATGAGAATAATAATTATGACCTGGTGAATAACTGAACTCACATTCCATATAATCAATAAAATAAGAAGAATGTTCACTATATAATCAAAAAAATGATATGGAATCTCATTAATATTATGGAAAGGTAATAACTGAAAACACATTCCAATGAAATAACTAGATAAGGAAAAAAATATTGAAAGTTAAGAAACTGAAACACATTCTATCTAAATAACTGAAAATGAAATGTATCGATATATATATGTCGATGTAAAATATAATGGATGAATAATAACTATTACTAAACGAGGTAAATGATTTCTTAATAGACATCATTTTTGAGGCACATGAAAACATATACCATCAATAACTTTCACAATATGGTTTAAACAATTCTAATTTGTGAAACTAATATTTCTCATGAGAACCTATCGATTCATTTAGGACCTATATAAATTCCGGGCTCCTCCCATCATTGCATGTCCAAATCATTCCTCATATCGAATAATCAAAATAAATAATATGCCTTATCAAATATCTGTATTGAATAAAGGATATGATATAATCAATATTTTCCCAAATAATAAAATAACTATCAATGTAGACATTATATGTACAATGGTATAGGGTTTAGGTAATAGTAATATACATGATGAATGAAATGGATAATTAGGGGTAAATTAAATGTTCAATGATTATAGAAGATTGAATATTTCAAGGGTAATAACAAATGATTCAAATAAATGAATGTGAATACTATCCTTGGATAAATCAATAATAGGCCACCCAAAGGAAGAATAAGGATGGTATCAATAAAAAAATCTCATGTGGATTAAAAATAAATGGTTATTGTTCATGATGAATAGAAATACTATAAAATGATATTTAAAAAATCATTGAGGAAAATATAATTTTATTATGAAAAACCTTTTGGAAATTTTTTTCTTTGAAAATCAATTTTAAAAACATTTTCAATAAAAATTATCCTTTTATACAGGAAAAGGAATCATCAAATAAATGGTGGTGGTTAAATCTGTACTTGTCATATGAGGTAAAAGAACATCCATTTTTAATTGTTAAAGGTTAAAAAAATGAATTGTTAATAAAGTAATAAGAAAATTCCATTGAAAACAATGGAAAATGAAAATAAGGGTAAAAATTTCTTTACCAAATCATTTTAAAAACATTTTTGAAATTTTTTATTAGAAAATGGGTTTTAAAAGAAACAGGTTCTCTGACTAAAGAGAGAAATAATGTGGAATTTTCTTAAAAACATTTTCTAAAAAACATTGAGTACCAAAGAGTGGAAAAAATAGTACTAATACTTGAAAATGGTCTTGAATAACCAGATAATAATGAATGGTTTTATAGAAAAATGGATATATAATATCCTAGAATGGAAATTTCATTAAAATATCATTAGTACTAGTCATAAATAAAAATAATATTTAAACATCCCAATGTGTCCCAAAACACTCTAAAACAATTTAAATCATAAGCATGATGAAGGAATAATATTGAATGAATATTTTAAATACCATAATGGTAAAATAATTAATGATATAATATATCAAAATGTGTAGTAGATACACCACACAAAATAATTAAATGGCGAACATTACATTTATCTCATAGATGTAAAAAGTTAGATGTAAATACCTTACCTTGAGTTTCATTTTGGGTGAACGTCCTTTGACTTCTTATATAATAAATTTATGTTAATTTTATAATTTTTTGAGAAAATTTTTCATGTTTAACATTACTTTTATTTTACTTTATACTATGTTGTATACAAGTACTTAAACAATTCTGTTTACATCAATTGTTTACACCAAATTTCGGATTATGCGTCAAAAACCACATTGGTAGGTCAACTATTGTCAAAGGGGTCATTATATGACATCTACAGAATAATAATCATGAAATAATTATCATATTAGTTCATTAATTATACCTTAAAAATAAATTATTAAATATGATTATGAAAAATGAACTAACATTACAATCAAGGTGAAGGTAGGTTGTACGCACATATGAGTGACATTTTAATTTTTCAATGATCATTATGGAAAGAAGGTAAGTAACACCAAATATTTCCATAATGACCAATATAAAATAAATAATATATTATTTAATCATATATACTTATATATATAATTATTTTGGTGTAAAAAGAATCACATCGTGTCGAGGAGGTAGTAGTCCACACATTTATGAATGACGTTGTCACTATTTAAATGTGTGAAAGGGTAATAAAGAAATTGATATGGATATATATAGTATATTTCCAAAAAAGGAAATTATTTTATATTTATCATATAGAGTTAGTTTATTTCATATATTTTTAATTGTAATCATTATTTATTGATTCCATGGATCGTTTGAATGAATCACATTGCTTTGAGGGGGCGGTAGTCCACACTTCCTCAAATGATGTTATCATATTAATGAAAAATGGAAAGTATTAAAGGTGTGTGTTATAAAAGGATTAAATTAATAAATAATTAATAAATATCATTTATATCATAAAAAAATATATTTTCCATCATAATGGCCAACTATGAAAGTTGGCAAAGTAAAATGAACAATTGTCATTTTGTGAGGTAGTATTTCACTATACACAGACACAATATGTTCATTAACCATTAAATGTATGTATGTGTATGTGTAGGTATTAACCTTAGAATAAAACAAACTATTATATTGAAAATATGTTTTTTTATACAAGAATCAAATAATATGATATGAGGGGTTTTATAATGGAAATAAAACTAAAAATCATGATAGATGATGTTGCCTCTTAATCCGGTAACTACTTCTGGTTTGTACCAAAAGGATTACTTGTAAGGATTTCTAACCAATGGGAAGATTCATGGTCTAGGGTAGGGATTTTGGTAATCTATATGGGCAGATATTGGCTGAAACTAATTTGTTTGAGAGGTGTGAGGAATGAGGAGAGTTTGTGAATTTTTATAAGGGAGGAAAAGGAATCACTTGGAATTTGAATACAAGATAGGTTTACCCACATTTTTACCTAACAAAAAGTCATACCAAACTCTATAATGGAAGTTTAATGGCCTAATTATTTCCATAAAATTGGTTTTGGACAAATCATGAACTTGATCCATACTTTGTGGAAAAGAAAGTTGATATCTCACTAATCCTATACGATAAAGGATCTCAAAGGGGACAATATTCCTCAGGCTAAAACTTCACTTTCTTTAAAAAGTGTATGAATCTCTTCCTTGGTTATATTCAAAGGAAATATTTTTTTCTAACATCAAAATTAATGTCCCTTTGGTAGTAGTCAGTATAGCTCTTTTACTGACTCTAGTTAGCTTTTATAAGTTTCTGTATAGATTGAAACTTCTCTGTCATCACTTTAACAGGATTAGGTCCATGTATCTTTCATTCCACAACTTCATCCCAATAAATTTTGAGCTCTACATTACATTACATCAAAATATTCATATAGTTCCATTTAAATACTCGAGTCGAAGTTGTATTTATATGAGAACTCAACCAATGGGATATGTTGGTCACATCCTCCTTTAAATTCCATAAAGTGTGATCTTAGCATGTTCTCAAGTGTTTGAATAGTCCCTTTAGATTTTCTATTAGTTTGGGGGTGATAGGTCTTACTAAAATTTAATTTTGTAATAAAATATTATTGAATTCTTCTATATAATTTAGAGGTGATCCTTGGATCACAATCAAATATTATCGAAATGGAACCCCATTAAACCTCACCATTTCCATCAAATATATCTTGGAAATTTTTTCAAGTGAGAAATCATCCGAAATAGTGATAAAGTGGTCAGTCATGGTGAGTCAATCCACCACAAACCATATTGAATTTTTTCTATGGATGTTTTTGGGAGACTGGTGATAAGGTCCATGGTGATATTCACCAATTTCAACATGGTTATAAGAAATGGTTTCATCATCCATTTGGTATTTTATCACTCTACTTTACCATGATGGCATACCAAGCACCTTGATATATACTCCGTAATCTCCTTCTTCATGTAGTCCCATCAAAAGTGTTCTCAAAGATCACGGTACATATTGTTACTTCTGGGGTGGTGTATGTGAATTATACAATAGAATGGTATTTATCTCAGGTGATTATGGAACACAAATCCACATTAAAAACAAAATTACCCCATCCTCATCAATTTGGAACTCATGTAGATCCCCTTCCTTTATTTATTTCAAAATTTTTTATCTCCAGATCATCCCTTTATATCTCCTTGATCTTCTCTTAAATAGATGGTTGGGAAATCATTTGGGAGCAGTAGGATGTATTCCATATCATTATGATTTCAATATATATCCTTATAATATACATTAAGATAAGGTCTCTCTCAATTTGCATCATAGATATAGTAGCATGTTTTTTTTCTGTTAAGAGTATCATCTACCTTATTCTCCTTTCTCAGATTGTAGTGAATAGAGAAATCATAGTCCATGATTAGATAAAACCATTTTCATTGATGTATATTGATATACTTCTATGTGAATATATACATTAGACTCTTATGATCGGTATATATGTCAAACTTCTCACCATAAAGATAGTGAGACCAAATATTTAGAGAAAAGATCATATCTTCTAACTCTAGATCATGCACCAGGTAGTTCTTCTAATGGATCATTAACTATCATGAGGAATAGGATATCACTTTATCATTCTACATGAGTACAAACCCAAGAATTTCTTTGAATCATCACTATATATCACAAAACCTTCTCCACTTATTGGTAGTGTGTGTACATGTTATGACCAAGATGATAAGGATGACTATCATATTTTGGTTTTTATGTTGTTGTCAAGGATGTTTGAAAAGAAAATAAATCACCTCACTTTTTATTTGGTGAAAATCAGACTTACCAACGTATTCAACAAAATAAACTCAAAATTGTTAAGAAAGTCCATTGAATTGGGAATATATTTTTGGGATGAAGTGGATCATTATACACACCCTAAGTCTACAATGAAAGGTTTAATTGTAATGGGGAAAAATCAGAGTCTTCCTGACATCGATGAAAATATAATGATGCTTTTCTTATCTTGGAGTTCTCGTAATTCATTAGTAAGTTATAAAACTAGTGATGAATGATTGATGAAATAAAGAGAAGATAAAGATTCTACCAATCATATTCAGTTTGATCATAATCATACCAATCATATTCATGTTGAGAAGGAAAGAAAGATGTTGATAAAATATAGGTAAGTAGAAACACTTTAATACGTAGGTTATATTATGATATAGTTGATATTCAACATAATCTAAGTCATGAAGGAATTAAGGGTACTTGATGAAAGTTTACGAAAGAATAAATTTGATGAATTGGACTCATTCCAATCACTAGATCATCATAATGTTATTTCAGGATGAATAATAGTTTAAGGACCAAGGAGGATGATTATAATGAAAGTGCTAGTTTTTAGTTAA
The DNA here is from genome assembly GCA_963277665.1 of Viscum album. NCBI lineage: Eukaryota > Viridiplantae > Streptophyta > Magnoliopsida > Santalales > Viscaceae > Viscum > Viscum album. The sequence continues at coordinate 976,125,793 of OY728148.1, forward strand.
AATAAATGCCAAAAATATTTAAATCCTAAAAGAATGAATTTAGCGAGAATCATATTCAAAAATTAAATAAGCTCTTAATGTTGGTCCATTGGATTTCTTATGTCATCATATTCATCAAAGAATGATTTTTTTGTGATAAAAATTTACCGGTATCATATTTAGAAGAGAAAGAAGTTGTTGAAGCTGAAGCTCTAGATACCGGTCCTTCGGACTCAGTATTCCATCATAATCATCAGAGGAAGAATTGTTTGAAACTGGTGAATGTAAAGAAAATGAAAAGAATGTGGTGGCCAATATGAAGAATAAATTCAATGATTTATCAATAATTTAGTCAACCATTTAAAATAAGTTTAATTACTTTGTTTATCATTCAAGTGGCTCAAGACAAGAGATAAAGAAGAATATATTATTTTACATCTGTTTTCATTGTAATGAGGTGGATCATAATGAAAAATTAGAATGGGAAATTAGAATCAGACTAATGTTTTTAAAGAAAGTATAAAGTATAGATATATCTATTTGGCGATTCATTTTGCTTCAAGAAGTGTTGAGAAGATTTTATGAAGGCAAGATGCACAAGAAATTCAAAGGAACATATAGATTCGTAAAATGTAATAGATAGGAAATATTTTCAGGAATCCCACCCAAACCATTTTTGGGGTGAGTATAAATGAGAAATTACTTTGTAATTAATTATAGATGTACTATTCATGGTGAATAAGACACAAGGTAGAGATTTAGATAAAATAATAGGTTTCCTGGTTGAATTTTGTTGAAGAAGTATTTCGTATAGAAGAAGCATATGAGAAGAGAAAAGATTGTATTCAACTGGTCTTCATATTGGGCTGAATCATCAGACTAGAAAAATTGTTTTGGGATTTCTAGATTGAAGATGAAATGGTTCAGAATTTTCTAAAATATATTCTACCAAAGTCATATATTTATCTTATTGATAAATTAGACTAAGAGAATCATAATTAGTTTTATAACAATGTCCATAACAGTTCTTACCAACTTCTAGGTATAAAAGTAAATATTTTTTTATAAAAAAGAACACATTTGTGAAAGTTGACAATGAAGAACCATAACTTTTTTTGTTAAAAATATTTGTATTACATCATTTGTTCTGGAATGATATATGAACAATTGAATTGTTTACATAGTTACACACAAGTGAAAGTACATATCTTACTCAATGTATTCCAAACAAAATGATTGTATTGTAGTGGATTGTGTGGTATTATATCATTTTCAAACAATTCCAAGGATGTAGATATTCTTGTTGAATAATCAACCTTGTACATTTTTGTGTTCTTATAGATGTGGGTTTTAATTATTTTCAATAGGAAAAGAAATATTTAATAGGAGGCAAATGTTTTTTAATAAATTAGGAAAAATATATCACTAATTCACCCCTCCCCCTCTCAGTGATACAATTATCTTGACTGGGCAATTACAATTAGTATTAGAGACATGTTCCCTTCATTTATTCTTTGTTGATGTTTTGAAGAGGAGTTGATGGATAATTTTAATTGTGTCAACAATAAAGGAATCCTGGTTTTAAATGGTAAGAATTATCATATCTTGAAAGATATTCTCTTTCCCCATCTTATGTCTATTAGATAAGATTTTCTTGAAGAAGCAACAGATGTATTTCCCCCTATTGAAGATAAAGTTCATCTTAATCTATTGATAAGAATAATCTTGAGATTGATGGAAGGGACAAGAATTATTTACTATCATCACGTTCTAAAAGTGATTTTTTAAGGGTTAATGGTGTTTCCATAGCTAAAGGTATATGGGATAAGCTAAAAAACATATATTAAGGCAATACAAAAGTGAAGAAGAAAAATTACAAATCTAGAGGCTGATGTATGAAGACATGAAAATTGGTGGGTATGAATCTATTGGGGACTTATTTACCTGTTTAAATAACACCAACAACACTATCAGATGTCTTAGTTAAAAGTTTGAGGATTCTATAGTAATTGAAAAGATATTATGAATTATTCTCGATAAGTTTTATGCTAAATTTTATTAATTTGAAGCTAGATATCATAAAAATTATCTATATATGATTTTCATAGAACTCTAATAACTTATAAAATAATAAGTTATAAAGGTATGAAAATAAAAATAAAATTTTATAGAGAAATTTCGTTCAATACTGTGAAGAAAGATAATTAAAATGAGATTATTATTAATGAAGAAGGTGGTTATTTTGATTCTGAAAATGTGGTATGAAAAAATCTTGAAGATATTTTATCCTTTTTTTCTAAAAATATGAGAAGCGGTATAGATAAATATAAAAGGAATGTTCCTTTAAAATGTTTTGAATATGGATTCATTGTGCACTTTACAAAAAAAATTTGACAAAGAAAAATAGAAAAAGATAGTGATGAAGAAGAAATAAGGACAAGAAGGTCATGAAAGAAATAGGGTGGAAAGGAAAATTTTATTCCATAGGGAAGATTAAAAAATTCTCAAAATCTAAAATGTGTATTTTCTTATCGAATGATAAAGAATAAGAACATAGTAATGGAAAATCCACAAATTCAACTGAGCGTGTTGGTGAGAATACTTTTAGTGTAATAATTAATGATGAAGAATTCAGAATCAGAAGTTCTGATTAAGAAGAAACTCAAATTAATTTTCTTATAAAATAAGATTTGAAATATATTAATGAAATATTATATGTCTTCAAAAGCAAAACAAAAAGTTCGAAGGTGAATGTTCCTCATAAAAAATTCATGATATATTATTAGATGAGAAGAAAAAGATTTAACTGGATATTAGTGATCTGAAAAAATATCATAAGTAAGAAAAGAATCGTAATGAACATCTGGAATTGAAGTTAAAGGCCTAAAAATAATATTTTGAACTTTCCCAGTAAAAACATTTCAATGATGGAAATAAAATTATATTTTCCACAAATTCTATATATGAAGTTGGTGAACATTTTAATAAGTAGAAATATGATAAGGATAAAAAAAGTAACCATCAAAATTTTATAGGAAATATAGAATTATTTCTGGAAATAAGAAAGCTTAGAAATTTTTTTGTGTGGCTAAGATTTACAAAGTTGAGAATTCATATGTTTTTGAAAAAACTGAGTCTAAAAATGTTTCTAAAAATTATGAATATGTAAATGTTTCTATTATTTCTAGTTATTACATGGATAAAAGGAGAAATAATCTAAAAAAGAAGATTATGATTGATAACAGAAAGGTTGGTGGTCAACCAAATTCAGATAAGAAAGTTTCCAAGAAACAAATTCATAACTCCAGTCAGTATGGAAGCTATAGATGAAAATATTGTTTCTATGGTTACTACTGGTATTGTGATGGAATCATAAATAAAATAAATATGTGTTGGTTCAACCAAAAATATTACTACTATTCCATAGGTTATGAATGTCATAGGTTTAGGGGGAGTTAATCTTCTCAAAAGAATAAGTATGAAAAAGAAGTTCTAAAGAAACATGATAATGATGGTGTAAAAATTAAAAATAGGTTCCAACCCCAAGAAACTATTTGTGAAAGATGTGAACAACCAATTAATCTTTCTAAGGGTTTTTTTTTGTTACCAGCACAATATAATTTTCTTAACATTTCTCATAAGCCGAAGGTGAAAAATGAAAAATCTCTTGTCGTTAAGACTACCCTAAAATCATTTAAAGATGAACACCCTTGTATTCTTCATAGCGGGTGTTCCTCACACATGAAAGGAGATTTAAATTTTTTGAATAATTCACAATACTTCAAAGAGGTATCTATTAAATTTAACAAGGTTGAAACAATAATAATCAAAGGTGTTGGATCAACTATCATCGGGAAAGCAATGTTTAAATCTATGAAATATTTATATGTTGATGAGTTGAAACATAATTTGTTGAGTGTTTCACAATTTTGTAATGAAGTTAACTAAGTTACCTTCAGGAAAGATGTATTTTTTGTGAAAATTGATAAGGATGAAAAGATAGTTACAGGATGCCAACATACAAAGGGAATCTTATTTCATATTGGTGAGGTACAAAACTCTTGTTATGTGGGTATGGTAGAAGAAAATTAATTATGGCATAAAAGGATGGGAAACATGTGTCAAATAAAAAATATTATGTTATGAAAGAAATATTGTGTTAAATATATTCTTGATTTTCAATTAATAAGAGATTTTTGTTGAACTATTTTTCATAAGGAAAAAATTACTAAGTCTGTGTATAAGAAAGTTGAGATTTGTTCAAAACAACCCTTGGAACTTATTCATTCTGACATCTATGGCCCAATGAGAAAACAATCAAAAAAATAATTATAATTAATTCATCACTTTCATTGATGAATTTAATCACATTACTTGTATTCTGAATATGAATCATAAATCATATTCTTTGAGAATGTTTGAAGTTGTTAGGAGAAAAGATAAGAATAAAAGTGAGTATCCAGTGAAAAAGTTGAAAACTAATAATGGTGATGAGTATAAGAATGAAGAATTTGAAAGTTATCTTGAGAAGAATGGAATTTTTCATGAGTATAGTTCCCTATACTCAACTCAACAAAATGGGGTTGATGAATGGAAGAATAGAAATTTGGTGGAAATGGGGAGAACTATGTTACTTGAAGAAGTTCTTTCTCATTCGTATTGGAGGCAACCCATGAGTATTGTTGTTTATATTCAAAACTGATGTTTCTATAGGCCATGTTTGTATATGACTGTATAAAAATTTGTTTAAAGAAAAACTACATGTTTGAAATACTTAAGTGTTTTCAAGATTCCATGCATTATAAAAAAAGTGGAAATCTGGGAAAGTTTGAGCAGAAAGGTGAAGATGGAATTTTTATTGGTTATGATCTACAAGGAAGAGGATATAGCTGTTTCAACAATGAAATAGAAAGAATTTTTTTTTCTAATAATTTCAATGTAATTGAAAAATATATTAAGGATAAATATAATCAAATATATAAGGATGTTGAGGAGGATTAAGAATGTTTTGTCAACATTTCTGATCAGGACACATCCAATTGTAATCCTACTCAAAAACAAGAATCGGACTCAGCTATTTCAAGTGATGAATAAGAATCTCTAAAATCACATCCCAAGATGAGGATGCTAGTGGAAACTTAGAACATTATTGGTGATCGACATAAAAAGGTTCAAACAATAAGAAAAAACAAATCTATGACATGTACATATTTGTATTCAAAAATTGAGCCGAATGATGTGAAATAAGATTTTGATTATCTATAATGTGTTCAGTCCATGAATGAAGAGTTAGACAAGATAGAAAAGAATGATTCATAAGAACTCATTCCTAATCCAGATAACAAAAATGTCATTAGTACAAAGTGGGTTTCCAAGAACAAAATGAATGAATAAAGTTGAGTGATAACAAACAAGGAAATATTAGTATGTAAATGTTACTCTAAAATTGAAGGTGTTGATTTTCACAAAACCTTTTCTCTGGTTGAAAGGATAGAAACAATCATAATTTTTCTTTCTATTTCTACACAATGGAGTTACAAAATTTTTCAAATGGATGTTAAGTCTGCAATTATAAATGTTGATATTAATGAGGGAGTATACATTGAACAGCCTTGTGGATTTGTTGTTGGGAAAGAGGAAAGTTATATGTTCATATTTAATAAATCCTTGTATGCACTAAGAAATCTATGAGGACATAGTATTCCAAACTAGATACTTTCCTAAAGAATATGAGTATTAACAAAGGAAGAGTTGATAACAATATTTACATCAAACAAATTCATGATTTTTCCTTCATCATAATTGTTTATATTAATGACATTATCTTTACTAGATATAATGAAAGATCCTGTGAAAAGTTTTCAAAATAAATGAAAAAGTTGTTTGAGCTTTCCATGTTTGGAGAAATGAAATACTTTATTGGGTTTAAAATTTTATAAAAGAAGAAACACATTTTTCTTTTTCAAGAAAATTATTCTAAAGAAATTCTTAAAAAGTTCATTATAGATAATTTGAAAATAATTTACACCTCAATATCAATGGAAAAAAGTTGATTAAAGATGGAGAAGACAAGAAAGTTGATCAGAAAGTGTTTCCAAAGTTGATTGGAATTTGTTTATATTTTACTACCTTAGGACCCAATATTGTTTATTATGTTACGTTATGTGAAAGATTTTATAGTGATCCTAAATAATCAAATTTAATTTCTAGAAAAATAATCCTCAAATACATCAAAGGCCCATAAAATTTCATAGTCAGGTATGATAGCATAGAATGTATGGATTTTTTTGGTTATTCAGATGCTGATTGGGATGTAAATGTTGATGATAGAAGATCCACATCTGGTGGAGTTTTATTTCTAGGTAAAAGTTATGTTTTTTGGAATATAATGAAATAGAATTCAGTAACTCTAATTACAACTGAATCTGAATTTTTTTGTACTACACAATCTGCTACCTGCCATATGTGGATGAAGAATAAGTTAGAATACTAACTTGTTAAATTGAAGACACCCTTTATCTTGGGTTGTGATAATCAAAGTGAAATCAACCTTTCCAAGAATCCAGTAAAACATTCTCATTAAAAACATATTAATATCAAAATCTATTTCATCTGATATCATGTGTAGAATAATTATTTGAGGTTGGAGTATGTTCCTAAATCGGAACATGTAGTTGACATTTTCAAAAACCATTACCCAAGGAAGTATTCTCAAAATTGAGCTTGAAAAAGGTCATCTAACCTTTTTCACATCATGGTTGAGGTATGTGTATTTGTTCTCTCTCTATTCTTATCTTTGGAAAGTGTTTTCAAGGGGGGGAATTGTTTTATAAATCTATCATTATGGAAGTATGTAAATAGAGAGATTTATGGGTAAATTGTTAATTCATCATTGTAAGTGCGTGAACTATTCTAACTGTTTGTTGGAGTGGTTGTTGGAAACAATTTTTTTTGTATTCTATAGAAGTTTAAAATTTGAGGAAGAAAAGATGAGGAAATATTTGACAATCACTACTTTTGGACATCATGATTTTTATGTCAATAATTCTTATTTCCTACAATGATTTAGTACACGTAGTCTTATAATTATTGATAAGTAATACATATCTTGAGGATAAAATGTTCAGTGATTTACGAACCATGGGTGACAAAAAAATCCAAAGTGGGAGATTATTAGGACCATGATGATAAAGATGAATATCATATTCAGGTATTTTCATTTGTTTCCAATGGAGTTTAAGAATAAAATAAATCACCTCACATTGTAATTGATAAATATTGGACTGACCATCATATTCAATAAAATTAGACTCACAATGGTTAAGAAATTCCATCACATTGTGTATATGTTTTCTAGATGAAGAAGATCATTGAACTCAACCAATGTTTGGAATGAAATGATTTATCATAATGGTCAATAATTTGAGTCTACCTAACTTTGAGAAAAATGTGATGTTTCTTTTATGATCTTGTAGTTCTCATAAATCATAAGTATGTTGTAAAACTTGTGATGAAAGTTTGATGACAAAAATGGGAGAAAATTATTATTCCAATCATATTCAGTCTGATTGAAATCATGCCAATTGTATTCAAGATGAGTAGGAAATAAACATGTTTATGAATGATAGGGAAGTTTCAACACATTACATGGTAAGTGATATGATTCTAAAGTAGATCTTCAAAGTAATAAAACCATAAAAAAGTCATGATACTTGTTAAAAGTTTATGTAAGAAGAATGTTTATGTTTATTAATCATTCTGGTCTAAAGATAATTGTAATGATATTTCTAGATACAGATTTTTTTAAATGTTGGGTAGGATAGTCATAATGAAGGTTCTAGTTTTTAGTCAGACCAAAATCTAGAAGATTTAAATCCTTGAAGAAAGAAGTTTTTGAATATCATATTAAAAAAATAAATAAGTTACTAATGTTGATCCATAAAATTCATTATGTTATCATATTAATTAGAGGCATAATTTTTTGTATAAATATGGATTGGTATCATATTCATAGGAGAACCAGTTTGTTGATGTTTAAGCTGGTCATACCAATCCATACTCGATATTCCATAATAATCATCAGAGGAATAATTTTTTTTGAACTGATGAATGATAATAAAAGGAAAATTATGTGGAGACCAATATGAAGAATAAATTAATATCTATGTCAATAATTTAGTTAAACATTTAAAATAGTTTGAATTAATTTTATAACAATTCACATGGGTCAAGAGAAGAGAAGAAGAATAATATATTGTTTTAAATTTGTATTCAACATAATAAAGCAGGTCATAAGAACAAATTGAAATAGGAAATCAGAATTAGAATGATGTTTACATAAATTCTAAAGATTAGTTGAAGTTTTGTGACGATTTGAGAATGTTAAATAAGTATTGAGAAGAGATTAAGAAGTTAATATGAACCCAAAATTCAAAGGAACATGAAGATTCAAAAAAATTGATTGAGTGGGAAATTTTTTAGGAATCGCACCCAAAGAATTTTTTGGGTGAGTATAAAAGGGAAAGTACTTGGTACTTTTGACAAATTTACTATTCACATAGAAGGATAGAGAAGACATATCTCTAGAGAGAAAAAGAGGTTTCCATATTTTGATTTGTTGTATTCAACTGGTCATCGTATTGGGATGAATCCTCAGATTGGGAAAATAATTTTGGGATTTTTGGATTGAAGAAGAATTTGTTCCGAATTTTCTCAATCATATTCAGAAAAAGTAATATATTTTTCATATTGAGAAAAAAAACTGGAATAATCGGGTTGCGATAATTGGATTGGGAAATCAAACTGAGTTTTGTAACAAAAATAAGAAAAGTTCTTACAAACTTCTAGGTAAGAAATTGATGATTTTTTTTAAAATAATACAATTGTGAAAGTTGATAAAGAATAAACATATCATATGTTGTTATAAAACATTTTATTTCATCATTTGTTATAGAAGGATCACATTCACTATTTAATTGTTTATATAGAGCTACATGAGTGAAACAGAATATCCTACTCATTGTATTCCACACAAAAGTATTATTTTCTAACAGATTGTGTGGTATTATATCATTTAAAAATCATTGAAAGGATGTAGCTATTCTTGTTGAATAGTGATACATATAAATTCATGTGTTCCTATAGATGTGTGTTTAAATTTTTTTCAATAGGGAATGAAATATTTAATAGGATTCTAAGGTTATTACATAATTAAGTAAAGATAAAATAAAAATATATCACTGATTCACTCTCTCCCCCTCTAAGTGATACAATTATCATGACTGGGAAATTAAAGTACAAGAACAGTGATTAGCCTCTTCTTGATCTCCTTAAAGCTTTCCTCATATCTTTCATCCATAAATAATTTACCCCATTTTCTGATAAATTAGTTACTTGGATAAAACATAATGATAAATATATCACAAAATATAAATAGTGACCATCTAATCTATAAAACTATATATTTCTATGAAACTAGTGGGTCTATATAATTCATCAATTGCCTTTTTATTTGAAGGGTCTACATAAATTCCATCACATGTGATCATGTTCCCCAATAATGTGAATTCTTGAATCCAAAAGTCACACTTTTTGAACTTATAATACCTTTTCTCATTCCTTAATATTACCAACACAATCATTAGATTCTCTTTATGTTCCTACTTAATCTTGAAATAAATGAGAATATAATCAATAAACACTACAAAAAATTTATTGAGGTGGTCTCTAAAGAATATATTCATCAAATCCATAATTATTGTAGGAAAATTAGTAAGTCTAAAGGGAATTACTATAAACCCATAGTTCCCATACCTTGTAAGGAAAGTAATCTTTTTAATATCTTCCTTTTTCAACTTTAGTTGATGATATCCATAAAAAAGATACACCATTGAGAATTATTTTACTCCTCGTAGTTGATTGAAAAAGTCATCAATCCTTGGGTGAGGATAATTTTTATTTATGGTGATCATGTTGATATCTTGGTAATTGATATACACCTATTTTGATCTATATTTCTTCTTGCCAAAGAGCATTGGTGCACCGCTAGGTGATGTACTAGGGCGTATGAACCATGTTTTCAAATTCTCTTATAGATACTTCTTTAACTCCAGCATTTTAATCAAGGCCATCCTATATGGGAATTTTGAGATAGGAGTGGATATGGGTATGAGATCTATTGATAAATCTACCTCACGATCAGGGGATTCTAAGTAACTCTTTGAGAAATACATCAATGTATTCCCTAACAATGGACATTTCCTCCAGGTTAATACCTTCCTTTAACTCAACCATTTGGGCAAGGTATGCTTCTCTACAGGGTATCAACCCCCACACTATTGATGGATTTTCCAAAGAAGATTCATTATATTCCTTGAATTTTTAGAGGATCATGGGATGGTTTAGAATATAAAAATTGATTTTTCCAATAGTTGAATTCTTCTATATATAATGAAAGCCAATACATGTCCAATATAGCTTCAAATTTCAACAAGGGAAATATAATAAGATTTTCCAGAAGAATCTTCCCAAATATGATTATAGGAGAAGTATCTAACACTTGGGTTTTAATGATTAAACCACTATGTTTTTTATGGATATCTCCACTTAATGGTATCGAGGATTCAATTCAATAGTTTTAGAAAACATTTAGGATATAAATGAATAATTAGAACCATAATCAAATAATACATTTTCTATTATTTAGTGAATAGAAATCATAACTTGTATGAATTCATTTTTAAAGTCCACTTCGTTTGTAGGGATGATATAAGGTTTCCCTTAATACTTTCAATTTGGTGATTGCTGACACTGGTTTCCCTCAAGTACATGTGGTTTAGTGCACTTTCTTGAATAACACCATTGGTCCCTATTGTTGAAGCATTGAACCATGGGTGGAGAATTAGGAGGTTTCTTACTTTCCTCTATCATGTAGGTTAGCTTCTTCATGTATCTTAAATATTCATTAGCTTGGTGTCCTTCTCTCCCAAACTTGAAGAATTTCCCCATCCCTTTGTGGAAATTAACATGATTCTTCTTCCCACATTTTTGACATGTGGGTAGTTGGATCCTATTTCCTCATTTGTCATTTGACCCACAATCATGAAACCCCATTCTTCTCTTATTATCTCCATATCCATGGGACCATTATTTGAACTCTAAATCATATTTAAGAGAAAATTTTACCACATCTTCAAAACTCCCAAATTTTTATATTTCTAGATCGTTTCGAAAGTGTATTTTTAAAACAATAAAAAAATATCTATTTTTCTATCATTATTGATTAAAACCCCAAGGAATACATTTAATACCATATGATGTTGTCATCATAATTTGTGACAACTTCACATTCCTTTTTCTTTAGCTATATGAATTTTCTTGGAATCTTTTTTTTATGAAGAGTTCAAGAGAAATTCTTTGTAAGAAATATTTTCATAAATTATTCCCACTCCAACTCTTCCATTTAATCCTTTGGATTTTTGTTCTTTATCAAATACTTCTATTGAATAGCTTCTCCATATAAGTGATAAATTTCAAGAGTCACCATCTCCTATTTAGAGAAATGGATCATATAAAAGATATTCTTTATTGAGTTAACCAACTATTCCACATCAAGTGGATTGGAAGATCCACTAATCATCGATGGTCATTTTTGCGTTAAGGACTCAATGGATAATTGATCCTTCTTTGCTGAAAATGGAAATTCCACATAGTTCATGTTATTATTCATATCTCGAGACAACTAGGTAATCATTTCCACAATTTTTTGAACTCAACCTCCCATGGAATTGGGGATCTCATTTGGATAATTGTTTCATTGTCACTCACACGGGTTTTAGGCCTAGATTCTCTTGGTTCCTACCATTTTCTAGAATGGAAAATGTTGGAACAAAACAATGTCAATAAATCATGAGTAATTTATTCTTTTATGAAATTAACACTAAAGGTATATCTTATGGGATCTCTATGTCTATACTTTTCTAAAAATAGTCTTTTAAGATGTTTTACCTATACATAGACTTATACTAATTGTTCTTACTCTTATTTTCTAATCATAATTCCCAAATTAACTAAACCATTATTAGATACCAACTTTAGTGACCCTAATTTTTCATACATAACTATTACATAATTTTAAAGATAAAAAACATAATGGAGTTACAAATCTAGGATCCAAAGGTTTCTGTCTTAGAAAAATTAGGATCATAAATAACTTGTACATAATAAAACATAAAAATTTATTTAAATCCTTCTTCATTGTCCATCTAAAATCTCAAATTATCCTTAGTACATGCAATTACCTAAGGATATACATCAATGAATGGGGTAAGACAAAATCCCTGTAAGAGGATGAAATAAGAACTTGAATCAATATAACATGGGTGAGGAAAATCATCATATCATAAGCCTAGGATCATTATCAATATCATGAGGTAAAAATGTGATAAATTCATCGAATGTGTAAATGCATAAAAATGAAACATCTTGTCATAGTGGTCAAATGCCACATATAGTTGTGAATAAAGCTATATCATGTTAACACATAACATATGTGAATAATCATAACATCATCACTGTAAAAAAATATAGCATCATGTTCACATATAATAAAAATTATCTCATGAGATACACCACATTACCCAATGCATTGCAGGGCAATATAATTTTGGTCTAGTCATCACATCAAAATATTTACATAATCATGCATGTCACATAGAATGTGTAACAATCATTCGATGATATAACCCATTGAAAGGATGGGGTTTCATGAGGATTTCAAAAATTATTATTTCAAAAGTTAATGTTGGGTTCTAAAATGAAAAATGGAAAAACATATTTTCTATAAGAATCATAATTCTTTAGTTAAGAATAAACAACTCAAGAGGAGTCAACGATGTGTTTTGGAAAGAATATTTATTTTTGAAAATCAATGTATTTTCCATAAAATCAAATAAAAATCATGTATATCCCAAAAAAGAAGAGGGAGGAATAATGAAATTATATTTAAGGAACATTATAGGACTATTTATTCCAAATATGTCATGAAATATGGATAACCCCATGAAAAAGAGTTGGGATCCAGAATCCCCTTACATTAATTCCTTCTTTATTTCGTCATTTTTGCGCCTCTTGAATAATAAACTTATTTTTATTAAAAAACTAATAAATATGTTAATTATATACATTTATACAATTATTTATCAATTATAATCATTTTATTATATATATTAATTTCTATTGATGAAATTGAAGTGTTTTGATATCATGATTTTACAAAAAAATTCTTGTTTCACTTTGATTTCTCAATTTTCATTCTGAGTCATTTATAGAAAAGGATGATTAAATCCAGTAGATTATAATAAATGTAATTAATTATTTATATATTATATATAATTAATAATAACCATCCCTGAATGTGGTTATAATAATTGTCTTAGAAATGTCTCCTTAGGTTGTTAATCAACCTTTAATGAGATGTTGTTAAAAGAGAGGGAAAGAGAAGTATTCCATTTATTTTTGTCATAAATATGACTATTACATCTTGTTAAAATAAATTATATAATTTTAAATTATTGAATAATTAGTTTTATAGTATATGGTTTTTAAATTAATTGGTAAAAATAAGAAAGAGAATAAGAAAAAAGGGAAATTATAATAGAGACATACTCTCTCCTCAATGTAGCTTCTCTTGTAAGACACTATAACATCCTGGGTGATTAGAGTTGGATTGCTTCAAAATGTCCCTATGTAATGTAAGGGGATTTAGCGGGAGTATTGGGAAGATATTGTACATTGGAATGTTTGAGAGGAGTTTGTTTCCAAGGGAAGGGAGTGGGATTATTTATACTTTAAGAGATGGTATTTTTAGAATAAAATATTTAATAAAATAATATATCAAAGGAAAAATATGTAAAATAAATTTATTATGAAATATATCATATATAAATATAATATAATGGTTTTAAGACTTTAAATCCCATTTATAATTCTAATTCATTAACTTATTAAAATTAAAAGTGAAGAAAAAAAAGAATTTGATATTTTAATAAATCACTTTTGAATTTAGGTTTTAGAAAGTGATTTTTTGGTTTTAAAATTAATTTTATTGTATTTTAATGACTCATTTTTGAAATTAAATATTTAATGGTGGAAAATAAATTTATATAAAAGATTATTTCATTATTACATCATTAATTATGTAATTTAAGATTCATAGATTATGTGAAAAACTATATTTTTACTATTCACCTAAAAATTGATGTATTTCAGAAAATTACCAAAAAATCACACTAGGAAAATTTTAAAATTATCATTTCAAAAATGATATTAATTTAATCAAAATAAATATAAAAAATTGGTAAAATATAATTTTTAATACTAAAATAATGTTTTTTACAAAATACAATAAAATACAGTTTATTAAAAATAAGCATTATTTTATTTGAGGTTTTAAATCATGATATTTATTTTATTGAATTGTAATATTTTTATTTAAATAAAATAATGATGATAATTGTTATTTATATCATTATTTATTATTTTTTGGTAAAATCACTATTCCAATGGTCAAGTTACTATTCCCAACGATCAGGTTACTATTCCAACGGTCACATTACTATTCCAACATTCATATTACCTTATTTATATACCACTCAATTATTTAATTCAATATTCAAATAAATTCCTCTCAAGGTTCTATATTTCCATTTTAAATAATTTTTCTTGGTTTACTGTTATTTTTTTTCTTTTATATAGCGTTGTTAGTGGGGGTAATAATTCTAATAGATTTGGTCGATCCATATTTTCTCATTTTAGCTTTTTTATTTTATAATTTTTTCCCAATTGTAATGTTTGGAAATCTAGTTGGTTTCATTACTGATTAATGTAAAAATATTTATTAATATAGTTTTTTATTTGTTTTTCTATATTTTTTATGTGTATAATATAAAATATAATACAACACACATTTATTCAGGAATTTTTTTTTCTAATAAACATTATGTCATTACAAAGGGGTACCACATCGCCTGCCTCAACCTAAACATACTATAGAACTCTATCTACCTATTTGATGAGGAGTAGTTGAGTCCTTCCTATAATCTAGTACCTATCTTACTCCCCTACCACTACTACACTATGAGATGTTCTAAAAAAACATATGAACATGGCCCATCATACCGCAAACATGGCACTCCAAAGTGGTGTATGAAATCTAAGGTTTCTTGTGGTTTAACATTCTACACTGATGCACTATAATGGAATGTGATGCTAAGATGTATTTCCACTACCCTAACTGGTCTTCATGTCATTTCATTGGAAACAACTGTCATAGAATCACTTCTTTCCACCAAAATAAGTGATCTTAGTTTACCCTGTGGAAATAGCTTGGCTACCTCTTGGGTCCTCTCTCAGATTCTTTGCTCTGATGATTTCATGATTCATCAAATCTAAAAAGCTACTCAGAATAAAAACATTCACCTATGACCTAACCTCATAGTGAATACCATCCTGAAAATGTTTCTCCCTAGAGATCTCATCAATAGCTAAATATGGCACAAAGCATTGAAGGTTGGTGAAATGTTCAACATAGTCCATCACTAATATTATATCCTATATCAGATGCATGAACTTATTATCCTTCTTATCCCTTAGCATATATGACTATAAGTGGCTCAATAAATTCACCTCAAATTCCTTCCAAGATAACTCCTCCTCCTTCCCATCCTGCTTTAGAATATCCCACCAATGTGTGGTAGGTCCACTGTGAATATACACAACAAGATTATCCCTCCTATCTGTGGGTATCTCAAGATGCTTGAAGATTGTATAGATTGACTCAATCTTAAACTCATCTACCTAGGATCCTCCCTCCCAAGTGAACATAGGTGGATGTTATAGTTGAATCTCTCTCATCAACTCATATATCAAAGGCATGATGAAAATAGTATCATTTTCCATGGATTGCATAACCCTTAAGAAGTTGTTGTGATGATGAACATCCATTTGATCCTCAAGATCTATAGGAAGATCTAGTTTATCTATGTTAGGAGATAACTGATTTCTACTCTCATAGAACTAAACTCGAAGATGACGAGGTTTCATTTTATCTAAAAAACTCCTATAAACTTTGGCTAAAATTAAATTCATCCTCAAGAGGCGATGACAGTAGAGAACCATTACTATGGTTCTCTCTAACCATGGATTATAAGTGTTTTATGATGAAATAATTGTTTATTTCATTCCATTTATCAAATATAACAGATATATTATTTCACAATTCATATTGGAAAGTATATAACACATGCAATAAACATGTCCCTATCATGAACAATGCATGTCAATATATATATATCTCTATATGTCTATCATGGTGCATACATACTCATATCTCAACATACTGGTCCATGAGTGTAAATATCAATAAATAATAACATGACAAAATAATAACATCACATGACATGTAAATCAACCAAGGTCAAATAACATAAATTGTAACAAGAGAAAAACATAAACAATAATCTCATCCCGGGAACTCAAAATTTCTCCCTTACAGGGGTTAGCTACTCTAATGAATATGCTCATTACCAATTCCCAATAGATCATTGTATCCTTTTACTTTTTCCAAATAATAAAGCAATAAAAAATAACAAACTGATCCTCTAATACCACATTGTAATGTCCCCCGATCTGGTAATATCTCACATGGTCAAAATGATTTGGTTATTAGACATCAAGTATTCATCCCCATATGCTAGAGGCTATTGAATAGTAGTGAGGCTGTGATATTTATATTGGGGATACTATACCCCCTGGTAAAATATAGAGGAACTAAACCATAGTAATAAAAATTAGAGTAACAGAGAAATAGTGGAAATAGTATATCATACAGCTAGTAAAATAAAAGGATGAACCTATAATGATGAATAATGTAATGACAAGATATGATGTATCTAAAAGTAAAACTGAAACAAATACAAAAAAATAATATAATCAAATTAAATAATCCCAAAAGGCTCTGGTCCCGATCCATATGTCAGACCCATCTCCAAAATCCATCCCATCTAGCAAGAAACAAAATAATCAACAATAATGTTCATTTCCCTTGTCCAAACCTACATCCATGTAATCTGCTCGAGTACCAAACGGTTCCCAAATAAAATGTGAATAAAACTCAGTAGGTCGACACCACAGTCCCTAAACACAACTTGTATGATAATAATTATAAGCAATAAAGTGATAAATAGGTGTATTAATTAACTAATTTATATAATATATAAATTATCCTATTTCAAAACCATGATGAAATGTCTCTGAGCATGTAACACAACCATTCCATCTATATCCATATACCATGGAAAAATCAAAAAATCAGGTAGCTCTCTTTGTATAATAATTTCATCCTCCAATCATCACCCTATATAAATGCATTTCAACATGTGTCCCTTGGTGTAGCCTTTTATACAATCATTTTAGCAGGTATCACTGGGAATTGCCTACTATATAAGCATTTATTCCTCCATGAAAATCACTATATATATGAATGTTAGCATGTATCACTGGGCCAAGACTACTATATAATAATTAAAAAACTACTAGGATATCCATATATATAATCATTTCATCACCAACTCAACAAGTCATAATAGTACGAATATCATAACATTACATCATAAATCTCAATGGTTAATTATGAAAATTACCATTTTTCTATCTAATAAACATTCATTTATCTATCAAATGGTCAACAGTCATATCAATAATCAATAATAGATTACCAAGGGATTATATATCAAGCAGTCAACTAAGGTATCCTGTCATACTCACCATGATTTAAACCATTAGACAAGTTCTTTTTACTCAAATGTTTTCTCACCCAATAGGTATCCATAATCCAGGTTGCATCAACCATTGAATTTAAAGGAATCCAATCCATGATTTACTATAAATAAACTGACTAATTATAGTGCACATTACATGGTCATAATCAAAATATTTCATATAATTCGCAATTAAATATAACATAGGTTTAGTTTTCGTCTCCATACCTTTAACATGTGATTAACACAATGCTCTTAATGAAAAAATCCATTAAAGAAGAAGTCACATAAGATCACAAAAAGAACCAATATTAACCCAAAACATGATCAACTCCCAAAACAAAACCCATGTTCAAAATATGTACACTATAATGAAAATTAATGACAGGTGAGAAGAGGGAAACAAATGTGAATAAACTCACCAAGGATCGAATGTGAAAATGGGACATTTGGAAGGGTGGAAGATTATTAAAAAATTACTAGAGTTCACCCTCAGAGCGAGAGAGGAGAGGATATAATAAAAAATAATGAGAGTCATAAGTACACAACACACTTAAAACTACTTTGTATGAGGAATACATGATGTGTAGTCCTTTCATGTCATGTATTTCCTCATTTTTAAGTTATGCTGGAAAAACCTTTTGCCTCAGGTTAATATTTATTTTGATCAACATTTACACGATGTGAATTTGGTTCATGACATGTAACCACATCACATTATAAACTAGTTCATGAAATTCTTCTAGAAATAGTTACATGTCATGTAACATGTACACAACATATAATTTTTCATTGAATAGTTTTTTGTACTAGCTTCTATAAAAGTTACCAAGCCACCTATGATCCTTTTAAACTCATAAAAACCCTAGTAATCCTATTTAACATATTTATACATGGAATCCATTAATTTAAATAAACATACATGACTAAATTTAAGGTTATTTTCTCCAAAAAAGGCTCTCTATCATCAAATAAGACTTAGTCACTAAGGATTTAATTACAAAAGAAAACCCAACAATATATGTTCCATGAAAACCTCAGAGTGGGATGTACCTAAAAAAATATGGGATCTTATAATGATCTTGGTTTTGAAAGGTTTTTATTATGTTTCATCCATTACAAAAAACATTATTTATATATCTAAACTTGATATATATGGATTTATTTTAATATTTGTAAATGAATGTTGTTTCTTTTATAAAAATAACATTTGTTATGGTAAGGTGAATATAAAAAACAAATTTTTTTTATCATATTACACAAACCAAGTAATGAAAATTGATAATGAAACTACATCACATAACTCATGCCACACCCAATTATGGCATCATTGGCTTGGTCATGTAAATGAAAAACTCTTGACTAAGTTATTCCAAAATGGATATTTAGATTCTTTTGAACTAAAACCAATTGGTATGTGTCACAATTATTTATATGGTAAAATGAATAAAGAAACATTTAGTAGAAAAGGTGAAAGGTCTAAATATATTCTTGAATTAGTTCATACATATGTGGGCGGACCATTTCTTATTGAGGCAGGGGGTGGGTTCTTGTACTTTATAAATTTTACTGATGATTTTAGTAGAAATGAATATGTCTACTTAATGAGGTATAAGTTAGGTTCTTTTGATTAATTCAAGAAATAAAAGAATGAATATACAAACCAAATTGGTAATATGATTAAGAAAATACTCTTAGAACTTTGTGGAGAATATCTCAATCAAGAATTAATTGATTACTTATAAGATTTTCGATTCCTATATTAACTCAGTCTTCTTTATACACATCAATGTAATGATGTATGTGAAAGGATGAACCATATCTTCTAGGACATGGTGAGATCAATGATGAGTCATGAGAGTATTCCATTATTATTTTTGGGATTTTAATTACAAAAAAGTTGCACAATTATTAAAAAAAGATTCAAATTATGTGACAAACAATATATGAAGATCCAATGGATCGAATAATAACTCAGAAGTGGGGTTGAATTAGTTGTTCACTTCTATAAGTTTCAATAATTTTGAAAATATTAATCCCTGAAACTTGTTAAAGTTTATATACTTATCATCTTCTAGTAAATACTAATGTATGAAAAATTAGTACAAAAAAGTAAAGAACATGATATTTACCAGGTTCAACCTCAGTGTGAGAACCTATATCATTTTCATAGACACTCTTATGGGTCTATAGAAATTCACTAAAATGAATAAGTGAATACAACTTGTGCCAACTCCCATTAGACACATTATATATCCTAATTGTAATGATTATACTGACTCCTATTGGTTTATAAATTTTTCATAAAAAAAATTGAGATAAAACAAAAGAAAAATACTTTGTTCAAACTACACCACAAATTCTCATCTCAGAATCCCCATTACGATGTGGTTGGGTCTGATTCTCTCCATCTAATAGGGCTGGGTCTGGTGTACTCAATCCGATGAATTCAGTCTGATGGACTCAATCTGATGAATCCATTCTCAATATGCATTACTCAAATTCTTATCAAATGCTCAGTTCGATCTTACTCAGTCCAATAAAAAAAAATTAGATGTCCAAACTTCTAATGAGATTTAAATATGGGAAGATAATATTGACATGAATTATGTAGTGATCTTCTTTTTCCACTCACATAAAAAAGTTGAAAAGCATGGATATTCATTTCCTCTATTTATAGGCATCCCAAAAAGTCAAATTTATGAAACCAAAAAACTATTCCCACTCACTCAAATTAAAAAAATTCCAATATCTATAAATATTTTAATTTCAAGTTTGACCACTTAAACTCTTCCAAAATATTATGAAATCTTCTTATATATTCTTTATAATAATTCTTCTCAGACTTTTTAACTTTTATTCAGTGTAATAAGAATTACTCAACTCATTATGATGGAACTTCCTCATCTCATTATGATGAAAATTATTCATCTCATTAAAAATTAAATTTCCTCATTAGAGTTAGTTTAATTAAATTTCTTTCTTAGATTTAGTGTGATTGAATATCCTTCTCGGGTTCGGTCTTGATTTAATTTCCTTCTCAGAGTTATTTTGATTGAATTTCATCTTCAGAGTCAGTTTAATTAAATTTCCACCCCAGATTCTACCTCATTGAACTTCCTCAGCTTCAATCTAATGGAATCCTCATAATGATGGAATTATCACTATGATGGAATTTTATTTATGATGTAATCTCCAATCTACCACTTTGAAATACATCAAACCTCATCTACTATAACTCATTCAGACTTCTAAAAACTCTTATGCTCAGTAATTTTGGATCTGATGAAAACATTTTTCTTGATTCCTAGAATCAATACAATCTTTATGATTCCTCAATTTCTTAATAATATTTTATCCTTATAGTTTTCCTTATTTATGAGTACCTCAATATTATCAAAGTACTATATGACTTATTTAAGAAAGTATTACGACTTCCCTTACTTTAAACACCTTCTTTATTTCCAACCAAAACTCAATATGATTGGATGCACCTATTCTCCCCCTTTTCTTCATAAGGATCACATCACAAGTGTTAAAAACAACTTATGATATTTGAGAATTAAAAACTAGAAAAGAAATATTCGACTGAAGGTTAGAATGTTTAAGAAATTTCTAAATCCTGACATCACTTTCTCCATTCAACCTCTTCTTAAATATTCTAACATTCTAACCAACATTGATCCCAATGAAACATGATATTTATGTCAATGGATTTGAGACTGATGGTGTGTCTGATAAAAAACTCTAACTTTTTAGTAAATTCTATGACCAGTGGTGATCTGTTCGATACTTTTCATCTGGTGTTTCTCAGTTCAATCCTCTGTGTCTATAAAACAACTTTCTCAAAAACAATACTTTTCTCCCCCTTTATGATTGGGATCAAACATTCAGAAACATTCACGTGTTTTTCAAAAAAAATTCTTTTATAAATGATTATTTATCAAAAAATAAAAAAATTTATTAAAAACAAAACATCACAAGGTTCGTCAATATCCCCATTCGGATTTTTTAACAACACTCATTAATAACTTTTTTTACTCTAATTTTTTTTCTCAATTCATCTTTTGTAACAAGTCATGTTTTTGGAATTTTTCCAAAACACATCCTTTATTAAAAGATTGTTTAGACACCACACTAATAGATAAAGTATTTTTTTTTAACAAAATACATCCCTTGGTAAGAAGAAAATTGTATATCCATGATAAGATAAAATCACCCTATCTTTTACATTTTCTTACTTTTATTTTTCTATAAGTTTTATTTTCCTCTCCCCCATTATCTGATAAACACAAAATCATATTCAAAAAATAATGATAATTAAAAACTTATTACATAGTATAATGTTGTTACTTTTTCTCCCCCTTTGTCAATATAATCCAAAGCATGGTAGGGGACTTCCTTCTGAGTTTTATGAAGTCATTATATGAAGATAGACATGAATTTTCAACCTCAACTCATAAAAACTTTATTTTGGAATTAACTTTGTGAAGATATCAATAATTTAATACTTCGTTGAGATATATTCCAACAAAAAATCACTAGAAGAAACTTTCTCTTTTATAAAGTGAAACTTTATATTTATGTGTATTGATATTGAATGTTGGACATGATTTTTAGAAATAAAAATTACAATCTGATTGTCATAATATGTCTTCAATAGTTTAGAAACCTTTATATTCAAATCTTCTGATTGACCTTTCATCCACAATATCTGAGTACATACTTGAATAGTCACAACATATTCTAATTCCACTTTTCTCAAGGTTACTAAACTTTTTTTCTTACTATATGAATTTACACAACATTCACCCATGAAAAATGTTTCTCATAAGGTTGACTTTATATCATTACAATCTCCATCCCAATCAATATTAGTATAACCATGAAACTTCATCTTATGGTCTATTTTTTATAATAATCCTTGTGATTTTGTTCCTTTGATATATCTCAGAAATATCCTTTCTGCCAACATATTTGACTATTTTATATTACGTTGATACCTAGAACACAAATTTATATCATAAAAAATATCAGGCATGAGGTTATAAGGTAATGTATACTTCCTATCATCTTCAAAATGCCTTTCTAATTCCCACTTTTTCCAAACTCATCTTTACTCATCTTCATCCTCACTGAGATTGGAGTAGAAAATTATTTATATTCTACAATTCCAAATTTTTGTAACAATTTCCTTGCATATTTTTCATAAGATAAGAAAATTTATTTTTCCTTATAGTGATCTTCAATGACAAGGAAGAAAGATAATTCTCACAGCATTGATATTTCAAAATTCTTTTGCATTTCCTCAGAAAATTATTTACAAAAATTTTCTTCATCCCTGGAAAAAATTATATTATACACATGAACAAATACAATTAGTTTTCCAAAGTCAACATATTTCATATATAAGTTTCTATCAACATTTCCTTTTGAAAAAATCATCATTCTCAAACAATTTTCAATTTTAGAATACAATGAATGTGGATCTTATTTTATCCCATATAAATCATTCTTCAATATAAAAACTTTGTTTTCATCCTTATCAAGTATAAACCCAAAAGTTTGATCATTGTAAAATTCTTCTTCAATTTATCCAAATTTATATCTATCTGATACACCTTGTAATTTTGATGAGCAGGAACTACTCAATACATTATAATAGTTTCTAACCATTAAATAGGGGAAAATATTTCATCAAAATCTCCTCCTTACACCTGTGCATAGTATTTATAAAAAATACTAGATTTGTTTCTTGAAACTTCTCCATATTCCTTCAAAATGTTTCTATAAAACCATTTTATTATGATAAATTTTTTATATTTCAGTCATAAAACAAGTTCATATGTTTCATTTTTTTCAATTTGATCCAACTCTTCATTCATAGAATTCACCCATTCTTCGTGTTGAATAGATTATGAGACTGATTCTGGTTCAAATTTTGAGATGAGTGAAGTTTTATTTTCTAATCTCAGCTTTCTTGTAGCCTAAACTAGATCATTATAGTTACCCAGAATATTTGTAGTCTCAAATTATTTTTAAAGTAGGGAATTTCAGAGTTCCTCTTCCTTCTTCACTTTCCTCATTATATGATTCATCTGAATCTTCATGAACATTACTTTTATCACTTTCATTTTCATTGGAAAATTTCAGTTTTTATTCCTCAAAATCACCATAAAATTTTGTTAAATACGTTTTATTCTCAATGACTTCCACATAATATGATTCCACCAACTTTTATAAACATTTTTAACAACATTTGTAACTTCTTACATTGGGTGAATAATAAAAGTTCCTTCCTCATCTTTCTCATCAAACTTTCCCCAATCCTAATTTATTATTTTAAGAAAACATGGGATTCCAAAAACATTGATGTACTACAATAAAGGTTTTTTCACATATAAAATTTCATAAGAAATCATGTTGGTTTCCAAACATAATTTTTTTTCTAAACATGAAAAATAATACTAACAACTTCACTCTAGTTTAACTTTGAATGTTTTTATTCTTCTCACATGATTCTTCCCATTTCCACCAAACCTATATTCTTTTTTTCTACTACTCCTTTTTGTTGTGGGGTATATAGAGAACTATACTAATGTTTAATACCATGATCTCTAAGATATGTTTCGAAATTATTTCTTTTAAACTCAATACCATTATCCATTCTCAATTTCTTTATATAAACCCCCGTCTCTTTGTCAATATCTTTTTTGAAAAACCTGAACATTTCAATAGGCTCTGAGGTGTGTTTCAAAAACATGATGTTTTTCATTTGAGTGAAACCACCATTAAAATTTTTAAATTATAAATATCCTTTTTTTATTGATGTCTCATTGACCCACATAAATTGGAATTAATAAGTTTAAGAGGCCCGATAGATGGAATCTGAGCTTTCTTATGACTTGTATTAGTCATCATCCCTTCCTAAAAAGTAAAACCAAAATCTTCCTCTCTTTTTTTCAATTATGGATAATATTGTACATAATAAACATTAGAAAGTTTTTTCATTATTTTCTTCCCATGTTGGACAAGTCTGGCACCATAACTTATTCTCATATTTGTCTCTTACATAACATGTGTTTTTAAATTCTCTAACTTGAAAAAGATTTCCACTAGTTTTTTCTCCTTTTGTGATAACTTTTCAATGTTTCACACTTAAGATAACACATGAAAATTTTCAAAAAATCACATATTTTCCATCATCCCAATATTTACTTACCCTATGTAAATTATGTTTTAGCACATCAATAAATAAAAATTCCTAAGATTTTAACTTTTCTTCCTTAATCTCAGTCATTCTAATTCCTATGATTTTTAATGAACTATTATTCACAAAGGTAATAGAACCTCTTTCCTGATTTTCAGCATGTTTCATGATTTTTAAATCAACTATCAATCATGATGAACAACCACTATCAAGTATCCATTGATTTTTATTTTTTACATTCTTTCAAGGTAGTCTCAACAAAAAAATATTTCCTCAAATTTCTTCATCATAGCTTCATTTTCTTTATCTCCCATAAGAAACATGTTCTAGAAGGAGTTTCATACATCTTTTGTAATTATGAAAAGCCAAATCACATCTTACATAAACTTCTTCTAGACATTTAAATAGATTTTTTTTTGGAAATTTTCTATCTTCTTGTTATTTTACTTTTCTATCTTCCTACGTGTTAGGAAAATTAGTCATTCTAATTTCACTATTTCTTCCACTCTAATCAAATATTATTTTGGGAAGTGATATGTTATGCCAAATATTATATGTGATGTTCCCATATATTATATATCACCAATAGAATCCGTCAAATCATTGTTTTTTATTGAATTATGATCTTTCTCTGTAAAAAAAAAATTCAAGGTTGATAATTTCTTCCTACCACATCATACTATGGGTGTATACCATATTTCCTTCTAAGTGAGTTTTAAAATTTTGTATATGTGACAGTTTTATGACATTCTTTCTCCACCCAAACTTTCCTATTAATTTTCATATCACTTGAAATGTTAGAAAAATCAGATGAAACATTATTTTTCATGTTTGAAGAATTCACCTAATTCTTTATTTGAGATTTATCAACAAATTTATAAGTCTTATATTTTACTACTAATGCATTGTTAAATTTTTAATTCATCATTCTCAAGGTATTTATAGAATAACTAAGTTTATATTGAAACAAATTGAGTTATTTTATCTTATATTCCATTTTCTTATTGAGATATTCAACCATCCTTCCATGTTTATTGATTATTACTTTGTAACATAAGAACTCTTGAATGTATTCTTCCTCAGACACGATGACATAATTTCTTACTTTAAAAACTTTTTCATAATATTTCTTCATTACTCTAATTTCTTACTTGATATTTATTTTTTTCTCAATACATAATATATGTTATGTTTTGAGCTGATACTCTCTATATGATTCTTCACCACATTGTTCACTATCTAAGGAATCTTTTATTTTCTAAAATTTTGCAATGACGGTTATAATTTTTTTTTCACTTTTATATGTTGAAGAAATATTTTTAGTTGAGTATGATTCAAATTTATTACTTATCATATTTATTTTGTTTCTAGTATACTTATTCATGTGTTTGTTGGATGAATTTTCATCATAATAACTTTTATTTCACTTCTTTCATCAAGGTGTTTCATCAGAATATTCTGGATACCCACCAAATTTCTTCTTAGGTAAATCCACAGTAAAGTGTCCAATTCCACCACAATCAAAATATTTAACAGTAATTTTACCAACATAATTTCATCTTCCTCTACTATAGTTCTTAGATATAATAGACATGATTTTTTCATTCAACTTATCATCCTCTTTATCTTCAGTGTCGCAATGATCATCTTGTCCAACATTTGGAAATATCATCTTTTTCATTGATTCAAAATCTATTTCATCTTTAATATTTTTTTAAAATTGGAGATTTATAATTTCATAATTAATAAGAAATTTAAGAAATTCATCAAGAGATAAATCATCTTTATCTTCTAATGGGAAAATTTTAGAGTCAAACCTATCTGGAAAGTTTCTCATGATTTTCTTCACAATTCTAAAATCTTACAAGTCATCTCAAAAACCTATAATGTTGAAAACTATAACATCTCAGACTACGTTCCACACACCAGTGCCTGCAATCAGTCAGTCACATGGCATCAGGCATGCATCCCTATATGTCAGAGGCTGTTTATTAGTATTAATGGTCGGATATATTGATCATGGTGCGAATTTACCATCTTTTATCAGTGTAAATACACCATCAAAAAATAATAATGATTATATTAATAACATGAAATCATTACCTAAAAGAACCAGAATCACAAGAAGACCAAAAATAAAAATAAAATATCAAAAACTAAAGAAGAAAATATGGCATGCCAATGTAAATGTCAAGTGTCTAAAATGAAACCCAAAATAAAGACATTAACGACTCCCCCAAGAAGGTCCCGAATATTGTATGGTTATCTCATCCATGCACCATCCCATATCAATGATCTAACACAATATATTTTCACTTAACCTCTCTAGAAAGCACAAAATCTATTTAGGTACTGATCAGGCATCCCAAGTATGGTGTGAGTACAACTCAGTAGGTGTCATGCCCCCTCCCAGAGGGGCCCATGTTGCAACTCCAAAATCCAACCTCAAATAGGCTAGGGGCTAGTAACTATCCCTGTGATGGTGTATCACTGACATGAGAGGCCTTAGCATAATTACATGTAAAGAAACACACATATCCAAGCCTATAAAATGATGAAATGTAAAAACAATTGAAAACCCATGCATTTATACATCTAAATTGCATAACTAGAGTATAAAATGAAGTTATATAAAGTAAGTAGGTCCAAATACAATCCCACCACAATGAGTTTTAAAACAAAAGTACAACCTAAAAGTAAGTATTGGGACTGCTTTCAGAAAGATGTAGGAACACACCTCAGTTTTTCTTGTCTCACAATGCATCATCTGGTCTTGGTCTTCCTAAGACTCTATATCAAAATTTCAATCTTCTACACAAGACATGACACATGAAGGAAAAACCCATGTATGGGTGAGTATAACAATACTTAGTAGGACACCCCGAAACCAAAAAATATAATGGTAAAACTAATATTTTCCACATTTTTTATATGCATTTCAATTGTTTTAACACTCATAATTTATCAATTTGATCTTATATGGATCAATTTTGGATTTATGGTGTGTTTTGAGCTAAAATGTGAAATGGTCTTAAATTCTATATTTTTGACAGATTTTTTTATCAAGGGTATTTTGGTCATTTACATAAAAATATAATTCCATGTTGAATGATTATTTTTTTAGAACTATTATTTTAATTCCTTTAACTTTTTCTTCTAGATTAGAGGCCTATTCGAATATCTAATGGCCATAAAAAATCATTGATGTTATGAAATTGTCCGGGCTGACAGCGTAGACCCCACCTCAGTAACGGATGTATAAATCAGGATACACACCTACAATGGAGTTGATTATAAATGAATATGATGAAGGAAACATATATGCACTACCTAAATAAATTTCATGGAGTTTTTCTCCCATTATGGTGGCAAAGAGATGTTATACAAAGAAGTAAGCTTCCTGGAAAATTCATCTAGAAAAAAATACATTGTCAATAAAAAATACATAAATCCCTCTAGAAGAGTCCAATCAATATGAAATTTTGAGTTCGAATGAAAAAGTCATTTATTAAATTATTTTATAAAGGAGTGAATGTGTTAATCATCCATTTATGTTGCCAAAAAAGTGCAAAATTGAGGAGGGCAATTTCTTCCGATTAAAGGAGGGGAGATCCCACCTCTCATATCATCCCATTTTCCATCACATTTATTCCAAGAAACCAAGGGGAGATCTCCACCGAGGGAGGATGTTCACAAATCTTTCCCTTATCATATTATTAATTTTTTTATTTTCATTATTTTTTTAGATTTCAATTGTAATTTAGAATTATATTAAATTCATGCATGGTTCTTATTTTTGTGTTTTCTTCCACCCAACCACCCTCCTTTCTTCTCAATCTTTTATCCTTATTTTCTTCATTTCTTATTCTCATACTATCGACCATTAAATCATACTCTAAAAAATGATATACGTACTCAATCCTTGGCTTGAGGGAGGTATGTGTCAATTTCATTTATTCTATGGTAAAATTCTTATGTTTTATTAAGTTTTTGATGAGAAAGAGTGATGTGCATGGGTGTGGCGATATCCCACCAGGAAACTAAAATAAAACTCATTTATGTTATTTTATTAAATTTTTTCCATCCCTTATAATGAATACAAAGTCTTAATACGATGAATTTGTGCCATTTAGTGGTTGAAATGGCATACAATAAAGCCAGGTCTTGGAAGTTTTCACACTCACGATTGAGTTGTTCCATCAACCTTGATTAAAGTAGGAGGGGATGTTAATATTTCTAAATGCATTCATGATTTAACACCAATTAATAAAATAGTAGTAATTCAAGAATGAGATCTCAAACTTTAATTATCAAACTATATTTAAAAACCCACTACTACAAAAATGGGCTTTATCAGTGCTCAAAACGGGCATTATCAGCACTAAAAAAGTGCTGTAAAGCTGAGAGCTGATAATGGTATATTTTATCAGCGCTAAAACAACGATGATAAATGTAAATTTTATCAGCACTCTTTTAGCGCTGATAAATGTACATTTTATCAGCGCTCTTTTAGCGCTGATTAATCTTTATTTTATCAGCACATTTTTAGTGCTAATAAAGGCTTATTTTCTCAGCCCTAAAAAAGCAATGATAAAAGCTCTGTCTGCTGCAAAACAAAATCTGCAGCAGCACACCCAAACATCACCTACAAATAATTCAGCATGTATAACCATACAAAATTGACACAAAAATAATAAGATAATTACACCAAGTATACCCATACGCCATTAACACATGATTCATATGATAATTAATTACATAAATAATTCTATTCAGAATTCAAGGGGTTGGGGAGGTTGTTCAGGGGTTTTGGGTGGTTGTCCAAGGGGGTGTAGGGGGTGTCCTGGGGGATGGGGGTGTCCATGGGGGGTGGGGGTAGTCCAGGTGGTTGGGGGATATCCAAGGAGGGTGGTGGTGTCTAGGGGAGTGTCTAGGTGGTGGGGTGGTGTCTAGGAGGGTGGGTGTCCAAGTGGGGGGTGGGGTGTCCTGGGGGGGTGGGCTGGTGTCCAGGGTGTCGGGGGGGGGGGGGGGGGGTTTCCACAAGGTTGGTGGGGTTTCATGGGGGTGGGGCAATTCTGGGGGTTGGTGGGGCTGTCCATGGTGGGTGGAGTGGTGTCTAGGAGGGTGGGATGGGGGAGTCAAGGGGGATCAAGGTGTTTAGGGGGTGGGGTTGTCCAGGGGGTGGGGCGGTCCAGGGTGTTGGTAAAGCTGTCCAAGGGGGGTGGGGTGGTGTACAAGGAGGGGTTGTCTAGATGGGGGGTGGGGCTGTCTATGGGGTGTACTAGGGGGTGGGCTGGTGTCTAGGGTGTCAGGGGGGATTTCTAGGGGGTGGGGGTATGTCTGAGGGGGTGTGTACATGGTGTTGGTGGGGCTATCCAAGGGGGTGGGATGGTGTGTGGGAGGGTGTGGGTTGCTGTACATGGGTGGGGTGTCCAGGGGTGGGGGTATGCAAGTGGTAAGGTGGTGTTATGAAGGGGTGGGGGTGTTGTCTAGTTGGGGTGGTGGTTTTCCAGGGGGTGGGGGTGTCCGGGGGGGGGGGTGTCCGAGGTGGGGGGGGGGGGGGGTTCCATGGGCATGTCCATGGTGTGGGGGTGTCTAGGGGGTTGAGGGGGATTTCTAGGGGCTGCGGGGTGTCTAGAGGGGTGGGGGTGTCCAAGGGGTGTGTTGGTGTCCAGGGGGTTGGGGATAGTCTAGGGGGTTGGTGGGGTTGACACTTACACATCAAAAATCACCCATGGATCGTTCTCATAAAGGATTAAGACAATCCGAATGCGTTTGGTCGCATTATCATAAGTCAATTGTTGTTTTCACTTAAAATTTTGTCGAATTTAAATAGAAGAGAGATCCTTTGAGTTGTACTGGCCACACCATGCCTCAGATTGAGGCATGGATTACTCTTACACATAAAAAAGGACCCTTGGATCATTCTTCGAATAGATCAAGACAATCCGAATGTGTTTGGTCGAATTCCCATAGGTCAGTTGTTGTTTTCACTTAATAATTTCTCCATTTTAAAAAATAGTGAGACTCTTTGAGTCGTATCAGCCACACCATGCCTCGGATTAAGGCAGTAATGAATATTTAATGTCACAAATGACCTGTGGATCATTCTCCTAAAGGATCCATACAATATGAATGCATTTGGTTGAATTTCCGTAGGTCAGTTGTTGTTTTCACTTAAAAATATGTCCATTTTAAACAAAAGTGTGACCATTTGAGTGGTACCGGCCACACCATGCCTCAGATTGAGGTGGGGATGACTTGTGCACATCCCCAACACACCCTTGGATCATTCTATTAAAATATAAACACAATCCGAATGCGTTAGGTTGGATTACTATAGGTTAGTTGTTGATTTCACTTAAAATCTGTCCAATTTAAACAGAAGAGAGACCCTTTGAGTGGTACCAGCCACACCGTGCATCAGATTGAGGTGGGGATTACTCGTAAACATTCCCAACACACCCGTGGATCATTATCTTAAAATATCAAGGCAATCCTAATGCGTTTGGTTGGATTTCCGTAGGTCAGTTGTTGTTTTCACATAAAATATTGTCCATTTTAAAGAAAAGAGAGACACTTTGAGTGGTACTAGCCACACCGTGCCTCATATTGATGTGAGGATGACTCGTACACATCAAAAAGGACCTGTGTATCATTATCATGAAGGATCAAGACAATCCGAATACGTTTGTTCGGATTTTTGTAGGTCAGTTTTTGTTTTCACTTAAAAATCTGTCCATTTTAAACAAAAGAGTGACCCTTTGAGTGGTACCAGCCACACCGTGCCTCGGATTGAGGCGGGGTTGACTCTTACATGTCACAAAGGACCCATGGATCTTTATAATAAAGGATCAAGACAATCCAAATGCGTTTGGTTGGAATTTCATTGGTCTGTTGTTCTTTTCACTTAAAATTGTGTCCAATTTAAACAGAAGAGAGACCCTTTGAGTGGTACCCACAATACCGTTCCTCAAACTAAGGCGGGGATGACTCGTGTATGTCTCATAGGACCCGTGGATCCTTCTCCAAAAATATCAAGACAATCCGAATGCGTTTGGTCAAATTTACATAGGTCAGTTGTTTTTTTCACTTAAAAATTTGTCCATTTTAAACAGAAGAGAGACCCTTTGAGTGGTATCGGCCACCCCGTACATCGTATTGAGGTGGGGATGACTAGTTCATGTCTCCAATGAACCCACATATAATTCTCTTAAAGTATCACCATAATCTTAATGCATTTGGTCGGATTTCTGTAGGCCAGTTGTTGTTTTCATTTAAAAATTTGTCCAATTTAAATAGAAGAGAGACCATTTGAGTGGTACCGGCAACACCGTGCCTCAGATTGAGGCAGTGAATACTCGTACACATCCCCTACACACTCTTGGATTGTTATATTAAAGGATCAAGACAATCCTAATGTGTTTGGTCAGATTTCTATAGGTCAGTTGTTGTTTTCCCTTAAAATTGTGTCCATTTTAAAGAAAAGAGAGATCCTTTGAGTGGTACCGGACACACCATGCCATGGATTGAGGTAGATATGACTCGTGCACATCACAAAAAACCCTTGAATCATTATCATAAAGGATAAAGATAATCCGAACGCATTTGGTCACATTTCCGTAGGTCAGTTGCTGTTTTCACTTAAAAATCTGTCCATTTTAAACAAAAGAGAGACCCTTTGAGTGGTACCGGCCACACTGTGCCTCATAATGAGGCGTGTTTGACTCTTACACGTCCCAAAGTCCCCATGTATCATTTTAATAAAATATCTAGATGATCTGAATGCTTTTGGTCAGATTTTCGTATTTCAGTTGTTCTTTTCACATAAAATTGTGTCCAATTTAAACAGAAGAGAGACCCATTGAGTGGTACCGGCCACATTGTGCCTCGGATGGAGGCAGAGATTACTCGTACATGTCAAAAAGGACCCATGGATCGTTCTACTAAAAGATCAAGACAATCCAAATGTGTTTGGTCGAATTTCCGTAGGTTAGTTGTTGTTTTCACTTAAAAATTTGTCCATTTAAAAAAAGTGAGACCCTTTGAGTGGTATCGGCCACACCATGCCTCGGATTGAGTCGATGATGACTCGTGCACATCTTCAATGCACCAATTGATCATTCTATTAAAGGATAAGAAAAATTTGAATGCGTTTGGATGTATTTTTGTAGGTCAGCTATTGTTTTCAATTAAAAATATGTCCAATTTAAACAGATGACAGACCCTTTGTGTGGTAATGGCCACACCGTGCCTCGGATTGAGGCAAGGATTACTTGTGCACATCTCCAACATACCCGTGTAACGTTATTTTAAAGGATCGAGACAATCTGAATGCATTTGGTCAGATTTTAATTGGTCAGTTGTTGTATTCACTTAAAAATGTGTCCAATTTAAACAGAAGAGAGACCCTTTGAGTGGTACCTGCCACACCGTTCCTTGGATTGAGGTGGATATTACTTGTACACATCCCCAACACACTCGTGGATCATTCTCCTAATGTATCAAGACAATTTTAATGATTTTGGTCAAATTTCAGTAGGTCAATTGTTGTTTTCACTGAAAAATATGTCCATTTTAAACAAAAGTGTGACCCTTTGATTGTTACCGGACACACCGTGCCTGAGATTGATGTAGGGATGACTCGTGAACATCCCAAAAACACTCGTGGATCATTCTCTTAATGGATCAACATAGTATGAATGTGTTTGGTGAGATTTCCGTACATCAGTTGTTGTTTTCACTTAAAAATATGTCGAATTTAAACAGAAGAGAGACCATATGAGTGGTACCGGCCACACCATGCCTCAGATTGAGGTGGGGATTACTTGTACCCATCCCAAATGCACTCGTGGATCATTATCTTAAAATATAAAGACAATATTAATGTGTTCGGTTGGATTTTCGTAGGTCATTTTTTGTTTTCACTTAAAATTGTGTCCATTTTAAAGAAAAGAGAGACCCTTTGAGTGGTACCGGCTACACCGTGCCTCAGATTGAGGTGGAGATGGCTCATTCACGTCAAAAAGGACCCGTGGACCGTTCCCATAATGTATCAAGAGAATCCAAATGCGTTTGGTCAGATTTCTGTAGGTCAGTTGTTGTTTTCACTTAAAAATATGTCCATTTTAAACAAAAGAGAGACCCTTTGAGTGGTACCGGCCACACTGTGCATTGGATTGAGGCAGAATTGACTCTTAAACATAAAAAAGGACCCATGGATCATTCTCATAAAGGATCAAGACAATCCATATCCATTTGGTCGGATTTCAGTAGGTCATTTGTTGTTTTCAATTAAAAATATATACATTTTAAACAGAAGAAAGGCCCTTTGAGTGGTTCATCATTCATGCATGTTGTTGGTG
Source organism: Viscum album (assembly GCA_963277665.1). NCBI lineage: Eukaryota > Viridiplantae > Streptophyta > Magnoliopsida > Santalales > Viscaceae > Viscum > Viscum album. The sequence continues at coordinate 976,160,163 of OY728148.1, forward strand.
TATATCATCTGTTTAAATGGGTAATTGACTCATTGGAAAAATAATTTTTTATTTAATATCAATTACAATATTCCAAAGAACATTTACACACAACAATGTGTCATCTTTTGATCCCCAAAACCCCTCTCAAAAATGAACGCCAATTGTACATGTCCCCAAGTCAGATCTTCATGTTATTTGTGTACAATTTATCCTCAGGTATGCGGCCCACTCATTTATGAAGATATCTATATCGTCTTGTGAGTATGAGGATTTTCAGAAGTCAGAGTAGTACTGGAATATATAAAAATAAATAAATTAATCGAACTAGTAGTTTTTTTTAAAATACCTCTTTAGGGAAGCTAGTTTCTTGATGAAAAACGATCTCCTTCAAAAATTTACAAACATAATAACTGCAATCATTTTTGTTTGTCAGTTTTGGACACTATAAAAAAATTGATCATTAGGAGAATAAGTAACTTGTGTTGAGATGTGTTTGTATAGTGAAATGTTATTATATATACCCTGATATTTGTCTAGATGTAGTACTTTCTTGCCGCCTTATGCTTACCCCATGTCCTCATTTCTTTTTTTAGATGATAATTATACACTTCCTTATCATAATATAATCCTCAATAAAATATAATATAAATTATATTACTTGATGTTTAGACCTAAAATGTAGGATGTAGTGTCTTAATGATTCACAAACTCCATCATGTTTGGTCGGTTTGATGGATATCCTTGCTTTGAATCCAGAAAATAAATCTTTGGAGTATCCAAGTTCACCGCAATTAGCATCCAATGTTGCCTAAAAACACCGAAAGGAATAACTAATAAAATAAGACAAAATATAATTTATATGATTTAATCATAGAGTTTTACTCCTGCATGTTTTTTACTAATAATATTCTATCATCTGTAATCTTGCTTTCAAATTTTTTCAACAAGACGTTCTCTATTTCATTCTATTTTGATGGCTCTATTTTCGTCAGATGTGATGATGTGGTATGAGGACTAACAAGTCCAAATCTTGGATCGTGTGAAAATTCCTTCAAATGTTTTTCATATATAAGTCTTTCAACAATATAATGTGCATTTAGTCATAATTTTCACATTAGATCATATTTTAGAAAATGAATTCACGGAAACGTACCTCATATATATATTTACAACTATGATTCCTAGCAAACCATTTTCAAGGATCTCATTTACATTTTTAGCAGCAACAAAATCTTGACTTTCCACGCCGTATACATTCTATTCGAAAACCACTATATGACTACTACCACCTCTTAGCTTCATATCCACATGAGTCTTCAATGATAGTAAATGTGGATAGAGAACAAGTGGTGTTATTGTGCTTTTAGTAGCTCTGTGGGATCGGTTGGTCGGCCCTTTAGATGGTTTTGAGCTGACGTTTGTCTCCCCCTTCCCTTTCTCGGTCTATTATAACATTCATTGTTTTAGACCCTTTTTTCATTAATTGTTAAAGGTTTATCTTGAAAAAAAGGAAATAAATACCTCTTTGGCTGCATGTACTCTTACAAATTGTGATGACCATGCAATGAATGTCCCAATAGCCTTTTTGAACATATGAATATCAGCGTCATCAAGTGAAATAGGTAGCTCTGCATTTGTCTCATGGGCTACAGTAATCGTCACATTCAAATGATCTTCCGGAAGTGGTATACTCTGTAGTGTTTCGTCTGGGATGTTGAACACTGTAGCCCTCACTAAAAGGTGATAGGTTGGTTTTGAAAGATATAAATCACAATCATTATGACCCTGCAGAAGATCAATACAGGAAAAGTATCAGTGTTTGTTTGATTCACATTTCATGGGAAAAATTATTAGAATATTGATTACCATGGCTAAGACAGCTCTTTGAGGGGAATGGCACGCCTCAAATACGGTTGTGGTGGGGAAGAATCATCACATGCTAGTTGTTCTTGAGTTGTGTATTCTCCTTATTTCCCACCCATAAAATATGCTATCAACTCTCCCTGCCATTGAAATAGTTCTTCAGAGGTTGCTAGTTTTTCACTCATTTGTTTCAATATTTCATCTCTGTCATCCATTTTTTTATTCATCTCAAAATATACTCAGAGTGTCACTGCAAAACCCACACCCCTCACACAACCGTATTTTTCTGGCTGCTTCAAAGCCGTTAATAATAGGTCTGCATCCACTACAAGAGTAGTTGATTCCTGTGTTTGTTAGATATAGGAAAATAACTAATTATTTTCATGTAATATCAATTTAAAACAAATATTTTTATTGTGGTGTCAGACTTACACAAATTTCCCACACTTTTTGTGTGTTCTCATCTACTAGCTTCCCTTCCTTATTCACACACAATCCTTCCAAATCACATGACGTGAGATGGATGTATATTTGGTTTTAGACTCATCAATCTACATATAAACATAGAAAGATAATTATGATGTTGTTTTTTGGAACCTAACAATATTTATGTAAATTTATAATACATACCATTTTCTTTTCTAGTGAAGCGTACCCCATATTTTCTTAACAATAGGGGTACGTTTCTTTTGATGCACATTCCTTATTTTATTTATAGAGTTTCTATTTCATAAATTATATATTCACAATCAAAGTGATAAAAACACGTATTCTCAAACAACGTATTATCACCCACAATGTACCTGGAACTTCTCATCCCCACTGCGGAAAATCAATGCATCCCATACTTCTTGGGATATCAGGTGATCATAGACAATGGGTGGGTGCGGGTTTATTTTACCTTTGGAATATTTTAGGTGACATCTTGTTAAAATAGTGTGAAAACCTCGATGACTCCTTCCTGAAAGCCTTAGTACATAATCCATGTGTGAATTTTATACTATAAATGTATTCTGCAAGAGATTAAGAATGGAAAGACATTGTTTAATTATTTTTTTGTGAGTAAATTAAAGAAAAAAATTCATAATGTTATCGTAATTTCATCCCAGATCACAGCCTTCAGCCTGGACACAACATGGTGCCATGAATCTTTGTCAATCAGCACACATTGTTGAGTGACAACTCCAATGTAAATAATAAACATAGCCTTTTTGAGATTCACATGTTGGCCTCATGCATTGCATCCGATGTCAAATTTGATTACTTTTATTTTCTCCTTAAGAACATTGGCTAACACCGTCAAACTATGATGCACCTGTGTTTTCGGGGATATCGATCCTTCATTCCCGACCATTTCATCGATATAAACATCATATATATGTTCATATGAAATGGTAGAAATGGAATGTGATGATGGTTGTTGGACCTCAAGACTAGGAGCAGCAGGAGCCGCAGCAGCAGGAGCCACAACAGTAGCAGCTTGAGCAGCAAGAGCAGCAGCAGCAGTAGCAGCAGCAGCCGCAGTAGCCACAACAGCCGCAGCTGTATCTTGAGAGACTTGTTCAGCCTCAAGGGTAGGAGCACCAGAATGTGGAGAAGTCATTATATGAAAAATTGGTTGGACAATAAATTTATATTAAATAAATTCAGTAATGATAATATAATAAATAGAGATAACAAGATCTATATTACAAACAAAATATAACTTGTTTATTGAACTCTCTTTATTTTTTTCAAAGGCTGAAGGGATTTGACACATCTATCATTTATCCAAATCCCTTAATTTCTGTCTCCTCTAATATACAAAACATCATCTACATTGGGACCACTCCGAAATTATTACGATGTACCACTGAAAGAATTGTCCTCAACTGAATTTTCATCGGAACCTTCAGTAGTTTTGGACGCTAATAGAACAATCGAACAATTTCGGTTTGTGCGATCTGTAACATAAAAAACTTGTACCACTTGTGAATCCATTATAAACTATTCATATTTGTACCCTTCTTTACTCAAATCAACTTTCACAAATCCACATACATCTCTTTTAAATCCATGGTTGTTATAAACAATTTTTCATTGAAAAATCAGCAATTGGAATGTTGTATAATCCAACATCCATATTAGTTTGATAATACCAAAGTATGACATATTCTCATAAATTGGATTTCTATCCTTACTACTAGAAACATGCATCGCATCAGCCACTAGTGTACCTCCACTATTTTGCGTGGTACTATCTTCATCATGTTCATTTGTATAGAATGTATAACCATTAATTACATAACCACTGTATGATAAAACATACACACTTGGTCCAGTGGGTACCCACTGAAGTCATTCTGAAATTGAATTTGAATTTTCATCCAACTGCTTAAAATTGTGGTCCCGAAACCATCTTATAAACTGGTGGATATGTGTATTTGATAACCTTTTTTCAGCCCATGATGGATTCAACTGCATAATAATTTCTTTGTGAGTTTCAATATATGGAGAAACCTCCCAACTGTTATGCAAAACATAAAGGTGCGCCTGCTCCCGATCTATAATGCTGATTGTCACAACAACTCTTCTAGAAATTCCCTCACCCTCAATGCATCTAGTGTGACGAGATTTCTGGAGAACAATGCTTTCCACATCAGATAGGTATTCAGTACAAAATTCAATGGCTTCCTCAATAATATATCGCTCCACTATAAAACCCTCTGGCTGACTTTGATTTTTGACATACCCTATCAAAATATTCATATACCATTCAACAAGATACATCCATCTATAGTGCATAGGACCACAAAGTCAAATCTCTCTCACCAAGTGAATCATCAAATGAACCATCATATCAAAGAATGTTGGCGGAAGAAAATTTATATTTCACATAATATGATGACAATTTCTTTTTCCATAGCTTGCAATTTCGCCAGGACTAAAACTTTGCTACATATAGCATTGAAAAGGAAACAATGTTTTCTTAACGTATGACAAACATTCTTGGCCAAAATGCAATGTAAATCTATAGGAATTAGATCATACATCAAAACTTGGCAGTCATGTGATTTCAAACTTTTTAACTTCAAATCATTCATTGACACAATGTTCTTGATATTTTATGAATAACTCTCTCGAACCTTTACATCATTGAAGAAGTTGCAAAACTGGTATCTCTCCTACCTAGAACGAGTATAAGCAGCTTGAGGAAGAAAGATTCGATTTTCACCCTCCACGAGTGCCAACTCTTCTCGTATTCAGATGTCAACCATGTCCAACCTTGATTTCATTACATCCATTGTTTTTACAGGGGCATTTTGCAATGTTCCAATAACACATTCACATACATTTTTTCCACATGCATCACATTAAGAAAATGTCTGACGTACAATATATTCCAGTCTGGTAATTCAAAAAAATTGATCTCTTTTTCCAACTGATTTTTGTAAGTTTTTTTGAAAATGGTTTACCAAAAAGAGTTTTCATGGCTTTTACTTTCTCAAATAGCTGATCACCTATTAGTGGAGATAGTGTTTCACGTTGTTCTGAACTTCCATTGAATGATGTCGTCTAAAATCAGTACTTATGTCGACGAGGTAGAAATCTACGATGTCCTAAAAACACATATTTCGATGAATGTTTCAACCTAATTGATTCTGTATCTTCTTCGCACACGAGACACCCTTGAGTTCCTTTAACGCTATAGCCTGAGAAATTTCAATAAGCAGGGAAATCATTTATTGTCTCATACAACATCGCTCTCAACGATAAGTATTCACTTTTATAAGCATCATACAACATAACACCTGAATCCCACAATATCTTCAAATCCTCAATCAAAGGAGCCAAATAAACATCAATATCCTTACCTGTTTGTTTTGGTCCTGATGTAAGCATATATAACATGATGAATTTATGCTTCATGCATAATGAGGGTGGTAAGTTATAATTTACCAACATAACAGGCCATGTACTATGAGTGATGGTTTGAAAACCAAAAGGATTAATCCAGCTGTAGATAACACAAGACGAAGGTTTCTCAGCTCTTTTCCTAATTCAGGATACTCATGATCAATTTTCTTCCATTGAGGAGAGTCACCTGGATGGCCTAATTTTCCATCTTTATTTACTTTATCTATATGCCACGACAATTGTCTTGCAGTTTCTTTACTTCCATATAGACGCCTAAACCTTGGAATGATTTTAAAGTACCATAAAACATTCAAAGGATTGGATTCACCTTTCTTGTATTGAGAAGCACCACACATTGGGCATTCTATAAGTGTTTTGTTCTCCTTGAAAAACAATATACAATCATTCGAACAGGTATGTATTTTTTCAGAAATCATACCAATAGAGCGTAGCATTCTTTTAGCTTTATATGTCCGGCATGGGAGCTCATTATCTTCAGGGAGAATGTCATTAAATAGAGAAAGTAGTTCCGTAAAGATGACATCACTCCATCCATTACCTACTTTCAATTTATACAACTTTAGTACAACTGAAAATGTTGTATACGTGGTGCAACCAGTAGACAATTACGTCTTTGCACAACTCTTTAACTTCTCAATCAATTTTGGGCAATCACGGAGTTCATCTTCAATTGTCTTGGTCATTTAATCAATACGATATTCACCATCATTGACATCTGTAATCACATCCTCCATACGGTCTTCTTCATTATCCATATTTTTATTCATATATGATGATCCATAAAACACAATTTTATCCCAACCAGTAGCTACATTCTCTTTTTCTCCGTGTTTATTCCATCATTTATAACTCTGATCTATATCATGACATATAAAATGTTCTTCCAACTCCTATGGAGTAAGTATTCTAGAATAACAACAAAAAAAACATGGACAAAGGATTTGAGAAGGATCCTTTGCGTGATCCTTTGAAAATTTGATGAACTCTTTCACTCCGTTATCATACTCTATTGTCAAATGATTATCATCCATCCAATCTTTATTCATCTTCATCCTATTTGAATCGCAAATATTTGTATTTATGGTTTATGTACACAAAACTAGACATCCAAATATAGTAGAAGAGAGTCAATTCCTTATAAAAATAGAGATTAATAGAGCGTAACCATTAGTATTTATTCATCTTCATTAAATAGAATTAGTTTAGAATCATTATAGTTTCCTCAAATCACCCCAGACCAAACACAAGAATAATCAAGAATGATACATCTACCACTCCTAGGTCTCTACCCTAAATTCAATACCATCATGAATAAATACCCATATATACACACATACATGTCACAAACACATAAAAAATCATATCCACATCAGAACCAAAGTACCAATATGGATTTCAATCAAGTTACTCGACTGAAGTGGTGGTGTGTAAGAAATAAAAAAAATGTATATAGTCACACATAAATCTAAAAATGGTGTTAATAATGCAATAAACCAAAGGAATCATTCCATCTATTAGAATACTCTGAAGGAGCCCATATGCGACAGTAGTCCTTGGTGGTTAATGTTTTTGAGGAGGAAGGTGAACATGCACCTATTAGGGTCCGAGCTCAGGTCACTGAGGATGAAGGTGGCCCGATACTCCTACAAGGGTTCATTCCTTATTTCACAAACCATGTACCGGTACCCTAGGATGTTAACCCACTGTTGGTGGAAGTGAAACCGTTCCTGATGATCATGCCAAGAAGAAATGGAAACCAGGAGGGGGAGTAGTTCAAAATACCTCAAGCAATATGGGAGAACAAGGTATTTGAGAATAGGTTAGTGGAAATCATGTTGGCTAGAAATCTATCCAATAGACTCCACCAGCAGTGATGGCCCCTACAGTTGTTGCACCAGGTGAAACTGTAACCTGAGAAGCTGAGATCAAAGAGGCCCTTCCCAGCCATGAACTAAACAGACTCCATGATGGCCTTCCTCTGGAATGGGCATCTACCTTTCCTTTCCTTTTGGTTGAAAATATCAGTAAAGTCACCCCCAACAAATAATGGATGGTTGCTGGGATCGAAGGTATTTTGTTCACTTTATAGATATTCCCTTTGAAGAGAGTCATAGCTTCCAAAAAAAGTCATAAGGAAAGAGGTGTCACCGTTGGAAACCTTGGTAGTGATGAATTGATTGCATTCTTGAACAGTATCAACCACATATTTATTGTGCCAAAATACCCATTTGTGTCTATTGGAAGGGTCATAGTGTAGAAATTCATAAAAATTAATCTTATAGGTGAATTATATGATTATTATAAAGTTTTTTCTATTATTTGAAAACAACAACAATGACATTATGCTTTTTTATTTCTATGGTGTGGAATTTCGATTTAACATGGGCACTAAGACCATGAGAATTACATATGAAGATAATAATGATGGATATGAAAGTTCTCTGGCATTGGATCTAGAGCTAGTAGCCTTATTATAGTGGTAATATGCTCTCTCATTGAAGTCCCTTGATTTTGAACATGTTCATAATCCCTTCTGGTTGGTAAACTTCATATGAGTGGGATTTGAGGATCCAAAGGGGAAGTGGAAGGATGTGTAATGAAACATGGGGGCTGGTGAGGGAGTTATCTATGGATCAATAAGTATTTGGAGTTGGATGAAAGGCTCAGAGCCAAGGGATACAGAACAAACACTACTAGGAAGGGGCCTAGACACTACAAAGATGCAGTCAGCAACCTCAGCGAGGGAGGACATAGATGGAGGTAGGGGTGGAAAGGCTAGAACGATTGGAGGTCTGGGCATCATGACATAAAGTGCACTTCTAGACAAAGTAACATAGATTGCATTAAGTAATGAAGGGGGAACCCCTCGAAGAAAATTGGGTTCAAGAATTGGATGACCTAGAAATGCATTATAACCGGGTGGTGTTTTCTTTAAAGAAAATGTTCACCCTTCATTCCTTACTTTACGGTGAAATGTTGTTGGATCTATGGGAATCGATGATCCCTATATGGAATCTAGTAAAATTGGAATCCAAGTGGGAAGGACATTAAATTTTTCATAAACTTCACTCTGATAGTGTAAACTCATTGATCGCCATTGATGATGAGCATATTAATCTTTCCACCAATACTAGGTTTCTCAAGAGATATTTAACATGAATAAACCAACCCTTTTAAAGAAAATCAACCCATGTCAAACATTCCCCAATGATTCCACATTTTTATTTACAGTAAAAAAACTATACTAATATAAAATCCTAGAATAATGGAGTAATGATAAAAGAAAAAATAAATATGTCATACCGACATATGTTCAAATAGTATTTGAAATTATAAAAAATAACCCAAAAAACACCACTAAATTCAAATATAAAAAAAATGCTATTGAATCATGCCTCAAATCACGATGATACTCGTTCCATGATACATGTACCATGATGTGCCTGATCAACATCATCAACAACTTCACTAATAAGATAAAAAACTAGAATTCATCACCTTAAGAACCTCATCACACATTTCCACCCCAACACAACCTAATAATATAATTAAATCAAAGCATACATGTTCTATAATTGAAACCACGCCATCTAATAAAGGTGATTGTTAGAAGAATTTATATAACCTATCCAGCCATACCACCATCAAATTGAATGGTTTCTAGGATCTATAATAAACAAATACCAAATAACCTAAAACCCCACCGTAGTCATTAAAAAAAGGTGAAACCATAGGAGTAATAGAAATATATTGGATAATCACCCCCAAGAACCCCATCCCTATATGTTGGAAGAACACTCATGAATATAAAATGAAGAAGAATCATCACCACCAGAGGAAATGGAACCTAGGGATGAAATAATTCAACAGAAAATCCACTAGAACACCATTGATGGGAAAACCTCACATCCCAAAACTCGAATTAACAATGTTTTAATAGTTTGATATGATTTATAGAATAATAGTTCTAGAACCATTGGAAGAAGTTGGACCAAACCCGAGCTTCAACAGGGGGCATTACCCTAGATACAAACATGAAGAACAAAAGGATGAATCATGTAGCCTACAACCATCACAATCTCAAATATCCGGAAACGCGAAGCTCAGTGGGCAGCAGAGGTCTGGCAATGAGAAGCTCGAGGGTGGCAGAGGTCCGACAACACGAACATCACAGGAGGCGGAGGGGAGTCGTAGGTTTCTAGTACGGTGAGATCTTTAGGTCGCGATAAAACAAGGGCACTGTGCGGCCGAATTTATAAAAAAATGGACTAAGGTTTTATCAGCACTAACAAAGCACTGAAAAAGACTACGTTTATCAGCGCTAAAATGTTAGGGCTGATAAATGTATCCTTTATCATTTCTTTTTTTAGCTCTGATAATAGTCCTCTTTATCAGCGCTAAAAAAGCGCTGATAAATCTTTCCTGTATTGACGTTAACATTTTAGCGCTCATACAAGGATTATTTATCAGTGCTTTTCTAGTGCTGATAAAAAGGTTTTTTTAGCAGTTCTTTTTTAGCGCTGATACAAGGTTTCTTTATCGGCGGTTTTTGTGTAGCGCTGATATAATATGGGGCTTCCCTTTCCCATTTTTGTAGTAGTGACCAACAAAGAGAATGATTGAACCGAAAAACCAACCCATAAATTCCATGTACATTATTCACTAATTAAATTTTTTCATTTCATGTTAGTTTAATATTTTCATTAATTTAAATTGCATAACCTTCCTAAAATTAAAAAAAAATTAAAATGAATTATTTTGGGTGAATTAAATTAAGTGAGTGAACATATGAGATAGTTCCTTAAGTGTGTCGAACATGGTCATCCATTATACTACACTAGGAAAATTAAATATATTTTTACATGCCCTATGATAGGTGTGCATCACATAAAAAAAAGGAAATACATTCATATCTACACAGGTATATTTCTACAACACATATAACAAGAATATCCAGATATACTCAACAAAGACACACATTCTAGAGGTAAGTCACAACCATATTATACTAGTCGATGATTCCATATAGAATATTCCATAAAGCACTCACCCAAGATAACACACTCCGGAATCTGATAGCATTAATGATGTCCCTCCAATAGGTACTTCTTATCGGGTCTCATCATGAGAAAGAGAATGCTAATAGTTTGAATAAAATACAATACATAGATGAGGATCACTGTCAAGGCCATGGGGTGATACCAACAAATCAATATGGATTAACCGGCTAAGTAGATGATTGACTCCCATGTAGAGTTGGTCACATCGATACCAAGAACTCCACCAAGGACATGAATATGAATAGAGGATCTCACTCTGGGCCTCTCAGAGGGATTCCAAAAACTCTATCTAGGAATTACTATTGAAGGAATCATTGTTCCAGGAGTAAAAAATGATTGCAAAATAAACACCATGGAAAAGATAATGGTAACAAAATGTAACAAAACTTTTCCAAGATATAGAGTATAAGGGCTCTAAGACATGTATAAAAGAGTAAAAAATGTGTAGTATGGGTCACACTCCATGTCCCTTGAACCCGGTTCTTGCCTGTGTAAATGGATCATCTCATCAAACTGTGTCCATGTAGTAGTACACACCATGTATGTATCCCCTTTTCTCTAACAATGTGCTAGTACACGTCACCATACTATGCATGTCTTCTCTTGTACCAGTACACATCTTAGCCTGTGATCATCTTCCCATGTAAACAACCCATGTGATTCCTGAGTACATGCCGTGTGACCCAGGTGATACCACATGCTATGTGAAGGGGTCACATTCCATGTGATATTTAAATTCCTATGGAAACCCTAATAGCAGCTCATGTTTCCCCAAACAACGTATATATCCAGATTAAACATTGTGTTGTTCGGGATTTTTCGGAATCCCATATCTACTCCCGTATTTGATCCAATTCCCAATATGGGGATCATTTCACCATGAGATTGATGATCCCAAATCATCTAATCCTTTTTGTTGATGAAGAATGAATTACTCCATCAAATCTACTCAAAAAATGAATCAAATTGTCATTCTTTATAGTGTGTTCAAGAATGTTAAATTGGGTGTCCCCTGTCATCTAAATTTCTTTATCTCCATCATCAAACATCTATCAGGCTATTCCAATCATAGATCTGTGATATTGGATCGTTTCACCAAGAAATGGGTTTGTAATGATCGATTGATCGATAATGCTCGTGAAGAAAAATGAATCGGGGAGAAAAGAAAAAGAACATATTGGAGTAAAAAACCTTGATCGATGTTCATGTTTATCTTGAAACATCATTTTTAGAATGAAAATATGAATAATAAAATTAAAAATATATTCTCCCATCAAAAAATCATAAAATAAACTCATCCATCATAATGATCAAACCACAAATAAATATTTTCATTGATTGATTCATGTTCATTGTATAATTCAAGAACGGGGAAGAATAAAATAAAAAATAATTCCCTACCTTGATTCAAATCCATCACTAATGAAGAATGGGGTTGTGTTGTGTTTTTTGGTGAGATCCTTTGAATCTTTTTTTCGCATCGATCATTGATTGATGATCATATTGCCATTTATCTGAGAGGATTCACTGAAGCAATCTCCAATGGCTATCCAATAGTTCTAGGGTTGTACATCTAACCCTATTATTTCTCCATTATAGTATATTTAAAGTCCATCAATCAATACATCAAAAAAAATTAAATAATATTATTTATTAAATTATTTTTTTCATTTCCACGCCTGTGATGACATTTCTACACATGACCCACACCGAAAAATGTTAATTCACTCATAGGGTAAACCTCGTATTCTGAACTAAACGACACCATCATATTTCTGATCAGGGTTCCCGTTTAGAAGTTATTACACTTATTCAGGAAAAATGTGCATGCATGCTATTTAATATATTTCAAACATTGATTTTAGGAACAACGACCTCAGAATCGCACAACGTCTCAGTGCCTGGTCTCACAAATAATCTATATAGTATCCAAAATAATAGTTCATGGAAAATTTAAGGCATTATAGTATGCCATCACTAATGACAACTAAAACTATATCTATTCAATAGAAAGTGTATGCAGTTGTATAATGAAATAATTACAATGCATAAGTAAACTGTTATCACATTATCAATTACTCTTTATTTAACTATATAAACCTTTGGGTTCCTGTATACACTCATACCTCAATCCCCGCTTCAACTCGTGTTCGAGGCTGAAGTATGTCTGAGGGATATCATATCTTATAAATCCATTGTTATCATTCAATACCAACTCTGAAATATGTTGGAGCCTATAGTATGTCTGAGGAATATCATATCACATAATTCCATTGATATCATTATTTAATTCATATTTTAATTCACATGTTACCATTCATACATCACACAATAGAATGTCCATGTTTCTATTCTTTAATTCACAACTAAATGACCATGTTACCATTCATACCTTATACATTTGAATAATCTTGTTCAATTTCTCTATTTCACAACTAAATGGACATGTTACCATTCATACCTTACACATTATAATCACTATTTTCCCTTTATTTAATTCACAACTAAATGACCAAGTTTCCATTTTTAACACATAATTAATTCAACAATTAATTATCCACGTCAATTCCATTACTAATTCCACAATTAGTTAAACATAACAATTCCATTAGTTAATTCAAAATTTAACTAATCACATAAATAACATTAATTAATTCAAAAAATAATTAATCACATAAAATACATTAATTATTCATAAAATTAATTAATCACTTAAATTATATTAGTAAATTCAATAATTAATCAACCACACCAATTTTATTACTAATTCAATAATTAGTTTATCACATAAATCCCCTTAATTAATTTTCTAATAAATTGAGTATGTAAATCCCATTAATTAACAATTCAATTAATTGATCAATATCCACAAACTAAAAATCACATAATTAATTCCATAATTAATTATCTCAATCACAATCTCAATAGATCATAATTATTTCCACAATTAAATATCTAAATCCTAAAATCAAATTATCTCATAATTAATTCTACAATTAATTATCCCAATCTATAATTCCCAAAATCACCAATTTCTGATCTCCTCAATTAATTAATTCAAAAAATTAATTAATTCAATTAAGAACATAATTTCTTAATATCTAATAGAAATTATACAATTACATTCATGTTATTTAAATAAATACATTGAGATTTGAATTACAGACAACCTACCTCAATTCATTGATGAGTGATCACCCAATGAAAATCCTCATAATTTGAGAAGCACAATTATTTAGAATGAGATTCAAATTTAAAACCTTAAAAAAGATCAAATCAATAAAGATCTCTTAAATATATATACATATATATATATATATATCTACAATACTAGATCCAGATCCACAAAAACATGTCTATATCCAATCAAAAGAGGAAGAAAACCCCCTTACTAGAATAGGATAATAAATTATAAGGAATAGGAAACCAAGCGAGGTAAGATCCTCTTACAGGGAGGGGTGAAGATCATCAATCCAGGCTTTAAATAACAAATTTAAAAAAATTAATTCTTTTAATCCATATAAGATTCTACAAAATCATGAAATATTATCTAGGGTTAAATGGGGATCAAATAGGAGTTAAATGGAGGTTTGGTGATTAAAAATATAATTTTTTGGTGATTTAAAAATTCATGCATGGTTAGCTGAGAAGGGGAGCACGATTTCTCCTAAATGTGTAACTAAATGTGAACCACTATTATTGGGGTTCATAGTTTCTCATAATATATTGTACATATTGACAAACTATGTGTCAACCATGTAATTCCTCATTGTCCAAGGTTGCGTGGTATGCTAGGTAGGGGCGCACAGTTAGTGAAAACCGTGAGCCAACTATGCACTACCCTTCTCTCTTCAAATTTTGTCAAATTTTCACCAAAACACACCCCAACGTAAAACCCAACCCATGTACACTAAAACAAGGCAAAAATAAATACCTGAAATTATGACCAAGTCATCTTCAGGAACAGTCGGGATCTTACAATCTCATCACCTTATAACATCTTATCCTTGAGCAGCACTCCCAAGAATCTCTAAGATTTTGAGTCAAAAAGATTAGTACAATGATCCCACATATCTTTTTTCCTTTACCATGTCTTCTCCAACACATTCCCATGTTTCCACAATACACAAACTATAGGCATGGTCTTTCCGCGCAACACTTTCTCACTGTGATTCAACAAACGTATTAGATTATCTTCAAAGGAAAAATCAATCTCAATCTCAACATCATCCATATCGATCACATTAGAATGGCTGGGGTGATACCAACCTAGTTTTTTCAATTAGAAAACATCATACATAACGATGTATCTTAGTGGAAGAGCCAATCAGTATGCCACTAGCCTGATTCTCTCCACCACCTTAAACAGGCCATCAAACTTGGGTTCCCACTTGCCATGTCTCCATATTCTATAGCGATTGAATCTAGGAAACACCAAAATGAATACATGATCAGCCTCTATAAACTCTATGTGTCATTTATTTCTATCAGCATATGAATTCTATCTACTTTGGGTCATATCCATATATTTCTGAATCAACTATACATGCTCTAATGTGTCTGACACGAGACTCGATCCCAACAACATAGACTCACATACATCCATCCAGACTAGAGGTAGTCTTCATGGCCTAGTATAAAGAGCCTCAAATGGTTCCATCTATATAGTTTCACAATAACTATTGGTTTGCGTGAACTCCACTAGTGATAAGAGATTCTCCCAAGACCCACCAACGTTTAGAACACAAGCTCACAACATATCCTCAAGCACTTGTATAGTATGATCTGACCACCCATCTGTCAGTGGGTGGAAGTTCATACTCAATATAACCTACATACCAAGAACCTTATGCAATCCATATAATAATCGTGAAGTAAAAAACATATTTCAGTCTGAAACAATATTCTGTGGCACCTCGTGCAGAAAAACTATCACCCCAACATACAAATATCCCAACTGCTCCACTGAGAAAGTCTCCAATATATTCAAGAAATTCACTACCTTTTTCAGTCTATCCACAATAACCCAAATAGAATTATTCTTCTAAGGAATCCTTGGGAGAACCACCATAAAGTCCATGGTCACTTTATTCTAATTCCACTCTATAATGGTCAATGATTGTAGTAAACCTATAGGTCATTAATTTTGGGCCTTCACCTATTGATAGGTGTCATTGTGTCACAAATCTTACTATTTTCTTTTTCATTTCCAACTATAAAATCTATCTTTTTAATTCACGGTGCATTTTGGTCACACCTAGATGTACAACCCACTTTGAGGCATGAAACTCACACATCATCTTGTCTCACATTCTTTTAGGTACGAAAACCTAATTCCTAACATAGATGACCTCATCCTCATCAATTCTCTAATCAAAAGGTGACTCCCCACCTTCAAGGTTTTCCCTCATGGTAAAACATTATAAATCCACATAATTTCTATCTTAGTTCTATCTAAAAAATGTATACTCCAATGAAACTATTATGAGAGTCATCTAATCCTAACTCTACTAAACCACAATGTGTATCTCGTCCATTAAATCCACCATCTTCCACTCAGCACTAGACTCCTAAACTACATGAGTTTGAGTCTTCCTACTCAAAGCATCATTATCAATGTTTCTTTTTCCAGATGTATATTCTGGGTCAATATTTAATGGTTTCATATACTCAACCCATTTCTGTTATCGAAGATTCAAGCATCATTGTGAAAATATGTACTTTAATCTCTTGTGATCAATATAAACAGTAAAAAAATTTCTCAATAGTTAATGTCCCCAAAACATTAAAACATAAACCATTATAGCTAACTTGAGGTCATATGTAGGGTAGTTCGGTTCATGGGGCCACAAATTAAAAGTCCCATAAACCACAAATTGATCTCCTTGCATCAATAAAACTCCAATTACAATCCCAAAAGTGTCACAATACATTGTGTACTTATCACCTTACTTAGGTAGGATCAATATTGGTACTGATGCCAAAATCTTCTTCATCTCCTAGAAATAATTATCACGATCTTATGACCAGTAAAACTTTATCCCTTTTCTGGTCAAGCCTTTCAGCAATGTTTCCAATCGTTAAATGTCCTGAATGAACCTATAATAATATTAAAAAAATCCTAGAAATCTATTGATATCAAACATTCTCTTGGGATGATCTCAAGAAACCACTATCTGAACATTCTCTAGATTTACCAACACACATTCCTCTGAGATGATGCTACCCAAGAAGTGTACCTGATTGGTCCAAAAAATTGTACGTAGATGTCTTGATGTATAGCCAATTCTCTCTTAGTGTACTTAGGATGATATCAAGATGTTGGTCAGAATAATCATGTGTCTTGGAGTGCACCAAGATATCTTCCAAAAACACTACCACAAATTGATCTAGGTACAGATTAAAGATTTTGTTCATTAAGTCCATAAACATAACTAGTGTGTTCGTCTACCCAAGAAATATTATGATGACATCATATATTCCATACCTACTTCTAAATTCATCCCTTGGTATATCAGATGTCTAAACTCTCAGTTTATGATACCCTAATCTCAAGTCAATCTTTGAGAACACACAACCTCCTCTCAACTAGTCAAATAGGTCATCAATATGGGGGAGAGGATACTGGTTCTTCACTGTCATATAGTTCAACTTTCAGAATTCAACACATTATCATAAACTCTTATCAGCCTTCTTTGCAAAAAACACTAGTGAACCCCAAGGTGATATACTCAGATAAATAAATACCTTATCCTCTAACTCATCTCTCTGAGTCATGATCTCTTGAATATCTTTCAGTTCCATTCTATATGGTGGAATAGAAATCATCTCTTCCCCCGGTATGAGATCAATGCTAAATTCCACATTTCTCTCAGGTGGAATCCCAAAGAAATGTTAAGTAAACACATACTAAAAACTATCCACTATGTGTGGAAAGACATATCATTTTACACCTCCATCATTCAGAAATAAACTAGAAACCTGGGTTGGGATCTCTCATATTTGATGAGTAATTGTCCATACTCGTAACACCTCGATATCCCACTCTCCATATTGAATATATTTGTAACCCTTAGGAGATGTGATGGACACTCTCTTATGGTAAAAATAAATTTAGGGAAAATATGATACTAACCAGTCCATAAACATAATTAGTTCAAATCCTAACATGTATATGATATAAAAATC
Organism: Viscum album; assembly: GCA_963277665.1. Classification (NCBI taxonomy): domain Eukaryota; kingdom Viridiplantae; phylum Streptophyta; class Magnoliopsida; order Santalales; family Viscaceae; genus Viscum; species Viscum album. Next base: position 976,178,174 of record OY728148.1, read on the forward strand.
CCATAGAAATTGATACTACTCGACATCAAGAGAACACCACTTGCACAAAAAATGTCTCTTGACCGAACTCCATGAGGTGTGTTTATCGTCAACACCCCACTCACGAACTCCATCACCAGGCTCAATCCATTAACACATTTTGTAGAAATAAAGGAATGATAGGCACCGATATAAAATAAGGAACTAGAAATCATAGAAGCTAAAAAAAGTACCTCTCACTATCAATGGTCCAGCCTTGATATCCACAATTGTAGGGTGAATTGAATGAAACAGTCTTACCCCACTTCCCTGTGATGTAGTCTAAGTCCCACGTGCTGCACTACTCAACTAATATGACTGCTCTTACCCTAAATATCTACATACACTCCCTTTATAGCCTTGTCCAGTAGAACTCCATATACAAGACTAATATGGTGCATAATGTCCTCTTCTTACACTCTGATTCTGACTAGCTATACCCTTACAACTCATCCAGTGCTGGGTCCTATAGAACTTTTGTAGATGTACCATCTTTCTGCAAGACTATAACTATTTTTGGTGGTTGAGGGAATAATCATCAAAAGTTTCTTAATCTATCACACTTGTGATAGATCACTTGATTAAGGTCCAATACAATAGATCCCTCTCTTTAGGTACTTTGTTTCCTACTGCCCTAGTTGATGTTTTCATAGAAATACTTCACACTCTCAGAAGACGTACCTTCTAATCATCCAAATGGAACCACCTTTCCTACACTGGAATCCTCTTAAGGTTACCCATATTTATGAGATCCTTATCCACAACCTCGGCAAACTCCTTTAACTGAAAATGGTTGACTTGGGACTTAATCTCACATTTAAGGCCATCCTAAAAATGTCTCATTGTAGTTATCTCACCCACTGCCAATGCTGGAGAAAAGTGTTGCACATGTGTAAAGTGTCCAACATACACTATCACATAAATACTCCCCATGTCAACTTCATGAACTCAGCTTCTCTATCCTACCTCAGTATCTTTAGATAGAAGTTCTCTAGAAACTTATCCAAAAGTTCCTTCCATAACATACCATTAGCCTATACAGTCCACACCTAAACATACCACCAGTGATTCACTGATCCTCGTATCATGTAAGAAGCCAACAAGACCATCCACTCTACAGGAGTCTCAAAGTGTTCAGATATAGTCTCGATGGACTCAACCTAGAAATCATCACTCTTAGGTCCACCCTCTCCAATAAAAAATGGAGGGTGTTGAATTTTTAACTCCGTTTTTAGATCAAACATACTCTTCACAACCCACCTTGGCTCTCTTCCCATGAATTTCATGATGTGGGAATAGTTATCTTGGAACTGCTCCCTGAATTCCTCACCTAACACAATTGGTTATTTAGTTCCTACTACTGGTAGATCTTCTCTATCCATATCCTCATGTTATCCTCTTAATAAGCACCTTCATAGAGAAATATCTTTACCATTACAAATAGGTACCTTTGGACACATTTTACAAAATTAACACATTTATGGTGAAATACAATTTTTCACAATAAGTCATTTCCCCAAACCATACCACATAGTCAAAATTGAGGTGTTATCACTACCCGTAATAATATTACTCCTTGGTCCTAGATAACAAGGGTAAACACATTCTAATTATTCAAGTTTCTCATTTAGACACCCATTTATTCTCATCTTACATCATTCTACAATCATTCTCAATTTAATGTTAGGTGCCATTTTCATTTCAATTTCACAATCAAGGAAAAACAGTTCATGTATAATAACATACCCATAAACCATTTTCTATGTGGGCCTAAAATGATGCATGTCACAATAACCCTATGTTCCTATAATGATGCATGTAACTCAAATCTTGTTCCATACTAGTCCACGAGTCAAAACTTAGAAAAAATTTTCATCAATAATCACAACACACAACAAGTGTGTCACCCAAGTTAAAATAATATTCAACTGTAACAGCAAATAGAAATAATAAAAATCCCACCCTAGGTAGTTGGGTTCTACCCCATACATGGGTCAGCTACACCAATGTATGAGATCATATCCAAGGGTCGACTCTTTCTAGATTCATGTATACCTTTACCAAATAGTAATAAAAAATAAAAAAGAAAAGAAAAATGGACTCTGATACTACTTTGTAATGTCCTAGCCCAGGTGCCACACATCGGTGCCTCGAGTCGGTCAGCCACATGACCCTAGGTGTGCCTCCCTTTATGTTAGAGGATACCGAATAGGTGTGCGGGTTTGAAATACCGATAATGGGGAAAATATACCCCCTTTTATCGGATTAAATTCACTAGTAAAAAAATAAGAAACAATAACTAAATAACAAGTAATCATAACCTGAAATAACTGGTATCACGAGATGGCTAAAAGTGGAAATACAATATCAAAACTAAAGAAAAAAATATGCCATGTCAATGTATGTGTCAAGTGTCTAAAATTAAACACAAAATAAATACACTGATGACACCCCTAATTGGGTCCCAAATCATTTCTAGTTCCCTCATCCATGCTCTTTCCCATATCATCCATAAAACAATGAGCTTTTCCATTAACGTATCCAGAAAACACAAAGTCTATTTGGGTTCCAATAAGGAATCCTGAGTAGGGTGTGAGTACAGCTCAGTAGGCCACCACCAATGGTGTATAAAACAATATATTGTTAACAGAAAGTGTATGCAGTTGTATAAATACATAATTAAAATTTATAATTAAATAGATATCACATTATCAATTAATCATTATTTAAAAACATGAAACCCCTAAATCTCATAGACACTCATACCTTAATGCTTGGTTTGGAACATTCTGAAGATTGAAGTATGTTTAATGGATTTCATATCTCATAATTCCATTTTTACCATTCAATACCTACTTTGTCTCAAACCGGGTCCGGAAGTATGTCCGATGAATATATTATCTCACAATGTCATTGATACCATTATTTAATTCATACTTGAATTCCCATGTTACCATTCATACACAACACAATAGAATGACCATGTTCCCGTTATTTAATTCATAGCTAAATGGCCATGTTACCGTTAATACATTACACATTATAATGATCATGTTCTCATTCTTTATTTCACAACTAAATAACCATGTTACCATTTATAAATTACACATTTGAATGAAAATGTTCCCATTATTTAATTCTAAACTAAATTTCCATGTTTGCATTCATAACATAAAATTAATTCAACAGTTCAACATCTAAATAAATTCCATTACTAATTAAACAATTATATAAACACAAAGATTCAATTATTTAATTTAATTATTAACTAATCACATAAATAACATTAATTAATTGAAAAATTAATTAACCTCATTGTGTAAATTAATTAATTATACAATTAATTAATAACATAAATTATATTAGTCAATTAAACAATTAACAAACCCTGAAAATTTCATTACTAATTAAAATATTAGTTGATCACATAAATACCATTAATTAATTCCCCAATTTATTGAGTACATCAATTACATTAATTAATTCTTCAATTAATAAATCAATATCCACAAACTCAAAATTCTATAATTAATTCCATAATTAATTATCTCAATCACAAGCTCAATAGATCAAAATTAATCACAAAATTAAATATTTCAATCCTCAAATCTCAATATCTCACAATTAATTATACAATTAATTATCTGAATCTTTAATTTCTAAAATCCCCAATTTCACATTTCCATAATTGATTAATTCACAAAATTAATTAATTAAGTCAAGAATAAAATTTCCAAAAATCTAATAGAAATTATAAAATAACATATACATAATTTAAATAAAGACTTTAGGATTTGGATTGTAGACCAACTAACTCGATTCATTGACAAGAGGTCATCCAACATAAATCCCCAAAATTTGAGCAGCACAACGACATAGAACAAGATCTGAATCTAATACCCTAAATCAAGATTGAACAAATAAAGATCTCTTAAATCTATATATATCTACAATAATATATCTAGATAAAAAAACAAGGTATATATCCAATCAAAATAAGAATAACAAACCCTATCTAAAATAGGAGAAGAAAGGAGAAGGAATGAGAAACCCTGTGAGATTAGATCCTCTTACTAAGAAGGGTGCATATATTTGATATAGTATTTTAATCACATATAATGGTGGTCATGAAAACTTTTAATCCATATAGGAGGATACAAAATCATGATATATCATCTAGGGTCGAATAGGGGTCGAATAAAAGTTAAAATTGGTGTTTGAGTGATTAAAAATATAAATTTATTATTATTTAAAAGGTCGTGCATGGTTAGTTGGGAAGGGGTGAATGGTTTCCCTTAACAATGATCCTAACCATGCGCCTCTATTATGGGAGTGCATTGTTTCTCCTAAGATGGTGTATGGTTTTAAAAACTGTGCGCTAACCGTGAAATTCCTCTGTCTAGTGTTGCACAGTTTGATATGTTGGGGCATATGGTTAGGGAAAACCATGTGCCAACCATGAATTTCTCTTCTCCCTTCCAATTTTCTCAAATTTTCTCCCAAACACACCCAATGGTAAAACCCAACCCATGTATTCTCAAATAAGAAAAAAATAAATACCAGAAATTAATATCGAGTCATCTTCAAGAAAGGTCGGGATCTTACACAAACAATTTCATTTACTCTCATGAAGTATTTATCAGTGGATTCTTCATATCTCATTCTTATGACATCATAATTTCTATTACAAATTTCTATCATTTCTTCCTTCACATTAGTATTCCCATTTAATATACTTTCCAGCTTATCCAACCTACTCTTTGATGTTTTGAAACCCATCACCTTCATATAACCATTCTCTGATAAGGACATAAGAATAGAATTTCTAGCCTTTCCATCAACATCTATATTTATATTATTAGTGAAAATCATAGGAGAATCTCTCTTAATAGGTGTAAAACCAATTTTCGTAGCATCAACAACTTCTAGGCCAAAATATTGGAGATAAAGAATCATCTAATTTTTCCATCTGTAACACTTTTTTCCATCAAATGTAGGAATATTTCTAATATTGATAGAATTGATATTATAAATGATAAGGATTAAATATGGGAACCTTACCTATGATACAAATTAATGTTTCAAAGGATTAAATAACAAATTATAAGGGGGTTGAATGAGTTGGTCACTTTTATAAGTTGTAGTAATTTTAAAAAACATAACCCTTGAAACCTGTTAAAGTATATATCCTTATTTTATTTTAGTAAATAACCATGCATGAAAATGTAAGAAATCAAGTTAATCACGTAATATTTAAAAGGTTTGTCCTCAGTGTGAGAACCTACATCCTTTACATAGCCACTCCTGTGGGTCTATATAAATTATCTATAATGAATAAGTGAATACAACTCCTGCCCACTCCCACTAGATAGCTTCTATGTATGAGTAGAAATTATTATAATAACTCCCATAACCTTAAAATTTTCATAACAAAAGGTTGATCCAAAATAAAAAAATGACTTTATTGAAAATTCTCCATAAATTCTCTAACTGGAATCCTCAGTTCGATGTGGTAAGGCATGATTCTCTCATTCCGATGGGGATTGGTTCCATGGGCTTAGTCCAATGAATTAAGTCTAATGGAAACATTACAATGAACTAATTCTCAATATATATTACTCAAACTCTTCTAAAATTCTTAGTTATATATTCCTTAGTCCGGTAAACAAAGCATTAAGATGTCCAACCTTATAATGAGGTCTGAGTCCAAAAAGTTAACTTTGACATGAATTCTACAGTGCTCCACATTTTCCAATCACATAAAAAAGATGTAAAGTACAAATGTATTGTTCTTCTTTTAATTTGAATCCTAGGAAGACAAATGCAGTAAAATGAAAAACATTTCCTACTTAATTAAATTCAAAAACAACAAGATCTACACATATTTGAATTTTAATTTTGACCAGTTAAACTCTTCACAAATCTGTTGAAATCTTATTTAGTCTTATTTGTAATTATTATTATCACACATCATAAATTTTCTTCGGTATGATGGAAATTCATTAGATCATTATTATGTAACTAACTTAGCTCATTAGGATGGAACTTTATCAAGTCATTATGATGGAACTTTCTCTTCTCATTCTGAATTGACTTTCCTCATCAGAGTTAGTCTGGTTGAATTTTTTCTTAGAGATAGTCTAATTGACATTTGTTCTCAAAGTCAATCTTGATTGAATTTACTTCTCAAAGTCATTATGATTGACTTTCCTCATTAGAGTTAGTCTGATTGAATTTACTCCCCATAGTTAGTATTATGGAATATCCTTAGCTTTATTCTGACAGAATCCTCATAACGATGGAATTCACATTACGGGGGAAACTGCTTTCTGCAACTTTGAAATTCTTCAAACCTCACTAGCTATAACTCATTCATACTTTTTAAAACATCTGTGCTCGGTACTTTTGGATAAAATGCAAATTTTTTATTTATTCCTATAACTAAGAAAATCTTTATGATTCCTCCATTTATTCAAAAGATTTTATCCTGAGAGTTTTCATGATTTATGATAACTTTAAGATTAGAAAAGCACCTTCTGACTTACATAGAAAATTTTTATGACTTCTCTTACTTTCAAAACCTTGTTTCTATTCAACCAAAACACAATATGAATGGTTTCACCTCTTTGCCCCATTTTCTTCATATGTATTGTATCAAAATTTTTATAGACAATTTATGATATTTGAGAATTAAAAACTAGAAAATCATCGTCTGGCTAAAGGATAGAATGTCTAAAACTTTCTAACTCCTAACATCAATATTTTTATTCAAACTCATAAACAACATTTTGAATTTATAACCAACACTGAGTCGAATGAAACTTTAACTTCGTGCTAATGGATCAATGAACAATGGTGTGTCTGATCAACAACATTATTATTCTAACAACTTATCTGATTGGTGCTACACAGTTTGATACTTTGTGTTTGTTGCTGATCAGTCTGATCAACTGTATCTAGAAAATAACTTTCTATTCAACAAAAATTTCCTCCCTATTTATGTTTAGGTTTGAACATTTACAAACTTTCACCAGTTTTTCAAAAACAATTATTTTTAAAAAGATTAGTTTTCTATAAATACAAAACTTTAAAAAAAACATCACGAAGGTTATTCATTATACCATACCATTTATGAAATGGAATGAAACCTATGTTGTAATACTTGCATATTTTTGTTTTTAAAGTGTTTTCTAAGGATTATTTTTGGATGAAACATTAAACATGAGGTGTTGAATGTGACTTTATAAGACAAATCAAAGAAACAATGGGATATTACCAATATGAACCTGTAGAAAAAAGTAATAGTGGAAGGACATTCCATATTCCTTGTGAGGGAAAAATCACTAAAAGTGATAGTTGGATGCATATAGAATTAGATTAAGTTGAGACTCAAGGTACATAAGAATTTTCATAGGAACAGATTCTATAAATCCCCATGTAAGAAGAAACTATTCGAGAGACACAAGCAATGTGTGAGAGTACAAGAGAGGTTAGAGAACCAGAATGGTATGGTTTTTTTATCACCAACGATGGTGACTAACTATTATTTTGTTATAATGATCCTACAACTTAAAAGGAAGCATTAAGTGGCATAGATGTTTCCATGTGAAAATAATCCATCAATTCTAAAATGGATTCCTTCTACCAAAATCAAGTTTGTATTTTGGTAGATCCTACAATGGATGTAAAACCCATTGGTTGCAAGTGGGTATTCAATAAGAAACTAGGAATTGATGGAAAATTCAGTACCTATAAGGTATTAATAGTTGTAAATGTATTGAAATAGCATTAAGAAATTAACCGAGATAAAACCTTTTCACCAGTTGTAATGTTGAGATCCATCAGAATTATACATGACATTGAGGCTTACCATGACTATGAGATTTGACAAATGGATGTCAAAACTGATTTACATAATGGGAACCATCAGAAAGTTTTTGATACAAAACAATCTGAAGGGTTTGTGACTACAAAGGATGAAAATATACAAAAATTGAAAAATAATCCATTTATGGATTAAATCAAGTATCTAGGATATGGAACATTCATTTTGATGTATCTATAATAGAATCTGGTTTCATAAAGAATGAGTATGATCCTTGTGTTTAAAAACTATTTAGTGGTATTTCATTCATTTTCTTAATAGTATATGTTTATGACATATTACTTATATAAATTAAAATACTAGTCATAAAATTTTTTAAGATGTGGTTGAATAAATGATTCTCTATAAAGGCCTTGGGAGAGACATCATATATATTTTGAATCAAGATATATCATGATAGATCCAATAAATTGCTCAGTCTAAGTCAAAGTACATACATTGATAAGATACATAAGATATTTGGTATGGAAAAATACAAGAGGGGATTGTTTCCAATGTCACATGGAATTCATCCTTCTAGGAAAATATTTTCTTAGATACATGGGGAAATAAATATAATGGAAAGGATTTCAATTGCATCAGTGATTGGGTCATTCATGTATATTATGATATGTAATAGGATAGATGTTTCCTATGAATCAAGTTCAGTATGAAGATATCATAATGATCCAGTTGACCTTTATTAGATGGCAGCCAAGATTATCTTTAATTATTTGAGGTGTATTGAGGATATGTTCATAGTTCATGGAGGATAAGGGGAACCCGTCATCAAAAGATATGAAGATTATAGTTTTCAAACTTATTAAGATGACATGATGTCACAAATGAGATACATATTCACTTTGAATGGAGGTATTGTGAGATGGAAGAGCTCAAAAAAGGCTATAGTCATAGAGTTTACAGTAGAGTCCAAGTATATTGTGACTTCTGAGGTAGCTAAATAAGAATTATGGATGAAAAAAATTATCCAAGGTCTTGAATTGGTATATAATAGTAAATACCCCATTACACTCTATTTTGATAATATTGTAGTTGTGTCTCTCATAAAAGAGCCAAGTACACATCAACAGAAGAAGCATATACTTTGGATGTATCATCTATTAAGGTATTTTCTTAAGAGAGGTGAGGTTTTTGTGAGCAGTATTTCCAAAGAAGAAAATATATCATACCCCTTGACTAAAATCATGACTCACCATAAATTTGATTATTATGTTATTTGAATTGGACTAAAAGTTATAGGTAGTTGGATCTAGTCCTCATGGGAGTTTCTTGGAGTTGGTGTCCTAGGATTAGCTATTTGTACTTTACTTACAAGTATGTTCGATATATTGAATATTTATATTACATATTATTACACATTGTCTATTGTTCTGTAAGACTCTAATGTAATAATGTCCTAGAGTATATGTCACATTGATAAGGTCATAGCAGTTCTCTGTTATATTGAGAACTTTGAAGTGTTATGACGATATCCTTAAAGAATGTTCTTCTCTTGGATAACGTACTATGATGGGACACATAGTTCATAGACTGTTAAGTGAGAGAACTCCTAAGAGGATGAGTCTTAGTATCATGATGTTCTCACTTGGTAATCACAAATATGGGAGGTTATGAGAAAGAATCACTGGTAGGAATTCGAAATGTTTTGGTGTCATTAGATATTCCTATATGAGAGAATTTTGGACTTTAAAATAATCATTAATGAATTTTATAACTTGTGAACTTAGATTTTATGATGAAAACCATGACGACATATATTCATGGTATGTTAGGTTACATTGTTCTTGTCATGACTCGCATGTCATTAATGAATAAGATAAAGAAGCATTTATCCCTTCTATATTTATGGAAGCTGATATCTCATCCATTTGATTAAAATAGATCTGTTACATTAAATTCCATGTACATGGTGTAACGATGTGTTTATTTTAGATATTCTAAGAAAGATTTACCAAGAAAATAGGTTGGTAACATAGATGTTCAATATGCATGATGAGATATTATGATAAAGGTATTATATTATATAGTGTGTGTTCATTTTTTGTTTTCATTGTTTCAAAATTATGTTATTTCTCTTGGGTGACATGACTCATTTATAGATAGTAATTTTTGAGTTTAGGCAAGCTCTCTTGATGCCAGTTTTAATGAATCCTAGTGGGTAAAACACTAAGTGTTTCTGAGGATCTTGATTAAATACAATTTGAATCTAATTAATTGAATAAATATTATTCTCAAGACTGAGGTATAATTTTATTCATGTTTTATTGATCACAAATATATATTGATTAATGAATTATTTTGATTAAATATTTATTTAGGTGTTTAATAAATAAAAGAAGAGTTTGAATAGACCAAGACCATGTCTAATAAATAATATTAATTAAAAAGATGGTTAGATAATATTATTTGATCCTCAAGTTGGAGTGAACCATAGAATAATAATAAGAATATAATTATTATATTGAATGAGGTTTATTAAAGGTTTTAGTATTTTTTAAGGGCTAGAATGCAATAAAAAAATATCCTAAACAAAAATCTACCTCAATAAATATCCTGTTATGGCTATTGTGATGGTAATTTAAAATAGATAATAGTTTCAAAAAATGAATTTTCTTTTAATTTCTCTATCTCTCTCCCACACAAGAAAAATAATTGTTTGAGGGATTTTTTCATGATTAAAGAATGAGTGATCAAGAATGAACAAAGAAAGACATTTTATTCCCCACACTAGGACATAGAGATCATTTAACATTTATCGGATATCAATGGAGCATGTGTGGATTTTCTCTAGAGGGATTCTATTCTTGGATCCTCATATCACAATAAATGCTATTTGAAAGTGTCTTTCCACATGATTAACATCATTAATGAAGATATATTCCTAAGATAAGGTATTCATTTTTTATGACATTAAATAAATTAATTAAAAATTTGATGTTCAAGCTCCTCACTCTTTGTTTTGATCATATAAACATTAAAAGAAATTTTAATATATTTCCCACCAACCACATGCTTCCACTACTCCCAGAACCATCATAAGGTGCCACTTTTCTAGATCCTTTGGCAGTATGGATAGATCCAAGATGAGATGTGGGAGCAGAAGTCTAATGTTCGAGCTCAGTGGATGTCGAGTAGTACATACAAAAAATTCCAAGAAGTATGATCACTAGTCTCAAGGCCATATCTTGATTACTTTTGATATATAGACTTTCCATTCCACATGGAGTTGAAGCAAGTACAGTTGGGGGTTGTAGCAACTTGGTTAACACACAACCACTCATTATGTGATTTTCTATTTTATGATTTATTTTTCATTTATTATTATCACCAAATACACCAGTTAAACATGCTCACACTTTTTAAGGATGAATTAGTGGTGTCCTACTGAATTTTATTACTCACACCATGCATAATAATATCGATGCACATTCAGACTTTATGTTTAGGGATTTGGATAAGGAAAAGGGACCTATGGCTGATGGGTGAGCAAATGAGAATGTATATGGTAGTATATCAAGATGGACTCTAGAGGACCTTGTTGTTTTATTTATGTATTTATCTTCCTATTATTAATCTAGTTTGGATTTCCACTTTAGAATACCATTTATTATTCTATGGCATGTGTCTCATCTTTAAGTTTCCACATAATTACTCTAGTTTCTATTTTATTATTTATTAAGTATTATTTGAAATATGACATGATAATATGGGTATAGTCTCCCCACTGATGTAATTAGACCCTCAATACTAGTCAGAATCCTTTTTTCTGTAGGGAGGCATACCTAAGGTCTTATAGAACTCCGGTTCGAACCCGACATTTCAGGTGAATGCATTACAAAAAACATTAAAAAAGACTCCATACTATAAAAAATACCATTCTTAGTAGTGGTTTTTTCTTCTAGTGGAAATAGTTTATACGTTTACCTAATTATTTAGCGGTGGCTACTAAAATTTCAATGTATTTCATGTTCGCTAGTCATTTCATAGTAGTTTACTTCTTTTAGTGCTGCTCTTTTATATGTTTTTTTTAGAATTTAGCAATGATTTTCATTTTATTTAACAGTGATTTTTTAAATAAACATGAAAATAAAATAGATAAGATGAACCTAAAAACCGATAAATATGTTAGTGGATGTTAGGTTTATTAGTAGTTAATATTAACCACTGTTAATTAAGATTCAAATTCATTTTTTAATAGTGGTTCTTAAAAATCACCTCCCAATATTTTAAAAAATATATACTTTTTAAAAATATTTAATAAAAAAATATAAATATTAAAACATTGAAATGTAATAAACTAAAACATAAATGCACAATAAACCCATCATTCATACATCATACAAGATACAACCATATTTATATACATATACATTCATAGTCATCATAACCTCAGTCAACTGATTACCTCAGTCAATCCATACACAAATTATCAATATATACATATAAAATATGTCCAACAATAACCCATGCCAAATATATTTTGACCCCATGACCTATGTTTCACCCTTATACCTCCACATCATCTCATCAATTGGAAGATACCACATAATCTCATCAATTTTAATTAAAAAGACAGAAATTTAAACTAAACATAATAAATCAGAATTACAACAGAATCATTGATAAAATTTAAACATACCGAAGAAACTAAGAACCATCACCACTACCTGATATATAATTTCTTGAATCGAATGGTCAACCACTTTACTTCGATTAACATCTATCACCTGCAATAAAAACCACAAAATTTATTAAAATAAATGCAAATGTGAAAAGAAATGGAATATATTTATATTGTCGCACAAATATTTTTTTTTTATTTTTTTAATCGAACAGAAGACATTTTAACACAAAGAAAATAATATACCATGAAAAACACTTTTAAAACATAAATTATCCTATTTAAAATATTATTCAACACATGAAACTAAAAAGGGATAAGTATATAAAATTCTAATTGATTTTTAAATCGATGTGCAATGTGCTTAAATTTTACATAATATTTTTTAAAAATTTGATATAAAATCATATAATATATTTAAAAACTAAATCAATGGTGGTTGTTCCATGGTTTCATGTCAATATGAGGGTTTTTTCTATGGTTTTTACCATTACATGCATGTTTTAGTGTTTTAAAATGTGAGAATATGTTTATGGGAATCCTAGGAAAACCAACAATCTGAATGAAGTGTTGTTAATTCATTCATTTCAAAAACCATTCTGTAGTCATTATCCTCTAATTTCATTGAAATCCAATGATGTTTTCCAAGTCTTAACCCCCTGATGCACAGTTTTAAAGGCTTCAATACCTTTAAAAACTATTTACTAAGCCATTATGACCACACTGCATGTCAAATTGATGTGTTTTCTACACATAAAAAAAAAATACAATGGTGTTTTTCCCTTGATTTCACATAAATTTGAGGTTGTTTTCAATGGTTTTGATTGTTACCGACACGTTTATGTGTTTTAAAACACTAAAAACCTATTTACAGGAATCCTAGGAGAAACCTAACTTGAAATGACATTAATTCAATTCCAAAATTTCAAAAATAAATATATGGTCATTTTCCACTGATTTTATGGTATTCTGACGATGTTTAACTAGTTTTGACCCCCCAAATACACATTTTTAAAGGCTTCGATAAATTTAAAAACTATTTATCGATCCATTTTGACCACTAAACCCATTTTATTGACATGTTTTCTACCATTACATGTCCAAAATAACATAACGGTGGTTTTACCATGATTTCACATCAATCTATAGTCTTTTTCTATGGTTTTTACTATTACACACGTATTCTAGTTTTTTAAAACACTAAAAACATGTTATTGGAATCATAGGAAAACCATAAGTAAAAATGATGTGTAATCAATTATTAAATTTAAAAAATAATTATTTGGTCATTTTACTATGATTTTATAGAAATTAGATTATGTTTTCTTGGTTTTGACCCCCTGATGCCTGTTTTAAAAGGCTTCAGTACCTCTAAAAACTATTTACCGATCCATTAAGATAACAATACACGTTATATTGATGTTTTTCCTATGTGTAAACATCAAAAATAACTAAAATATAGATATACCATAATTTCATTTCAATTTGAGGTCTTTTTATATGGTTTTGACCATTACATCCATGTTTTTGTGTTTTAAAACACCAAAAATGTTATTACAGGTATCCGAGTAAAACTGTAAATTGAAATAATGTGTGGTAGATATTACATTTCAAAAATAAATATATATATTTTTTACTTTGATTTTATAGTAATTCAATGATTTTTTCCTAGTTTATACCATCCATCACATGTTTCTAAATGCTTCTATACCTTTAAAAAACTATTTATTAAGCCATTCTGACCACAGCACATGTCAGATTGACATGTTGTCATTGTGTATACATAAAAAACAACTCAAAAGTGGTTTTCCCATGATTTCATGTCAATATGGAGTAATTTTCTATGGTTTTTACCATTACACACACCTTTATGTGTTTTAAAACACTAAAAAACCATTTAAAGACATCCCAGGAAAACAATAACTTAAAATGATGTTATGTTGGTTCCTATATTTCAAAAATAAATATACGGTAATTTTTCTATGATTTCATGGAAATATGTCAACATTTTCCAGGTTTTGACCCCTTGAAAAATGTTTTTAAAGGCTTCAGTACCTTTAAAAACTATTTACCAAGCCATTCTGACCACACTTCACATGAGATTTACATTACGCATACACTTCAAAAGTAAAAAAATGGTGGTTTTCCCATGATTTGACATAAATCTGATGTTTTTTTCTATGGCTTTGATTGTTGCATGGTTTAGTTTTTTAAAATACTAAAAATGAATTTATGGGAATCATAATAAAAATGTAACTCAAAATGACATCTCATCTATTAATAGATTTAAAACATACACCTATGGTTATTGAATTATTATTTCATGGAAATTGAATAATTTTTTCCTGGTTTTGAACCCCCACCACATGTTTTCAAAAGCTTTGTTACCTTTAAAAATGGATAACTGAGCCATTCCAACTACATCACACATCATATTGATGTGTTTTTAGTTATTAAATGTCAAAAAATAACTAATTGGTATATTTACCCTGATATCACATTAATATGATGTAATTTTATATTTTTTTGAATGTAACACACACATTTAAGGGTTTTAAAGCACACAAAACACATTTACGAGCATCCCAAGAAAATAATAACTCAGAATGATGTTTTGCTGGTTCCAACATTTCAAAAATAAATCTATGGTTGTTTTACTTCTATTTCAAATAAATATAGTTATTTTTCCTAGTTTTGACCCCCATATACATGTTTTTAAAGGCTTCAATATCTTTAAAAGTTGTTTACCGAGTCATTCCGACGACACCACATGTTAGATTGATGTGTTTTTTTATTCATAAATGTCAAAAACAACTCAATATTTAATTTAGCATGATTTGACATCAATATGAGTCATTTTTCTGTGGTTTTCACCATTATATTCTTGTTTTACTCTTTTAAAACACTAAAAAAGTTTTTACAGGCATCCCAGGAAAACCATAAATCAGATTGACATGTTATCAGTTTCAACATTTCAAAAATTAATCTATAGTCATTTTTATATAATTTCATGGGAATCTGACAATGTTTTCCTAGTATTGATCCTCTAACACACATTTTTAAAGGCTTTGGGACCTTTAAAAATATTTTACCATCCATTCCAACCAAACTGCATATCAGATTGATGTGTTATCTATGAATATAGATCAGAAATAACTAAAAAATGGGTTTTTCATGACTTCATGTCAATCTGATGTCTTTTTCTATTGTTTTTACTGTTACAAGCATGTTTATGTGGTTTAAAACACTAAAACCCCCCTTATGAACATTCCAAAAAATTTTTAACACATAATGACATATCGTCGGGTCCTACATTTCAAAAATCAATAAACAATTTTGTTCCAATCTGTTTTTTTGGAAATATGATGAAATTTTCCTAGTTGTGACACCTCGACACACATTTTTAAAGGCTTTGATGCCTTTAAACTTTATTTATTAAGTCATTCCAACCAAACCGCACATCGGAATGATTTTTTGTCTATGATTACATTTCAAAAATAATTCAATGGTGGTTTTATTATGATTTCAAATAATTATGAGGTTTTTTTCTTTTGTTTGGAATAATTCACACATGTTTTAGTAGTTTAAAACACTAAAAATTAATTTACAAGAATCCCTAGAAAACTGTAACCTGGAATAACATGTTATTGGTTCCTACATTTAAAAAAATATCCATGGTTATTTTCCTCTAAATTCATGGAAATCAAACATCATTTTTCTAATTTTGACCCCCTATCAGGCATTTTTAAATGATTTAGTACCTTTAAAAACTATTTACTAAGGCATTTTGACTGCACCACAAGTCTAATTGATATTTTTAACATGAGTACATGTCCAAAATAATTCAATGGTGGTTTTCAAACGATTTCATGTCAATATGATATCTTTTTCTATGGTTTGAACCTTTAGACAGATGCTTTGGTGTTTTAAGACACTAAAAATAAATGTACACGCATCTCAGGTAAACTATAACTCAAAATGATGTGTCATCTATTCTTACATTTCAAAAATCAATCCACAGTCATTTTCCTATGATTTTATGTTGATATGGAATCTAATTCCTATTTTTGACCCCCCTCCCCCAACACACACATGTTTTTAATGACTTTGGTACCGTTACAAACTATTTACTGTGTTAAAACTGAGAAAATGATCTTGAATTATTTTCAAACATAAGGATAACAATATGTAATTTATTTTTTATGTATAGTAATCAAACACATGTCAATCCAGCATAATATGTTGTCGGTATGACTTGAAGGTCATGTTTTTAATATAATATTGTTATTTTAGTTTTATTTAAGGAAGTTGTATGCGTTCTTTGAAAATGTTTGAATGATCAATGAAATTTAGAATTTACCTTGATAGGATAAGATATAAGGTTATAAATTTCCTTGGGTATCATTCTAGTAACCCTTTTAGATAAAAAAACTAAATCATTTTCCACTTTTTTCTCACCATTGATCTTATCTTTTCCAATAAGAGTCATGTTCTCGAACTATTCCTTCCAACCTTGCAATTTATCTTTGTGATTCTCTATCAATAGCTCTACTAGAACCCCCACTAGGTGTAGTAGTAACTGATGATGACTCCATACCAAAGAAAACTGATGGAGTAGGTCAAGAACCCATCCCTTGTACATGTCTAGTATTCTCCTTCCCTAAGACAATTAGAACTTCATCATTCTGGGAAACTGATGATGATTTTGAAGGGTTCACATCCCATATTTCTTGAATTTGAACCTGTTAATACAAGAATATTAAAAATTATTTTTTAAAATATTTTAACTTCATAATATTATTTAATTAATAAATTTTTTATTACTATGTATTGTTTTTTCATTACTCTAAACACATAATATTGAAAAATAAATTATAACAAAAAATAAGCCTTAAACCCAATTACTTGGGGTTCACAAGATGTATCAAACGGTGATAAATTGGCATCATTTTATCCATGTATCCAGACCCATTTAATAAGGTTTAAGGATTTTTTTGTTATAATATATTTTTAATTATTTTTTATAGTAATGAAATAACATGAAATGTTAATGAAAAAAACTTACTCAAACATCATTGGTAGGGTCATTTACTAAACTGACATTAGATTCAATATGCACTTTAAACCACATCTATGTATGGACAACAGAGTAACCTAATTCATTAGTCATTATAAAAAAATATAAACTAGTTAGAAAAAATTTGACTTATAATTAAATGATATAAATAATAATGAATAAAATACAAACCAAAATTATTCTTTTTCTAAAAAAACTCAAAGACACACTGATATGAAGATTGAATTATTTCTCATGATTCATAGTAATTTTTTCAATAATTCCTACAAAAAATAGCAACATTAATAAAAAGTATAATTTTATTTTGTTTATGATATTACGATACTCTAAAATATGCAATTACCTCATGATATGCATCTCTATTAATATCGACAAACGAATTCCATTTCACGTGAGAAATTCATTCACACACATTCTCATACATCTATCATGAGGTCAAAGATGTTTCATTAAACTCATTTCATAATATTCATTTAAAACCCCACTATTTATTTCCTAATATTTTCATAGTGCATGGGCGTGAAATAGATCTTGGGACATCCAAATGAAAAAACATCTAGAAATAAAAAACATAATACTGTATAATTATATCACAAAATTTTATCATGTCATGTAAATTAGTTATCAAGGAATATTAATTTAAATTACATTTAATTAAGTATCAAAAACCTCATTTATCCATGTTGTAGGAATATGTCTCCAATATTTATAATTAATGGGATTGCTCATTGTATCACAAATATGATGCCTAATAATCTGCCCATAGATTCTGGAAACATCATCAGTAGGCACCCCAAACTCATCAAATGGAATGATAATATTGAATTCCTTCAGGTCTCATACATATTTCATGTTCATATTTATATATATTCTATTTTTATTTTTATTCAATTGAAAAATGAATTAAACAATTAATAAAATATATAGTTTTTTTACAATGAAAAACATACCAGTAATAGTAACTCACCGATATCCACTAGATGAAGTGGTGACCAACTGCTCCATAGCTGGAGGTGAATTGGATGGTGGGATTCTAAAAACATATGGGTAATGGCTGGCTCACTGGTAGTCTCAATTACAACCGAATCACTCAGATCCCCTGAAGCTGACGGTAGTTGATGGTGAGCTCTGAGATGATAACCAGCTAGGATTTTGAAATTTATTTGTTCTCTGCATTCTTCCAATTCAATTGGTTTAGATATATTAAATGTATAGAAATTAAAAACTAAAAAATTTTTACAACAAGAAAAATGAAAAACTAGAAAAATGTATATATGTATGCCCACTTATCAATGAAAAATTGTAATATATTTTCATTACCAATTTATATATTCAATTTTCTTCATCTTCATTATCTTCATTATTATAAACCTTTATTGTGATGAGTTCTTAATTTTCAACCACTATTGAATGTTCTATTGTTTCCATATTGTTATTAAAAGAGTATTCAATGTTTTTTGGTTGATTAGGTTCACTATGACAAAGTTCAAATTGATCTTCATCAGTCATATCATATAAGTCTCTCTACGTTAAGTGTAAAAAAAACTCCAACCTTCATGTATTTCATCATCCACATAATAAACAATCTTCACTTAGGAATCCAAGATAAATGGATCATTCTCTACATGCTCATTGGTATGGATAAATCAAGTGAAGTTGATAGAATTAAAATGTAATGAATCATTCATTACACCCATATCAATATTAACCCACTTTAATTTGAATAAGACAACCAAAAACTAACCATGATAGTTTAATTGAATTATATCATCCAAATTACCATTAAATCCGACCTCTGTAAGTGTAAATACACAACTATTTTGAGTTTTTAAGTCTTTTTCCTGATAAATTGTATGGAACCTATTGCCATGAATATTGTAGGCATCAAATATCTTAGACTCCCTTAGAAGACCACGAGCAAAAAAAAACATAAAAGCATTTGATATTTCAACTTGATTTTCAACATTTATTATCTAGAAAAATATATATAAAGTTTTAGTTTTAGCATAGACAAAATAACTACATGTTAATAATATTAATATGAGTATATACTTACCTTATGGGTGATCCATTTGACAATAACCTTATTAACATTTTTTTTAATTCCATCTCATTTCAAGATCATCCCTTAATTACTTATTTGTTTGACATTGCAATTATTCAATAAGTGGATTTGTAATAAGATTACTGAGCAGTATATATCTATGTGCTTATAGAATCTCTAATTAATTTATTATAAAATTTAACCCCTTTCCAATTGGTTATCAAATAATTTGAAATATTGATAACTAGTTTTCAAAATGATAATTATTGGAGATATCATAAAAACAATAAACATGATTGAATCTAGTCTCAATCCCATCCAAATACCTTGAATACAAGGTCAATCACTCTTTCGATATGTAACCTTTAGCAACAGAGCCTTTTTGTTTATATTTATTCATCATATATGATTTAAAATGACCTATGAAACTGATGAAAAAAATAAGAAAAATATTAAAAAATTATGCAATAATTTAATCAAATTAAATTCACTAATGAAAATAAAAATAATATCATTGTACCTCTCAATTGGATACATCAATTGATAATGTTCTGGCGATCCATGTTTAGCTTATTCAACCAAATGAACAATCAAATAAATCATCACAGTGAATAATGAAGGGGGAAATAACATCTACAAACAAAAAAGTGTAAAAAAAATCATTCTTGAAGGTTATCAAGATCAATTGGATATATATTTTTTCTACAGAGCTCTTTGAAAAAGGTACAATAGTTTATTTTTCAGTTAACATATTACAAAATTATAATGAAAACAACTGTTCTATCAAAATACATGAGTGGTTACTTTTCAATCCATGTAATATTCAATTTTTTTAGTCAATGCACATTGATATATTACTTGAATATCTATCTTCCACTTTTAATGTAACACCCCAAACATCCATGGTATGCTTCTATTCGAATAATACAATAGTGTGTGTTGTAAGAAACATTGAGTTCAAGTGTACCACGACTTACCAAACTAGCCGTTCAAAAGCAATTATGAATAGTAATAACTGAATTTTAAATTTTATATTATCTTTATAATTTTCGAATCTATATTATAAGTTTTTTAGACATAATGTATGAACAAATACATTTTTTCAGATAAAATAAGAATTAAAAAAAATGCAATTTTAACTCCTTTTAATGGTGAAACCTTTTTAAATCCAATATTTGAAACTTTTAGGAACTTCTTCTTTAGAATCGGGAAATAAGAATTTAGTTTCAATAATGTTTTGGTGTTTTTCTGATAACTTTCATATATGGGGGAATAGTGAAAATTACTATATTTTAACTGAAAACAAATTTTTTAATCAAAATAATTTATATAGTTAAATTATACATTTTAATGGAATGGAAGTATAAAAAGATTATATTTTTACCATTTAATCCAATGATGGTCATTGTAAGTAATTTCATTTTAAAATTGGATATAATAAAGTGTCAATCTTTTGATAGTTATTATTCCTTAAAAATACGCATTATGGTTTTAATAGCGGGAATTAATTTTAAATTAAAAAATTTAACTTTTATGTTTTTAATTTGATAAAATAGACTTTATTTTTTTCATTCAAAATATCAAAATTATCCTAGGGTGAAATTTTAGTACTCTTCGGATAACTTTTATATTTTGATTAATAATGAAAGTTACTAAATTTTAATTAAAAAAAACTTTTTTAATCGAAATAATTAATAGTGATAAATTATGAATTTGAGTGGTTTTAAAGTATATTTAGAATAACTTTTTACCATTTAATACAATGTTGGTCATTGGACATAATTTCTCAATTAAACTATACATAAACAAGTGTCAATCATTTGATAGTTATTATGTCTTAAAAACACGATTTGTTTAACAAAGGGAATTAATTTTAAATTAATTTTTTCCACTTCTGTGTTTTAAATTTATAAAAATGGATTCCATATTTGGAATCATGATTTACAAATTGTGTAAATTGGAATATTTTATTTTTAGATATTTTTGAATAATTATTTTGTTAAATATTTTATTTACCATGGTAAAAGGGTAAATCCGGTGAATAAGGGTAAAAATAATATTATAATAATAATAAATTACAATAAAACGTGTCCTAACATTATTTCTTGATACATTTCCGACCATGAGAATCTTTGGGTCGATTTTGGGACTCCATGGATCCACATGTAAGTGATAAGGATACTTTATATTAATTAAATTAAAATAAATACAAAAATGACACAAGCATATATCATTTAGCAAAACAATTTTTACATAGGGTTATATATGTTGTATTTTATACTATAAATATTAGTTATAAAGCTAAAAAGATATACTACATAATGGTAGTTTATTTATAATTTTTATAAATTTAATAATTAATATTATTTATGACACAATAATGATTAAGTATTTTCCTTATTAATGAATGAATCGAATAATTAGTATTATAAATGTTAAAATAAATAAAATTCGAATGTTTTGATGACATCCATGAATTTTATTGGCTAATATGACATAATAGGATTGCTTAATGGATTTTTTTTTCGAATTAAAAAATTTTCTAAGACTTTAACAAAAATCAATTATTGAATAGTTTCAAAATTGACATAAATGAGTTTTTAAAACAAATATTATATTATTTATTTATATTCAGTTCCTAAAAATCTATGTATCGGACAAGAGACAAATATCATGATAGGTGTATCATTTATTGACCACTTTGGGGTCTCTTGGATGTATATGGTATGTTTATTAACTTTATAATATAAAAAATACAAAGTGACATAATACATGTCAATCTAATTAACTAAGAGTTAAAACTAAAAGATAAGGTTAATATAATGACCAAAACCTATCTAAAATATATTATTTGATTGGTTTTCGACCTATACCCACCATAAACTTTAAATAATCCACTTTGGATCCATTTTAAACTAAATATGAGTTTATTATAAATTAATACTTTAAGTTATTCTTATAGAGCCCCTCCCCCCCTTATAAAAGGACACCACTTCTAACCAATTATTCACACATTAAAAGACTTTTGGTTTTGCCAAACTCTGCCCAAATACTCTCTCACATATCCTCCCTTCATCCTAGAGGCCTTACTTTAGTTATAAATCCATCCTATAGAGCCCATTTTATCAAATCAAAAGGAAGAACCTGAAGAAGAGGTAATGTTTTCACCACCATTTTTCAAGTTCCTTTTTCTTCCACTTCTCATTTCGTTGTTATTACCATTATAAAAAAATAACTCCAATATCTCATATATACTATGATATTATTAAAACCATGGTACAACCATATTTAGTATTCTATCCATCCTTTGAATGACATGTCAACATACGTGTGTACGTACGGCTTACCGTCTCCACGTCGTGGTGTAATTGTTATTCAAAACATTATTATTTGTATAGTTATAATAATGATGTGTAATTCAGGTAAATTATAAATATAAAATTATAATGAGTCTGTATATATGATATACCATCCAATTATATATTATTTTAATATAAAAAGAATGATATTGTCCCTCGTGCGTACGTACGGACTAACATCTCCACGAACACGATGAGTTTCATTCCCCATCGTATCCATTCAAGTCTAATTCTCATTTTATGATTAAAAATATTGTTTAAGGATTTGATAACATTCTAGATATGAATAAGATATAACCTATCCATAACAAACATGGCTTATGCAACAAAACATATAAAAGAAAATGAGTAAGTTAACACCCTAAATAACGATAATACTATGATATTAATAACAAAGCAATGGTAAAATATCATATATGATATCATATTAATGTTTATGATTCTCGAATAATTTAATAAAAATTATTTCACCATTATACAATAAATTAATCTACCCTCAACCAAGGATAAGTATAAGGTAAGGGGTTTTTCATCTCACTTCTTATTCCAGTGAGATTCATGCCATATTTCCACTATTACCTTTTTTGTGGTGTATGTACTGCCCATAATTGTATTCCTTGTGTAATAAACTTTAATATATGTGTATTTACATATTTATTTTATGATACTTATTTCATGGGGTGTATATTTTGTAAGTTACCAAATTGGTAAGGGTTAATTTCACAATCTCTTTATTGTCCAAGGTTGTTTTTACATAAGCATCTACTGTGACATATTTATTATCCATATCCATGTTTAATGAAAGAGTATTCTAAGGGATCATTTTATGGGAATTTTTACTAAATCATCATTTCAAATGATTTAAATATTTATTCATCTAAATCATTTTCATTAATGTATATGTCTTCAAAATATGTTTTAAGGATTTATTTATATGGACATGAATGTTTTTAAAATGGTAATTTATTTCAAAGGTTTCAAAGTGTCACGGGACACATTGATTCAAAAATGTATTTAAATGGATTCTTTTCCAAATTGTGTGACTTTTAAATGTTTTCATGAAAATGATATATTTTTCTCAAAAATTTGAAAATCCAGTGAAAATGTATTCGTATTTAACGCAATCATAAAAATGTTTTTAGAAAACCCAACTCTCGAGTATGGTAGATAGGAAGGGATTGGTCATGGAAGCATCCTGGCCTGTAATTAGTTGAGAAGTCTCAGAATTAGTTTTTTTTCCAGAAGCTTTCATAATGTTTTCAAAAAAACACTGGAGTATATTTGAGCAATTTTAAACATAAGTATCTTCTAAAAAAAATTCATCGGTAGGTATCATGAGACATTTAGACGTGGAATTCGTCGAGGCCCTTTCCCAATTTGATTTATGGTTTTGGCTGAGGATTTAATCATTTTAGATGTCTTGGCTGAGGCCTTGACAAAATGTTTCAGAATGTCCAACATTATACATTCCCTCATTATGAAAATAATATTGATATTTCATGTGGTCATTCGACTAGTAGAATACCCAGGATTATGTGTTATTATGGCATTATTTAATCAGCTCATAATCTTTCCATAAAAGTATTCATGTTTATTATTGGTAATGGCCTGTGTTTTTTAATTATTTACCATGCTTAATTTTTATGTCATTTTTCACTGTATTACTTACCCTTACTGAGCATTTCAGCTCACCCCTTTCTTATGTTTAATTTTCCCAGGATATGAAGAAGTTAGTTATAAGTGACCTGCAGGCATAATCTAAGAGGCTTGGATGATTCTAATGAAATATATTTTGTTGTATTTCTCTCCAATCTGTAAAATGGATCATATGTATGAATCTTGTTTCCAATAATACTAAACTGATCGGTCTTTCGAGACTTGATTTACTTATAATCATTCTAATGTTATGTAATAATGCACCGACTCTGAGTAACTGGGTTTGGGGCGTTACAGTTGGTATCAAAGGAAGTTTAGTACAAACCTTGGAAGCTAGATTTAGATAAACTTTTATTAGAGCACATAGACCTAAGATGGACTTTGAGGATTAGTTTAGAAGAACTTCCTATAATTTTGTTATTGTAGAGATTTTGTGAGTTTTCCGAGCAATACATCCCTGTCTGGATACGAGTAGGTAGAGGTTGCTCTGGCACAGATGTACCTAGGGATAAAACCCGAAAACACCGCTTTGAGCTCAACTCGAATGGGAACTGGCGCACGACAAATGGCCTTGATACACTCTTGGTTACCACACTCCCGGGGGATATGCTTATGATAATTATCATTTTCATTACAAACCATTATGAAGGGTTTATGAGTATATACTTCTTCAAATAAAACATTTTTTATGAATATGGATTATATCCATAAAATGTTTAATTTATGTTAAGTGTTTTATAAGTTCGGGATTTGGTATTTCTATTCATAAACTAATCTAGTGTATGCCATTATTTTGAAATTGCGCCCAGTATAAGGAATGAGAACTCATGCAATACACATGATCCAAATAGTAAGTAGGATCATTTCTTTCATTGTCCTAAGCCAGAATTTTTAAGGGAAATATTCTCCCACGTGTTACCATCATATGAAGAAATATTACCATGTGTTGATAATATAAGTAAAGAATTTTTTGAGTCTTATTTCTTTGAAGGGAAGCGGAAGAATAAAAGGATGGTAGAGAGAAAGACAGATAAAAGGAAGGAGGTGAAGAAGGATTTTCCCATATGTGATAACTATAGAAATAATCACCTTGGAAAATGACTGATGAGAATGAGAGTATGTTATAAGTGTGGAGGAAAAGGACACCAATTACTTGACTGCAAAGGTAAGAAAATGGTTTCAAATGTACAATGTTTCATCTACAAGGATTTTGGACACTACGTGATCCAATGTCCCAGTCATTATACTATGCCGCAAATGATGATATTGGATAATAATCAAGTAATGATACTACCACATATGAAGAGGAATGACTAGTGTTCTTATGTTGTTATTTTGGAATTATTTCATTGAAGTGTTGTATCAATGATGTACTGGAAATAAATAAGGATTGTACTGCAGTACTATTTCATTAAGGATTTGAGATTTTATGGTACTAAGAAAAGTGACTCTATAGAAAGTTAAACTTTTTGGAAATTACATGGTTGAAGAAAAGATAAAATTTAATATAGTCCTAAAATTTAGGTACTAATTTTGGAATAAGATATGGTTGATTTGGTAAATTATATTGGATATTATTGACTGTCTTGAAACTTATTAGTGATTTGTAAATTTCATCATTGTTGGAGTTTACAACATTTTTTTATAGAAGATGTATATTCAGTATTCTATAAGTAATAAGGGATCATGAATGTAGTCAATACGGTTTTATGGTATTTCAGGATGTTTCAATGTTTTAAAAAGAATACATGATGAAGGTTTTCACATGATATTATGTGGAACAAAGGATCTTCATTGTGTTTACCAACCTTATAAATTTTGGACTATGAGTTTGGACAGATGAATTTTGGATAAGTCCAGTTTGAGATTATTTTTGGATTTCCATAAAAAGGACAACCCGGAGGATGGGCGGCAACCCGTCGCATCCGGCAAGGCCATGACACTTGAACCCACAACCGAAGGCCCTCAAGGGTGTATCACCTACCACTAATCCTCTTGATGTCTTGGATTGAATAATATAGTTTTTTAATGGTTCTGCTATATAAATTATAAATTCATTTTTTTGGAACCCTATATGAATAGGATAAATAGAATATTATTTTTAAGATCTATTATTTTTTAGAGTGAAATATGAGTTTGTGGTAGAACTTAGTTAAAGGGTGTGACTCTACTTGTCAGGTATATATTTTTCTTCTTCTCTTATTCAATGAAGAAATTAATTCTTATACATTAGTGAATGGATATTAAAATAAAAAATGTGTTATCTTAAAACCATATGTTTTTTTTGAACCAATGGTTTTTTAAATCATAATAGATTGATGAATTGAAGGCCCTTAATTTGACATTTGTTTGTGATTGATGTCCTCAATCACTACCTATATATATTTACATTTTTCTTCCAATTATATGTCTCTAATTTCCACCAATGTTCTCTTATTGTAGATCATAATTTTGTGGTGACCCTTTCATTTCCCTTTTCCTCTTATTAAGACTAAATTATATTAACATTATTTCTATTGTGGGTTTTCTCAAAGGTATTTTCTATTTTCAAACTTTTATTTTCAAAGAAAAATTTAAAATTTCAAGGACACAATTTATAGAAGGAGGGGAGAATTTAACACCCCAAGCATCCACAATACTCTTCTCTTTGAATAATACAATAGCGTGTATTATACACAACACTGAGTTCAAGCGCACCATGACTAACCAAACTAGCCGTTAAAAAGCGGTTCTGAATAGTATTAACTGAATTTTAAATTTTATATTATCCTTATAATTTTAGAATCCATATTATGAGTTTCTTAGACATAATATATGAAAAAAATACATTTTATCAGAAAAAAGAAGTATTTTTCAAAAAAATGCAATTTTACATCCTTTAATGGTGAAGCCTTTTTATATCCAATATTTGAAACTTTTATAAACTTCTTCTTTATAATCGGTACATATGAATTTAATTTCATTAATTTTTTGGTGTTTTTCTGATAATGTTCATATTTGGGTGAATAGTGAAAAATAATATATTTTAACTGAAAACAACTTTTTAAATCAAAATAATTTATATTGTTAAATTATACATGTTATTGGTATGGAATTATAAATAGATTATATTTTTACCATTTAATCCAATGACGGTCATTGTTAGTAATTTCATTTTAAAATTGGACATAATCAAGTGTCAATCTTTTAATAGTTATTATTTATTAAAAATATGCCTTTTGGTTTTAATAGCGGGAATTAATTTTAAATTAATAAATGCATCTTTTATGTTTTTAATTTGGTAAAATAGACTTCATTTTTGAATTTATAATATCAAAATTATCCTAGGGTGAAATTTTGGTACTTTTAGGATAACTTTTATATTTTGATTAATAGTGAAAATTACTAAATTTTAATTAAAAACAACTTTTTTATTGAAATACTTAATAGTGATAAATTATGAATTTGATTGGTTTTAAAGTTTATTTAGATTAAATTTTTTATATTTAATATAATTTTGGTCATTGGATATAATTTCACAATTAAAGCAGACATAAACAAGTGTCAATCTTTTGATAGTTATTATCTCTTAAAAACACACATTTTTTTAACAATGGGAATTAATTTTAAATTAATTTCTGCCACTAATGTGTTTTGAATTTGTAAAAATGGATTTTATATTTGGAATCCGTATTTCAAAATTTTGTGAATAGGTAACTTTTATATTTTTATATTTTGAATAATTACTTCTGTAAATATTTTATTTACCATTGTAAAAGGGTAAATCCCGGGAATAAGGGTAAACAATAATATTATAATAATAATAAATTACCCTAAAACGTGTCTTAACCTTATTGGTTGATACATGTACGACCATAGGCATCTTTGGGTCGATTTTGGGACCCCATGGATCCACATGTAGGTGATAAGGACACTTTATATTACTTAAGTTAAAAAAAATACAAAAATGACATAAGCATATATCTTTTAGAAAAACAATTTTTACATAGGGTTATATATGTTTTATTTTCGACAATAAATATTAATTAGAAAGATAAAAATATTTCTTACATAATGTTATTTTATTTATAATTTTTATACATTTAATAATTAATATTATTTATGACACAATAATGATGCATTATTTTCCTTATTAAAGAATGAATCAAATAATTGGTATTATAAATGTTAAAATAAATATAATATGAATTTTTTTATGACATACATGAATTTAATTGGTTAATATGACATTATATAATTTCTTAAATGGATTTGGTTCTAATTAATAAAGTTTTTAAGACTTTAACAAAAATCAATTATTGAATAGTGTCAAACTTGACATAAATGAGTTTTTTTTTAAAAAATATAATATTATTAATTGATATTCAATTCTTAAAAATATAAGGATCGGCCAAGAGACTTATATAATGATAGTTGTATCATTAATGTAACACATGTGGGTCTATTTGATGTATATTGTATATTTATTAACAATATAATATAAAAAAACAATGTGACATGGTAAATGTCAATCTAATAAACTAAGAGTTAAAACTAAAAGATAAGGGTAATATAATGAACAAATAAAGTATAAAATATATTTTTTGAGTGGTTTTAGACATATACCCACCTTAACCTTTAAATAATCGACATTGGAGGAAATAGAAACCGAATATGAATTTATTATAAATTAATACTTTAAGTTATTCCTAAAGAGCCCCTCCTCCCCCTTATAAAAGGACACCACTTCTAAACAATTATTCACACCTTAAAATCCTTTTGGTTCGGCCAAAATCTACCCAAATACCCTATAATATATCCTAACTTCAATTTAGGGGCCTTACATTAGTCATAAAGCTTTCTTATGGATCCCTATTGATCAAATCAAAAGGAAGAACCCGAAGAAGTGGTAATGTTTTCACCACCCTTTTCCAAGTTCTTTTCTTCTTCCATATTTTCTTTCTTTGTTATTCCCATTATAAAATAATAAATCCAATATCTTATATATATTGTGATGTTATTATAAACATGTTACAACCATATTCATTATTCTATCCATCCTTTGAATGACATGTCACCATATTTGCGTACGTTCGACTTACCATCTCCATGTCGTGGTGTAATTGTTATTCAAAACATTATTATTTGTATGGGTATAATAATGATGTGTAATTAAAGTAAATAATAAATATAACATGATAATTATTCTTTATATATGATATACCATCCAATTATATATTATTTTAATATCAAAATAATGATATTGTCATTCGTGTGTACATACAGACTACCGTCTCCACGAACACGATGAGATTCATCCCCATCGTATCCATTCAAGTCTAATTCTCATTTGATGATTAAAAATAATATTTAAGGACTTGATATCATTCTGGATATGAATAAGATACAACATATCCATAACAAACACAACTTATATATAAAACATATAAAAGAAAATGAGTATGTCAACACGCGAAACGACGATAATACTACGATATTATTAACAAAGCAATGTTAAAAAATCATATATGATATAATATTAATGTATATTATTCTTTTATAATTTAATGAAAATTATTTAACCATTATACAGGAATTTAATATACCCTCAACCAAGGAAAAGTACAAGGTAAGGGTTTTTCATCTCACTCCTTATTCCCGTTAGATTCATGCCATATTGCCACTATTACTTTTTGTGTGGTGTATGTACTTCCCAAAATTTTATTCCTTATGTAATACACTTTAATATATGTGTTTTTACATATTCATTTTATGATACTTCTTTCATGGGGTGTATGTTGTTTATGTTACCAAATTGGTAAGGGTTAATTTCACAATCTCTTTATTATCTGAGGTTGTTATTACGTAAGCATATACTGGGACAAATTTATAATTCATATCTATGTTTTATGATAGAGTTTTCTAAGGGATTATTTTAAGGGAATTTTTACTAAAACATCATTTCAAATATTTTAAATATTTATTCTTCTAAATATTTCTCATTAATATCCATGTCTTCAAAATGGTTTTTAAGGATTTTTTTATATGGACATTAATGTTTTTAAAATGTTAATTCCATTAAAAAGTTTGAAAGTGGTATGGGACACTTTGATTCAAAAATGTCACTAAATGACTTCTTTTCCAAATTGTGTTACTTTTAAATGTTTTCATGAAAAATAAATATTTCTCTCAAAAATATGAAAATCCAGTGCAAATGTATACACATTTAACGCAAGATTAAAAATGTTTTCAGAAAACCCGACTCTCGATTGTGGTAGATAGGAAGGGATTGGGTGTGGACCCATCATGGCCTGCAATTAGTCGTGAAGTCTCAGAATTAGTTATTTTTTTAGAATCATGCATAATGTTTTAAGAAAAACACTGGATTATATTTGAGAAATATTAGACGTAAGTATCTTCTAAAAAAATTGCATCAGTAGGTCTCATGAGACAACTTGACGTGGAATTAGTCGAGGCCCTTTCCCAATTTGATTTATGGTTTTGGCCGAGGCCTTAATAATTTTAGATGTCTTGGCCGAGTCCTTGTCAAAAATGTTTCATAATGTTCGTTATTATACATTCCCTCATTATGGAAATAATATTTATTGTTCATGTGGTCATTCGACAAGCAGAATACCCATGATTATGTTTTATCATGGAATTATTTACTCACCTCATAATCTTGCAATAAAATTATTCATGTTTATTATTCGTAAAGGCATGTGGTTTTCAATTATTTAATATGATTAATATTTATGACATTTTCCATTGTATTACTTACCCTTTCTGAGCATTTGAGCTCACCCCTTTCTTATGATTCATTTTCCCAAGATATGAAGATGTTAGATATGAGTGACCTGCAAGCATAATCTAGGTGGCTTGGATGATTCTAATGAAATATATTATGGTTGTATTCCTCTCCAAGATGTACAATGGATCATATGTATGAATCTTGTTTCTAATAATACTAAACTGATCGGTCTTTCGAGACATGATTTCCTTGTAATCATGCCAATGTTATGTAATAATGCAACGAAGCTGGGTAACTGGGGTCGAGGCATTATATTTAAATTCATTAAAGTTTGAATGAATACGTCTTTCTATTGATTTTTCATTGTAAAAATAGTTGAAGGATACTTTCTATTCTCATTTTCCCAATAATCATGCTTTATATTCATTAACTCTAAATTCTTATAAGCATTAAGGTGATCCTTTGATTTACCCTTTTCATTATGCAATGTGAAAATTACATTGCCACAGAATGTTTTCTCAATATTCATTATGTCAAGATTATAACATATCAAATTAATCTACTAATAAATAATTTTTCAAAATATACCCTTTATTTTTTGGTTCCAGATGGTTCAAATAGTGTACCTTGTAACCTTTTACTCTTCTTTAAAATGATTATATTTTCCAAATTCATCAATGACACTCATTATTTTTCCCATGATTTCTGAGCCTAATAACACTTTTAGTGGATTTCTCATTTTAATATATTCATTGAATTGTGTCCTGTTAAACCTAGATTTATGAGAAGAAATAAAGAAATCAATGATGACACATAAAACATCATTTTCTTCTATGAGGTAATTGTGGATTAACAAAATAACAAACTAGACAAGACAAACTAGTATGAGTGTTCTAATCAGATAAATTTCCTAATTGAGGAATGTTAGTAATTATCTATATTAAATTATCAAGTATTTTTAATAGTTTTCTCATTTAAGCTTCATATGTTTCCATTCCATCATCTCATAATTCTCACAATTATTTGATTAGAGGATGAAGGTGTACATCAATTCCATTTCTAGGCATTTTATTTCTACAAATAATCATCGAAATAAAAAAATAATATTTATTCATACACATCTATGGAGGTAGATTTTAAGGGATCAAAACAACTGTCCAAATACAATAATTAGTACTTAATGTACAAAAGGGGTCAAAACCATCAGAATCCAATCCCAATCGTGAATTCTTAATATTTGAAGAAAAATATAGATATAATGAACCAAACATTTTCTATGATGTTGAATCTTTTGGATGTCTCATCAAGCCGTCATTACTATCTTGATCATGTCACTTCATTTCTTATGTATTCTTAGATGCCATGAATAATCTTTTCATGCATCATATCAGAGGAATATAATGAAATAAAGTTGAAGGAGTTTTCTTTTTTTTTTCTTCATGGGGATGCATTGATTTATACAGTCATTGATGTTCATTGACTTTGATCAACTTTTATGACAACTTATGAATTCTTCTTTGTCGGACTCTTCTCCCTAGAAAAGCATGCAATCATTAAGGAATTCATGTATCTTTGTATAATACAATCCATGTTTATTTATGACTTTACGAATCTCATATAATTATGCAACGATCATAGATTCACTAAATGTATCATGAAAAAACTCTAAAATCATGTACATTTCATTGTCAATAATTTCACAAAGATTGTTTATATGATACATCTTAAGTAGAAAAGAAAACATTGAATACTTATCACACCCTTCATACAGTTCTTGTTGCACGTCTTCAAATAATTCATAAAGATAATTTTTTTTGTCGTGGAACTTATTAGAAGGATTAAAATTCCCCGAGTCAATTGAAAGTTTTTTTTGATCTTTTGAAATCTTGGACATTATATCCTCCAAAGAAAAATGTTTCATTTATCAAATTTCAAACTGAATTCTCCTCTGGAGGGCCACTTTGTGTTTCATTGATAGGATTGTGTTAGTATTGAATTTCCATAACAATATATTCACCATGCCAAATCCTACATATATATTGAGCAGAAAATTTTTTCTATATAAAATGATCACATACTTCATTTCTATTTAACCAAAACTTGAATTTTCAATGAGGACATACACATTTTATTCTACCAACCACTGATCAGTTTTTAATTACATAATATATTTTTTTCAAACTCTTGTCATAACGAGGTTTGTATTAAGGTAATGTAATCCCACTTTTATCCATAGGTATTGGATTTTCACTCTTCTCCCTGTATATTCAGATATAAAGATATAAATGGTTAATCAAACAAGTAAAATAAAAAGTTAACATCAATTAAATTCTTTATTCTTGGTCACATAATTTGTCCTATAATTATATAAATATAGTATATAAAATTATGGTGAACAAAAATGTACACTCAGTATGTTATTACTTAGAAAGTCTCAAGCCAGTGTGGAAGAAGCATACTAAATCTTTAGTGAATAATCAATAAAACCAAATGGTTTCCTATCCTCTAATCAACAATTATCCAAAACTCACTAAAGCTTAGTCACCAAGAATTCATGATGGATAAATGAATCATGTAGTTACAGACTATTTATAACTCCACAGACAAACAAGAATTCATCTTATAAATGATTCATGATCCCCATTTATAATAGGAATTAATGATAGTTATGTGTATAGGATTATTATGTAATAATATTCATCATTTTATTGTACAATATGATATACTACAAAATTATATAGCAAACAAATAATACAATATTAAAAAATTACACCTTACGATTGGGGATTGTAGTCTCCGAGAAATGGGGGAGAGGGGTCGTCGTTGGGGATCACCATCAAGGAGCAGGGGGGTCATTGTGGGGTCATCATTAGGTTGAAAGTGGGGTTGGGGTCAAGAGGATCATATGTGAGATTGGGAAAAGGGGTGGTCACCATCGAGGATAAGGGGTGAGACGTCGGGGGGAAGTAGAGGAAGGGGGGAGAGGTTTGTTGTCAGAGAGAAGGGGAGTCTGTGTCGAGGAGATGTGGGGTCAAGTGTGAGGGTTGGTCACCTACATTGGAGAGAGGTGAGACCAATGGTGAGGGGCAGTCGCCAGTGTCGGGGATAGGTTGGGTAGATGGGGGGGGGGGGGGGAATCACTGGCGCCGAGGAGAGGCATGATCGAGAGTGAGGGGTAGTTGCTGGAATTGGGGAGAGACGCGATATAGGGAAAGGGTCGGTCATAGATGTTGGGGGAGGGGAAGGGTCGAGGTGGAGGGGTGGTCATCAACGTTAGGGAGAGGTGGGGCTGAGGGATCAGTGGGGGGTAGGGGGAGGGAGGGAGCCACTAGCAGTGGGGAGAGTCATGATTGAGGTGGGTGTGGTCACTAGTGTTGGGGAGAGGTGAGGCTGAGAGGGAGGGGTGATTGCCGGCATCGAGGAGAGGTGCCGCCAAGGGTGAGGGGTAGTCGCCAGCATCGGGGAGAGGCATGACCAAGGGAGAGAGGGGGTTAGGACATTGGGTAGAGGGGGTGGGGTCAGTTATTGCCTAAAAATATTAGCAGCAGTTTCATTGAAATTTCCCCTATATTTAAAATATATTTAATAACGATTTTTAGTAGTTATTATTAGAACTGACACTAATAAACTTTCACTAAGATCACTCTTTTTTTAGTGCTAGATAACATATTATAACTGAATCTTACCCTAAAAGTGTCACATATAATTTTATTATCAATTCTAAAGCTATAAAAGTCACCAAGAAATACCATCTCTCTAACCTCTCAAACAATTGGATTTCTCTCACTAGAATTATTTTCCCACTTTATGAATTTTCTCACCCATAGTATTTTTTATTAGTTTAAGGATTTTATCTCACTACAAGAATTATCACCCAAAGGAATTAATTTTTTACATTAATGAATTTTATTCACACCTAGATGTGATATAGTATGTACATTCACAACATCATATTATATCTTCATATGAAATCAATGAATTTTGAAATGAAATCATTGAATCATTGTACAAATGTAACATCCCGAACCCTGATGTCACTCAACTATGCCACAAGCTAGGTTGGCTACATGGCCTCAAGCACATCTTCCCAAATGCTAGAGGCTTATGACTAGCAGTTAGGGACTAGGTGAGTCATATGGGAGACTATACCCCCATTACCATAATTTATCACAATGGAATTCAATCACATTAAATAGTGGAATCAGATACAATAAGTAGACAATAGATAAAATAGACTAGCAAGACAAGAATATGTAACAAGATAGAAGTGTCTCATATACCATGATGCAGATGATACAGTTATCTAGAAAATATCCAAAATAGGTACATTTTAATATAATATAATACAAGTATATATAATCCAAAACGACCGAAAAGTGCCCTAGTAGCATCGCAAGACTCATCTTAGTCCTATGCTCCCATGCTCTAAAACAATGATCTACAAATAGTTTTAGGGATATTTCCTCTAATATCACTTGTAACTATATAATCTGTTTGGCTCCCCAAGGAGGCCCAAATTGGATGTGAGATAAACATCCCAGTAGGTTTCCACCTAAATATATATACAGTTCTACGAAGTACAACGAAATATGCTAAACAAGTGAAAGTAAGTTGTAATGTAAATGTGAAAGTCCAAGGCATATAACTACTGCAAACTAGTAATACTAAACAGCCTCTTGTGGCTCCATGAAACAAGTTTCATCTCCTAACAAGGCATCTACAAGAAATATAAACAAACAACACAACTTTTCCACATAACCATCCATATCATGTCCACACATCCTTACCGTATAAAGAAAACTATATCAAAAACCCATAGCCTTGTCATACAAAACAATCATATTTCCCACAGTCATGCCAAATTATGATGTGTAGATCATGAAGGGCCAGATCTATGATGCTGAAGACCAAGGAATCCTCTTCGAGTCTCAGGACAATATCGATGGAAACATGGCATAGGCACTGGTTGGAATCCTAGGATCATGTGTACCAACATGTCCTACGTGATTCCAAGATATCTGTATCCAAGCGGTTGCAAATCCTAAGGCATCTCATGGAATAAAGACCAAAGGTGCATAGTCAACCAAGGTGTCCACTACCACATTCTAGATCCATGGAGATCCATTCATGGAATCTATGTAAATCATCAATCATTCCATTCCTTTAACAATTTCAAACCATATGGGTCTACCCACTCATATAAATAATTACATTCAAAACAATTCAATGAGTATACCCACTCATTTAAACCATTATATATCATGAGTATACCCACTCATGTACTCCACTATCATTTAATCATGTCACATGGATATACCCACCCACTTATCGCCAATTTCCATTTAACACATCACATGGGTATACCCACCCATTAATCACAATTACCAACAAAACTATTTAAGCAATCTAAAAATAGCCAACGAGTATACCCACTCATTTGAAAAGTTAAATTTAAGTATTTAATCAATTTAGGAATGGAATATTATAATAATACAAGGTATGGAGGCAAGATATCACCTATGTATATAATTTGGCCTCATTTAAGAACAATCGAGATTCTTTAAACTAGGAAGACTTGAGGTCACACCCCATGGGTAGTTCATCAATGGTAAAAACCAATGTAAATGTATGGTGCACTCCATGGGTGTCCTTGGGCTAGGTCAGAAACCACAAAAATATCTCAAATAACCTAAGGGAGTCCCAAACAGGTCCTACCTCATCTATTTCAGATTAACACTTTAAAATCGGGCCCATGCTAAAAATTCCAGCCACTAGAAATAAGGTCAATAGCTTTATAAAGAATGAAAATCCAAAAGAAAAGTATAGACCAACTAATTTATTTCATTAGTGGAGTTCTCATCTAGTATCAAGTCCTAATTCATCCTGGTTGGGAATAAATCTAAAGAACATATGAAGAACAAGAAATTAGGGTATAAAAGCCTAAATCCAAACAATGCAACTGTTGTCCTAATGAATCAAGAAGGGATAACAGGGAATTAATATCAAACCATCGTGGTTACAACAAAAATATAAGGGAATGAAATGGAACAAAAATGGGTGCTTGATCTGAAAAGCTATATAAGAATTTCTTTAGTCTTCAAAAGAGAGAAAAAATGATTCTTTCCAAAAAATAGTGGTCCCTACCTCTATTTTAAAAAATCATAGTCAGGAAATAATTAATTTCCTTACATGGTTTGAAATGGTTGGTTTTCCTTTAATGGGGTAAAACCCTTACACATCATGAATGGTCCTAGAAAAACCATTACATGTTATGAAATCATATTACATAGTTTGTAATCCGATTACATAGTTTGTAATCCAATTGGACTGCAACCGGTACACAACCTTCTTGCCTATTATTTCCCAAAAATAACGCAACCGGCCCATGGCCCAGCTTAGGTTCTATGCCAAAAAAGAATGTAAAAGATTCATACCTCAAAAAAATCCGTGGATCTTACAATCTTACTCCCTTAAATCAATTCTTCCCCGAATTCCCCTCTCTAGGGTAGTCAAGATCCATTTGAAAAAACTCATGTGACTAAGCACGCATGTCGGTCTCCTGCTCCTAAGTATCGTATTGTGAATGGTCTTGCTTCCATAAAACATGTACTAGAGGAACTAACTAGCCTTTATAACCTTTATGCTACTTTCAAGAATACAAATTAGATGCTCCTTGAGGGATGCATCAAATTGTAGCTCAACCTCCTCGGGTTGAAAAGCGTGAGATGGGTCTGAATAATAATGGTGTAGTTGTGATACATGGAAGATGTCATGCATGACTCAGTACCTCTAAGGTAACTAAAAATAATAGTCTACTGATCTGACTCTCTCAAGAATAACGAATGGTCCAACCAATAGTGGTAAAATCTTACCCTGTATCATGATCCTTATGTGTCCCAACCTTTGTGAAACACATAAAAAGACCTAATCCACGACCACAAACTCTAGAGGTCATATACGGTGATCAACATAAGATTTCTATCAAGATTGTGCAGTAGTCATCTGCTTCTGAATCAACTGGATCTACACCTAATTATCTTACATGAGACAGGGTCCCACTAAAGCTACCTCACATGCCTCTAGCCATCACAAGGGTGATTGGCATAGCCTACCATACAAAGCATCGTAAAGAGACATTTGTATCATTGATTGATAATTGTTATTATAGGAGAACACATCTAGATGAATTTGTCTCTCCCAAGATCCCCCAAAATCTTGGACATATTCTCTCATCATGTTCTCTAGCGCTTGTTTCATACACTCTGATTGGCCATCAGTCTGAGGGTGGTGGACTGTGCTCAAAAGAACCTATGTACCCAGTTCCCTCTGAAAACTCTATAAGAAATGAGATGTAATGTGGGAATCCCTATTTGAAATGATAGTACATGAGAAATCATGAAGCGGTATTATCTCATGGATATACAACCTTCCAAGAACATTAACATCGAAGGTATCCTTGATCAGCAATAAATGATCAACCTTTTTGATCTCGTCAACAACAACCCATGCAGTATCGTTACCTCAAGGTGAACTTAGAAAACCAGTCATGTAATCCAATATGACATCATCTCATTTCCACTTAGGAATAAGTAACTGTTCTAAAATCATGTCTTCTCTTTGATGTTCCTCATTCACATGCTGAATGGTGTAACACCTCGTAACAAAACTAGCTACCTCACTTTTCATTCTTGGCCATTAGTATTGATAATGTAAGTCATGGTACATCTTGTGACTCCGGGATGTAGTGCCCAAGATGAAGCATGAAACCCCCATGTCATATCCCTACATATATCCACTGGAACCCAAACACATCCATGGATATGAAAGATCTCATCAACACCTACTGTCCAACCAGGAGGAGGGTCCTCACCTTCCACACTCTATCATAGGACTAGACCCTCAGAATTCGATAACTGCCTCATGCTTACTTTATCCAATAGGGTAGAGGTCACAACTATGAATGTTAGATATTTATATCCCTAACTATTGTGCACCTCCATATAGATCATAGAGAATAACGCCATAATTTTCCACTCGCTACTTTCCTGCCGCACTGTCTGTATCTGAGTCCACGTGCTCAGTGCATCAAACATTACATTACCTTTACTAGTCATGTATTCAAGCTTGATGTCAAAATACTATAGGTACTCCACCAACATTTTTTCCTCATATTCAAATAATAATGAGTAAATATATACTTGAGGATTTTGTAGACTGTATACACCAAAAAATGATCTCCCAATAAATAATGTCTCCAATAGTGAAAAGCATGAAAAAATGCATTTAGCTCAAGATAATGCATAGGGTAATTTCTCTCATGTGGCCTTAGAAACTGAGATTCATATTCCATAACTCTATCCCCCTACATCGTTACTACTCCCTGCACAATATTTGATGTTCCACAATTAAGGATGGAACCCTTGGTTCATCAGCACCATGAAAACTACAATCGTGTTTGTGAGACTGAATGGAATAACCAGATACTCATATAGACCACACCTACTATGAAAGGTTGTACGAGGTATGTCTGTGGGTCAAATATGTACCTGGTGATATCCTAACCATATTTCAATTTTCAAGAATACTCGGGATCCTAGAATCTTATCAAACATTTTATCTATTTGTGGAAAGGGATATCAGTTTTTAACCATTAGCTGATTAAAATTATGATATTCCCAAAATAGATTAAGAGTTATATCCACATTTTTCGAAAAAAGAACTGGAAAACCCCAATGAGATGTATTAGGTTAGATAAACCCCTTTTCCTCCAAATACTCTAGATTTCACTTAATTTCTTACAACTCTATCGTAGCCACCTAAAAAGTAGAAATGGATACTTATGCAGATCATGACCCTAGTTAAATGGAGAACTCAACCTATCTCTCAAGAGGTAAACTAGAAAATTTATCTGGGAACATGTCCCTAAAACAATCCACAATTAGAAAAAAGTCTACCTGACTCACTCCCTGATCATCCAAAATAAAAAATAGCAATCTAGGCTATCATTCTGCCCAACTCATGATGTTCTAGTCCATCTCATCTCACCTGGACACCCCATTCACCCTTGTGAGTAAAAACTGCATCCTCTAGTGATATGAAAGATACCTTTAGGCGATATTAGACAATGTCAGATCGATAATATACTAAACAGACCATCCCATGAATGATGTCAAACTCTATCATCTCAAAGACATAAATATCTCAAATGATGTGACACCCACCAACCTCAAGGTGCTACTCCCTGCACTAGATCGCATCATCCATTCTGATTCTCAATAGTATTTCTAGCATTAAAACGCTTTCAAAATACCACAAAACAAGCCCACGAATTTTCACCATAGGTGCGGATATGAAACAATGGGATACACCTGTATCAAAAAGAGAAGATTCAATAGTAGAGGCTACTAAGATCTTTCATCTCACTGTAGACAGTTTGAAACCTTGATCCTCAGGGGTGGGTTGTAAATAATATAATTTACCTATACTACGACCTTGTGAAACAACCTCACTGCTCAGAGTAGGTCCCCTTCAATGTATTGGAGTAATTGGTGTATGGCTACCTCAGAAAATACCACTATTTATGCAGCATGATTAGCCTGCATTTCTATAGATCCCTGTTGACATAGATCTTAGAATCCTACTCCTAAACCTGACATTGGAGCTGACCCTCTACCACTCACAACTGGAGGGAAGGTCTTGAAAAACCATTGCATGTGGCCCTTCCCTCCATAAGTTTGTCACTCGACTGGGTCGCAGTTACACTGATTCTTCATGTTTCCTCTCCTACCATACTAGTGAAAAAACACTGAGCTATTAGCACTCATAACCTAACTGATTCTTATCTCATGGGAAGCATCAAAATGGTTCTTACTTCCTAAAAATATAGATCCACTAGGTTGAGAAGAAACATTTCTCTACTCTATATCCTAAAATTCCCTCAGGTTTAACTCTATAATCAGTGCCTGATTCACAATCTCAGTGATAGATGTCAACATGAACATGTTGACCTGGGATTTGATAGTATGTCAGAGGCCTTCCTCAAAGCATATCACTATCAACATCTCATTAGTATGGTACATTAGTGAAAAACTATGAAACTTTATAAAGTATGTTTAGTACTCTATTACCGTCATGGTTCCCTGCTCTAGACGAATGAACTCAGAAGCTCACTCTGCCCGTAGTGTCTTGGGGTAAAATTAGTCATGGAAGTTGGTCTAGAAATCAGTCCAACCCACATCTTGTAGCCTTTTAGCTTGGTTCAGAACATCCCTCTATTAGTTTACTACTCCATGTATCATATAAGGGGTGTGCTTGACCTTCGTCTCAAGAGGTGTCTCCAGATACTCGAAGATAGCTAGTGTGGTCTCAAGCCATAGCATAGAAGATTGTGGACCATCATCCCACAAAAACATGAAAGTATTTTTCTGCTAGAACACCCATGTCTGCTCATCCATAGTCATGGTAGGCTACGGTGCTCCTTGAAAAGTCTGCATATAGTAGAAGAACCCCTCGTGGAACTATGCCTCAACACATATGTTTGAAATAGTCTATTGTACCACAAAAATCACTAAAAGAGGATCCACTAGTACCTCATGGACCACCACCATCGAAGCATGGTCATCGCCACCCTCTTGGCATACCATTTGAGTTCTCCAGGGTGACATGCCTCTACAATGCCAAACACTCACCTCAGAAAGGAATGATATCAAAGTCACATCTCAAAAGCGTAGGACAGGTCAAAACACTCCTAAATACTAGTCATAACACACACCATAATCCTAAATACATAACTGTATAATGAAAAACCACAACACAACTAGAAACACTACCTCTCACCCACTAAAAATATGGGTGTTGGTCAAGTCTCTATTTTCCATTTATTTTCATTTAACAGTCATTATTTGACATGATTTAACCAATGGTCCACCATGTTTTGATCCTTGAAGACCCATAACACCTCATGAACTAAAATTTGATTCCCATATAATCTATACACATCAAATTCACATTAAAAGTTTTATTTAAAAGGTTCTTTATTTTCTATTTCATAAGGGTCCATACACCTTATGAATTGAAATATGATGTCACTTCTCTATCCTCTGCACAAGGTCTATCACAAAATCATGAACAACTATTAGAGAAAATGTCCCAATAGCATGTGTTAAATAATTCATCTTAAATGGCATGAAATAATGCATGATATGTGATTTCTAACAAGAGACTATATAATGCATGAGATGGAATATCCTCATCTCATCAGGTTGCAATAAAATAGATCCCACAATTTCATCAATAGTATCAGAATAAATCATGTGTGTCTCCTAATGGTGAAATCAAATCAACTATAATAATCAAATCTAGAAAATAGAAATTTCAATTAGGGTCATTTGGATTTTTCTTGTACACAGGTTAGATACGCTCAATCATAGCTCATTAACAAATTCCATTTTCCTTCATATCCCTGTTTATTGTCACCAAACAGTAAATCAAACTTCAAAAAAATTGTCTCTGATACCACTTTGTAATAACCTAAACACTGATGCCACTCAATAGTTCCCCAAGCCTGGTTGTCTATATGGCCTCAAGCGCACTCCTCAAATGCCATATGCTTCCGACTAGTGGTGGTGGTCTGGTTGAGTTATTAGGGAGACTATTCCCTAATTACTAGAGTATATCATAGTGGAAGTCAATCAAATTCAAAAGTAGAAGTAAATACAATAAGCAGACAATAGGTAAAATAGATAAGCAAGATAGGAATATATAACATTCCATAAGTGTCTCATATACCATTATGCAAATGATACATGTATCTAGGAAACATCCAAAAAATATACATGGACATAAAGTACAATACAACTTTCAAAAGTCCAAAAAGATCAAAAAGTGTCACAATATCAATGCAAGCCTCAGCTGGGTCTCATACTCCCATTCTCTAAAGAAATGATCAACAACTAGTGTTAGGGAGCTTTCCCCTACTAGCACCTGAAACCCTATAATTTTTTTGGGTCCCCAAGGAATCCCAAATAGGGTGTGAGATAAACATCCCAATAGGTTTTCACCCAAAGATTTATACAATTCTAAGATGCACTATTAAATATAAGAAACAAGTACATGTAAGAAGAAATGTATGTGTGAATGCCCAAGGAACATATCCAATGAAAACAAGTTATATCAAACATCCTATTGTGGCTCCCTATAATAAGTGGAAGATCCTAACAAGGAACCTATAGGCAATATAAACAAAC
Organism: Viscum album; assembly: GCA_963277665.1. Classification (NCBI taxonomy): domain Eukaryota; kingdom Viridiplantae; phylum Streptophyta; class Magnoliopsida; order Santalales; family Viscaceae; genus Viscum; species Viscum album. The sequence continues at coordinate 976,221,809 of OY728148.1, forward strand.
AACACAACCTTGTCGTAAAACAATCCATATCCTGTCCACACATCCTTACTCTATAATGAAAACCATATGAAAAATCCATGAACTTTTCGTACCAACAGAGTGATATATCCGACGATCATGCCATATAATGAAGTGTAAACCAAGAAGGGATGAATCCATTGTATTGAAAACCAAGGCATCATCATCAAGTCCTAGTATCATCTTGATAGAAACTCAATATAGTCATAGGTTAGAGTCCTAGGAGCATGTGTATCAGAATGTTCTACACGAGTCCAATCAAGCCAGATCTAATGGAACACAAAGTGTGAGACATCCCACAGAATCAAGAGCCAAAGCAAATACTCAACCAAGGTGTCCACAAATGCGTTCCAAATCCATGGAGATCTGTCCTTGGAATCTATGTAAATCATCAACCATTCAATACATTTAACAATTTCCAATCATATGAGTCTACCCACTCATATAAACAATTACATTCAGAACCATTCAACGAGTATACCAACTCATTTATACCATTACATCTCATGAGTATATCCACTCATGTACTATACTTCCGTTTAATCATGTCACATGGTTATACCCACCCAATTAAAACCAATTTCCATTTAACACATCACATTGATATACCCACCCATTAATCATATTTACCAAAAAACCATTTAAGAAATCTAAAAACAACTAACAAGTATACCCACTTGTTTAATAAGTTCCATTTAAGTATTTAATAAATTTAGGCATGACATATTATGATAACACAAGACAAGGAGGCAGGACATCTCTTACAAAGAAACATTTTGTGCATATTTTTATTAAATAATGAGGATTTTTTTATTTTTTTAATGATAAAACCCCTGTATTTCAATTTTTTATTAAAATAATGGGAATTTTTAATTTTATAATGATTATGAGAAAAAATTATGAAAGTGCATAATTTTGGATTTTTGACATATTTTTACAACAATGGTATTTTTGTCATTTATTAAAAAATATAAATAAAAAATTACTGATTAATTTCTTTTATAATACTGATTTTATTTCCCTCAACTTTATCTTTATGTCCTAGATCTGTTTCGAAGATCTGTTAGTCCCAAAAATTAATTGAATTTGGAATCTATTCCGGGTGGACAACGTGGACTCCACCATCATAACGGATGCAAAAATCAGTCTTCTTGGCTAAAATTTAGGTTATTCTACCTGGGATATCACTAGGACACATAGGACTGACTCCAAAAAAATTTGGGGGAGTTTTTAATTCATTAAGGATTCCATTGATCATTATACATTTGAAGGAAGCTTCATGGAAATTTCGCCCATAAAAAGTATTATTCAATGAAAATTATATAACTCCTTAATACGATGTCTAAATGAGCTGAAATGTGGAGGTTGAACGGAAAACACATTTAAGAACAACTTTTATGAAGGATTCCATGTGTTAATCAACGATTTATTGTTCCAACAATGCACACACTTTTAGGGGATAGAATTCTGCCTATAAAAGGAGGCTCTCGCCTCCTTCCCAAATCATCAGCTCAACACCAACAGCCAAGGAGGGTTCCCAACGGGACATGGTACGATGCTACACCTCTCTTCCCACCCCATTTCATCATTTTATTTTATTTTAATTTCAGTTTGGTATTATTTTTCAATTATAATAATAATTTTATTTTTATCAATCCATGCCTTTGTGTTTCCCCATCCACTTTTCTTCATTTATTTCCCTATATCTCTCTTCTCTTTCACACACTCCACTAAGTAATATATTACATTCGGAAATGATAGGATAAACCCAAGACATTTCCAATGGGGAGGAGAAGGTGATCATGAATTTTCTTTAATATATAATTTTATGTTTGTAGATATATTTGAGTAGCATGCACAAGTAAGTCAAATGTCCCTGATGTTGTGACTACCATAGAAAACATGCAACTCAACCTATCCATATTATTTTATTTAATAATTTTACCAATCTCAATTGGTTATTTCTTCACACATTGGAGTTGAGATAATCGATGGATGAAATGGATTTAATTGAGCCGGGTCCTGGAATATTACACATTCTAGACAAAGGTGTGTCACCAACATGGATTAAAGGAGGAGGTGGAATTGAGAGTGCACAAACATTCAATGATATTCCACAATTTATTAATAAATAATAGTAGTTAAATCATGAGATTTCATGTTTTGATTATCAAAATGAAATAAAAAATATAAAGGAGAATAATGATTGAATATTTAACCAACGCCCAAAACCAAGTTCTTTTTTATTAATTCATTCTATTTAGACTTGAATCTTAGTATAAATTTATAATTCTTGCTCCACATGTCATTATTTTAAATAATAAAAAACCCAAATTTTTTTTAATCAATTTCATCTAATAAACAAAACCAAAAAAAGAGATACAATAGGTGAATTAAATAAATTAAGTGTACTACATTAAGAAGGATCTTCAAGAGAGATGACCCTGGTCAGCCACTGTTATGCACTAGGATAAATATAATTATTTTTGTCCACACCCCACAACAGACGTTTGTCAAAACTGATTCTATTTCCTGGGATCCAATCATTAGTTCATTTACTATTTAAATTCTCACATATTATTTATATATCATTTTATTTAAAAAAACTAAAAAAATACTTCCATAATGTATTCAAATTCAGAATATTATGTTGTGAAAAATTACTCACAAGTGCAGCAACAAAAACAAGAAGAAGATGAATATTTTAGAAGAGATAAGATGCATGAACTTAGAGAAATCATTGAAAAACTAACCAAAAAGGATAATAGATATTTTGATTATGTTCATGCATTTATAGAGAAACCCAACCCTAATCCAGAGGAAGAACATGAGAAAGTGGTGGAATAAATTTCAAAACTTATATTTGAAATTGAAGAACCTGAGGAAGCAAGGGAGGAAGACGTATCTGCTGAGCTATAAGTGGGAGATCAACAATGTTTGGATGAATTCTTGATTAAATATACAGTACTACCTAACTTACCCATACAATACAAAGAATAATATACAACACCACTGAAGGAAGAAACCAGCCATGTGGTGGAATTTGAAGTCAAGATTGAGGATCCTGACTACCTACCTCCATCCTCAGAGAGCAAACTCCAAGAGGCACATACCACTAAGGAAGAGATTGAAGCTGTATTGACTCAGGGAGTTGAACAATTATTTGACTCTATACCTTCTAATTTTATTGAATATGAATTATACATTACTCCATTTGGTTTTGATTATACAGAATTAAAAAACCTCAACTCTACCTTAGAGGATGAAGAAGAACCTCGATGTGAACATGATGAGGAACATATGGAGCTCCCTAGACACATTGAATATTTATTGAAGGAAGTTCATGAAGAGATGCTAGTATATTTCCCTAAAAAAACCATGACAAAATTTTCTTTGATAGTGAATAATTTGATCTTGATACTTCATGTTTTAATATTTTTCAAATTGAATTACAATCTGACATTCCCAGTGACTATTATTTTGATGATTCATACCTCAAGTAGCTATTGGACAGAGAAGAAGAGGTTTCAACAGTATCAGAAATGAAATGGGATGATTCATACTTCATCCAACCCCCACCATGCAAGCTATAACACATTGTAAATGGGGGATATAGTGTACTCTATCCTAGAAGTATGAAGAAAAATTTGGGAAAGCCCACATGTGGTCATTCAATTCAAATAAGCTTTATCCTCCATCAGAATTTGGATAATAGTAGGTACTGACCTCTAGAGGTAGTCAAAATTCAGGGCCCACTTGGGGGATAATACGAAGATTTATCTTTACATTGTTTCTAGCAATTAATATTTCAATTTATTTTCATTGAAATTATTTAGAATGTGGCCCCTCCCTCTTTTATTTTGAGATTAAACAAAATTATCATTGTGATTAATAGAGTAATTTTCTTTTGTAGGATCATGACGGTATAAGGAATCCCCAGATAGTAAAGGGGAAGGACCATGTTTTATGGAAAAAGTGTGTTCAATTTTAGTGTTTTATCTTTTAAACTCTCCACATTTTTGTCCACAACATGTTTTTTTCTTTAAAGATAAAATTACATGCCCACACTTGAATTCATGTATTACTCGTCTTATCAAAGAGAAATGAGTTTCTTGGGAATCCTGTGATTCCATGTTTTAGATTTCACTGTTGATATGATTAAATGATTGAAATTAATAAATGAATTTTTAAAATGTAGCATGGATAATGAAGTAATGACTCATGTTTTCAAAGAATTAATTGATTCATGTAAATGAAATTTCACTACCATCCTTCATGCATTTAATTTCTAAAGTTCATGTGAATTGATTTATTAGTCATTCCATGAGTGATTGTTCAGTGTTATATTTTCCATTCCCAGGAGGACTTATAGACCATGTACTTCCTATTTATTCTTGAGCATATTTCGTGGATGATCTTGGGACATGTAACCAACACGAACTTGTATTGAAACTTATCAAATCTATGACTATGAAAAAACACATTTAAAATGATTGAGGCATCCTTTGGAAAGCCAATTTTCCCTAAAATACCACCTTTACATAAATCCTTCTATTATCTCATAGAGACCATTAATGAACATTATAGGAATGAGCCATGTTTCAATCCATTTTTATCCATTCCTACCCTCCTTTGAGTATTTTCATGATATTTTAAAGCTGAAGTGTGGGGTTAAAGGGAATCATGGTAGATGGGATAATATACATTGTAGGGAAGAAGTGTGGGAGGATTATTGTGGTAATTGTAAAAGGTTGTGGAATCATTCATTATACTCTATTATTTCCCCTCTTGAATTAAAAAAAATAACAAAAAGGACAAAAAGAACCAACAAAAAGTGAAAAAATGGGTTCTGATTTGGGAAAACAAAAAAATCACCATTTTCTAGACCGATGATCTTATGAACGTATGTGGTTAGATAATGGATGTGAGATTTGGTATAATCTTAACTTTCGAAAAAAAATAAAAAGTAAGAAATAAAAAAACTCAAGAGGGTGAACAAATGATTAATTATTCTTACTTTATCATAACGTTTTCAATGAGTTTTGGGAATTAGGTGTTGCTACTTTGAAGGGGATAATTTCATTATATTTTAACTTTTGATATCATGCATAGTACAGTAGAGATTATCCACCTGCTTGAGCCTTAATTTTTAAAGCATCAAATCCTACCAACCTTAAATCTCAGAGTCAACGGAACCTTAATTGAAATTACTCAATATTTTATGTGTGTTTTGTCTTTACAAAGTGGAGAAAGTATTTCATTTACAAGCCTATGGCTATGTAGCATGTTCTAGTGATATGAGAATAACTTTACTTGAATTGTGTCAAGAGTGATGAGAGAAAAGAATCAAAAGTGAGGTAAATCATGACTTGTCATGTTTAATAATAATTAATCAAGGATCTTGAATGAATGAAAGGATAAGTTCCATCAATTTTCAAAGGGTAAAAGTTAAATATGTGAATTACTTCTTTCTCTGAAAAATGAAAAATTAAATTGATATTTTATACAGATTTTTGAAAGTTTTATTTCAAATTGAATTTTTTTTTAATTTTATTACCTTGAAATTTAAATATTGGTAATATTGGTGTCCTCTGATTTTCATTTTGAGATTTTATTCTTGGGGACAAGCATGGTTTAAGTGTGGGGGAATTTGAAAGAGAAAATTTATGTGCATATTTTTTATCAAATAATGAGGATTTTTAATGTTTTTCAATGATAAAACCCATGTATTTCAACATTTTATTAAAATAATGTGTAATTTGAATTTTAGAATGATTATGAGAAAAATTGATAAAAGTGCATAATTTTGGATTTTTGAAAGATTTTTACCAAAAAGGGTATTTTTGTCATTTCATAAAATATATAATTCCAAAATTTGTGATTTTTTAGAACCTGATTTTATTTCATTCAAATTTCTCGTCAGGTTCTAGAGTTGATTCAACGATCTATTAGTCCAAAAGAATCATTGAAGTTGGAAAAGTTTCCAGGCAGACAGCGTGGACCCCACCACCATAACAGATGCACAAATCAATCTCCTCACCTCCCATTTAGGTTATTACACTCGGGATAGCACTAGTTCACATCGGAACAACTCTAAATCAAAATTTGGGGAGTTTTTAATTCATTACGGTTTCAATTGATCATTATACAATTGAAGGAATATTCTTGGATATTTCGGCCATAAAAATCCTTATTCAATGAAAATTCCATAAATCCATAATCCCATGGATAAATGAGATGATGGTTGGAGTGTGAATGAAAAAAAAAATGTATGAACAAATTTTATGAAGGGGTCCATGTGTGAATCGACCATTTAATTAGCCAACAACATGAAAAATTTTAGATGACCTAATTCTTCCTATAAAAGGAGGACCTCGACTCATTCCCAAATCATCATCTCGACACCCAAAACTAAGGAGGGATCCCATCAGGGCATGGGCCGATGAATCTCCTCTGTTACCCCTTATTTCTTATTTTAATTTAATTTTTATTTTATTTTTATTTTTATTTTTTATTAGTTTTCAATTGTAATTTAAATTTTAGTTTTATTAATCCATGTCTTTGTGTTTCTCCATCCACTTTTCTTCATTTCTTTACCTCCCTCTCTCTCTTCTCTTCCACCCACTCCACTAAGTAATATATTACTCTTAGAAATGAGAGGTTGACCTTGATACTTGGCCTGGGGGGAGGTGAAGGTGATCATGAATTTTGTTTAATGTTTAATTTTAAGATTGTAGATATATTTGAGTAGCATTTATGGGTACGACAAATATCCCTGATGTTGTGACTGCCTCCGATGACATGAAACTCAAACTATCCCTATTCTTTTATTTAATCATTCTTCATTTTCTCTCTTTCTTAGTTCTTCAAAAATTGGAGTTGATCTAATCAAAGGATAAAATGGCTTGGATTGAATCGGGTCTTGGAAGATGAAACATTCAAGACAAAGGTGTGTCACCAAATTGGATTAAAGGATGAGGTGGAATTGAGACTTCACAAACATTCAATGTTATTCCACAATTTATAAATGAAGAATAGTAGTTAAAACATGATATTTAATGTTTGTATTATCAAACTGAAATAAAACATATAAAGTACAATAATTATTGAACATTTAAAAATCCCCCAAAACGAAATTCTTTCATATTAATTCCCTTCTGGAAAGGGAGGTTTTCCCAATGCTTGTAGAGTACTTTTACCAATGGTTTAAGGAAACTATTTGAAAAAGCTTGTCAAATCCTCTTTTCCCAACAGTTTTCCAAAACTGTTGGGAAAAGTATACTCTATAACAATTTTTTTCTTAAACCGTTGGTATAGAGAGGTTTAAATCATCCTTTACCAATGGTTTTTACAAACTGTTGGGAAAGTTTTTCCCCAAATTCACAGATGCTCAAACTCCCCCATTCCACGTGACTATAGCCCTAAACAGAAGAGGGAATTGGGATTTTCCTTCCCCTATGGCCGAAATCCTTCCATATTTAAGATTTATCATTTCTTCACTTGTATTATGTAAGTGATAGCGCATCTACTATTTTGGTTTCATGTTTTCATTTGCGGAAGTGGAGAAGAGGGATTCTGTTTACCCTACTAGGGAAATTCTACATTACAATCCATTTTCAAAATTTATTAGTTCTACACTTCTAATTTGTAAGTGATACTTTCATTTTAATGTTATACATATATTTTATTGGTTTTCTATTTTGATTTGGGTGTATATTAATTTTGTTTTCTGTTTGATTTGGGTGTGTGTGGTGGGCTTTGACAGTGAATCAAATTTGATTCAAAATGAATTATGTGTTAATATCATCCATAAATTTTCAGTTCTTAGAAGGCTTGTATTGCTGGAAATTTTTTGTTAATATCATCTATATTCCACATGATTAACATCAAGGCAAGAATGTGTGATGATGTTGTTAATACCAGATAGAAAACACATACACTCTGGGTTGTTTATAGTGGCGTGGTTAGTCATGAGTGATAACTGGCTTCCTAAGATAACTGTACTAATATAACTTTAGGGTCAATTAAATATGGTTCTCACTATACGTTGTATACTATGTCTCTTTCATGGCCAACACTCACTTTTATGATGGTGGGGTGATTTTCACAAGCCATGCTGTCATGTGTATACATCCATAACAATGTTAGATAAGTAACAAATTTAATTCAGTAATCTAGTTATCATTGACATACATTATTATTAATCTCAAATATACAAATAAATGTTTTTGTCTATATTTTATGTAATTAAACCATTTTTGTAAGCCATGAACAACCTATTAGTGCAGAATCCTAAACTTTATCCACCCATGGGGTGCGCTTGACTTGGGGAACTAATTGGGTAATGAAAGGTATGACCATAGTGGTTCCATGAATGATTTATTGAACACGAGTGAGTGATTTGGGATGCATTTAACACATAATGGGGTACGAGGCATGTGCCACTATTTGGGATGCCTATAAAGGGGCCTTGAAGTCCTCTTTTACCAACGGTTGTGTGAAACCATTGGTAAAACTCATCCCTTTACCAATGGTTTGATTCAATGACGAGGCAATGCACCTTTATTGATGATTGTGGATTTCGAGTTATTGACATGACTCGCACTCTTTCCACCGATGAACTATATGATTGGGTTGTAGCTCAAGAAGCTAGGTTGAATTTTATAATTTATTGAGCCTCTTGTATAGTACTACTTCCTTATAGTGGTAACTATTTTTTTCTTCTTGATACATAAAATACATTACCGTCATTCTGTTTATGATTCTATTATTAGTTGTTATTACAGATTTGGTTATTTTCATCCATTTCCGATATTTTCCCATTTTTATCTTTCTTCTACTTTTTAATTGATAATATTATAATTGTGCAACCTAGGTAATGAGGTAATAGTCTCCCCCAAACACATCGAAGGATCTCACTATTAGTCGATAACATTTTGAATTTTGGAAGATGTGTATGAGGCCATGTGGCCATCGGAGTTTGGGTCACTAATGAGTGGAATCCTGGTTTGGGATGTTACAATTCCTGGATATAATTTTTATAGGTGTTTCTAATGAAATCCATGCCTATAACTACTGAAGGTCCCTCTCCGAAATCAACTGGGACATGATTCAATGAATATACCTACATCATTCAGAGTGTGTATCCTAGTACTTACCCTCTAACCACCATAAATCTTATGTTTCATTATGTTTTTTATCAGAATGTATTTTCTATATTATGTTTTTTGGGTTACACATTAGTTATTTGTTTCTAATTAATTCGATATTTATTTTCATTGAAGGAAATGACACCCATTGAAGAGATGCAATGGAAAAAGATGACAGAAAATAATCATCGCATGACACAGATGGGCGTTCCTCCACTCATCCATGTTGTGAGTATTTTATTTCAAATATATGTATTTCAATAACTTATTATATCATGTGTTTACTTTTGTGTTAAACTTTTTTTCAGGATTGACCCCCCAAGATGAGAGATATCCGACGAGGAGCCAGATATTGCTCCCAGTACAGAGGCGGGTGCTAGGAGGGGGGTGGTGTAAGAGTTAGACGATCATCTGGTGATCCTTGTATGAAGGTCGGTGGTATGAGGGCTTGTGGTGCGAGAGTTAGACGATCCGCTGGTCATACTCGATTGAACTATGCCCCTACCACTGACGTATCTTCTATTCCCCATTTTGATCATGATGTGTCTTTAGGGATACATGGGATATTGAGGCCTCCGATGTTCACAATACCAGTTGGACAGACATATGTACCATCATCTTTTGCATCTCGTTCATTATCTCCGAGCTATTATATTCCACCTTCTTCAAATCCTACTCCGACACAGTATGTGGTTGAGGAGTGTACACTGAGGGACACTCCACCTGTATAGGATATTCCTTCAGCTTCTACTCATCCAGTGACTCCCATTGATCTGACTACCAGAGGTATATTTATATGACTCTATCAAATTATTATACCAAAATTTATTTTTATTATAACATGTAAATGATATTTTTTTCTTTAAAAACAGATTCATCTACTGATAGGAGGCAGGGGAGGGGGTGTACTTACTTGCGTGCAGTATGGAACTGCCAGTCACATTTGATGGTTGAATATAATGATGAATGAAAAATGATTGATAAATCTGGATAGGAATGTCAGGGTATTTTGGGGACACTAGCCAAATACTCCGACATCATTTCTGTCAGCCTTCTCTCTTGGAGACATCTGCCCCATGAAGTCAATGATAATGCGTGGGCACAAATATGGGTAAAAATATATTGGATTTAATGTAGTGTTTTTTTTAATTTATATGAGTTAATCTATTGGGTGTCAGCTTCGGTTTAACTTCCTTGATGGTGATGGTGCACGACCAGCACATTTAAAGGAGCTAGGAGATATTTGGAGAGGTTATAAGCATGAGCTATATGTTGGATGGTGTGATAGAGTGGGCATGGAGTTGAAGTTAGTACCTATCACGGATGACTGCCTGATGGAGCAATATTTCCAAATGATTACCCATTGGGCGACTACAAATTATAAGGTATTAATCCCATTTGAGTTATTTAGATGACAATTTTCATATTTTGCATTAATATTATCTTATTTATTATTAAGAATTATTTAGGAATCTTCTTTAAAAAAAACATTTATTCAAAGTAATACCTCCACACTTTGGGGTGCACTACTATGTCAGATCATGGGAGGTAGCTGGTACGATATAGTTGTTTATAATTTTTCTTTAGGACTTTCCCTTTTTATTGTTTCCAACTTAAATTATGTGATTTATTTAATATTGAATATATGATTATACTTGCACTTTATATTGTTTCATTTTCATTACAGAAGAAAAAATTTAAAATTGAAGGACGTCTCCCTCGAGAAAAATATTTTTTTTGAGTAGAAGGAAAGAGATGGAACTGCGGTTAATGAAACAACACAAGAAAAGATTATAAGTTTTTATTTGTTTATTTAAAAGTTTAATATCTATTATGAAATTTAATAATATAATAATATTTTTAATTGGATGATTTAGAGGCCTTTGATTCCCCAAATCCTGACAATTTAGAGCCACATGATCATTTATATCAGGTTTTGGGAGATGAGCACTCTGGTCAATTATGCTGCTGACCTAGTAAGAATATAGTCCCGACGAGGTATTGGCTCTCTCCAAGTATCCATTCTAGTACCACCGAGTTAGAACAGGTCAATGAGAATGAAAGACAGTCTGATAAAAGGTTTATAGAGTTGGAAGAACATGTTCAAAAGAGGGAGAAAGAATTTATGAAACTGATCAAAGCTTTATCTGCATCACTTCCACCAGAGGCCAGCACAGCTTTTCAAACATATATGTCATTGATGTGTGTATTATCCTATGAAATAGGTGGAATTTCTAGTTGCGGTAGAGATTATGACATTCCTGGCGATGACAAGGATGCTGAAGAGGACGAGGGCGAGGATGAGGATGAGGAAGAGGGTGAGGATGGGGAAGAGGGCGAGAATGGGGCCGAGGATGAGCCTGGGGACGATGACGAGGATGACAACGAGGAAAAATATGGCGGCGGGGATGAGGATAATGATGACAGTATGGTATTGATATTTTTGAATTCAGTTTAACTCTTTATTTTTGACCAAATATGGAAGCCTAATGATGTTATAATGGTTTATGGGGCTTCTGGGGCTTGTTCGGAGCTCGGAACCCCGGTCGGCGTAAAAAACCCTATGCCTCACGGTTAGTAAAAAATTTAAGTCCATCCCAAAGGGTATCTAACAAACATATAGGGATATATATTAGAAGCAACGTGCATGATTTTACCTAACCATACACTAGGGGATGCACATCATGCACACTGTCTATAGTTTTAGTATAAGATATTATCACTGTTATTGCACAATTTGCCTAACTGGCATACATAAAACCAACCAAATGCATTCGGATTATGATGATATGTTAGGAAAACGATCCATGAGTCATATTTGACATGTATGAGTCGTCCCCGCCTCAATCCGAGGCATGATGTGACTGGTATAACTCAAAGTGTCTCACTTTTGTTTAAAATTGACACCATTTTAAGTAAAAACAACTGACATACAGAAAATAGACCAAACGTATTTGGATTGTGTCGATACATTAGGAAAACGATCCATGGGTAATAGGTGATGTGTAAGACTCAATCCCAAATCAATCTAAGGCATGCTGTGGCCGGTACCACTCAAAGTTTCACACTTTTATTTGAAATGTACAACATTTTAAGTGAAAAAAAACTGACATATGGAAAACTAACCAAATGTATTCATATTCTGTTGATACTTTAGAAAAACGATACATGGGACATTTTTGAGGTGTAAGAGTCAACCCCGCATCATTCTGGTGCATGGTGTGGCCGGTACCACTCAAAGTGTCTCACATTTATTTGAAATGGACTGGATTTTAAGTGAAAATAACAACTGACATACAGAAAACCAATAAAATGCATTCAGATTGTGTTGATACTTTAGGACAACAATACATTGGTCATTTTTGATGGGTAAAAGTCAACTCTGCCTCAACCAGAGGTGTCGTGTGACCGCGATGGCCGAAAACACACTTCGTGTGTCGTAAATGGCCAAAACATGCATTCAACAGTCAAATGCATGACTAACAACATTGGAATGACTTGAAATCACACGAAAACACCCTAATTATTATTCTTGAGGTGTAAGAGGAGACAACACGCCATTCAGATGCACAGTTTTCATGGCACAACTGAATATGTGTGTTTTAGGTGTTTGGAGAGCTTGAAAAGCATGCGTGGGGTTTCCAAAATCGGCCGAACGACCTCAGAATGCCATGAAATCAGATGAAAAAAAATGGTGGGTGAATTTTAAAATGGTCGTCTAGACGGAACATCAATCGGAGGTGTTGTGTGACCGCGGTGGCCGAAAACGCACTCTGTGTGTCGTAAATGACCAAAACTTGTGTTTAACGGTCAAATGAATGTCGAACGACATCAGAATGACTTGAAATCACACAAAAACTCCCTAATTGTAATTTGTGAGGGTTACGAGGATACAACATGTCATTTGAACGCGTGGTTTGCATGATACGGCTGAATATGTGTTTTTTAGGTGTTTGGTGCATTTGAAAAGCGTGCATGGGGTGGTCAAAATCGGCCTAACAACCTCAGAATGCCATGAAATCGGATGACAACAAATGGTGGGTGAATTGGGAAATGATCGGCCAGACAACACGTCAATTTGAGGTGTAGTGTGACCGCACTGGCTGAAAACACATTCTACATGTCGTAAATGTCCAAAACATGTGTTTAATGGTCAAATGCATGACAAACAACATCGTAATTACTTAAAATCACAAAAAAACACCATAATTATTTTTTGTGAGGTGTGTGAGGAGACGACACATCATTCAGACATGCATTTTGCACAACACAGCTGAACATGTGTTTTTAGGTGTTTGGCACGCTTGAAAAACGTGCGTGGGTGGTCAAAATTGGCCGAATGACCTTAGAATGCCATGAAATCTTACGAAAACAAAGGGTGGGTGAATTTTGAAATGGTCGGCTAGACGACACATTAATCAATGGTGTCGTGTGACAGCGCTATCCAAAAACACATTTGGCGTGTCTTAAATGGCCAAAACATGTATTTATCCGTCAATTGCATGCAAAATGACATCAGAATGACTTCAAATCATTCAAAAATACCCTAATTATTATTCTTGAGGTTTATGAGGAGACCAAACGTCATTCTGACATGCGGTTTGCACGGAATGGCTGAATATCTATTTTTTAGGTGTTTGGCGCACTTGAAAAGCGCGCTTGGGGTGGTCAAAACTGGATGAACAACCTCGAAATGCCATGAAATCAGACGAAATCAAAGGGTGAGTGAATTGTGAAATGTTCAGCATGATGGGACGTCAATCGAAGGTGTCATGTGACTGTGGTGGCTGAAAACGCACTCCACGTGTCGTAAATGGCCAAAACATGCATTTAATGGTCAAATGCATGCTGAACGACAACGAAATAACTTGAAATCACAAGAAAACACCCTAATTATTATTCTTGAGGTGTATGAGGAGACTTCATGTCATTCAGACGTGTGTTTTGCGTGACACGACTGAATATGTGTTTTTTAGGTGTTTGGCATGCTTGAAAAGCATGCATGGGGTGGTCAAAACTGTCCAAACAACTTCAGAATCCCATGAAATCCGATGACAACAAAGGGGTTGTGAGTTGTAAAATATTTGGCCAGACTGCACGTCAATCGGAGGTGTCATGTTACTCGGTGTCCGAAAATGCACTTTGTATTTCGTAAATGGCCAAAACATGTGTTTTATGGTCAAATACATACCGAATGATATCAGAATGACTTGAAATCACACAAAAACACCCTAATTGTTATTCTTGAGGTGTATGACAAGATGGAACATCATTTTCACCCGAGGTTTGTGCGGCACAGCAGAATATGTGTTTTTTAGGTGTTTGGCGCGCTTGAAAAGCATGCGTAGGTTGGTAAAAACCAACTGAATGACCTTGGAATGATATGAAATCAGACTAAAACAGAGGGTGGGTGAATCGTGAAATGGTTGGTCAGACGACACATCAATCGGAGGTTTCGTGTGACCGCGGTGGTCGAAAACATACTCTGCGTGTCTTAAATGGCCAAAACATGCGTTTAATGGTCAAATGCATACCGAAAAACATCGGAATGTCTTGAAATCAAACGAAAACACCCTAATTATTATTCGTGAGGTGTACGAGGAGACAAAATTTCATTCAGATTCGTGGTTCCCATAGCACAGCTGAACATGTGTTTTTAGGTGTTTGGCGTGCTTGAAAAGTGTGCGTGGGGTAGTCAAAATGGACTGAACAAACTAGGAATGCCATCAAATCAGACGACAACAAAGGGTGGGTAAATTGTGAAATTTTGGGCTATACGACACACCAATCAAAGGTGTTTTATGGCCACAGTGGCTAAAAATGCACTCTGCATGTTGTAAATGGCCAAAACATGTGTTTTACGATCAAATACATACCGAACGACATCAGAATGACTTGAAATCACACGAAAACACCCTAATAATTATTCTTGTGGTGTAAAAAAATAGAAGACACATCATTATGAAGCGCGGTTTGCGTGGCACGATAGAATATGTGTTTTTTTTTGTGTTTGGCGCGCTTGAAAAACATGCATGGGGTGGCCGAAACCGGCCGAACGACCTCAGAAAACCCTGAAATCGGACGAAAACAAAGAGTGGGTTAATTTTGGAATGGTCATCCAGACGACACGTCAATAAGAGGTGTTGTGTGACCGCGGTGGCTAAAAACGTACTCCAGAGCGCCCCCCGGACAGCCCCCTCACCCCTGGTTAGCCCTCGCACCCCTCAGACAGCCCCCCCACCCCGAACAGCCCCCCACCCAACGATCCAAGGATAATTTGTGACATGTACGAGTCAACACCACCTCAATCTGAGGCACGTGGTGACTGGTATCGCTCAATGTGTGTCACTTTTGTTTGAAATGTAAAACATTTTAAGTGAAAACAACAACTGACATACGAAAAAACGTCACAAGGCTACACATAGATCCATGAAATTAAGGGATAAAAAAATATGTTCTATTGGTCATACGTTATTAGAATAAAATATTCACAAGGCATATATTGAAACACAATGGGTCATAGTATATATAGAAAAACATGAATTATATTAGGAATGGGTCTCAACATCCCATCATGAACATGCACCAACACTCATGTTCTAATTCCCAATCACATGTATTTCATTCTATACAATAACATACAAAAAATAAATATCATATAGTGATTTCATATGAAACCTATGAACACTCAAGCATAGCATATAACAAATTGGTCAACAAGGTTACACATAGATTCTTGAAAAATAGGTTTTAAAGTCTCATAAAAATAACCAAATGGTGAGGAATACATATGGTGACACCATAGCCCCATGGATCACCTCAATCCCATCCTCGAATAGTAGGTTCTAGGACCAAACCAAAGTCCCTTTGAGAACCCAATACCCAATACATAATTGTATATTCATACCCACTACCCAAGATGGGGATTCCTCTCACATTACACCCAGGAGTGAAAATTACAATTATCCACATACCTCGTTTTTCTAATTAAAAAGTTTATGAAAAACATGTAGGATATTCCAGTAATCCATCTCATATGTCGAGATTGGCTGATGTTTCCCACTAACACATCAGGAACCATTTATACAAGGATACATAATCATTAGAGGAATATAAAAATCACATGTTCTTTCTTTAACTCATCCTAGGTCTAAGAACATTACCACTACCATTGTCCATATTATTAGTGTCATGATCCTTGCCACTCTACCCATGTTTTTATATTGGTATTAAGATAATCAACCCAAGACCATGACTAAACATCCCATGTTCTTCCTATAAAATGTAGGTTTTTTCTCTTGTGTGTATTGGTGTTGTTGTTTGAGTGAGGAATGGATTCTAAATTTTGAATACTCTCATGTGTGTTGGTTTTTTGGTTAAGTGAGGAATGAATTATATATTTGGAATACACTTATGGGTGTTATGGAATTTCCTATAACATGTAGGCGTTTTCTCTTATGGGTGTTATTGTATTTGAATTTCTAAATTTCTAAATTTCTAAATTCTGGAATGAATTATAAATTTTGAATACTTTGGATGGGGATTTTCTTATTAGTGTTTTGAAGGTCTAGACAGGGGTTGGTGTGTTGTTGTAGGTCTGGAGAGGGGAGAGGGGCCTGTTTCTATGGAGCTGAGCAATTTTATAACAACGGTTTCAAAACCGTTGTTATAGATACTATAATATAACAATACCAACACTTTGTTATAACCGTTGGTATAGGTTTATACCAACAGTTATAACAAAACCGTTGGTATAACCTTATGAATTTCCATATCCCCTCTATACCAATGGTTTATAATTGTTGGTATAAGTGTAACACACATATACCAACGGTTTACAAACCTTTGGTATATGTTATAATTTAATACACATATACTAATAGCTTGTAGCAAACTATTGGTATACCTTATATTTTGACACCTATACCAACGGTTTTCAGAGAACCATTGTTATAGGCCTATTGTCATGCCTTACATGGCCACGGATGAGGGAACCATCGATATACTATATACCAATAGTTTCCAGGCCTTTACAAACGGTTTACAACCATTGGTAAAGTGTAAAATTCCAGTAGTGATTCATTCTATCTAGACTTGAATCTAAGTATAAATTTAGAATTCTTGCTTCACATGTCATTATTTTTAATAATAAAAAACCCAAAAATATTTTAATCACTATCATTTAATAAACAAAACAACAAAAAGAAGTAGAATATGTGAATTAGATAATGAATGTGAACTACATTGAGAAGGACCCTCATGAGAGAGGACCATGGTCTTCCACTATACTTAAATAGAAAAAATATACTTATTTTTGTCCACACCCCAAGACAGGTGTGCATCAAAACTGAAGCTGTTTTTGGGGAGCCAATAATTAGTACATTTTCTTTTTCTATTTTCACATATTATTTAGATTTCATTTCATTTAAATAACTAAAAAAGACATCCAAGATGTATTCAAAATCAGAATATTATGCGTGGAAAAATTAATCATAGGTGTTGTAATAACAACAAGAAAAAGATGAATATTTTATAAGAGATCTTGTGTATGAACATAGAAAAAACGTTGAACAACTTACCAGAATGGCTGATAGTGATTTTGAATATGTTTGTGCATTAATGGAGCAACACAACCCTAAGCTGGAGAATGAACTTGAAAAAGTGGTGTAAGAAATTTCACCACTTATATTTGAAATTGAAGAACCTATGGAGACAAGGGAAGAAGATGTACCTGCTGAGCTACAAGTGGGAGATCAAAAAAGTTTGGATTAATTGTTGATTAAATGTGACGAACTACTTGACCTCCCCATACAATAAAAAGAAGAATATTCAACACCACAAAAGGAAGAAAACACCCAAGTGGTGGAATTTGAAGTCAAGATGGTGGATCCCAACATCCTGCCTCCATCCTCAGAGAGTCTACACCAAGAGGAACTTACCACTGAGGAAAAGATTGAAGTTGAACCAACTCAGGGAGTTGAACCATTCATTGGCTCTATCCCATCTAATTTTATTGAATCTGAATTCTACATCACTCCTTGTGGTTTTGATTATACAGAATCAGATAATCTCAGCTATGCCTTGAAGGATGAAGAAGAACCTAGATGTGCACATGTTGAGGAAAATATGGATCTCCCTGGATATGTTGAATATTTATTGATGGAAGTTCGTGAAGAGATACTAGTGTATTTCCTTATAGAAACCATGAAAAAATCTGCTTACTTTTATGGGGAAGAATTTAATCTTGATACTTCATGTTTTAATATTATTCAAATAGAATTACACTCTGACTTTCACATTGACTATTCTTTTGATGAATCATGCCTCGAGGAACCAATGTACAAAGAATAAGTGGTTTTACAATTAGCAACCAAGAAGGAGGATGATTCATACTTCATCCTACCCCCACCATGCAAGATATGACTCACTGTTAAGGGGGTGGGGATGTGGTGTACTCTATCCCTAGATCACTACTCACCCAAAAGGATGAAGCACAAGCTAGGAAAAGCCACATGTAGTGGTTCAAATAAATGAATCTTCATCCTCCATCAGACTTTGGATAATAGTCGGTACTTCCCTCTAGAGGAAGTCAAAATTCCAGGCTGACTAAGGTGATAATACCAAGATTTATATTTACTTTCTTTATAGGAATTCACATGTCAATTTATTTTCTTTGAAATAATTTAGCATCTGGCCCCCTCCCACTTTTCATTTTGAGCTTAAATGAAATGATCATTGTGATTAATTGAGTAATTTTCTTTTGTAGGATCATAATGGTAGAAGGAAGCCCCAAACAGTGATCGAGAAGGACAAAGATTCACGGAAAAATGTTGTTCAATTTTAGTGTTTTATCTTTTAAAATCTCCACATTTTTGTCCACAACATGTTTTGAGATTTAATGATAAAATTGCATGCCCAAACTCGAATTCATGTTTTACTTGACTTATCTAGGAGACATGAGTTTCTTAAGAATCCTCTGATTCCATGTTTTAGATTTAAATATTGATATGATTAAATTATTGAAATTCATAATGGAATTTTTAAAATTAATCCTGGATATTGAAGTAATGACTCATGATTTGAAGGAATTAATTGATTCATTTAAATTAAATTTCCCTGCCATCTTTCAAGATTTGAATTTATGATGTTCATGTGAATTTATTTATTAGTCATTCCATTGGTTATTGTCTAATGTTATATTTCCCATTCCCGAGAAAATTTCTAGACCAAGTACTTCCTATTTATTCTTGACCATATTTCTTGAGTATAATGGGACATGTAACCAACCATAACGTGAATTGAAACATGTAAAATCTATGACTGTGAAAAAACACCTTTAAAATGATTGAGACATCCTTTGAACATCTAAATTTACTTAAAATACTACTTTTACATCAATCCTTCTTTTAGCACATAGAGACCATGAATGACCTTTATAGGAATGAGTCATGTTTCAATCCATTTTTATACATTCCTACCCTCATGTGAGTATTTTCATGATATTTAAAGTTGATGTGTATGGGTAAAGAGAATCATGGTGGATGAGATGATATATAGTGTAAGGAAAAAGTGTAGGGGTTTTATTGTGGTAATTGTAAAAGGTTGTGGAATAACTCATTATACTCTATTTTTCCCCTCTTGAATTAAAAAAATGAAAAAATGACAAAAAGATCCAACAAAAATAGAAAAAAGGGGTAATGATTTGGGAAAACACAAAATCACCATTTTATAGACTAACGATCTTATGAGGGTATATAGTTAGGTGATTTATGTGAGGTAAGATATAATCATAAATTTCGAAAAATGAAAATAAATTACAAAAAAAATTATTTAAGAGGGTGAAAAAATCATTCATTATGCTTACATGATCATAACATTTTCTATGAGTTTTGGGAAGTGGGTGTTTCTACTATTAAGGGGATAATTTCATTATATTTTTACTTTTGATATCATGTATAGTACTTAATAAATTATACTTCTCCTTGAGACTTAATTTTTAAAGAATCAAATCCTACCAACCTTAAACCTCAGAGTAAATAGAACCTAAATTTCAAGTCCTCATGATTTTATGTGCATTTTGTCTTTATAAAGTAGAGAAAGTTATTTATTTACAAGCCTATGGATAAGGAGAATTTTCTCATGATATGAGCATAACTCTACTTGAATTGTATAATGAGTAATGAGAGAAAATAATCAAAAGTGAGGTAAATCATGACATGGCATGTTTAATAATTATGAATCAAGGATCATGAATGAATGAAATTAGAAGTTCCATCAATTTTCAAATGGTTAAAGTAAAATATGTGAATTATTTTTTCATTGAAAAAAGGGGAATTAAATTGATATTTTTGAGATTTTTTGAAATTTTGATTTCACATTGAATTTTTTTTGATTTATTTGAATTAGAGTTTGAATATTGGTAAAATTGGTGTCCTCAAATTTCTATGTTGAGATTTTACGCCTGAGCACAAGCATGTTTTAAGTGTGGGTGTATTTGAGGGATCAAATTTATGTGTATATTTTTGATCAAATAATGAGTATTTTTTAATTTTATTCAATGATAAAACCCATTTATTTCAAAGTTTTATTATAATAATGGGTAATTTGAATTTAAGAATGATTATGAGAAAAATTGAGAAAAGTGCATAATTTTGGATTTTTGAAATATTTTTTCTACAAAGGTATTTTTGTCATTTACTAAAAAATATAATTACAAAATTTATGATTTTTTTCTTATAATCATGATTATATTTCATTAAACATTATCTTAAGGAAATAGATTTGATTCAAAGATCTATTAGTTCAAAAAATTCATTGATGTTGGAAATTTTTCTAGGAAAATAGAATGGACCCCGCCAATATAATGGATGAAAAAATCAGTCTCCTCACCTCATATTTAGGTGATTCCACCTAGGACAGAACTGGGACACATAGTACCGACATGAAAACAAATTTGGGTGGATTTTTAATTCATTAAGGTTTCCATTGATCGTTATAAATTTGAATACAACTTCATGTAAATTTCGGCCATAAAAAGTCTTATTCAATGAAAATTCCATAACTCATTAATCATGTGGCTAAATGTGCTGAAATTTGTAGGGTGAATGGAAACCACATTATTGAATAACTTTTATGAAGGGTTCCAAACATTAATCTAACATTTAATAGGCCAACAATGTAAAAACATTCAGAGGAATGATTTCTGCCTATAAATGGAGGCCCTCGCCTTCTTCCCAAATCATCAGCTCGACACCCACAAAAAATGAGGGATCCCACCAGGGAACGGGACACGTATTCTCCTCATTCCCCCCTAATTTATTCATTATATTTTATATTAATTTTATTTTTGTATTATTTTTCAATTGTAATTAAAATTTTAGTTTTATTAATCCATGCCTTTGTGTTTCTCCATCAACTTTTCTTCATTTCTTTCCCTCTCTCCCTTATCTTCCACCCACTCCACTGAGTAATATCTTACTCTCAGAAATTATAGGCTGACTCCGAGACATGACCCGGGGGGAGGTGAAGGTCATCATGCATTTTCTTTAATTAATAATTTTATGTTTGTAGATAGATTTGAGTAGAACGCACATGTAAGGTGAATATCTTTGATGTTGTGACTAACTCCAATGACATGAAACTAAGCCTATCCCTATTCTTTTATTTAATCATTTTTTCCTCTCTCTATTGGTAAGTTCTTCACACTTTGTATTTGATCTCATCAATGTATGAAATGGCTTCGATTGAACTAGGTCCTGGAATATGACACATTCTAGACAAAGTTGTGTCACCAACTTGGATTAAAGGGGGAGGTGGAATTGAGAGTGCTAAAAAATTCAATGATATTACACAATTTATAATTAAATTATAGTAGTTCAAAAATGATATTTCATGTTTGGATTTTCAAACTAAAATAAAACATATAAAGGATCATAATGATTGAACATTTAACCAACCCCCAAAACCATGTTTTTTCTCATTAATTCATTCTGTTTAGACTTGTATCTTATTATAAATTTAGAATTCTTGATTCACATGTCATTATTTTAAATAATAGAAAACCCAAAAATATTTTCATCACTATCATTTAATAAACAAAACCACAAAAAGAGATATAATAGGTGAATTAGATAATGTAAGTGAACTACATTGATAAGGCTTTTCAAGGGATACGACTTTGGTCACCCACTATGTTGCACTAGGAAAAATATAATTATTTTTGTCCACACCACGTGGCAGGCATGCGTCAAAACTAATGTTGTTTCCAAGGAGACAATCATTAGTTTATTTACTTTTTCTATTTTAATATCTTAGATAGATTTCATTTATTTTAAAAAAACTAAAAAAAATTCTTCTATGATATATTCAAATTCAGAATATTATGCATGGAAAAATTACTCACAGGTGAAACATCAACAACAAGAAGAAGATAAATATTTTAGAAGAGATTAGGTGCATGAACATAGAGAAATCATTGAACAATTAACCAGAAAGTCTGATAGAGCTTTTGAATATGTTCGTGCATTAATGGAGTAACCCAAACCAAAGCTAAAGGAATAATATGAGAAAGTGGTTGAAGAAATTTCACCACTTATATTTGAAATTGAAGAACCTGAGGTGTCACGGGAGGAAGACATACCCGGTGAGCTAAAAGTGGGAGATCAACAAAGATTGGAAGAATTTTTGATTAAATGTGAGGAACTACCTGACCTCCCCATACAATAAAAATAAGACAATTCATCACCACTGAAGGAAGAAACCACCCAAGTGGTGTAATTTGAAGTCAAGATGGAGAAGCCCGACTACCTACCTCCATCTTCAGAGAGTCTACTCCAAGAGGCACTTACCACTAAGGCTGAGATTGAAGCTGAACTAACTCAGGGAGTTGAGCCATTCATTGACTATATCCCTTATAATTTTATTGAATCTGAATTCTACATCACTCCTTGTTGTTTTGATTATACATAATCTAACAATCTCAACTATTCCTTGGAGGATGAAGAAGAACCAGGATGTGCACATGTTAAGGAACATGTGGATCTCCCTGGACACATTGAATATTTATTGGAGAACGTTCATGAAGAGATTATAGTGGATTTTTATAAGGAAATCATGATAAAAGATTATTACTTTGATGGGGATGAATTTGATATTGATACATCATGTTTTAATGTTAATCAAATTGAATTACACTCTGAATTTCTTATTGACTATTCTTTTGATAAAACATACCTTGAGGAACCAATGGACAGAGAAGACGAGGTTGCACAAGTAGTAACATAAAAGGTGGATGATTCATACTTCATTCTACCCCACCATGCAAGCTATACCTCATTGTGAAGGAGGAGGGGGGATATGGTGTGCTCTATCCATGGATCATTACTCACCCAGAAGAATAAAGCACAAGTTGAGAAATTCCACATGTGCTGGTTCCAATCAAAGAATCTTCATCCTCCATCAGACTTTGGATAACATTTGGTACTTCCCTGTGGATGTAGTTAAAATTCAGGGCCCACTTGAGGGATAATACCAAGATTTATCTTTACTTTCTTTCTAGGAATTTAGTTGTAAATTTATATGCTTTGAAATAATTTAGCATGCGGACACCTCCCTATTTTCATTTTAAGCATAAATGAAATGATAAGTGTGATTAATTGAGTAATTTTATTTTGTTGGATCATGACGGTAGAAGGAAGCCCTAGACAGTGAAGGGGAAGGACCAAGTTTCATGGGAAAATGGTGTTCAATTTTTGTGTTTTATCTTTTAAAATTTCCACATTTTTTTCCACAACATGTTTTGAGATTTAAAGATAAAATTGCATACCCACCCTTAAATTCATGTTTTACACGGCTTATCTAGGAGACATGAGTTTATTAGGAATACTGAGATGCCATGTTTTATATTTCAATGTTGAAATGATTAAATTATTGAAATTAATAAATGAATTTTTAAAAAGAATCATGGACATTTAAGAAATGACTCATTATTTGAAGGAATTAATTCATTCATGTAAATGAAATTTTTATAATATCCTTCATGCTTTGAATTTATAAAGTTCATGTGAATTGATTTATTAGTAAAGCCATGATTGATTGTCCAATTTTATATTTCCCATTACTAAGAGAATTTCTAGACCAATTACTTACTATTTAATCTTGAGCATATTTTTTTAGTGATCTTGGGACATGTAACTGACCAGAACTTGTATTGAAACTTGTCATGTCTATGACTGTGAAAAAACACATTTAAAATGATTGAGGAATCCTTTAAAAATATAATTTTCCTTAAAAGAACACCATTACATCAATCCTCCTTTTATCACATAGAGACCATGAATGAACTTTATAGGAATGAGCCATATTTCAAACCATTTTTATCCATTCCTACCCTCCTATGACTATTTGAATAATATTTAATGTTGATGTGTGGGGGTGAAGGGAATCATGGTGGACGAGAGGATATACATTATAAGGAAGAAATGTGGGGGTATTATTATGGTAATTTTAAAAGGTTGTGGAATAATATATTATACTCTATTTTTTTACACACTTGAATTAAAAAAATGATAAAAATGAAAAAAAGAACCAACAAAAAAAGGGTTGTGATTTGGGAAAACCAAAAATCACCACTTTTCAGATGGATGATCTTATGATCTTATGTGGTTATTTCATGGATGTGAGGTTTTATATAATGATAAATTTCGAAATAAAAAAATAAAAAATAAAAAAAATATTCAAGAGGGTGCACAAATCTTTCCTTATTCTTACTTGATCATAACCTTTTCTTTGAGTTTTGGGAAGTGGGTGTTGCTACATTGAAGGGGATAATTTCTTTACATTTTTAATTTTGATATCATGCATTGTACTTAAGAGATTATCCTCCTCCTTGAGCCATAATTTTTAATGCATCAAATCCTACCAACCTTAATCCCCAAAGTCAATAGAACCTTAATTTCCAGTCATCATGATTTTATGTGTTTTTTGTCATTACAAAGTGGAGAAAGTAGTTCATTTACAAGCCTAGGTATAAAGATCATGTTTCTCATGATATAAGAATAAATCTACTTGAATTGTATCATCAATGATGAGAGAAAAGAATCCAAAGTGAGGTAAATCATGTCTTGGACTGTTTAATAACAATAATTGAAGGATATTGAATGAATGGAATGAGAAGATCCATTAATTTTCAATGGAAAAATGTAATATATGTGAATTATTTGTATCTTTGAAAAATGAAAAATTAAATTGATATTTTATGCAGATTTTTTAATGTTTGATTTCACATTGAATTTTATTTTATTTTATTGCATTGGAATTTGAATTTTGGTAACATTGGTGTTATCTAATTTCCATGTAGATATTTTTTGCTTGAGAACAATCATGGTTTAAGTGTGGGGGTATTTGATAGAGAAAATTTTTATACATATTTTTTATCAAATAATGAGGATTTTTTAATTTTTTCAATGATAAATATCATGTATTTCAATGTTTTATTAATATACTGAGGATTGTTTTTTTAGTTTTTTTTTGGTCCGGAATCACAGTGTGGACCCGCAGCTCGTTGCCCGAGCCCACGCCGGCATGTAGAGGTTCTTCAGCCTGTTGCCGCTGGAGAAGCAAAGGGTGAAGAGTATATCTAGGGATCACCAAGGATACGCCGACGACCTCACCAACAGGTTTATGACGTAATTTTTATGGAATGAGATGTTGTCCTTCCACTTCACCGAAGCCGCCGCCAGTATCATGGAGAAGTACTTCATGCAGACCTTGGGCACAGATTTTCGAGATTTCGGGTAATTTTTTGAGAATTAAATGAGAAAAATGCCTGACATTTCAAATTGGTGTTGATTGGAAGTCAGAAAATGTCCATATATTCCATTATCCTTTTGTATTAGGGGAAGGAATGAGTGGGAGGAGTACAGCGAGGCCATGAGCGGTCTATCAGTGGCGATCATGGAGGTGATGGGCATTGGCCTTGGGGTGGGACACAGCTACCTTTGGGATTTATTCATTGGAAACGAATCAAATGTGTGTCTAAATGACTACCATCCTTGCCGGTGATCGGAGGTGATGCTGGGGATGGGACCCCACTGTGATCCCACCTCCATTACCATCCACCACCAGGATGACGTGGGCGGCCTCCAAGTATCGAACGACGGGAGGTGGCATTCTGTCACCCTCGCTCAATCAATGTTCATTGTTCTCATCGGTGACACCTTTATGGTATACACGTCCACATTAACCACTGATCCATTTAACACTTCTGATTTTTATAGTCATAATGAAATGGAAAATCACAGGATCTGACGAATGAGATGTACAAGAACTGCATACACAGGGTGGTGGTGATTGAGCGGAGGGTGAGGATGATGATAAGCTTCTTTCTGTGTCCAGTGAGGGACAGGGTGGCGAGTCCCCCACCGCAGTTGCTGGCCGGAGGGAACCCCCAAGGGGTATACCTAGAATTCAAATGGCCCACCTTCCATGACTGGTAACACCACAAAGAGAAAACCACAAAGGTAACTCCATGAAGGTAGAAGTATCATGCATGTAACACCACAGAGATAGAAATACTCACAGGTAACACCACAAAGACAATACCACAAAGGTAGAAGTACCACACAGGTAACACCATAAAGTAAGAATTACCACAAATGCAAAAGAATCAACTCAAAATCAGGTATAACTTATGTACAGAAGTACATATGATTAGTCATAAACTATATCATCTTATACTGTTAAGAAGAACTACTACTGACCCCCATAGGATCGATTGGTAACTAACCCCCACCGAGCCACACAAGATCTGACCCACACAAGATCGATACGCATTGAACCACAGAGGATCACTGATCACTAACCCACACAAGTTCTGAAAAACATAAGATCAATGTTCTTTCTTCATGTTGCAGCCTACAACAGGTTTCCTTGCACCCGGTACACTCACGTTTCGTAGAATCTTCCCCTCGAGATATCGGTCATATATCAACCACCACTAATCTCCACAAAGAAATAACTCAAAGGACATCCTTGTCATAAGGGTTCCAAGATGACAGACGACACATCAATCAGACGCCCGGTCTGTGAGTTATAAGCATTTTAGATTTAGGGGACCAGTTGGATTCGGGATCGATCCAACCCGGCCTTACTCCAACTATCTAAAAAAACTCAATTGGAGAATATCAAAAGGACTGTCTCTATCCAAGGATCCCAAAACTGTATATGGTTCATCAAACAGATGTACGGTTCTCAAGATATGCTTCTTTATGTGTTCCAAGGTCCGGTCGGGTCTGGGTTCGGTCTGACCCGGTCGGACCGACCTGACCAAACTCGCTCTAGGCTGGGCTGGGGTGGACTCAGCCCGATGGGCCGGGGTGGACTTGGCCCGATGGGCTGATGTTTGGTCTGACCCACAAGAGGGGTGCTTTGCAAGGGCATCCCACCCTGGCCTGCAAGGGGGGCGGGCCGTAAGGGCAGCCCGGTCAGAATAGTGTGGCCGACAAGGGGGGTAGAGCACAAGGGGGCGGCCCATAAAAGTGAAGCCTGACCCGCATGGGGTGGTGATCCGGTCTGGGGAGGCGGCCCGCTTTGAGGGTTGTGGCTCGGTCTAAGGGCGGCGGCCCGGTGTGAGTGCGAAGGCCCCCTCTGAGGGCAGGGGCCCGGTGCGAGGGCAGCAGGTCGGTGCGAGGGCGGCGACCCGCTCTGTGGGAGACGGCCGGTCTGAGGGCGGCAGCCCGACCCAACGGCAGCGGCCCGGTTCGAGGGCGGCGGCCCAGTCCAAAGGTGGCAGCCCGTTGCGAGGATGGCGCCCCGACTTGAGGGAGGCGGCCCGCTCCGAGGGCTACAACCAAGTTCAGTCTAATGCAGGGGGTTTAAACCCCCAGTCACCCAGATTCCCAAAAAGCTCGGAGGCCATTCGGTTGGGAAGGCGGCTAATGAGCCATGACCCTCCGATTGCGCCGTGCGTCGACATGTTTGCGGTTCTCCGAGGCAGTGCAAGGAAAGAAAGATAGCGAAGGGTTAAGGCTAGGTTTGTTAGGCCTGCACCCCCCGCGTTAGCTCCCAATATGAATAATATTAAGGGACTTCAATAAACAGATGTATTGGACACAAGATTAACCCCACAAGATTTCCCACAATAACCTCCTGCAAGGACGGATGAATCACGGGTCAACCCATTAGTCGGTTGAACTGCGTTTTTCGTATAATTTCAAGAATGCGGAAGAGGGAAACAAAAACACACAAACGAAAATAAACCCCTCCCTAGAAGAGACGTCCGCTGACGATGGTCGAAAGAACCTTCTTTATCGTTGTCATCAGTTCGTGACTCGGTGGCGCTCGTCACTGCTCATTGGAACCAGGCACGTCCTCCTGGTGGTTGCTGTCGCAGTGCTTTGCCAGAGCTTCATCATTTTGTGAAGTCATGGAAACACTCCTCCCCAAGATCCATATAAATAGGATCGGAGAAGGAGTGTATAAGGCTCGTTGAATTATTGAGGTTCATTTATTTAATGTACCTCCTGAATTTCCAAAGGCGTGGTTACAAGAAAATAAGAGTTAATCCATTTATTGGATTGACACATCGTCGGTCTTTCCAGTATTGTTCATCCATTGGAGGATAGAAGGAAAATAAAATATCAAAACATGTTATTTTATTAATCATCTGAAAGTCCAAAAAAATAACTTTTTTAGACGACCTACTTCGGTCGATGTTATGCCTCTCTTAAGAGAATCCCGGCGTAGTGGGTTCAACGATGCCCTTAGATTTTGATGTCGAAAAACAGTTCAAAAGTTAGTAAACACCTATCACGCGTTTACTGAACATGCCCAAAAAAAAGATCTGAAAATTATTAACAGTCACCCTCAGCTAGTGCCTGTTGAGGTTAGGATTAGCCTAACTGAAACATACCCCAACAAACCCAACGGTACTCTCATATTTCCAGTCTGATTTACTGTTTAAAAGTTATCGATATTACAATAAAATAATTGTCACTTAATTATTTTATTTACTGGAAAAATGTAACATTCACTGGTGGCCTGCCCCGACCAAAGTAAGTAATTTCCTAATGAGATCATACCATCAAGAGCTCACCAGTGGTCTCTGATTTTTAATTTGAGATACAGTTTGTGAGTTATAAGCATTAGAAAAATAAAATAATTTTATTTAATTATTTTATTTATAGTTTTTCCATTTTCAAGTTTTCTAACAGGATGCCCGCACCGACTAAACATAAGTCGTTCCTAGGGTAAACTCGCCATTGTGAGTGCTGTGATGCCCTCATATTTTTAATTCTAGTTACCGTTTAAGAATAATTCCACTTTATCATGAAAACTACATAAATACGCTAATTAAAGCTTAACAAAACATTGACAGATCATTCTGGACACCCTGGGACTCAGAATCACATGCCGTTAGATTTTGCGGTCTCATAATTATTCTATATAATTAAAAAAAAGTTATATGGAATTTCTGAGACCTTACAATAGTTGTCCTATTAACTACCTCAAAAAAAAGCATTGAGGAAGTCATGGTATCAAAAGCTTGGTCTTATATTCGAATGAAGCATGAATATTCTTACTGAACATAAGTTTCTTCCTAGATTAAAAAGGTATCCTTTCCATTTTGAGAGCATTATGATTTTTAAAACCAACATTGGTTGAATTTTGTGACATCAGTAATAAGGATAAATTATATCTTAGAGTTGATCCATTCCAATATTTGGCAAGCAATGTTTATATCCCTGGGAAGAGAAAGGTGCTTTGTATAATTCAATGATGATTATTCCATGAGATGTTAGGTGTACCCAATCAAGATGAAATCAAGTGTTTTTAAAGTCTTCAAAACATTCAAATCCTAGATGAAGATGGAATCTTGAAATAAGATCAAGTGTTTGAGGATTGATAGTGGTGTAAAATATTCAAGTGAGGATTTTGAAACTTTTTTTTCAATGAGAAGGCATCAAGAGACAATTCATGGTGTCATCCACTCCTCAAAAAATGGTGTGGAAAAGTGGGTGAACATAACCCTGTTGGATATAACAAGGGAGATATTAAAGACTATAGTAATTTTCAAGATGTTATGGGATAAATTAATGAAGGGCACATGTTATGTGATCAATCGATTTAAATTTGTGATGATTGATATGAAAACACTAATGAATATGTGGAGTGTTAATCCTACTGATTGTGCTTTGTTACATACTTATGGAGGTCATGTATCTGTATTGATTAATGATCAGGAATGATTGAAGTTGGATTCGAGATCCAATGAATGTATATTCTTTAGATACATTGATGGTGTGAAGGAGTAACGTTTGTGGGACCCCACTACCCATAGGTTTATCATCAGCATGGATGATATACGACTAGACGATAAGGTGCATGTGATGATTAATGGGGACTTGAAGAAATAGAACACATATACTATAATAGTTGGGGAGGAGGAATAATCCATAGAAGAACCAATTTCTTTTAAGGACCATGATGATCAAGTTATGATTGATTTCGGACTATGACGATCAACTCAAGATAAAAGTGAACCAATATGGCACTCATAATTTATCACTGAGAGAAATATTGTGTACTAATTATTGATGGGGACGTTAATCCATATTATTTTTTTGGAGGTGATGTGGAGTTTAGAAATATCCACATTGATGGAAGTAATTCAGGAGAAACATGATGCCCTTCACAAAAACAATACTTGAGATATTGATCCATTTTCTTATGCAAGGAATACTATCAGCAAAAACAGGTTCTTTAAGATCAATTGGCATGAAAAGGAATAATTGTAAAGATATCATGAAAGACTGGTGGTCAAAGGATATGCATAGGGAGAAGTTATTGATTTCAAGGAAATATTTTCTCCCATTGTTAGAACAACATCTGTTCAGATAGTTATGGTGATGTGTGCAGTATATAGTTTAACTCTAGAGTAGCTAGATGTGAAGAAAACTTTTCTACATACTAATCTTGATAAATAAATATATATTCTCTAATCGGAATGTTTTTCAAAATAAGGAATAGTGAATTTGTTTATTTGGTTGAGAAATAATTTTTATGGTA
Organism: Viscum album; assembly: GCA_963277665.1. Lineage (NCBI taxonomy): Eukaryota > Viridiplantae > Streptophyta > Magnoliopsida > Santalales > Viscaceae > Viscum > Viscum album. The sequence continues at coordinate 976,253,041 of OY728148.1, forward strand.
TTAAGAAGGCACCAAGGTGTTGGTACAAGAGATTTTATTCCTATATCATGAGTATTGGATGCAAAATACTTTATTAAGATACTTGTGCCTATTTCATGGGTTCAGATGGTAATGATTTTATAATTCTTCTATCGTATGTGGATGACATGTTGATAGTTTTTATGGGAGTATGATATTAAGGAATTAGGAACAAAGAATAATATCTTGGGATACATATTTAATGAGATAGGAATATGGGTATGATTTAGCTATCAAAAAAGAATTTCTTGACAAATATCTTGAAATACTTCCACATGTGACAGTATAATCCTATATTTACCCCACTTACTATTAATGTAATATTATCCTCTATGAATAATCCTAACAGTGACAAAAATGAAGTATTGAGGATAGAGATACCTCAATTACCTTATGCACCAGTAGTGGGTAGTATGATATTATCTATAGTTTATATGAGACCAGAAATTGTACATGTAGTGGGAGAAGTTAGTTGGAATGTGGAGAATGAAATACGGGAGCATTGGAATATATTAAAGAAGACACTTAGATACATCATGTAGATCTGATGTGTCATATTAGGTTATTGAGGATCAAATTTCACTATTAGTGTCTATGCAGATTCAGATTTTGTAGGTGATTATGACCAATGAAAATACACTTTGTGTTATGTGTTTAATTTTATAGGATTATTTGTGTGCTGGAATTCAGTGTTGTAGTTTGTTATATATTTATCCATGACTAAAGTAGAGTACATGAAAACTACATAGGCTTTCAAAGAAGTGATCTAAATGTGAAGGTTTCCAGAGGATCTCAGACAATGACAGAATTATATCCAATTGTTTTGTGACAATCATAGCACCTTGAAAATTAAAAGTAATCTATCTTTTAATTCAATGATAATTCACATTATAATACAATATCAATTTGTTCGAGATGTGGTGGAGGAAGGAAGAGTGGAAATGCAGAAAATTTATATTAATGAAAATTAGGTTAATTTTATGATGATGTTTATTAACTTTGTTAGGTTAATATAGTAAAAAACATCAATAATAATCATATATATAAGAGTAACATGGTTGGAAGATAGAAAAGATTTGTGGAAATATTATTGGTTTTCAATCAGATATCCAAGTGTGGTATATATTGGCATTTGTTTCTCACAAATAATTTCTCCCCCTTGATTTTTCAAAGGGGGCTAGTGTGGTTAGTGGGATGGGTGGAAAAACTAACCCATGGAGTTAAATAGGGGAGGAATATCATGTAAGGGACTTGCCTATAAAAGGAAGCGCACTTTAACATTTTTAGCATCATCACCTCAAGTATTGATCTTCCTATTTCAACATTTTGAGTGTTGTATTTTTTGAGGTGCATTATACATTACTCAAGAGAGTTAATTACATGGATATTTTCCTTATAATAGAAAGAGAGTGTGTTTAACCTATTTTAACGTAGTGATGTCATTCTATTTTTCTATGGTTTTTACCCCTCTTTATTTGTGGGGTTTTTAATATTACATCCATTGTTCATTTTTTATTTATTTTTACTTTAATTTTATCTCACAATCAACACATCCTGAAAAGGCCAATAATATTTGATTCCAAAAGCATCCTTACTAAATATTTTTTTTATCATATTCTATTAAAAAAATGTGGGTTGTACTATGATGTAGCCCACATTCAATGGAGTAATTGTGTTGTATCGGTATAATTTTGTTTCTTAAAATTACAGAAATGAAATTTATCATGGTTATAATTATATAAATAGTAGGAAGAATCAAGAAAACTTGAGTAATACAAATCTTGTAATGAATTCTCATAATCAGATGTGTAACATGCTGATTCTAAAAAACCATAAAAAAAGAACGAGAGAATAAATAGTACCAATTCATGTAAACATTTACAATAGATAACATGCTAATAAGAATATATATAACTAGTTTGATATTAATACTAATAAGTACCAAGACCTATTAGAGATAACGGTCTCAAACATAAGTGAGATGATCAATAGAAATGATTGACATAAAGTAGTAATCAAATCATAAAGAGGACGATAGGTTTTTGAAATTATTTATCTATTTAGCCTATATGCATGGTGTAGGGGTACCAAGATTCCACTACGAAAAAATGGTATTATAAAAGATATGTGATAAATAGTGAAACATAACCATATCGGAAAAAGGCACATGAGGAAAATATCCACTGTTTAGGTTCTTGAAATGCCAGGACTCACAGTAGAACCATGTTGGGGATTCATCATATACTATGCACCTTGGAAAAAGTCAGACAAAACACGCAACATAGAACAAAAGAATAATCAAATACAAGTCATAAATAACTGATACAAAAGATTAAGAATACCATAATAATACCCCTTACTAGGGATAAATCTCTCCAATGTGTTTTTATAGAGCCTCTATGTAATTAGTTCTTGTTGTTAGGGTCATCACGATTGTACTCCTATATAATCGTCATTTCCATCTAGGTAAAAGGAACACTAAGGAACACTAGGACCTCATCAGATCTCTTCACCAAGAATAGATGAAGATGATAAAAACTTATCTAGATCACTATTTCTCCTTTTGTAATTCAAGGAGTCCCACCAGTGCTCCTTCATCTACTCTTCTCCCCCGAGGAAAACTAAAGCTCCCAAAACCATGGAGTTTTTTCGCCCAACTAATTCTCCCACAATTAGAGAGGAAGATTCCAAATAAAGGAGTCATTCTAGTAGGGGTAGAGAAATACTAGACCATATAACCAAGGATATGAATAATGTTGATAATTTTCCCAAAATAACCACTTAAACAAAAAAATAAGGACATATGACATCAGAGCATAAGCTATCAAGGGTCACCCATAAATCAAGCCAATTCGTTTCACAAAGAATGAAAAAAGGGAGGAATAAAAAACCATAGGATCATAAGGATCAATGGATCAAAATCAGGTATGAGGATGACATAGATCAAATGGGAACACGAACCAAGGCTAATGGCACTTTCCCAATGTATAAACCGATCAAAAGGCCCACATGAACTAATAAAAGATTCTCAAGCTAAATAATACATAAATCCAACATATAAAAATACCAAAAATTAAATGAAAATAAATATTATGACAGGTAAAAAAAAGTGTAACACCCCGAATTTTGGGTATCATATAATTGTGATATTATGAATTTACTTTTGTTAAAGCCCTTTTAACCAAACTAAAATTTAAAGGATAAACATAAGGATCTTTATTTAAATAAGAACACCATATTGTCTATAATACACCGCGATCAAAAGAGTAAACATGATAACCAAATATTCCTATTAAAACCCTATCAGAACTACTATAAGACCCCCAATCACCACAACGAGGCCCAATATGTAAAGGAGATCCATTGAGTTAACTAAAGCAAAACAAATCACCACTGCGATCATAAAAACCATGTTGAGAATTAGTGGAATGGGGATCTCCATATTCTTCCTTTTGAGTTATAGAACACCGTAAGGTTTGCCTTTATTAGACAATTTTTCGACCTTCTCTCTAGTGACCATTGGAAGCTGACAGTTATATAAAATAGTTTTTGGAACTTATTAGGACAAGTGAAATTATTTTAATAATAATTAGTTTGCAAATAATTGAGTTATGATTAAGGTTATAATTAAAAAATCATTTATGAAATCTAAAAGGATATGGTGTAAAACATCGTTTCACCCCTAAGTGATTTTGAAAAGAATTAAGGAATTCAAAACACTTTGCAAATTTTTTAAATACAATGTAACGATTTTCATTTCTTAAATAATTTTATAAACTATGTTTATGTTTTTCAAATTAAATTATGTTTTCATTGAACTAATATTTTGGGGATACTAGTATATAAATTATAATGTAGGTTTATTAAAATTTCCTTTTCGTAATATTTTAAAAAAAGGGGTATAGTATTTTTAATTTCAGAAATACTTCTAACTAAAACAATTTTAATTTATATTCATTAATGGTTAAGAATATAAAATTCTATATAGTTTTAAAAAATGGAATGATTCCTCTTCTTAAAAAATTTTTAGTGTTGCTTTTTAAATACAAAATTGGCCAACACAGGACATCCCTTTTTGGCTAGGGCCGAGGGAGGTAGCACACATGAAGTGGCTGAGCCTGACCCTCAACCCCAAGCCAAGGCTGGACCGAGATCGGACAGAGGTTCCCCGAAGGGTGCTTGAGAGTGAGAAAGAGGGAATAGGCGCACCCGTGTGGTTGTGAGGCCACAACGGGATCTGGGTAGGGCAAGGCCTTCGTGCAGGAACCCGTGTATAGGTCCCCTTTCGTGGGTGATGTGTTATTTTTGAGAACTCGTTGGGAGGACTGGGGTTATAATGGAGGCCAAAACCTCACTTCGTTTTGGTGTGGGAAGCTGTTTTTCAGGCGAAACGCGATCTAAACAGTTGGATCATGTCACGCGCGATCCTGTCCATTGTTTCCAATCCCATGCTCGACCCTCAGTGACCGCGTATCTCTCCAAAGTTTTTGTCAATTGTTCGATCCGGCATGATCTAATCATGGTCGTTCGAGGTTTTTAAATTTCTGCGTCGATCTTAGACCGTCTGATGAAACTTAGATCTAATATAAGCCTCTCAATTCTTTTAAAACAACAGATGAATCTCATCACTTGGATCAATGTTTGGATTGATCTGGACCGTCCATTTTTTCCTGGCATTTCCCTATGAAATGTCTTCTTCTTCCTCCATGCATGGGTTACTCCAGTAACCCTACCCTATGGCACACCCATCGTTTTCTTCAACTCTGACCGTCGGCAACCCCCATGTCTCCTCATTTTCATCAAGCACAACACCCCCATTGAATGCAATGAAAATGGGTACATTTTTGCAAGGAAGGTGGTGTGTGAGATTTTGTATTTAAATAACTGAGACCTCTCGGTTCTTCTATCATGTTCAACTCTCTAGCAAGCCCGACCAACCCTCCCTGAAGTCCTCATTTCCATGGTTTTAAAAGTAAGGGCTTTTATATTTTCCTTGTTTTTCTTATTTGAGAATATATACACTTATATATTAATTTTTTTTAACCATACATTTTAGTCCAAAAGATCTTAAATGTTGAACCTAGGCCTTCATGTTCTCTTGCATTCAAATATCTTAATGAATGTAAGGATTATAACTGGACTTGTTTTTTTTTGTTTTGAAAATACATATATAATTTTGGTTATATGTATATATGTTGATTATATACAAGAAGGGGCATGACCTTTCTACTTTGATTATATGTATGAAGTTTGTGTATAATTGTTCATGCACTGCACATATTCACATACACTTAAATTAATATTTAAATAATAAATAAATTTTGAAAATTTTATAAATATGATCGGGTATTTATAAAATTATTTTTTTGTAGGTTTCCATAAACAACTTTTTATGACTAAGGTCATGACCTTCCATATTCAAAACGTTGATGAACTAGTATTCATAGGGGATTAACACAAATGGGTGTTCCAATCTATCAGTTTGAGTTCAAGTACATACAAATATTTTATATATTTCATGAACCTTGATTTCAGATGTTAAGGTCCTTACACATTATGTCTTGAGTTTAGGTGGAGTTTTAAAACCATAAGAAATAGGGAGTTAAAAAAACTTATATCCACATTTAAGAGTAACTTATTTTTTTCCATATCTTTTAAATGATTTTTCTTGTGGTGAAGATTCAAGATTTATATCATGGACATTATTCAGTACTATGCAAAGGCTTAACAATATTGAATGTTTTAGCATGTGCAAACTCAAAACCCTACTTGAGATTTTTGGTTCACCTTGTAATTAATTGGATGATAAAATTTTTGAATTTCAAGAACAAACTTGCATGTGATAAATTCTAGTTTTTTTATTCTTTCAGTACGTTAGATGTTAATGTATGTTCCATAATCTGCCTTTCTTCTTTCCTTTTAATAACGGTTATATGATTGTTAGCTTGGTTATTAATAATCTAGAAGCCTGTCTCACTTATAAGATATGAAAATTCAACTACTATGACCAACTATGAATGAACTATTCAAGGTGGTATGGGAAATATTGAATATACAAACCCTTTTAAGTAATGTATTGATTTATGTGGCTCACAAGAATGTAAAGAAATATTAATGGTGCGCCCTAATAGCACACCAATGTATTGGGTAAATAATTAATCTATAGAGATTACAATATTCACGATACCCTGGTGAATTACCTCGGTAATTTTTCATTATTGACTCCTTTGGGATGGACTTCCGTGATATGTTCATGAATGTCTAAATGAAATGTTGAAGCCACATTTTCAAGTCATGTTACAAGTTAATTTCAAGATGATATGCCTATTCTTCAACTACTCTTGACCTAATGTTTTTATCAATATAATATTCATGTCACAAGTAAAAGATTGGGGCATGATTCATGTAAAATAGTAACCAACATATGAAATTGAAGTTATTTTCCTTCATTCACAAATCTGATTATGTATTACTCATAACAGTTTGATTTGTGCTTAAACATTCATAAGTCATACTTGTTCATGAAATCTTTTATTACCCCTTTTTGAAAATGTCTGAATTTATTCATGTATTCCTTGAAAATATTAGTTGAGCACTTTTATGTTATGTTACATGTGTTAATGTATTCTATAAGAGAATTTTCTTTGGATACATTTTTAAAAAATTCTTTCAAAAGTATCATTGGTTTATTTTAAACCCCTTACTGGGCATTCTTTTTCTCACCATATGTTTTGAATTTTAAATTTTCAGGTAACAACTTTTATCATATAAAACATTTCTGAAGTTACTGGTTTCCCAGAGCCTGAACCGAACTTGATCCTTTGTATGGGATGTGATGTGTGTTTATCAGTGCATGTTTCTATTTTAAAACAACACATCATGTTCAGAAGGCATGGACTCCTGGTTTTTCTGGGGTCAGGTCTTCACAGTTGGTATCAGAGGATTCAGTTTGGATAACTCTGGAAAGCCAGAACTGAAACAAAGAAATATATACTTCAGAATTACTAAAAATGAGTTTTATTAATTTTTAGATAGAAAAGGAAGGTACTAATCTTTGGCCTCTTCCCAATGAGGCCTTAGAAAACATAATTTCCATAGCCATCCATGAAGCTTTTATAAACTATGCCCATATCCATATGTCGTGCAAACATCTCTATGATGTGTCCAACTCTCCCCGAGTACTTCAACTCCACCGAAGAGCGGTTCTGGATTACATCTTTTTGAAGCAAGCCCAGTTTCCATCTTACACATGATGGGGGAAGTGTTGGAGTTTGTGGTCTAGAACCAACTACATTGTACTTTATTAATTAATAAAAGCCTTATCACATATTGATTGTTCTTCTTCATTACAATGCATGTGATAATGTCATAAAGATAGTTGTTGCATTAAAGGGTCGTAGCGGATCCCTGGTATGATGAGATCACATGAAGTGCCATAACACTATTCTAGAATATATGTTCTATGGTCGGATGATATTATTTGAGGGACACAAATAATACAGGTCATTATGAGTGAGGACTCATAAAACATTGAGGAACCTTCTCATGGTGTGTGCCCTTGGTAATATTCCGGAGGATATTATGAGAACGAGACCTGCCAGTAGGAAATCCACATTTTATAGTGTCATTGGATGTTCCTATCTGTGGACGTGTGTATTGGTCCTTAGACATTAAGATTATCCTAAATGGGTATTACAACTCACGCACTTAGATGTATTGACGAAAACTGTGACGACACACTGTTCGTAGGAGGTAGGATACGTTTGGTGCGTCACAAGTAATACCAATTAATAGATAATGTGAGAAAGGATTTGTCCCTTCTGTTCCATAATGGAAGTAGATATCTTAGGACCTTTGATGGAGTTGATATATCCTAAATAAATCCATGGCCATGTTAATGTATGGGCTGGTTAAATTCAAGAATCTAAAAGAAAGAATAATCGAGCACATGGGTTGATGGCACTAGCATGAAACCCACTTAATTCGAGATATCATGACAAAGGGATTATATTACATAGTAAATGTTCATAGGAGGTGACACGTCATTTCGGAATTAACTTCTTTCTCTATGGGTGCATTGGCATGTTGCTAGACTCTAACCTTGGACTTTAGGCAGGCTCTGCCTAATGCCCCTGAGAAAGAGGCCAAGAGGGTCGCACACAAAGTGTGTCCATGTATCCCAATTAAATATTAATTTGACAAGTTAAATAAAGATTATTCCTGACTATGGTTTAATAATTATTTAAGGATTCCTGATCGCATTTATTTCGACACTAGTTATTCGAGATAATATATTATGGGTGAAATAATACATTTATTAGCGAGTAATGCGGTTATATTTATTTAAAAAATAAATAGCCATTACTCAAGGACTAATAAATATGGTGGAGTAAATAAAGGAAAGTGGAAAATAAAAGTACACGCTCTGTATATTAAATATACATGCCGTTTACTTTTAAGGGAAAAAAATTACACACCATGTATTAATTATTACATGGAGTGTAATTTTTCTAGTTGGGATTTTGAATAAATAATATCATTATTGTGATATTAATTATAATTTGCGTGGGCACATGTCAAGGAATTAACAATTCGACATGGGGGTTTAGATAAGAGTTAATGAAATAAATAAAATTCCTAACATGTTTATTTATTGTCATAACTCTATAACCTCAAACCAGATTATAAATATCCTGACAACACCAACACTTTTCAAACCAATGATTGTGCACAACAATTCTGGAGAATTCTTTCAAGACCGAATGAACTCCTTCCTCCAAGAATGCTCTCAAGACCGAGAGACCAAGGTGATCGAAGGCGGACATCGCATGCAAAGGTTATTCCACACTAGAACTCGGAGATCCCTTCAGTGATGTCTGGAGATACGTGGCACACGTGTGGATCACCGCTAGATGAATCCAACACTTGGATTCTACGACACAATAATGGATCACATGATCATGACCAAAGACATCAATGAAGAAAGAATTCCACCAAGGTAATTCCTGTGAATTAGTTAAATTAATTATAACCAACATATGATGATCCTTTCTCTATGGTTTCGGGATTCCCTCTTAAGTTTTTCTTTCTTCGTTCTATTCCAAAGATTCGACATTTTAAATCATGATGGATCTCGGATTGAACGTTGCTTAATGTCAAAATTAAATTTGGGAAAACCCACCAACGTGCTTCCGCTACGCCTGAAACCTACAAGTGTTATCCGAGGGGTCATATCGTTGAATAAAATTATTATGTTTTTCATTGGTGATTTACGCATTTAATATTTTAGTCATTTCAATTCATGTTTAATCGTTCTGGAAATATGAATGTCAAGATCTGTTCCTCCACCCTCGTTTCTCATTCACCTAACAGAAACAATTTTTTTCTTTTAATTTTGATTAAAATAAAATAGAGGAACTCATCCGGAGGAGCCAATCATTTCTGGCCCTACAACACCAGAATACACGATGTGTATTCGGAAGTACACATCGTGTAGTCTATGTTTAACGCATTGAATGATCCGCCAAATTAGGTCGTGTATTCGATTCTTTCTATGAATTTAATACACCATGTGTTGACCAGAAATATGTGGAAAACGGTTTCCAGATTACACGCCGTGTGGTCCCATGAACACATCGTGTGGTCCCATCGGGTTAGGGTTGGGCTGTGTAACCTGTACACTGCTTGCCCAGCAGGAAACCGTGTAACGCAGAAACTGCACTGTGTGGGTCTAAAAGAACACATCGTGTACTCCGAAAATTTCCAAATTACATTTACACGTCATGTCCCCGGGTGTGTACTTTAGATGGATGGTGAAGTAAAGTACACTCCGTGTATTCAGAACTACACGCCGTGTACCCACCCAAATTACGCAGATTTATTAAAATTCATTATTATATTATACTAACCCTTGAGACATGTACCATGGTGCAGGCGTAATGCTGAGGCACAACACGTGATAAGTGTTTTACATATATGTGTTTAATTTAACATCTGCGTGATAAATTGGAATTCACTTGGTTGCCTCCAAGGTACAAGTTATGTACAAGTATAATTTTAAATTAATATATTTGTTTAAAATTATGATGGATGAGAATCTCAATGAAATTCAGAAAAAGGATTTAAGATAAAAGGATTGATTAATGAAAGATAATTAATTGATTCGAGTGTAATTTATCTTAAGCAAGAATGATTAAAGAATTGAATGATAGTTTTATTAATGCGTAAATATCGTTGCATGTATGGATTATCATGAGCTAGACCGAGACCTTTGTATGTGAATGGTTTATTATAATTTATTTTTTAAAATTAAATTTGTTGGCCTGCGGGCCATCTCCTCATTAATATGTAGGGCCTACACACCCAAGGATTATATTATGTAAAAATCTCTTTTTACCCCTCACCTTCATGTGATATAAATGTATATGTAATGGATGGAGCTCCCAAGATTATGGAGGCGGCTCAAGTCAGGAGCCAAGGTGAAACCAATCTAAGGAGATACAAAGGTGGATTGGTGGAAAGCTGTAAACACGAACCTGAATGGTTCAAGGTGTTTCTCCCCAAGGTATTGGGTTAGTTTATCAACCTTTAGATAAACTAACCAATAGAAAAGCTCATGATCATACCATTTTTTTTTTCAGTTTCATGGTTTATTTATTGTGGGTGTGTGGTCACAATCACACAATTAATGAATTAAACGAGCATGAAAGATGGAACTAAAATAAAACTTGATTATACGTGAATATTATCTTTGACATGGTTAATCACTTAATTAAATCCCACTTAATATTAATAAGCATGTAATAAATGATAATAAACTGGAAATTTACGTATAAGGATAAAATCCCTAAAAAGAAATATTATGTCTGCATAGCCTTCCATAATCTTGGTTAGAATCGAACCATAGTTCAATGTGCTTGACCAACCCTAGTTGGGGTGATTTCAATTATTGGGGAATTCTAATTCAAGGTTTTGGTTTGACAGGACTTGGTTCGCATCAAGGGTTGACTGCCACAATAGGAATTGGTGTGACCAAGAGGCAGTGGTTGAGGAAATCCAAAATAATAGGATTTCAGGATTGGGGAGTCCACTAAGCATATCAAGGAGCTGCGATTTGATACTGTGAGAATTTGGAATAGCTACCTAAAACCCTTCAAAATGCTTGACCAACCCTAGTTGGGGTAATAAGAAGGGAAATATGGATCCTTACGACTAAAATATTAAGGAAACAGAATTTTCTGAAATCAATGTTGGGGGATATTGGATTTCGATAAAATAGTGGGAGACTAATAAGTATTAATTTATTTATTTGTCTCAGTTTTGTAATAAAGTACTAAACCTTTTCTCATCTTAAATTTTTATAAACGGAAAGAAAATGACTTCAAACATATCATTGCAAACCATAATCGAGAAGGAAAATCTTCTCACCATCACCAATTTCTAAGAGTGGCAGAGGCGTTTATGCATTATCCATCGCCACGAGGGGAAATTGTATGTGTTGGAAGAGTCTGTTCCAGTTACACGTAGATCAGAACTTCTACCCTTAACTCATAAGGTAGATAAGGACATGGGGCATGACAAACCTGCAGTCCTTATGGTGAACAAGAAAAGGAGGGACAAGGAAAAGGGGCCAAAGACTTATAAACGGTCTGAAGCCCCCAGGCACCGTCCCTCCAAGAAGGGGAATATCTAGAGGCAGGGCAAGGAACGAGAGGCAACGACTTTTTCATGTGGCAAGCAAGGCCACTGGGAGAGGAACTGCACCCAGGAGCGTCAGGATGCTAATGGTGCATTCGTTATCGAGTGTAATCTTTCTATTTCATCACATTGGGTGTTAGATATAACTTGTGGGGATCACATATGTATTCAAATGCAAGAACCAAGTCGATTTAGAAAGATTGCTAGAGGAGAGGTGGATCTTCAAGCTACCAATGGTGCAAGGATGGATGTGTTGGCTATTGAAGACTACCACCTCTCATTGCCAACTGGGTTGATCTTGGTTTTATATAACAGTTACTATGTGCCATGTGTTACAAAAAAAATATAATTTCTGTATCTTATTGGGATATGGATGGATTTATTTTCATGTTTTTAAATAAGTGTAGTCTCTTTTATAAGAGCAACATATGTTATGGTATGACACATTTAAATAATGGTTTTTATGTATTAAATTAAAAAAATAATGTGTTAGAAATCGATAATGAAACAAACTCACATGACTCATACATCACCCAGTTGTGGCATCACTGTCTCGGTCATTTAAATGAGAAGCTCTTGACAATTATCTGACCAGAAGGCTATTTAGACTCTACTGAGCTAAAACCACTTGATAGATGTCACACTTGTTTACAACGTAAAATGACCAAGTCACCTTTTGGTGGACATTGTGCAAGGGCCACAAAGCTTCTAGGATTGGTACACACATATGTATGTGGACCATTTCCAGTAGAAGCTAGAGGTGGATATTCTTACTTCATTACTTTTACTGGTGATTTTAGTAGATACAGATTTTCTTATTTAATGAGGTTTAAGTTAGAATCATTAGAAAAATTTAAGGAAGTTAGGAATGAATTAGAGAATCAGCATGGTATGAAGATAAATAAGCTTTGATCAGATTGAGGTGGAGAATATCTGAACCAAGAGTTCATCGATCTTCTATGAGAGTCTGGGATTCTATCTCAGCTCACTCCTCCTTATACACCACTGTGGAATGGTGTTAGTTAAAGGAAGAACCAAACCTTGTTGGATTTGGTGACGTCGATGATGAGTCATGTGGATCTTCCATTATCCTTTTGGGGATATGCATTATAAACTGCAACATACACATTAAACTGTGTTACAACTAATGCAGCAATTGGAATTCCCTCTGAGTTATGGAGTGGAATGAAACCAATTTTGTCGCATACACGTGTATGGGGATGCGAGGCATTTGTTAAGGCCTTCTTAGAAAAAAAACAAGCACCATAGGGAATGAAGTTTATCTTTATTGGATATCCCAAGGAAACAAAAGGATATTACCTATATAACCCTTCATACAAGAAAGTGATTATCGCCAGACAAGACATCTTTCCTAAGAGGGAGTACATCCTTAAGAAGGATAGTGGGAGAAAGATTGACTTAGATGAAGTTGATGCTCGAGATACACATGATTTGGTACAGGAACAAGTTCCATAGGTCCCTGTGGAAGTGGTTCCAAAAACACAAGTACTGAGTAGGAGCTCAAGAGAGGTAAAGGAACTAGGGAGATTTGGTTTCATAGTCACCAAGGAAGGTGAATCATTATTATTGGACAATGATGAACCTCTCTCCTATAAAAAAGTAGTAGAAAGCTCAGAAGATGCATGATGGCTAGAATCTATGAATTCTAAGATGGATTCCATGTATCAGAACCAAGTCTAGGTTCTGGTCGATGAGCCAGATGATGTAAAGCCTGTTGGATGTAAATGGTTATTCAAGATAAAGAGGGACATGGAAGGTCATGTTAGAACCAATAAATCAAGGCTAGTGTCTAAAGGGTTCAGAGAGCATCAAGGAATTGACTATGATGAAACCTTCTCCCCAGATTCCATGTTTAAATCCATAATAATCATACATGCCATAGCAGCTTACCATGACTATGAGAGTTTGAATATGGATGTAAAAACAACATTCCTTAATGGGAACCTTCAGGAAGATGTCGATATGACACAACCAGAAGGGTTTGTGACACCAGGTGACGTATCATATGATCGTGACCGAAGACATCAATGAAGAATGAATTCCACCAAGGTAATTCTTGTGAATTAATTAAATTAATTATAAACAATATATGATGATCCTATCTCTATGGTTTCGGGATTCCCTCTTATGTTTTTCGTTCTTCGTTCTATTCCTAAGATTCGGCATTCTATATCATGACGGATCTCAGATTGAATGTTGCTTAATGTTAAAATTAAAGTTGGGCAAACCCACCAACATGCTTCTACTACGTCCGGAACCTATAGGAAGTAATACGAGGTACATATTAGATGGTTCACCGTAGAGGAAGGTGTCTCGTCCCTCACGACTTTCCAAGAGGCTGCTGTAGAGAGAGATCTCCACATAGCATACATGTGTCATAGCTTTTCCTATGACCATTTTGGTCAAATGATGGAATTTGGAATCCTTGAATACAAAGCCTCTCATTCTGTGTACAGACAACAAGTACATAGGGAAGTCTCACAGTTGTACACCCCACATGTCAGACTATGGAGATACCAAAAGTGCTCCCATGGCATCGAACCTGATTTCTCGGGTTGCATATAGTTTAGAGAGATAGAGATTTTCGAGCTTATCTTGGGAATTCGTGGTTTAGGGAACTGGGGAAACCATTAGTCCCATTTTACATTGTGCACCAGTTGTTATATAAAGAACATATTTTGTTATCTCTTCTTTATTATGTCTTCACTTTGTTTATACTTTTGGATGGATTTCAAGTGATTGAACTCTCATCATAAACATTCATATGGAAGGAAAACCCCACATGTTATCTCTTCCTACTGGGATATTGGATATTATTGCAATCAAAACCTTTGAAGATGAGTATTGTACCATCACAATCTTGCGAGGAACGTGCAAGAAATTGTTTGAGGTGACAAACTATTTGAGGATTCTCCGCACCTGACAAGGGAATGCTCAAATCAATTATCTCAAAGGCTCATCAAAATTGGTCAAGCATAAACGGAGAGGAAAATACCACGGAGGGATCTTCATGTGTTTCACCCTAGGCTGGAACTACATGGCTAGAGTAAAATTTCAAGAGTGTGCTTTAGAGGGAAACATTTATGTGACCTACATATACGAACTCCTCAGTGTTAGCCTATACGACAATGTCTATAACTTAGATGTTCTTGATCGTGACATAATTCAGAAAGTTCTTCGTATGTTGGTCCATATGGACATTTCCAAAATTTGTACCATTAGATTCTCCCTCTAGAATCCTGTGTATTCAGTGAATGAGTTCAACCCCTTCTGCCCAAAGTGTATCTAGATCATAGAACTTGAGGAGTTGAGAATCAATTTGGGTGTTCCGCTGAATTCACCTAATGATCATCTACAATGGGGGATATTGTACTAACAACTGAGAGCTTCCTCTTAGCTTGTTTGTATGAAATGAATTGTGGGGACACAATTCTTTGATGGGGGGAGTAATGTAACAACTCAAATTTTGGGTATCATATAATGATGATATTATGCATTTACTTTAGTTAAAGACCTTTTAACAGAACAAAAAATTTAAAGGATAAATATAAGGAACTTTATTTAAATAAGAACACCTTAGTGTCTATAATACACCGAGATCAAAAGAGTAATCATGCTAACAAAATATTCTTATTAAAAACCCTATCAGAACTACTGGAAGACCCCCAATCACCACGAGGCGTAGTAAGTAAAGGATATCCTTTGAGTCAAATAATTCAAAACCCATCACCACTGTGATCATAAAAACCATTGTGAGCATCAACGGAATGGGAAGCACAATCTTCTTCCTTTTGAGTTTTTGGACACCGTAAGGTTTGGTTTTATAAGTCACTTTTTTCGACTGTTTCTCTAGTGACCATTGGAAGTTAACGGTTATAAAAAATATTCATTGGAACTTGTTAGGATAAGTGAACTTATTGATATATTAATTAGTTTCCAAATAATTGAGTTATGATTAAGGTTATAAATAAACCATCATTTATGAACTCTAAAAGGACAAGGTGTTAAACTTCATTTCACCCTTAAGTTATTTTGAAAAGAATTAAGGAATTCAAAAAACTTTGCTAATTTTTCAAATACAATGTATTGATTTTTATTTCTTTAATAATGTTATAAACCATGTTTATGTTTTTCAAATTAAATTATGTTTTTATTGAACTATGTTTTCATGGATACTAGTATATAAATTATAATTTAGGTTTATTATAATTTTCTTTTCGTAAATTTTTGACTTAAAAAAAGGGGTTTGGTATTTTTAATTTTAGAAATACTTCTAACTAAAAAAAGTTTAATTAGTATTCATAATGTTTATGAATATAAAATTCTATATAGTTTTAATATATGTATTGCTTCCTTTTCTTAAAACGTTTTTTAGTGTAGCTTTATTTTTAAAAAAAAATTGGCCCACTAGGGCCTACCCTTTTTGGCTAGGGCCGAGGGAGGCAGATGACATAAATTGGATGAACATGACACTTAGCCCCATGACAAGGCCGGCCCGAGCTTGGGAAGATGTTCTCCAAAGGGTGCTCGGGAGTGAGTAAGAGCTCATTGGTGCACCAGTGTGGGCGTGAGGCCGCGATGGGGTCTGGGTAGGCCATGGCCTGCGGGCGGGATCCCGTGTATAGGGCCCCCTTCGTGGGTGTTGTGTGATTTTTGAGCACCCATTGGGAGGCTTGGGATTATAAGGGAGGTAAAAACCACTCTCCATTTCGATGTGGGAAGTAGTTTTTTTGGTGAAACATGATCTAGACCGTTGGATCACGTCACGTGCAATCTGGGCTGTTGTTTCCGATCCTGCACTCGACCCTCAGCGACCATGTCTCTCTCCACGGTTTTTGAAAACCGTTCGATCCGGAACGATCTAATCATGGCTGTTCGAGGTTTTTAAATTTCTTCATCGAACTTAGACCGTCCGATCAATCATAGATATAATCTAAGCCACTCAATTATTTTAAAACAGCGGACGCATCTCATCCCTTGGATCAACGTTGGGATCGATCTGGACCATTTTTTTCCCTGGCATTTCCCCTAGCCACGTTGTCTTCTTCCACCAGACATGGGTTAAACCAGTAACCCTACCCTATGGCACACCCCTTGTTTTCTTCACCTCTGAACACCGAGGACCCCCATGTCTCCTCGTTTTCTTCAATCATGACACCCCCATTGAATACAATGCAAGTGGGTACGTTTTTGAGTGGAAGGTGGTGTGTGAGATTTTGTATATAAATAACCAAGACCTCTCGGTTCATCTCTCACATTCAAGTATCCAGCGAGCCCGAACAACCCTCCCTGATGTCCACCTTTCCTTGGTTATTAAAGTAAGGGTTTGTTGTTTTTCCTTTTTTTTCTTCTTTGAGAACATAGAAACTTATATATTTGAAATATATATATATATTTTAACCTTACGGTTCAGTCCAAATGTTCATAAATGTTGAACCAAGGCCTTCGAGTTCTCTTGCATTCAAATAGCGTAAATAATGTAATGATTATACCTGGCCACATTTTGTTGTTTTGAAAATACATATATACTTTTGTTTATATGTATATACGTCAGTTATATGTAAGAATAAGCATGACCTTTCTAATTCATTTATATGTATGAAGTTTGTGTATAATTGTTCATGCACTGCACATATTCACATACATGTAATTTCATATTTAAATAATAAATAAATTTTGAAAATTATATATATATGATCGGGTTTTTATAAAATTTTTTTTCTGTAGGTTTTCAGAAAAAAAATTTATGACTAAGGGCATGACCTGCCCTATTCAAAATGTTGTTGAACTAATATTAATAGGGGATTAACACACATGAGTGTTCCAATATTTATTTTTGAGTTTGGGTACATACATATATTTTATATGTTGCGTGAAACTTGATTTCAATTGTTAAGGTCCTTACACATTAATTCTTGAGTTTCGGTGGAGTCTTAAAAACATAAAAAATAGGGTGTTAAAAAAAACTTATATCCACATTTAAGAGTAACTTATTTGTTTTCCATATGTTTTAAATGATGTTGCTTATGGTGAAGATTCATGCTCTCTTTCATGGACATTATTCAGTATTATGAAAAGGCTTAAAAATATTGAATGTTTTAGCATGTGCAAGCTCAAGACCGTACTTGAGATTTATAGTTCACCTTGTAATCAATTGGATGAAAAAATTATAGAATTTCAAGACCAAACTTGCAAGTGATAAATTCTAGTTTTCTGTTCTTTTAATACCTTATATGTCAATATATGTACCATCATCTTCCTTTATTCTTTCCTTTTAATAACGATCATATGATTGTTAGCATGGTTTTTAATCATCTAGATGCCTTTCTCACCTATAAGATATTTAAATTCAACTAATATGAACAATTATAAAGGAAGTATTGAAGGTGGTTTGGGACATCTTGAATATAACCCCCCGTTTAAGAAAAGTATTGATTTATGTGGCTCACATAAAAGTATATACATATTAAGGGTGCGCCCTGATAGAGCTTTAATGTATTGGGTAATGAATTAATCTCTAGAGATGACAAGCTTCACAATACCCTAGTGAATAACCTCGATAATTTTTCTTTACTAACACCTTAGGGATGAACCTTGGTGATATGTTCATGAATGTCTCAATGAAATGTTGAAGCCATATATTCAAGTCATGTTACAAGTTCTTTTCAATATGATATTCCTATTCTTTAATTACTATTTCTCTTATGTTTTTAACAATTCTTATTGATGTCACAAGTAAAAGTTTGGGGCATGAATCGTGTAAAATAGTAACAAACATATGAAATTGAAGTTTTTTTCCTCCACAGGAAACTTTGATTAAGTATTAATAATAACAGTTTAATTTGTGCTTATACATTCATACGTCATACTTTTTTAGGATATCTTTTACTTCCCCATTTTGAAAATTTCCTAATTGATTCATGTATTCCTTGAAAATATTAGTTGAGCACTTTTATGTTATGTTACATGTGTTACAGTTTTCTATAAGAGAATTTTCTTTGGATAAGTTTTTAAAAAATTCTTTCAAAAGATTCATTGGTTTATTTTAAACCCCTTTCTCGGCATTCTTCTTCTCACCCGACATTTTGAATTTTAAATTTTCAGGTAACAACTTTTATCAGATGAAACATTTCTGAAGTTATCGGTTTCCCAGAGCCCGAACCGAACTTGATCCTCTATATAGGACATGATGTTTGTTTATCAGTGGATGTTTTTGTTTTAAAATGAGAAGTCATGTTCAGAAGGAACTGAATCCTGGTTTTTCTAGGGTCGGGTCTCCACATAATATATGGAACTAAAATCATTTAATTTACAATATTTATTGAATAAGGTTCAAAAATCTCCACATTGTAGATGAAATGCATTAACATAAACACTCGATGTCCCTACATCACCTGTAACACCCAAAGATTTTACATTATGTCACTTATTAAATAAATTAGTTTTATTTGATAGATTATGTTGTATTCAATACCAAAATATGTTTATGCTACACATAATAATGAGTTGGCTTGCGTTACATGCAAGGCCGAGTTTTACCAAACAAAAATATATTATTAATATATTATTATTTAATATAATTAGATATAACCTAGCCATTAAGTTAGTAGTTATGAATAGTATTAACTAACTTATGAAAATATATGCTTGAATTCATTGGTTCTAAATTAATTAAAAATGAATATAGTAACCAACTGAATATATATGAGATATTTTTTAAAAACTATTTTTACGCACACATAGTCATTTTATTTTAATAAATCAAATTAATTTCTATTATAGAATTATATTAATGAAATATATATTTTATATATTAAATAAAATATTTTTGATATTCATATAATATATTTGAGAGTTATATGATAATAACAAACCCAATATTACATATAAAACATATTTTTTTATAAAAACAG
Organism: Viscum album; assembly: GCA_963277665.1. NCBI lineage: Eukaryota > Viridiplantae > Streptophyta > Magnoliopsida > Santalales > Viscaceae > Viscum > Viscum album. The sequence goes on from OY728148.1 coordinate 976,272,690, forward strand.
TTTTATCATCTTTTAATGGAGAACCTATTTTAAATGAAAATTTTGACAACTTTATGAATTCTATTTGAAATATTAAACTTCATCATTTAAATATAAATATAAAATTTAACTCTAGTTAATTTTTTGGTATTTTTCTGATATGTTTTATGTTTTGATAAATAGTGAAAAATACTATATTTTAATTGAAAACTTTTTTTCATCAAAATAATTTATAGTGTAATATTATATTATTGAATTTTTTAAAGTATAAATATATTATTTCTATCATTTAATACTATTTAGGTTATTAAAATAAATTTTATAATGAATTTAGATATAAAAATGTTTCAATCTTTTGCAGGTTTAAACTTTAATAACTCGTTTTCTGACACCGTCAACAAGATTAATTTGAAATTAATTACTACAAATTATACGTTTTAAATTATGAAAAATGGATTCTATATTTGGAATTAGTGGGTCCAAATTATGTAAATGAGTTTATTTTATTTTTGGTCATATGAATAGTAAAATTTAGTAACATTTTTATTACCACAGTTAAGGGTAAATTATGTAATTATGGATATAAATCATATTATAAAATTACCCGAACACTTGTCCTAATTTCATTTAATGAGTGGTTTTCTTAAAAAATCATCATTAGGCCGAAATTATACTCTTTTTAAGCCACTAGGATGAGAATAATACATTTATTGTGATTTATTTAAAGATAAGTTAAAAATGTCATATTCATGTTTTAAATAAGTATTACATTTTTAATACATGGTTATAGAAAAGATAAATTAGACTATATATATTCATTTGAAAGATAATAAATTTATCTTCATCATGATAATTTATATAAAATTTTTAGATTAGAAATAATTTAATCAAATTATTTCATAATAATGACATAGTAATTGTTTAATTAATCGAAATAAAAAATAAATGATATTAAAAACATTAAAATAAATAAAATTTGACATAATTAATGACATACATGAATTTTATATATAATTTAGAAATGTTAGTGATATATTATAAGTTTTGGTTTGAAGATATCATATATATAGGATATTTTATAAAAAGACAAATATTGAATATTATCAAAAATGAAAAAAATGATATTTAAAAATAAATAATATTTTATTAAATGATATAAAATTCATAAAAATAAAAATTCGGCCAAATAACTACAATAAGGTTAAATGTGTCATAAATGATCCATTTGGGGTTCGTTTATCATTTTATAATAACTATATTATCACTAAAGAGTAAAAAAAAGTGGTCATGGTATGAGTTAAAGGGTTTAACTAATGGTTAAAGACAAATGATAAGGTTAACATTGTGACCTAAACATGTCTAAAAATTATTTTTTGAGATGATTTTGACCCATATTCATCTTAGTATTTAAATAACTCACTTTTATGTCATTTTTAATTAAAAAATAATATATATAAATTTAATATTTTGGGAGTTTCCGAAAATGCCCCTCCTAAATTATAAAAGGAAAATTTCTCCCTCACTTCCTTACACCAAATTGAACCTTCTAGATCGACCAAACCCTACCCATTAATCTTCTTAACTTCTATATAAACATATTAGAGGTTATGGTCTTGTCAAAAGGCTAACCCTAGCATCTCTAAGAGGAGATCTGTAGAGACCCAATCCCAGAATGCCCAAAGCTGGTGTCTACTACTATTGCATTGACATGATTATGAGGAATTAAATCCCAAAGGACTGAGAGTTTAGTGGTCTTGATAAAATATTTATATACACGAGAAAATAATAAACTAATTACTATATATTTTTCTTCTTCTTTCTAAATAAATAGATTTGAGGATAACTCTAATCTAGTTAGTAAATCCCTACATATCTTTCATAGTATGATTCTGGGATTCCTAGTTAAATAAATATAAAAAGGGTGAGATAAACTGACTAATAAGGTCAAAATATAGTGAAAGAAATAACGAATAAATGAGAATAATGTTTATGAAATGGTGAATAACAGAATTCACATGCCATATCATCAATAAACTAAGAAAGAGGTGCATAAAAAACATGAAAAGGTAATAAATTAAAACACATGAAATTAAAATAACTAGATAAGAAAAAAGAAATATGGTAAGGTAAGAAACGAAAACACATACTATTTAAATAATTAACAATTTAATGTATCCGTATATATGTTGACACAAAATCTCATGGATGAATAATAAATGTAACTAAATTAGGTAAATTCTTTCTTAATGGACCTCATGTCTAAGGCACATGAAAACCTATACCGTCAAGACCTTTCATGTGATGATTTAAAATATTCTGATTTGCACAAATAATTTGTCTCATGACAACCTATCTATGCATTTAGGATCTATATAATGTTTAGTCTCCTCCCATAATTTATTTTCAAAATTATTCATCAAATTGAATAATCAAAATAAATAATATGCCTTATCAAATATCTGTATTGAATAAAGAAGATGAAATTATCAATATTTTCTTAAATAATAAAATAATTGTCAAAGTAGACATCATATGTAAAATGGTATCCGGTTTAGGAAATAGTAACACCCATGATAAATGAAATGGATAATTAGGTGTAAATTCAATGTTCAATGATCAAAGGAGATTGAATATTTCAAGGGGAATGTCCAAAAATTCAAGGAAGTGAGTGTGAATACTATCCTTAGAAAAATCAATAATAAACAATTCAATGGAAGAATACAGATGATATCAATACAAAAAATATTAAGTGGAGTAAAAATAAAGGGTTCACTACTACAAAATAGGCCTTCAAAAGTTCTAGAATTGTCCTTTATCAATTTTAATGAAACACTGACAATATGAGCATGGTTAAAAGTTCAAAACTTTATCAGTGCTAAAAAGCACTGTTAAATTCCCCCTTTAACAAAGATAAAAAAACATTGTCAAAAGGGTCCTTTAACAACACTTTTTTAGTGAAGTTAAAGGGGGCCTTTAATAACACTTTTTATGTGATTATAGAGGCATCACTGTTAAAGGGGGTAAAATTATATTTTTTTAGACACCTATGAGATTTACCCCCTTTATCAATGCTTCCACAAACCCTTTAATGGCACCCCACCCCCCCTTTATAAGTGCTTTTCACCCTTCCACCTTTTATCATCACCTTTTGAATTTCTATTCTTATGTGCATCTTCATGGATTCAAACCCTACACCTCTCCTTCGAAGATGGAACACCTTTACCACTACACTATGTTGTTTTGATGTCTATTTAATGATTTTTCTGATTATATATATATATACATATATTTATATAATTATTTAAAAATACATTTATACAACATATATGTGTGTGTTTGTGATATGTAGATACTTATATTTATTTAAATATATTATATATTATATTCATTTATATATAATATAATATAATATAAATATATATCTCTTTATTAATACACACATATGTATATGTATATATAATGTAAAAATGTCTAGATATTATTTTAAATACATCATTAGAATATACATTTTTACATAAATATGTTGATATATGTATTTGTATGAGTGATTTATTATAAGTAAACATACGAACCATGCATATATTTAATTATAAATAAAATTAATTTATGAAAAATTTCTAAAATTGCAAAACCATAATATCAATATAAATGTTATACCTAGGAATAAAATTAGTCACCACCAAAAAAGGCAATATTACCCCCTTAAAATAGGTTGAAAATCCATCGAATGTGAAAAATTCAGGGTAGCCGGACTAAAAACTCTATTTTTGAGATCTTATGAGATTTTTTGGCCTTTAAACATATGATAGAGGTTTATAATTGTCACTAAGGGTGTACATCTCATAAAAAATTTGATTTGATAAGTGGTAGAGCAAAAATGGACACCCAGATCAAAAGTTATCATTGTTTGATGTTTGAGTCACGTTTTCAACAAATTTTAGATATTTTATTATTATTTTGATTTTCTACCAACAAATTGATATTAAATGAATATTAATTGGAAATAATAAGAAAATTATTAATTAATAATATTTTTTATTTATTTTGTAATCCACTTTCACAAAATATCTTATATATTAATTGTAAAATTCTATTTACCTTATCTAAAAAATATTTTAAAAAATATATATTATATTTATATCAATATAAATATATAAATATATTAATATATTATTTGTAATAAATTTTTTAAGTATACATTTATCAGTGCTACTAAAAAAACGTTGATAAAGAGGGGCCATTATCAGCACTTCTAAAAAATCACTGATAAGGACCCCCCTTTAACCGTGTCTTTTTACAAGTGCTAATAAAATATCCCATTTATCAGTTCTTTTTTAAAAGCTCTGATAAAGTTACCTCTTTAACAATGTTTTTTTATCATTATTAAAGACATCCTTTAATAATGTTTTTTAGGACTAACAAAGGGGGTCTTTAACATCATTTTTAGCTAGCACTGTTAAAGTCCTAGTATTGGATAAACCTAGTTTTGTAGTAGTTTTTCATGATGTTGATGAATAGAAATACTATAAAACAATATTTAAAAAAATTGGGGAAAATATCTTATGATTAGGAAAACATTTTGGAATTTTTTTTTTGAAAATCACTTTTGAAAAAAATTTCTTTATAATGTAACCTTTTAGACATGAAAGGGATGCTTCAATGAAATGATGATAGGTAAATCCGTACTTGTTGTGTTAGGTAAAAGAACATTCTATTTGCACGGTTAAAGGTTAGAAAAATACATTGTTTGAAAAGAGAAAAGAATATACCTTTGAAAATAATGGTTAAAAACAAAAAGGATAAAAAATTCTTTAACATATCATTTTAAAAATAATTTTTAAAATAGTTTATTAAAACAAGATTTTTAAAAGAAAACAGGTTCTCCAACTAAGGAGATAAATAAAGTTGGGTTTTTTTTAAAAAAAATTCTAAAACACATTCAGTACCAAAGAGTGTAAAAATGGTACTAATACACGAAAATAGTCACGAATAATGAGATAATAATGAAAGGGTTTGTTGAAAAATTGTTATACAATTTCCTCTAATGGAATTTCCATTGCAAGATCATTAGTACTATTCTTGAGGAAAATAATCTTTAAACATCCCATGGTGTCCCATAAACAATTGAAAATTTTTAAATCATAAGCCTCAAGAAGGAATAATATTTAATTGAATTTTCAAATATTATGAAAATAAAATAATTCATGATAATATATATCAAAATTAGTAGTATATACACCACATAAAATAATCAAATTTTGAATATGAAATTTATCTCACAGATGTAAAAAGTGAGATGAGAATCCATTACCATGAGTTTTGTTTTTGGTGAACATCCATTCAATTATTGTATAATAAACTCATTTTAATTTTCTAATTTATTGAGAAAATCTGTTCATGTTTATAACTAATTTTTTTTAACTTTTTACTATGTTTTATACAACTACTTAAAAAATTCTGTTTACATTGGGTGTTTAGAACAAATTCGGATTATGTGTCAAAAACTACATTGGTAGGTCAACTATGGTTAAAGTGGTCATTATATAACATCTCAAAAATAATTATCATGAAATAATTGTCATATTTTTTCATTAATTATATATTTAAAATAAATTATTAAATACGGTTATGAAAAACGTACCAATGTTACAACCATGGAGATTGTAGGTTGTACGTACGCATGAGTATTGCTCTTATTTTTCAATGATTGTTCTAGAGAGAAGGTATATAACACCATATCATTCCAAAATGATCATTATATCATTAATAACATATAATTAAATCATAAATACTTTTATATAGAATTATTGTGATGTAAAATTAATCACATCGTGTTGAGGAGATGGTAGTCCACATGTCCACGAACGATGTTATCACTTTTTAAGTGTGTGAAAGGGTAACAATGAAAATGATATATATATATAGTATATATACTGAAATTTAATTATTTCATTAATATCATATAAAATAATTTTATGTCACATATTTTTAATTATAATAATCATTTATACATTCCATGGATCGTGTGAACAAATCACATCGCTTTGAGGGGGAAGTAATCCACACGTCCTTAAATAATGTTATCGTATTAACAAAATGGAAAGTATTAAAGGTATATGTTATAAAAAAATTAAATAAGTATAATGAAAAAATAAATTTCATATATATCAAATATAAACTGAGTGTCCATCATAATTTCCAACCATGAAAGTTGGTATTGTAAATTGAGCAATCATCATTTCGTGAGGAAGTAGTTTGTCGTACACATAAACAATATGTTCGTTACCCATTAGATGGATGTGTGTTTAAGTTTAGGTATAAAATTTAGAATAAAAAAATACTATTATATTAAGGATAATTGTGTTTTTATATATTAATATAACAAGAATATATGAGGGTTTGGAGAATGGAAATAAAACTAGAAAGCTTGAGAGAAGACATTACCTCTTAATCGAGTAACTACTTTTGGTTTCTACCAAAATGTTTCCTTGGAAGGATTTATATTAAAATATAGGCTTAAATATATATTGGAGGGATGTTGGAAATCTATATGGGAAGATATTTTTCAAATCTACGTGGTTTGAGATGTGTCAAGAATGGGGAGTGGTGGTGGCCTTTTATAAGGGAGGAAAAGGACTCACTTGGTCTTTTGAAATCAAGTTTGGTGTACACATGTTTTAACGAAAAAAATGTCATAAAAAACTAAACAAAATCAATAATGGAAGGTTAATGTCACAATTGTTTCCATAAAAGGTGTTTTGGAGATGTTTTTAGGTCATTTGGCCCCTTAAGTTAAAGGTTTAGTCCTTTATTAATCATAATTTTACCTTAATAATTGTAATTAATTTTATTTACTTTCACCAATTTTTTTATAAAAAACAAATTTGGGCTTATTATAAATTAGAAATTATTTTTATTCCAAATATGGAATCAATTTTTCCAAATTCAAATCACAGAAGTGGTATAAATTAATTTAAATTTAATCCCCAATATGAGACGACAATCCATGTTTTTAAGAAAAAATGGTATGAAAGTTTGCTATTTTTTATTATTAATTTAAAATTAAAATTTATTCCAATGAAATAAATTGTATTAATTTATTAAAATATTATCTAATTAAACATTAAAACAAATTAACAATATAATTTAACATTATAAATAAATTAGCTAAAAAGAAGTTTTGAACTAAAATTCAGCATTTTTAACTATTCATTAAATATGAATTATTTCAGAAATATATAAAAAATTCACCCTAAAATAATTATTATATTTTTATTTCCAAGATTATGTTAATTTTTACATATTAAATCAAATAAATTGTCAGAATTATAATTTAAAATTGGATCTCTATTAAAAGATGGTAAAATTTTCTTTATAAACACATATATTTTATATGTAAAATATGGTTTATTATTATCTTATATATATCAAACATAATGTATTAATATAAAAAATATTTTATTTAATATATAAAATATACATTTCATTAAAAACATTCATTAATTGTAATTAACTATGTTTATTAAGACAAAACTCCTTTGGATGTATGTAAATAATAATATTTCTTTTTTATATCCAATTGGTTCTTATTTTCATTTATCATTGGTTGGTAACCAATGAATTAATTTTATATTTATATAAACTATAAATTTTCATAAGTTAGTTAATACTATTTATAACTGCTAACATAACGGCTAGGTTATATAATATTATATTAAATAATAATATTTTAGTAATACATTTTTATTTGGTGAAAATTAGTCTTGTGTGTAATGGAAGCTATCAAGGAAGGTCATTTATACATGTAACACAAGCTATCAAGGAAGGCCACTCTTGCATGTGACATAATCTATCAAGAAAGGCCTCTCTTGCATGAAACACAAGATAACTCGGTGTTTTATGTATTGAAATACATAGAATATATTTTAATTAGTTAATATTTTATAAAGTATCTAGATATTATATTACATTACGTGTTCGGGGTCGCGTTTAATACACGCTATCGAATAAAAGGTTCCTACTTTAGATTTTCAGTTCATCAAATTCTCCACACCTTATTTAAATTAAATCCTTGCAATTTAAACTCGATCATGATGATAGATTGTTTAATACTTCCTATGTTTTAAAACCCACATCATGAGAAGGGTTTATAAGTCATCCTCTATAAAAGGGAGAATAGAAAGTATAGTGGTCACATGGACTACCATGTAACTAGGTCACTAAGTTGGAGAACATCAGTGTAAATTAGAGATACATACATATAGGAAAAATGTAAATATAAATAAGGAGTGAATGGGGTAATCAATCACAAAAAAGTGAATGATCAATGGAAAGTTGAGGATCTAAAAGACATAAATCTGTCATGATTTAGAAGTCCAGATATTCAAGATAAATTAAGATATTATAAAAACATTTTATTTTCAAGTCATTTTCCTAATGTTGGGTAATTATTTTACAACTTTAGAATATAATGAAGTATTCTTACATTATAAGTTTCAATTTAATATGAAAAATCCAATATTTTGGTTGTGCTTTGATCTAATTCTAATTCATTCATTTACTCCAAGAAATTAATTACCAATAATGATTTTTTATGCCCAAATCACTAAAAGAAACATTTAAAGGATCGTGAGGCCTATAAAATACTGAAAATTCTAACTATTTTCTTTAACTATCATGGAATTTTTTTATGTGGGAAATCATCCCAAATAGTAATAAGTGGTCAGTCTCGGTGAGTCGATCCACCACAAACCATATCGTAATTTTTATGTGGATGTTTTTGGTAGACTGGTGATAAAGTCCATGCAGATATTCACCCATTTCCACATTGTTATAAGAAATGGTTTCATCATCCTTTTAGAATTGTGTCACTCTACTTCGACTTGATGGAATACCAAACACCTTGATATATACTCCGTAATATCCTTCTTCATGTTGTCCCATCACAAGTGTTCTCAAAGATCGTGGTACATATTGGTACTTCTAGGGTGGTGTAGAAAGACATGCTATGTGAATTATACATTAGCATGGTCTTTATCTCAGGTGATGAAGGAACACAAAGCCTCATTAAAAACTCAATTACTCCATCATCATGAATTTTGAACTCATGTAGCTCCCCTTCCTTTATTGATTTCAGCTTTTTTTACCCCCAGATCATCCATTTTTGTCTCCTTTATCTTCTCTTAGATAAATGGTTAGGAAATCATTTGGGAGAGGTAGTATGTATTCCATATAGTTATGATTTCAATATATATCCTTTTCATATACAAGAAGATAAAGAATCTCTCAATTTGCATCATGGAAATCGTAGCATGTTTTTTTCTGTTAAGAGCATCATCTACATTATTCTCCTTTCTCGGATTGCAGGGAATAGAGAAATCATAGTCCATGATTAGATCAAACCATTTTATTTGATGAATATTGATATACTTCTATGCGAATATATTCTTTAGACTCTTATGATTGGTATATATGTCAAACTTCTCTCCATAAAGATAGTGCGGCCAAATATATAGAGAAAAGATCAAATCTTCTAGCTCTAGATCATGCACTAGGTAGTTCTTCTCAAGGATCATTAACTATCATAAGGAATATGATATCACTTTATCATTCTGTATGAGTACACAACCCAGGACATTCTTTGAATCATCACTATATATCACAAAACCTTCTTCACTTATTGCTAGTGTGAGTACATGTTAAGACCAAGATGATAAGGATGGCTGTCATATTTAGGTATTATTTTATTGTCAAGGATGTTTAAGAAGAAAATAAATAACCTCATTTTTTATTTGGTGAAAATCATAATGACCATCATATTCATGAAAATAATACTCACAAGGGTAACAATTTCCATTGTATTGGGAATATGTTTTTGGGATTAAGTGGATCATTATACTCACCCTATGTCTGGAATGAAAGGTTTAATTGTAATGGGGAAAAATTATTCTACCAATCATATTCAGTTTGATCATATCATACCAATCATATTCAGGTTGAGAAGGAAATAAATATGTTGATAAAATATAGGTAAGTACAAACACTTTACTTGGATGGTTATATGATGATGAAGCTGATATTCAACATAATCATAGTCCGGAAGGAATTTAGGGTAGTTGATGAAAGTTAACGAAAGAATAAATTTGATGAATTTGAATCATTCTAGGATCAAGATCATCATAATGATATTTATGTATGAATAATTTTTTAATGACCAAGTAGGAGGATCGTAATGAATGTGCTAGTTTTTAGTTAAACTAAATTCCTACAAGATATAAATCTTCAATGAAAGAAGTTAGTGAGCATCATATTCAAAATAGAAATAATCTATTAATAATGATAAATTGGATTTAGTATGTCATCATATTCATCAAAGGTTGAATTTTTTGTGATAAAAATAGACCGATATCATATTTAGAAGAGAAAGAAGTTGTTGAAGTTGAAGCTGCTGATACCGGTCCATCAGACTCGATATTCCATCACAATCCTCAGACTAAGAATTGTTTGAAACTGATGAATGTAAATAAAATTAAAATTATGTGGTGTCCAATATGAATAATAAATTCATAGATTTATCAATAATGTAGTCAACCATTTAAAATAGGTTTAATTACTTTTTTTATCATTCAAGTGGTTCAAAAGAGGAGATAAAGAAGAATATATTATTTTAAATTTGTCTTCATCGTAATGAGGCTGATCATAATGAAAAATCAGAATGGGAAATTAGAATCAGAATAATGTTTTTAAAGAAAGTATAAAGTATAGATAAAGCTATTTGAAGATTCATGATGGTTCAAGAACTGTTGAGAAGAGTTTACGAAGGAACGATGCACCTGAAATTCAAAGGACCATATAAATTCGTAAAATGTAATTGGGAGGAAATATTTTTAGGAATCCCACCCAAACCATTTTTGGGATCAGTATAAAAGAGAAATTACATTGTAACTTATGATATATATACTATTCATGGTGAATAAGAGACAGGGCATAACTTTAGGGAGAATAAGAGTTTTCCTGATTGAATTTTGATGAAGAAGTATTTCAGATAGAAGAAGCATATGAGAAGAGAAAAGATTGTATTAAACTGGTCATCATATTGGGATGAATCATCAGACTAGAAAAATTGTATTAGGATTTCTAGATTGATGAAGAAATGGTTCAGAATTTTCTCCAATATATTCTATCAAAGTCATATATTTTTCTTGTTTATCATTTAGACTAGGAGAATCAAACCGAGTTTTATAACAAAGTCCATAAAAGTTCTTACCAACTTCTAGGTATGAAATAAAATATTCTTTATAAAAAATAACACATTTGTGAAAGTTGATAAAGAAGCATCATAAATTGTTTTGTTACAAAAATTTGTATTACTTCATTTGTTCTGGAAGGATAATATGCACTATTTAATTGTTTATATAGTGACACACAAGTTAATGGGCATATCCTACTCAATGTATTCCACACAAAATGATTGTATTCTAGTGGATTGTGTGGTATTAGATCATTTTCAAATGATACCAAGGATTTTGATATTCTTGTTGTATAATAAACCTTGTAAATTATTGTGTCCATATAGATGTGGGTTTTAATTATTTTCAATAAGAAATGAAATATTTAACAGGATAAAAAATGTTTTTTAATAATTAAGGAAATATAAAAAGAAAAATATATAACTAATTCACCCCTCCCCCTCTCAGTGATACAATTATCATGGCTAGGAAGTTAAAATTAGTATCAGAGATAGGTTCCCTTTATTTATTCTTTGTTGAAGTTTTGAAGAGATGTTGGTGGATTATTTGAATTGTGTCAACAATAAAAGAATCCTGGTTTTCGATGGTAAGAATAATCATATCTGGAAAGATATAATGTTTCCCCATCTTATGTCTATTAGATAAGATTTTCTTTATCATACAATGGATGTATTTCCTCTTATTTATGATAAAGTTTATCTTAATCTATTGATAAGAATAATCTTGAGAGTGATGGAAGGGATACAAATTTTTTACTATCATCACTTTCTAATAGTGAATTTTTAAGGTTGAAGGGTGTTTCCATAGATAAAGGTATATGGGATAAGTTAAAAACATATATGAAGGCAACACAAAAGTGAATAAGAAAAATTAAAAATCTAGAGGATGAAGTATGAAGACTTGAAAATGGGTGGGTATGAATCTATTGAGGACTTATTTACCGAGTTATATAACATCATCAACACTATCAGATGTCTTAGTTAAATTTTCAATGATTATATAGTCATTGAAAAGATATTAAGAATTATTCTCGACAAGTTTGATGCTGAAGTTTATTAATTAGAATATAGATATCATAATATATTATATATTGATGATTTTCATAAAAATTTCATCACTTATAAAATAATAAGGTATAAAGAGACGAAAATAAAAAAAATTGATAGTGAAATTTCATTCAAGACTATGAAGAAAAACAATTCAAAGAAGATTATTATTGAAGAATAAGGTGGTTATTTTGATTCTAAAAATGTGGTATGTAAAAATCATGATGATATTTTATCCTTTTTTTCTAAAAATGTGAGAATAGGTACAGGTAAATATAAAGGGAATTTTCCATTGAAATGTTTTGAATATGGATTCATTGGGCACTTTACAAAAAAATCCACAAAAAAAAGAAAGAAAAAAATGGCGATGAAGAAGAAATAAGGCCAAGAAGGTCATGGAAGAAATAGGGTGCAAAGGAAAATTTTATTCCATAGAGAAGTGTAAAAAATTATCAAAATCCAAAAGTTGAATTTTCTTATCTAAAGATAAATAATAAGAATATAGTAAAGTTAAATCCAAAAATTCTACTGAGAAAGTTGGTGAGAATACTTTTAGTGTAATAATTAATGATGAAGAATTCAGAATCAGTAGTTCTGATTAAGAAGAAACTAAATTTAAATTTAATTTAAAATAAGATTTGAAATATATTTGAGAAATATTAGATGTCTTGAAAAACAAAACAAGAAGTTGGAAGATGAATGTTACTCATAAAATATTCGTGAAATTTTTTTAGATGATAAGAAAAAGATGAAATTGGATATTAGTGATTTGAATAAATATATTATGGAAGAAAATAATTGTAATGAACATTTGGAATTGAAGTTAAGGGAATAAAAATTATAGTTAGAATTTGTCTAGTAATAAGTTTGTAAAGATGAAAATAAAATTATATTTTCCAAAAAATATATATATGATGTTGGTGAATGTTTTCATAAAGAAAACCCGATAAGGATAGAAACATTAACCATAAAAAGTTGATAGGAATGATAGAATTATTTATGGAAATAAGAAATATTAGAAATTTATGTATGTGGCTAAGATTAACAAAGTTAAGAATTCATTAGTTTTTGAAAAACCTGAGTCTAAAAATGTTTCTAAAAATTATTAATATGTAAATGTTTCTATTATTCCTAGTTATGACAAGGATAAAATGAGAAATAATATAAAAAAGAAGATTTTGATTGACAACATTAAGGTTGGTGGTAAACTAAATTCGGATAAGGAGGTTGCTAAGAAACATATTCTTAACTCCAGTCAGTATGGAATCTATAAAGGAAAATATTATTTCTAAGGTTACTAATGGTATTGTGATAGAATCATAAATAAAAAAAATATGTGTTGGTTCAACAAACAACATTACTTCTATTCCATAGGTTATGAAAGTCCTCAATTTAGGGGGAGTCAATCTTCTGAAAATAATAAGAATGAAAAAGATGTTATAAAGAAACCTGATAATGATGGTGTAAAAATTAAAAATAGGTTCGAACCCCAAGACACTCTTTGTAAAAGATGTGAACAACCAGGTAATCTTGCTAAGTGTGTTATTTTTTTTACTGGCACCATACAATTTTCTTAAAATTTATCATAAGCTGGAGGTGAAGAAAGAAAAATATCTTGTTGTTAAAACAACCCTCAAATCATTTAAAGGTGAACAAACTTGGATTCTTGATAGCGGGCTTTCCTCACACATGAATGGATATTTAAATTTTTTGAATAATGTAAAATACTTCAAAGTGGTAACTATGAAATTTCAAAAGGATGAACCAATAATAATCAAAGGTGTTGGATCAACTATAATTAGGAAAGAAAAGACTAAATCTAATAAATATTTATATATTGATGAGTTGAAACATAAATTGTTGAGTGTTTCACTATTATGTGATGAAGGTAACAAATTTACCTTAGGGAAAGATGTATTTTTTGTGAAAATTGATAAGGATGAAATGATATTTACAAGAGGCCAACATACAAAGGGAAAATTATTTCAAGTTGGTGAGGTACAAAACTCTTGTTACTTGGGTATGGTTGAAGAAAATTAATTATGGCATAAAATGATGGGAAAAATGTGCCAATTAAAAAAGAGTAAGTTATGAAAGTGATATTGTGTTCAAGATATTCCTGATTTTCAATGAATATGATATTCTTATTGCACTATTTTTCATAAGGGAAAATTACAAAGTCTGTGTATAAGAATGTTGAGATCTGTTCAAAACAACCCTTGGAACGTATTCATTTCGACATCTATGTACCAATGAGAAAACAATAAAAAAATGATGATAATTTCTTCATCACTTTCTTTGATGAATTTAATCACATTACTTTTTTTATGAATAAGAAATATTAATCATATCCTCTGAGAATTTTTAAAGGTTTTAGGAAAAAAGATAAGAAGAAAAGTGACTGTTCAGTGAAAAAGTTGAAAACTAATAATGGTGATGGGTATAAGAATGATGAATTTGAACATTATCCTGAGATGAATGGAATTTTTCATGAATATAGTACCTTATACACACCTCAAAAAAATGGTATTGATGAATGGAATAATAGAAGTTTGGTGGAAATGGAGAGAACTACGTTACATGAACAAGGACCTTTTAATTCGTATTAGAGGAAACCCATGAGAACTGTTGTTTATATTCAAAACTGATGTTTCTATATGCCATGTTTTTATATTACTCTATACAATTTTTTTATATAAAAACTACATGTTTGAAACACTTAAGAGTTTTCAATAGTCCATGAATTATAAAGAAGAAAGGTGTAATTATGGGAAAGTTTGAGCAGAATGGTGAAGATGGAATTTTTCTTGGTTATGCTCTAGAAGGAAGAGGATATAGATGTTTCAACAAATAATTAGAAAGACTTTTTTATTATAATAATTTGAATGTTATTAAAAAATATATTAAGGATAATTATAATCAAAGAGATAAAGAAGTTGATCAGGATTAAGAAAGTTTTGTCAACATTTCAGGTAAAGATACATCCAATTATAATCCTACTCAAAAAAAAAGAATAAGACTCAGATATTTCAAGTGATGAATAAGAATCTCTAAAATCTCATCCCAAGATGAGGAAGTTAGTGGAGACTCAGAACATTATTTGTGATCAACATAAAATGGTTCAAATAATAAGAACAACAAATTCTATTACACGTACTTCGCTATATTCAAAAATTGGGCCGAAATGATGTGAAATAAGATTTTGAGTATCTAGAATGGGTTCAGTCCATGAATGAAGAGTTAGACTAGATAGAAAAGAATGATTCATAGGAACTCATACCTAATCCAGATAACAAAAAATTTATTGGTACATAGTGGTTTTCCTAGAACAAAATGAATGAATAAGGTGAAGTGATAAAAAACAAGGAATGATTTGTATGTAAATGTTACTTTAAAATTGAAGGTGTTGATTTTGATGAAAATTTTCTCTCGTGGAAAGGTTAGAAACAATCATAATTTCTCTTGTTATTTCAACATAATAGATTTACATAATTTTTCAAATGGATGTAAAGTCAACAATTATAAATGTTTATCTTAATGAGGATTCTTACATTGAACAACCTTGTGGATTTGTTGTTGGGAAAGAGGACAGATGTATGTGCATATTTAATAAATCCTTGTATTCACTAAAGAAATATATGAGGGCAAAGTTTCCTTCTTTATAATTTTTTATATTAATGACATTATCTTTACTAAGATTAATTAAAGATCTTTTGAAGAGTTTTCTAAATAAATGAAAAATTTGTTTGATATTTCCATGTTGGGAGAAATGAAATACTTTATTGGGTTACAAATTTTATAAAAGAAGAAACACATTTTTCTTTATCAAGAAAAGTATGCTAATGAAATTCTTAAAATGTACTGTATAAAAAATTAGAAAATATTTTACACCTAAATATCATTGGGAACCAAGTTGAGTAAAGATGTAGAAGTCAAGAATGTTGATCAGAAAGAGTTTCCAAAGTTGAATGAAATTTTTTTATATTTTACTACCTTAGGACCCAATATTGTTTATTATGTGACCTTATGTGAAATATATTATAGTGATCCTAAATAATAAAATTTACTTTCTAGAAAAAGAATCCACAGATACATCAAAGGCCCAAAAAATTTCAAAATCAGGTATGATAGCTTAAAAAGTATTGATTTTTTTGGTTATTCAGATGCTGATAGGGCAGTAAATGTTGATGATAGAAGATCCACATCAGGTGGAGTTTTATTTCTTGGTAAATGTTATGGTTTTTGGAATATAAAGAAATATAATTCAGTAATTGTCATTACAACTGAATCTGAATATTTTTCTACTACACAATCTGTTACCCAACTTATGTGGATGAAGAATCAGTTAGAATACTAACTTGTTGAATTGAAGTTACCCTTTATCTTCTGTTGTGATAATCAATGTGAAATCAACCTTTCCAAGAATCTTGTAAAACATTCTAATTCAAAACATATTGATATCAACGATTATTTCATCAAATATCATGTTTAGAATAATGAGTTGAAGTTTGATTATATTCCTAAATCAGAACAAGCTGCTGACATTTTCACAAAACCTTTAACCAAGGAAGAATTCTCTAAATTGAGCTTGAAAAAGGTCATATATCCTCTTTCTCATCAAGGATGAGGTATGTTTTTTTGTTCCCTATCTCATATTATCTTTGGAATGTGTTTTCAAGGGGGGAATTGTTTTATAAATCTATCATTATGGAAGCATGTAAATAGAGAGAGTAGTGGTTAAATTGTGAATTCATCATTGTAAGTGTGTGAACTATTCTAACTGTTTGTTGGAGTGGTTGTTGGAAACAATTGTTTTGTATTATATGGAGGTTTAAAATTTGAGGAAGAAAAGATTTGGAAAATTTTCATAATCACTACTTTTGGGCATCATGAATTTTAAGTCAATAATTCTTGTTTCCTACAATGATTTAGCACAAGTAGTCTTCTAATTATTGATAAGTAATATATAGCATGAGGATAAAAAGTTCAGTGATTTATGAACATTGTTTGACAAAAAAATCCAAAGTGGGAGATTTTTAGGAAAAAGTTGATAATGATGTATATCAAATTCAGGGATTTTCATTTTTTGTCAGAGGAGTTTAAGAAGAATATAAATCACCTCACTTTGTAAGTTATAAAAATTGAACTGACCAACTTATTCAATAGAATTAGGCTCATAGTGGTTAAGAAATTCTATCACATTAGGAATATGTTTTCGGGATAAAGAGGATCATCGAACTCAACCAAAGTTTGGAATGAAATGTTTGATCCTAATGGGGAATAATTTGAGTTTGCCTAACTTTGATGAAAATGTGATGTTTCTTTTCTGATCTTGGAGTTCTCATAAATCATAAGTAACTTGTAAAATTTGTGATGAAAGCTTGATGAAATAAATGGGAGAAAAATATTATTCCAATCATATTAATTATGATTGTTATAATGCAAATCATATTCAATATGGGTAGGAAATAAATATGTTTATGAATGGTAGGGAAGTTGCAACACGTTACTCAGTAAGTGAGATGATGCTAAAGTTGATCTTCAAAGTAATAAAAGTCATAAATAAAGTCATGATACTTGTTAAAAGTTTATGAAAGAATAGTGTTTATTTATTTTAATCATTCTGGTCTAAATATCATCATAATGATATTTCTGGATACAGATTTGTGTAAAGGCAGGGTAGGATAGTCATAATTAAGGTTCTTGTTTTCAGTCAGACCAAAATCTAGATGATTGAAATCCTTGAAGAAAGAAGTTTTTGAGAATCGTATTCAAAAAATAAATAAGTTACTAATGTTGATCCATAAAATTCAGTATGTCATCATATTAATTAGAGGAAGAATTGTTTTTTATAAAAATTTATTGGTATCATATTTAGAAGAGAACTAATTTGTGGATGTTGAAGCTGGTGATACCGGTCCAGACTCGGTATACCATAATAATCATCAGAGGAATAATATTTTAGAACTGATGAATGAAAAGAATAGGAAAATTATGTGGTGGCCAATATTAATAGGAAATTAATAGCTATATCAATAATTTAGTTAACCATTTAAAATAGTTTGAATTACTTTTCTTATAATTCAAGTGGGTCAACAGAAGATATGAAGAATAATATATTGTTTTAAATATGTATTCATCATAATGTTGCAGGTTGTAAGAACAAATTGAAATTGGAAATCAGAATTAGAATGATGTTTAATGAAATTCTAAAGCAGATCTGAAGTAGTGAGAAGATTCGAGAATGTAAAATAAGTGTTGAAAAGATATTATGAAGTTAATATGAACCCAAAATTCAGAAAAAAGTGTAGATTCGGAAAATTTGATTGAGTGGGAAATTTTTTAGGAATCCCACCCAAACCATTTTTTGGGTGGGTATAAAAGGGAAACGAACTTTGTACTTTTGAAAAATGTACTATTCACAAAGAAAAAAGGAGAAGAAATTTCTCTAGAGATAAAAAGAGGTTTCCATATATTGTTTTATTGTATTCAACTAGTCATCGTATTAGGCTAAATCATCAGATTGACAAAATTATATTTGGAATTTTCGATTAAAGAAGAAGTGGTTCAGAATTTTCTCAACCGTATTCTAAAAAAGTCATATATTTTTCATATTGAGAAATAAAACTGGGATAATCGAACTGAGAGAATTGGACTGGGAAATCGGACTGAGTCTTGTAACAAAATTTAGAAATTTTCTTACCAACTTTTAGGTAAGAAATTGATGATTTTTTTTTAAAATAATCCATTTCTGAAAGTTGATAAAGAATCACTGTATCATGTGTTATTAAAAAACTTTAGACTTCACCATTTGTTATAGAAGGATCACATTGAGTATTTAATATTTTATATAGAGCTACATGAGTGAAACAGAATATCCTACTCATTGTATTCCACATAAAAGGAGTATTTTCTAACAGATTGTTTGGTATTAGATCAAATCAAAATCATAGAAAGGAAGTATCTATTCTTGTTGAATATTGATACTTATAAATTCATGTGTTCTTAAATATGTGTGTTTTAATTATTTTCAATAGGGAATTAAATATTTAATAGTATCCATGTTTATTACATAATTAAGGAAATATAAAAGAAAAATATATCACTGATTCACTCTCTCCCCCTCTCAGTGATACAATTATCTTGACTTGGAAATTACAGAACAAGAACAGTGATTATCCTCTTCATGATCTCCTTAAATCTTTTCTCATATATTTCATCCATAAATAATTTACACCATTTTGTGGTAAAGCATTTAGTTGGCAAAAAAATAATTATAAATTTATCACAAATTGTAAATAGTAAACAGATAATCTATAAAAGTATAGATTTCTATGACACTAGTGGCTCTAGGTTATTCTTCAATTTCCTTTGTCTTTGAAGGGTCCACATAAATTCCATCACTTGTGATCACGTTCTCCAATAATGTTACTTCTTTCATCCAAAAGTCACACTTTTTGAACTTTGAATACTTTTTCTCCTTCCTTAATATCACCAACACAATCATTATATTCTCTTCATATTGCTACTTAATCTTGGAGTAAATGAGAATATAATAGATAAACACTATCCATAATTTATTGAGGTGGTCTCTAATGAATATATTCACCAAATCCATAAATATTGTAGGAAAATTAGTAAGTCTGAAGGGAATTACTATGAACTCATAGTGCCCATTCGTTGTAAGTAAAGCAGTCTTTTGAATATCTTCCTTCTTCAACTTTAGTTGACGATATCCATAAAAAAAATACACATTAGAGAATTATTTCACTCCTCTTAGTTGATTGAACAAGTCATCAAACCTTGGTTGAGGATAATTTTTATTTATGGTGATATTGTAGATATCTTGGTAATTGATATGAACCTATTTTGATCTATCTTTCTTCTTGACAAAGTGCATTGGTTCACCCCTCGGAGATGTAATAGGGCGTATGAACCATTTTTACAAATGCTCTTATAGATACTTCTTTAACTCCTCTATTTCGGTAAAGTCCATCCTATATGGGAATTTGGAGATAGGAGTGGCTCTGGGTATGAGATCTATCGAGAACACTACCTCACGATCAGGGGATTCCAAGTAACTCTTTGCGAAATACATCAATGTATTCCCAAACAAGGGACATATCTTCCAGGTTAATACCTTCCTTTGACTCAACAATTTGGGAAAGTTATGCTTCTTTACAGGGTATCAACACCAACACTTTTGATGGATTTTCCAAATAAGATTGATGATCTTCCTTTCATTTTTAGAGGATCATGGGATGGTTCAAGATATAAAAATATATATTTTTCCAATAGTTTATTTATTCTATATATAATGAAATCCAATACATGTCCAATATAGCATTAAATTTTAACAAGGGAAATATAATTATATTTTCAAGATGAATCATCCCAAATATGATTATAGGAGAAGAGTCAAAAACTTGGGTTGTAATGATTACACCACTATGTTTTTTATGGATATCTCCAATTAAATGTATCTAGGATTCAATTCAATAGTTATAGAAAAATTTAGGATATAAATGAATAAGTAGAACCGGAATCAAATAATACTTTTTCTATTATTTAGTGTATAAGAATCATAACATGTATGAATTCATTTTCACACTATACTTCATTAGTAGTGATTATATAAGCTTTCCCTTGATCCTTTGACTATGGTGATTGTTGGCACTAGTTTCCCTCAAGGACATGTGGTTTAGTGCACATTCTTGCATAACAACCTTGGTCCCTATAGTTGAAGCATTGAACCATGGGAGGTGCATTAGGATTTTCCTTAACTTCCTCTATCATGTTGGTCATCTTCTTCATGTATCTTCAATATTCATTATCATGGTGTCGTTCTCTCTTACACTTGAAGAATTTCCCCACACCTTTGAGGAAATTAACATGATTATTCTTCCAACATTTTTGACATGTTGGTAGTTGGATCCTATTTCCTCATTTGTCATTTGACCCACAATCTTGAAACCCCATTCTTCTCTTCTTATCTTTATAACCAGGGGACCAATCATTGAACTCCATATCTACTTTAAGAGCACATTTAACCAAATCTTTAAAACTCTCAAATTATTATATTTCTAGATCGTTTCAAAGGTGTATTTTTAAAACAATAAATAACATATCTATTTTTCTATCATTATTGATAAAAGAACCGAAGGAATACATTTAAAACCTTATGATGTTTTCATCATAAGTTCTGACAACTTCACCATCCTTTTTCTTTAGCTATATGAATTCTCATTGAATCTTTTTTTTGAAGAGTTCATGGGAAATTATTTGTAGGAAATATTTTCATAAAATCTTCCCACTCCATCACTTCCATTTAATCCTTTGGATTTTTGTTCTTTATCAATTCATTCTATTTAATAGCTTCTCTATATAAATGATAAGTTACAAGAGACACCATCTCCTTATTAGGGAAATGGATCATAGAAAAGATCTTCTTCATTGAGTTAACCTACTATTCCACATCAAGTGGATTGGAAGTTCCACTAAACATTGATGGTCATTTTTGAATTATGGACTCAATGGATAATTGATCATTCTTGGGTGAATATTTACATTCCATAGAGTTCATGTTATTATTCATATCTCGAGACAACTAGGTAATCATTTCCATAAAGTTTTGAACTCAACCTCCCATGGAATTGGGGGTATCATTTGGATAATTATTTCATTGTCACTCACATAGGTTTTAGGCCTAGTTTTTCCTAGTTCCTACCATTTTCTAGAATAGAGAATGTTAGAAAAAAATAAGTCAATAAATCCTGAGTAATTTATTATTTTATGAAATTAACAGTAAAGGAATATCTTATGGGATCCATATGCCTATACTTTACTAAAAATAGTCTTCTCGGATGTTTTACCTATACATAGGCTTATACTAATGGGTTTTACTCTTGTTTTCAAATCATAATTCCAAAATTAACTAAACCATTCTTAGATACTAACTATAGTGACCCTAATTTTTCATATATAACTATTACATCATTTTAAAGATAAAAAACATAACAGAGTTACAAATCTTGGATCCAAAGGTTTATGTCTTAGAAGAATTATGCACATAATTAACTTGTACAAAATAAAACATAAAAATTTATTTAAATATTTCTTCTTTATCCTTCTAAAATATCACATTATGCTTATTAGATGCAATTTCCTAAGGATATACATCAATGAAAGGGGTAAGATAAAAGCCATGTAAGAGGATGAATAAGGAACTTGAATAAATATAACATGGGTGATCATAATCATCATATCATAAACCAAGGATCATTATCAATATCATGAGGAAAAAATGTGGTTAATAATTGTATTATAAATGTCTCTGTAGGTGGTTAATCAACATTTAATGGGACGTTGTTAAAAGAGAAGGAAAGAGATGTATTGCATTTATTTTTTGTCATAAATGTGAAAATTACATCATCTTAACATAAATAATATAATTTTAAATTATTGAAGAATTAGTTTTATAGTATACAGTATTAAAATTAATTTATAAAAATAAGAAGGAGAATAATACATAAGGGAAATGTTAATAGAGACTTACTCTCTCCTCAATGTAGCTTCTCTTGTAAGACACTATAACACCCTTGGTGATTAGAGTTGGATTTCTCCAAAATGTCCATAAGTAATGTAAGGGGATTTAGAGGGAGTATTTGGGAGGATAATGTAATTTGGAATGTTTGAGAGGAATGTGTTTCCAAGGGAAGGGAGAGGGACTATTTATACTTTAAGAAAGGCGTATTTTTAGAATAAAATATTTAATAAAATAATATATCAAAGGAAAACCATGTAATAGTTCATTTTTGACAAAATAAATTATATATAAATATAATATAATGGGTTTAATACTTTAAATCCTCTTTATAATTATAATTTATTAACTTATTAAAAAGAAAAGTGAAGAAAAAAAGAAATTGATATTTTAAGGAATCACGTTTGAATTTATGTTTTGGAAAGTCATTTTTAGGTTTGAAAATTAATTTTAATGTATTTTAATGACTCATTTATGAAATTAAATATATAATGGCCGAAAATAAATTTCTATAAAGGATTATTTCATAATTACATCATCAATGATGTAACTTAATATACATCGATTATGTGAAAAAACTATATTTTTAATATCGACCTACAAATTTAAGTATATCAAAAAATTACCAAAAACTCACCCACATAAAAATTTAACCTGATCATTTCAAAAATGATATTAATTTAATTAAAATAAATTTCTAAAATAGGTAATAAAATTTTTTTAACAAAAACATAATGATTTTTACAAAATACTTTAAAATACAGTTTATTAAAAATATGATTTATTTTCTTTGAGGTTTTTAATCATGATATTTATCTTATTGAATTATAATATTTATATTTACCTAAATTAATCATGATAAATGTTATTTATATAATAATTTATTATTTTTTGGTAAAATCACTCTTCCAATGGTCAGGTTACTATTCCCAATGATCAGGTTACTATAACAACAGTCACATTACTATTCCAACAGTCACATTACCTTATATACATACCAATCAATTATTTCATTCAATATTCAAATAAAATCCTCTCAAGGTTATATATTTCCATTATAAATTTTTTTATTGGTTTACTATAATTTTTTTTCTTTTATATAGTGTTGGTATTGGGGCCAATAATTCTTATAGATGAGGTCGATCCATATTTTAAATTTAGCTTTTCTATTTTATACTTTTTTCTTAGTTGTAATGTTTGGAAATTTAATTGGTTTCATTGAGAATTAATGTAACAATATTTATTAATATAGTTTTTTATTGGTTTATATATATTTTTTATTTGTATAATATATAATATAATACGACACCCATTTATTCAGGAAATAAATTTTACTAATAAACATTATGTCATTACAATGGGGTACCACATCTCCCGCCTCAACCGAAGTGTACTATAGAACTCTAGCTACCTATCTGATGAGGATTAGTTGAGTCCTTCCAAAACTCTAGTACCTATCATATTCCCCTACCACTACTATTCTATGAGAAGTTGTAAAAAACTTATGAAGACTGACCATCCTACCGCAAACATGGCAATCCAATGTAGTGTATGAAAACTATAGTTTCTTGTGGTTTTACATTCTACACTTATGAAATACAATGGAATATGATACTAAGATGTATTCCCACTACCCTAACTGGTATTCATGTCCTTTCATTGGAAAACAATTTCATATAGTCACTTCTTGCCACCAAAATAAGTGATGCCAGTTTACCCTGTGTAAATAGCTTGGCTACCTCTTGGGTCCTCTCTCAGATTCATTGCTGTGATGAGTTCATGATTAATCAAATATAAAAAGATACTGAAAATCAAAACATTCACCTTTGACCTAACCTCATAGTGAATACCATCTTGAAAATGTTTCTCCCTAGAGATCACATCAATAGCTAAATAAGGCACTAAGCATTGAAGGTTGGTGAAATGTTCAACATAGTCCATCACTAATATTATATCCCATATCAGATGCTTGAACTAATGATCCTTCTCATCCCTCAACATCTATGGATAGAAGTGGCTCAATAAATTCACCATGGATTCCTTCCAAGATAACTCCTCCTCCTTCCCATCCTTCTCTAGAATATCCCACCAATGTTTGGTAGGTCCACTGAGCATATACACAATGGGATTCTACGTCCTATCTGTGGGTGTCTCATGATGATTGAATATTGTATAGAATGACTCAATCTAGAACTCATCTACCTGGGAGCCTCCCTCCCCAGTGAACATAGGAGGATGTTGTAGCTGAATCTCTCTCATCAACTCATACATCAAAGGAATGATGAAAATAGTCTCCATTTCCATGGATTTCATGACCCTTAAGAAGTTGTTGTGATGATGAACATCCATTTGATCCTCAAGAGCTGCAGGAAGCTCCAGTTCACCTACGTTAGGAGATAACTGATTTCCACTCTCTTATAACTCAACTCGATGATGATGAGCCGTCATTTTATCTACAAGAAAAACACACTCCTATAAGCTTTTGCTAAAAATAAAGTAAACCTCAAGAGGTGATGACAGTAGAGAACCATTAATCTGGGTCTCTCTAACCATTGATTATAAGTGTTTTATGATAAAATAATAGTTTATTTCATTCCATTTATCAAATATAATAGATATATTATTTCACAATTCATATTTGAAAGTATATGATACATGCAATAAACATGTCCCTATCATGAACAATGAATGTTAATATATATATATATCCCAATATATCTATCATGATGAATTCATGTTCATATCTCACCATACTAGTCCATGAGTGTAAATATAAACAAACAATAACATCACAAAATAATAACATCACACAACATGTAAATAAACCAAGGTGAAATTACATCAATTGTAACAAGAGAATAACAAAAACTGTAATCCCATCCCTGGAACCCAAATTCCCCCCCTTACATGGGTTAGCTACTCCAATGAAAAATATCATTACCTAGTCCCAATAGATCCTCGTCTCCTTTCAACTTTTTACAAAAAATAAAGCAATATAAAATAACAAGATAATCCTCTAATACCACTTTGTAATGTCACCCGATATGGTACTCTATCACATGGTCAAAATGATTTTGTTATTAGACGTTTAGAATACATCCCCATATGCTAGAGGCTATTTACAAGTAACGAGGTTGTGATATTTATAGTGGGGAGACTATTCCCCCTGGTAAAAGATAGTGGATGTAAACCATAGTAATAAAAATTAGAGTAATAGATAAATAGTGTAAATAGTATATCACACAGCTATGAAAATAAAAGGGGGAACCTATAATGATGAATAATGTAATGACAAGCTAAGATGTATCTAAAAGTAAAACCGAAACCAATACAAACAAAATAATCTAATAAAATTAAATAATCCCAAAAGGCTCTGGTCCCGGTCCCCATGTCAGACCCATCTCCAAAATCCATCCCATCTAAAAAGAAACAAAATAATCAACAATAATGTACCTTTCCCTTGTTTACCAACATCCATGTAATCTGCTTGAGTACCAAATAGTTCCCAAATAGGGTGTGAATACAACTGAGTAGGTCGACACCACCATCCCTAAACACAACCAGTCAGATAATAATTATATCCAATATAATGATAAATAGGTTTATTAATTAACTAATTAATATAATATATAAATTAACCTATTTCAAAACCATGATGAAATGTCTCTGAGCATATAACACAACGATTACATCTATATACATATACCATGGAAAAATCAAACAATAGGTAGCTCTCTTTGTATAATAATTTCATCCTCCGATTATCACCCTATATAAATGCATTTCAGCATGTGTCCCTGGGTGTAGCTTGGTATATAAGCATTTCAGAAACTATCACTGGGAATTGCCTACTATATAAGCATTTCATCCTCCAAGAAAATCCCTATATATAAGAATTTTAGCATGTATCACTGGGAAAATCCTACTATATAATAATTTAAACACTACTAGGATATACCTATATATAATCATTTCATCACCAACTCAACAAGTCATAACAGTATGGATATCATAATATCACATCATAAACCTCAATGGTTAATTATGAAAATTACTGTTTTTCATTCAAATAAACTTTAATTTATCTCTCAAATGATCAACAATCATATAATTAATCAATAATATATTACCTTGGGATTCTATATAAAGAAATAACCTAAGGTATCATTGCATACTCATCGTGATTTAAACCATTATCCAAGTTCTTTTTACTCATATGTTTTCTCACCCAATAGGAATCCATAATCTAGGTTTCATCAACCATTGAATATAAAGGAATCCATTCCATGATTTACTATAAATTAACTGATTAATTATAGTGCACATTACATGGTAATAATCAAAATATTTCATATAATTCACAATTAAATATACCATAGGGATAGGTTTAGTCTCTATACCTTTAACATGTGATTAACATAATGCTTTTAAAAACAAAATACATTAAAGAAGAAGTCACAGAAGATCTCAAGAAGAACCTAGATTAACCCAAAACAAGATCAACACCCAAAATAACCCTTGTTCAAAATATGTACACTAAAATGAAAAGTAATGATGGGTGAGAAGAAGAAAACCGAAGTGAATAAACTCACCTAGGATCGAATGTCAAAATGAGACATCTGGAAGGGGGGAAGATAATTCAAAATTTCCTAGAGTTCACCCTAGGAGAGAGAGAGGAGAGGCTATAATAAAAAATAATGAGAGTCACAAGTACACGACACACTTAAAACTACTCAGTATGAGGAATACATGATTTGTAATCCTTTCATGTCATGTATTTTCTCATTTTTATGTTATGCTGGAAAAACATTTTTCCCCGAGTAAATATTTATTTTGACATACATTTACACGATGTGAATCAGGTTCACGACATGTAACCACATCACATCATAAACTAGTTCATGAAATTCATCTAGAAATAGTTACATGTCATGTAACATGTACACAACATATAATTTGTCATTGAAAATTTTTTATACTAACTTCTATAAAAGTGACCAAACCACCTATGATCCTTCTAAACTCATAAAAAACCATAGTAATCCCATTTAACATATTTATACAAGGAATCCATTAATTTAAATAGACATAAATTCCTAAAATTAATTTTATGTTCTCCAAAAAAGTCTCTTTGTCATCAAATAAGACTTAGTCTCTAAGGATTAATTACCAAGAAAAACCCAAAAAAATATGTTCAATGAAAACCTCAGAGTGGGATGTACCTAGAAAAATTTGGGATCTTATAATGATCTGGGTTTTGAAAGGTTTTTATTATGTTTCATCCATTAAACAACATTATTTATATATCTAAACATGATATATATAGATTTATTTTAATATTTGTAAATGAATGTTGGTTCTTTTATAAAAATAACATTTGTTATGGTAAGGTGAATTTAAATAACAAATTTTTTTATCATATTACACAAAAAAAGTAATGGAAATTGATAATGAAACTACGTCACCTAATTCGTGCCACACCCAATTATGGAATCATAGGCTTGGACATGTAAATGAAAAACGCTTGACTATGTTATACCAAAATGGATATTTAGATTCTTTTGAACTAAAACCAATTGGTATGTGTCACACTTATTTATATGATTAAATGAATAAAGATGCATTTAGTAGAAAAGGTGAAAGGTCTAAAGAGATTCTTGAATTAGTTCATACATATGTGTGTGGACCATTTCTTATTGAGGAAGGGGGTGGGTTCTCATAATTCATAAATTTTACCAATGATTTTAGTAGAAATGAATATGTCTACTTAATGTGGTATAAGTCAGGTTCTTTTGATAAATTCAAGAAATAAAAGAATGAATATGGGAACCAAATTGGTAATATGATTAATAAAATCCTCTTAGAACATGGTGGATAATATCTCAGTGAAGAATTAATTTATTACTTGTAGGAGTTTGGGATCTTATATTAACTCACTCCTCCGTATACACATCAGTGGAATGATGTAAGTGAAAAGAGGAACCACATCTTGTTGGACATTGTGAGATCAATGATGAGTCATGAGAGAATTCCATTATTAATTTAGGGATTTTAATTACAAAAAAACATCACAAATATTAAAACAAATTTAAAATTAAGTGATAAACAATATAGGAAGTTTCAAAGGATATAATAATAACTCAGATGTGGGGTTGAATTAGTTGTTCACTTTTATAAGTTTCAATAATTTTGAAAATATTAAACCCTGAAAAATGTTAAAGTTTATATCCTTATCATATTCTAGTAAATACGAATGTATGAAAAATTAGTAAAAAAAAGAAAAGAACGTGATATTTACAAGGTTCGACCTCAGTGTGAGAACCTATATCATTTTCATAGTCACTCCTATGGGTCTATAGAAATTCACGAAAATGAATAAGTGAATACAACTTGTGCCAACTCCCATTAGACACATTATATATCCTAATTGTAATGATTATACTAAATCCTATTGGTTTATAAATTTTTCTTACAAAAAGTTGAGATAATACAAAAGAAAAATACTTTGTTCAAATTACACCACAAATTCTCAACTTATAATCCTCATTATTATGTGGTTGGGTCTGATTCTCACCTTACGATAGGGCTGGTTCCGATGGACTCAATATGATGAATTCAGTCTCATGGAATCAGTCTTATAAATCCATTCTCAATATGCATTACTCAAACTTTTCTCAAATGCTCAGTCTGATCTTACTCATTCCAACATACAATAATTTTAGATGACCAAACTTCTAATGAGTTTTCAATATGGAAAGATAACTTTGACATGAATTCTGTAGTTCTCTTCTTTTTCCACTCACATATAAAAGTCGAAAAGTTTTAATATAAATTTCTCATATTTATAGGCATCCCAAAAAGAAAAATTTAAGAAACTAAAAGACTTTTCCCACTTACTCAAATTTAAAACAAAATCCAATATCTTTACGTATTTTAATTTCATGTT
Organism: Viscum album; assembly: GCA_963277665.1. Taxonomy (NCBI): domain Eukaryota; kingdom Viridiplantae; phylum Streptophyta; class Magnoliopsida; order Santalales; family Viscaceae; genus Viscum; species Viscum album. The sequence continues at coordinate 976,302,453 of OY728148.1, forward strand.
TGACCACTTAAACTCTTCACAAATATTTTGAAATCTTCTTATGTCTTCTTTATAATAATTCTTCTCAATATTCCTAACTTTTATTCAGTATAATAGAAATTAATCAACTCATTATGATGGAATATGCTCATCTCATTATGATGAAGCTTCTTCATATCATTCTAAATTGAATTTCCTCATTAGAGTTAGTCTAATTAACTTTCTTTCTCAGATTCAGTGTGATTGACTTTCCTTCTCAGATTCAATCTTGATTTAATTTCCTTCTCAGAGTTAGTTTGATTGAATTTATTCCTCAGAGTCAGCTTAATTTACTTTCCACTTCAGATTCTACCTGATAGAACTTCCTTAGCTTCAATCCAATGGAATCATCAAAATTATGGAATTATCACTATGATGGAATTTTATTTATGATGTAAACTCCAATCTACCACTTTGAAATTCTTCTAACCTCATCAACTATAACTCATTCAGACATCTGAAAACTTCTATGCTCAGTACATTTGGATATGATGAAATCATAATTCTTGATTCCTAGAATCAATGAAATCATTATTATTCCTGTATTTCAATAAAATATTTTATCATTATAGTTATCCCGATTTATGAGAACATCAATATTATCAATGTACTATATGACATATATATACTTTCAGCACCATCTTTATTCCCAACCAAAACTCAATATGATTGGATGCACCTATTCTCCCCCTTTTCATCATAAGGATCACATCACAAGTGTTATAGACAACTTATGATATTTGAGAATTAAAAACTAGAAAAGAAATATTTGACTGATGGTTAGAATGTTTAAGAAATTTCTAACTCCTGACATAACATTCTTCATTCAGCCTCTTCAGAAACATTATAACTTTCTAACCAACATTGAGTCCAATGAAACATGAACTTCATGTCAATGGATCTGAGACTGATGACGTGTCTAATAAAAACCTCTATCTTTTTGATGAATTCAATGTCCGGTGGTGATTAGTTCGATACTTTTCATCTTGTGTTTCTTAGTTCAATCCTCTGTGTCTATAAAATAACTTTCTCAAAATCAAAACTTTTTTACCCCTTATGTTTGGGTTCGAACATTCAGAAACATTCACTAGTTTTTCAAAAACATTATTTTATAAATTATTAGTTAACAAATTTTTTTTTTTTTAAAAAAACATCTAAAAGTTTCTCCAATCTCCCCATTTGTAATTTTTAGAAACACTCATTAATAACTTTTTTCAACTCTAAGAAAATTTTCACAATTCAACTTTTGTTAAGAACTCATGTTTTTTGAATTTTACCAAAACACATCCTTTATTAAAAGTGTGTTTAGACACCACACTAATAGATAATGTATTTTTTTTAAAAACCATCCCTTGGTGAGAAGAAAATTGTATGTCCATGCTATGATAAAATCCCAATAACTTTTATATTTTCTGACATTTATTTTTCTATAAATTTTATATTCCTCCCACCCATTATCTGATAAACAAAACATAATATTCATAAAATAATGATAATTAAAAACTTCTTAAATAGTACAAAGTTGTTACTTATTCTCAACCTTTATCAATATAATCCAAATCATGGCAGGGGACTTCCGTATGAGTTTTAGGAAATCATTATAGGAGGAAGAACAAGAATTTTCTACCTCAGCTCATCAAACCTTTATTTTGGAATTGTCTTTGTGAATACATCAATAATTTGATACTTCATTGAGATATATTCCAAAAAAACATCTCTAGCTGCAAATTTCTCTTTTATAATGTGAAACTTTATATTTATGTGTTTTGGTCATGGATGTTGGACATGATTTTTAGAACGATCAATTGAAATCTGATTGTCAAAAATTGTCTTCAAGTGTTTAGAAACCTTTATATTCAAATCGTCCGACTGAACTTTCATCCACAATATGTGAGTACATACTTGAATAGTCACAACATATTCTAATTCCACTTTTCTCAAGGTTACTGAACTTTGTTTCTTATTATGAAAATTTACACAACATTCACCCAAGAAATATTTTTCTCCTAACGTTTATTTTCTATCAATACAATCACCCGCCCAATCAATATTTGTATAACCATGAAACTTCATCCCATAATTTATTTTTTATAATAATACTTGTGAATTTGTTCCTTTGATATATCTCAGAATTATCCTTGCTACCAACATATTTGACTCTTTCAGATTACTTTGATACCTAGCACACAAATTTATAGCATAAACAATATCAGTCTTCAGGTTATAAGGTAACGTATACTTCCTATCATCTTCCAAAAGACTTTCTAATTCACACTTTTTCCAGACTCGACTTTACTCATATTCATCCTCACTAAGATAGGAGTAGGAACTTATTTATATTCTACAATTCCAAATTTTTGTAACAATTCCCTTGCATACTTTTCTTAAGATAAGAAAATTTATTTTTCCTTATATTGAACTTGTAAGACCACGAAGAATGTTAATTCTCACAACATTGATATTTCAAAATTCATTTTCATTACCTCAAAAAATTATTTACAAAAAGTTTCTTCATCCCCGGAAAAAATTATATTATCCACATGAACAAATACAATTAGAGTTCCAAAGTCAACAGCTTTCATATATAAATTTCTGTCAACTTTTCCTTTTGAAAAAATCATTATTCTTAAACAATTTTCAATCGTAGAATACCATGAATGTGGATCCTATTTTAGCCCATATAGATCATTCTTCAATCTAAAAACATTGTTATCATCCTTATCAAGTAGAAACCCAAAAGGGTTCTCATTGTAAACATCATCTTCAATTAATAAAAATTTATATATATTTGATACACTTTGTAATTTTGATAAGAAATAACTACTCAAAAAATTATAATAGTTTCTAACCATTAAATAGGTGAAATTGTTTCATCAAAATCACCGCCTTCCACATGTACATAGCCTTTATAAAAAATCCCATATTTTTTTCTTGAATCTTCTCCATATTCCATCAAAATGTTTCTATAATCCCATTTTTTTATAAATTTTTTATATTTCAGACATAAAACAAGTTCGTATGTTTCATTTTTCTCAATTTGATCCAACTCTTCATTCATAGAATTCACCCATTATTTGTGTTGAATAGCTTATGAGACTGATTCTGGATCAAATTTTGAGATGAGTGATGTTTTATTTTCTAATCTCACCTTTGTTCTATCCTGAACTAGAGCCTTCTAATTCACAAGAATATTTTTAGTCTCAATTTTTTTTAAGTAGGAAATTTCAGAGTTCTTCCTTCTTCACTTTCCTCATCATACAATTCATCTGAGTCTTCATGAACATTTCTTTTATCACTTTCATTTTCATTGTAAAATTTCTGTTTTTATTCCTCAAAATCCCCATAAAATTTTGGTAAATATGTTGGATTCTCAATAACTCTCACATAAGATGATTCTACAAACTATTATAAACATTTTTTCCAACATTTATAACTTCTTCCATAGGGTGAATAATAAATGTTCCTTCCTTAGATTTCTCATCATACTTTCCCCGATCCATGTTTATTATTTTAAGTAAACATGGGATTCCAATAACATTGATGTACTTCAATAAAAGTTTTTTATCATAGAAAATTTCATAAGAACTCATGTTGGTTTCCAAACATAATTTTTTTTCTAAACATGTAAAATATTACTAACAACTTCACTCTACAAAAACATTGAAAGTTTTTATTCTTCTCACATGATTCTTCCCATTTCTACCAAACCTATATTCTTCCTTTTTACTAATCTATTTTGTTGTGGGGTATATAATGATCTATACTAATTTTTAATACAATGATCTCTAAGATAAGTTTCGAAAGTATTTCTTGTAATCTAAATACCATTATCCATTCTCAATTTCTTTATATAAACCCCCATCTCATTATCAACTTATTTTTTAAAAAACCTGAACAATTCTATAAGCTCTGAGTTGTGTTTCAAAAACCTGATCTTTTTCATTTGAGTGAATTCACCTTTTAAAATTGATAAATGATAATTTTACTTTTTTTATTGATGTCTCATTGACCCACATAAATTGGAATGAATAAGTTTAAGAGGCTTGGTATATGGAATCTCATCTTTCTTATGAATTTTATTAGTCATCTTCCCTTTCTAACAAGTAACAGGAATATCATCCTCTCTTCTTTTCAATTTTGCAAAATTCTGTACATAATAATCATTAAAATGTTTTTAATTATTTTAATCCCAAGTTGGACTATTCTTTGGCACCAAAACATATTCTCATCTTTGGTACTTAGATAACAAGAGTTTTTAAATTCTCTAACATGAAAAAGATTTCGACTAGTTCTTTCTCCTTTTGTGATAACTTTTCAATGCTTCACACTTCTGATAACACATGAATAGTTTCTGAAAATTACTTCTTTTCCATCATCACAAAGTTGACTTACACTATGTAAATTATGTTTTAGCACATCAATAAATAAAAATTCCTAATATTTTATCTTTTCTTCATTAATCTCAGTCATTCTGATTCCTATGATTTTTAAAGAACTATTATCCCCAAAGGTAATAGATCCTCCTTCATGATTTTCAACATGTTTCATGATTTTTAAATCACCTATCATGCATAAAGAACAAAAAATACCAAGAATCCATGTTTTGTTCTTTTTTACTTTCTTTCAAGGCAGTCTCAACAAAAATATATTTCCTCAAATTTATTCATCCTAGCATCCTTTTCTTTATCTCCCATAAGAAAATTTTTCTAGAAGGAGTTTAATAAATCCTTCAACATGATGAAAATCCAAATCACATCTTCCATAAACTTCTTCCTGACCTTTCAATTGATTTTTTTGAATGTTTCTAACATCTTGTGATTTTTCTTTTCTAACTTCCTATGTTTTAGGAAAGTTATTCATTCTAATTTCACTATTTCTTCCACTCTATTAAAATATTATTTTGGGAAGTGATATGTTATGAAAAAAATTATAAGTCATGTGCCCATATATTCTATATCACCAATAGAATCCAACAAATCTTAATTTTTTATTGAAGTGTGACATTTCTCTGTAAAAAAAAATTTGAGGTTGATAAATACTTCCTACTCTAACATACTCTGGGTGTATACTATCTTTCCTTCTAAGTGAGTTTTAAAAATTTGTATATGTGATAGGTTTGTCACATTCATTCTCTACCCAAACATTCCTATTAATTTTCTTATCAGATGAAATGTTAGAAAAATCAGATGAAACATTATTTTTGGTGATGAGGAATTCACCCAATTCTTTATTTGAGATTTCTCATCAAATTTATTTGTCTTATATTTTACTACTAAAGATTTGTTTAAGTTTCTATTCATATTTCTCAAGGTATTTATAGAATCAAGAAGTTTATATTGGAACTTATTGACTTCTTTTTCTTTATATTCCAATTTCTTATTGAGATCTTCAACCGTCCTTCCATGTTTAGTGATTATTAGTTTGCAACATAAGAACTCTTGAATATATTCTTCCTCAGACATGATGACATAATTTCTTACTTTATAAACTTATTCACAATATTTCTTCATTACTCTAATTTCTTACTTGAGATTTCTATTTTTCTCAATACTCAATATAAGTTATGGTTTGAGTTGACACTCTCTATATGATTCTTTACCACCTTGTTCACTATATAAGGAATCTTTTATTTTATAATATTTTTCAATGAAGGTTATAATTTTTTTTAACATTCATATTTTGAAGAACTGTTTTCAGCTGAGTATGATTCATCTTTATTACAAGACATCTCCAAAACCTCTAATGTTGAAAACTGTAACATCTCAGATCAGGTTCAACACACCAGTACCTCCAATCGGTCACTCACATGACCTCAGGTATGCCTCCCCATATGTCAGAGGTTGTTGATTAGTAGTGAGGGTCTGATATATTGATCATGGAGAATCATTACCCTCTTTTATCAGAGTAAATACACCATCAAAAAATAATAATAATAATTTTAATAACATGTAATCATAACCTAAAAGGACCAGTATCACAAGATGACCAAAACTGAAAATAAAATATCAAAAAATAAAGAAGAAAATATCCAATGCCAATGTACATGTCACGTGTCTAAAATGAAACCCAAAATAAAGACATTGACGACTCCCCCATATAGGTCTCAAATAGTGTCTGGTCCCCTAATCCATGATCCATCCCATATCAATGATCTAACAAAATGTATTTTCCCTTAACCTCCCTAGAAATCACAAACACTATTTAGGTACCGATCAGGCAGCCCATGTATGGTGTGAGTACGAATCAGTAGGTTTCATGCCCCCTCCTAGAGGGGCCCATGCTGCGTCTCCTGAATCCAAACTCAAATAGGCTATTGGTTAGTGACTTGCACTAATAAGGTGTATCACTGACATGAGAGGCCTTAGCATTAGTACCTGTACAGAAACACACATCTCCAAGCCTAAAAAATGATGAAATATAAAAACCACTGATAACTCATACATTCATACATCTAAATTTCATAACCAGAGTATAAAATAAAGTAGTATAAATTATGTAGGAAAAAATACAATCCCACCACAAAGAGTTTGAAAACAAAAGTACCACCTAAAATTAATTATTTGGACTACTTTCAGAAAGCTGTAGGAACAAACCTCTCTTTTTTTGGTCTCACTAAGAACCATCTGGTCCTGTTCCTCCTAAGACTCTATCAAAATTTCAATCCTCTATACACGACATGACACATGAAGGAAAACCCCAGGTATGGGTGAGTATAAAAATACGTAGTAAGACACCCCGAAACCAAATAATATACTCATATAAATAATATTTTCCAAATTTTTTATATGAATTTAAAATGTTTTCACCCTCCTAATTTATCAATTTGAGCTTATATGGATCAATTTTTTGATTTGTGGTGTGTTTTGAGCTAAAATGTGAAATGTGCTTATATTCTGGATTTTTGAATGATTTTTACGTCAAGTGTATTTTGTTCATTTAAATAATAATATAATTCCAAATTGAATGATTATTATTTTTATAATACTTATTAAAATTCCTTTAACTTTTTCTTCTTGTCTAGAGGCTTATTCGAATATCTAAAGGCCTGAAAAATCATTGATGATTGGAAATTGTCTGGGCTGACAACGTGGACCCCTCCTCCGTAACAGATGTATAAATCAGCCTACAAACCTAAAATGGTGTTGATTAGAAATGTATATGAAGTAGGACACATATATGCACAACCTAAATAGATTTCATGGAGTTTTTCACCCATTATGGTGCCTACGAGATGTTATACATTGAAAGAAGCTTCCAGGAAAATTCATCTAGAAAAAAATACATTGTTAACAAAAAACACATAAATACTTCTAGAAGTGTCCAATCATTATGAAATTTTTAGGTTGAATGAAAAATTCATTTATTAAAAACTTTTATTAAGGATGGAATGTGGTAATCATCCATTTATATATAAAAAAATGTGCAATATTGAGGAGGAAAATTTCTTCCTATAAAACGAGGGGAACTCCCACCTCTCATCTCATCCTATTTTCCATGAAATTTATTCCAAGAAACCAAGGGGAGATCTCCACTGAAGGAGAAAATTCACAAATATTTCCCTTATCATATTATTAAATTGTTAATTTTCATTTTTTTTATATTTCAATTGTAAATTAGATTTTTAATAAATTCATGCATGGTTTTTATTTTTTTGTTTTCTTCCACCCAACCACCCTCCTTTATTATCCATATTTTATCATTATTTTCTTATTTTCATATTCTAATAATATCCACCATTACCTCTTAACCTAAAAAATGAAATACTTACTCAATCCTCTACTCGAGGGAGGTATGTGTCAATTTCATTTATTTTATGGTTAAATTCTTAAGTTTTATTAAGTTTTTGATGAGAAGGAGTGATGTGCACGGATGTGGCGATAGCCCACCAGGAAACTAAACTCAAAATCCTTTCTATTATTTTATTAATTTTGTTCCCTCCCTTATACTGAATACAAGCTATTAATACGATGGATACGAGCAATTTAGTGGTTGAAATGGCATACAATAGAGCCAGGTCTTGGAAGTTGTCACACTCGTGATTGAGTTATTCCATCAACCTTGATTAAAGTAGGAGGGGAAGTTAATATTGCTAAATACATTCATGATTTCACAACAATTAATAAAACAATGGTAATTCAAGAATGAGATCTTAAAATTGATTTATCAAACATTGTTTAAACACCAACAAGGAGAATGATGGAACCGACTAACCAAACCATAAATTCCAATTTCTTTATTCACTAATTAAATTTTTTCATTGCATGTTAGTTTAATATTTTCATTAATTTAAATTTCATAACCTTCCTAAATTTTAAAAATTTAAGAATAATTAGTTTAGGTGAATTAAATTAATTGAGTGAAAATATGAGAAATTTCTTCAAGTGAGACGAACCTGGTCATCCATTATAATACACTAGGAAAATTAAATTGCATTTACATTCCCTATGATAGGAGTGCATCACATAAAACAAAGGAAATACATTTATCTCTACACAATTATATTTCTACAACATATATTACAAGAATATCCAGATATTCCCAACAAAGACACACATTTTATAGGTAAGTCACACACATATTATACTATTCTATGATTCCATATAGAATATTCCACAAAGCACTCACCCAAAAGAATAAACTCCTGAATCTGATAGCATTGATGGTGTCCTTCCAAATTGGTACTTCTTATCGGGTCTCTTCATAAGAAAGAGCATGCAAATAGTTTGAATAGAATACAATACACAGATGAGGATCACTGGAAAGGCCATGGGGTGATACCAGAAAATCAATATGGATTAACCCTATAAGTTGAGGATTGACTCCCATGTAGTGTTGGTCATGTCAATAACATGAACTCCACCTAGGATAGGAATATGAATAGTGGATCTCACTCTGGGCCTCTCAGAGGGATTCCAACAACTCTATCTTGGAATTACTGCTGAAGGGATCGTTGTCCCAGGAGTAAAAATGATTGCATACTAACCCTCATTGAAAAGATAAAGGTAAGAAACCCTAAAAAAAAAATTCCTAGATATAGAGTACAAGGGATCCAAGACATGTATAAAAGAGTACACAATGTGTAGTAGGGGTCACACTCCATGTCCCTTGAACCCGGGTCATGCTCGTGTAAATGGCTCATCTCATCAAATTGTGTCCATGTAGTAGTACACACCATGTACGTATCCCATTTACTCTAACCATGTTCTAGTACACGTCACCATCCTATGCATGTCTTCCCAAGTACCAGTACACAGCTTAGCCTGTGAACATCTTCCCATGTAAAAAGCCCGTGTGATTCCGGAGTACATGCCGAGTGACCCAAGTGATACCACATACTATGTGAAAGGTGTCACATTATATGTGATATTTAACTTCCTATAGAATCCCTAATCGCATCTCATGTGGCCCCACACAACATATAGATCTAGATTAAACATTGTGTTGTTCAGGATTTTTCAGAATCCCATATCTACTCCCTCATTTGATCCAATGCCTCCAAATTTCGATCTGGTGATCATTTCACCATGAGATTGAAGATCCCAACTCTTCCAATCCTTTTTGTTTATTTATAATTCATTACGCCACCAAATATTCTCAAAAAATGAATCCAATTGTCATTCATTGTTGTTTGTTGATTAATGGTAAATTGGGTATCCTCTGTCATCTAAATTGATTTATCTCCATCATGACACCTCTATTAGGAAATTCCAATCTTAGATCTACGATATCGGATCATTGCAGCAAGAAATAGGTGTCCAATGATCGATTGATCGAGAATGCTCGTGACGAACAATGAATGGGGGGAGAAAAGAAAAATAACTTATTAGAGTAAAAAACCTGGATAGATGTTCATGTTTATCTTGATCTATCATTATTAGAATGAAAATCTGAATAATAAAATTAAAAATATATTCTCCCATCAATACCTTATAAAATAAACTCATCTCGCATAATGATCAAACCACATATCAATATTTTCATTGATTCATTCATGTTCATTGTATAAATCAAGAATGGGGATGAATAAAATAAAAATACATGCCCTACCTTTATTCAAATCGATCACTAATGAAGAATGGGGTTGTGTCATGTTTTTTGGTGAGATCCTTTGAATCTTTTTTGCATCGATCATCGATCGAAGATCCTTTTTTAATTCGTCTGAGAGGATTCACTGAAGCTATCTCCAATTGCTCTCCAATGGTTCCAGGGTTGTACAACTGACCCTAGAATTTCTCGATAATAGTCTATTTAAAGTCCATCAATCAATGCATCAACAAAAATGAAATAAAATAATTTGTTAAATTATTTTTTTTCATTTCCACGCAGGTGATGAATTTTATACAAATGAACCACACTGACTAATGTTAAGTCATTCCGAGGGTAAACCTCGCATTCTGAACTAAATGGTACCATCATATTTCTGATCAAGGTACCTGTTTAGAAGTTATTACACTTTTTCATGAAAACTGTGTATGCATACTATTTAATATATTTTAGACATTTATTTTAGGAAAAACAGCCTCAGAATTGCACAACATCTCAGTGCCTAGTCTCACAAATAATCTATATAGTATCCAAAAAAATAGTTCAGGGAAAATCTATGGCATTATAGTATGCCACCAGTAATGAAAAATAAAACAATATCTAATAAATACCAAGTGTATGCAGTTGTATAAAGAAATAATTACAATGCATAAGTGAAGAGTTATCACATTATCTATTAATCTTTATTTAACTATATAAACCATTGGGTTCCCATAGACCTCATAACTCAATCCCCGCTTCAACTCATGTCAGAGGTTGAAGTATGTCTGAGGGATATCATATCTTATAATTCCATTATTATCATTCAATACCAACTGTAAAATATGTTGGAGCCTAAAGTATTATTGAGGAATATCATATCTCATAATTTCATTGACATCATTATTTAATTCATATTTTAATTCACATGTTACCATTCATACATTACACAATATAATTTCCATGTTACTATTCCTTAATTCACAACTAAATGACCATGTTACCATTCATACCTTACACATTAGAATAATCTTGTTCATATTCTCTATTTCACAACTAAATGTCCATGTTACCATTCATTCCTTACACATTATAATGACCATGTTCCTGTTATTTAATTCACATCTAAATAACCATGTTACTATTATTAACACATAATTAATTCCACAATTAATTATCCACATCCATTCCATTAATAATTCCACAATTGGATAAACATAACAATTCCATTTTTTAATTCAAAAATTTAACTAATCACATAAATAAAATTAATTAATTTAAAAAATAATTAATCACAAAAAATACATTAAATAATTATAAAATTAATTAATCACTTAAATTATATTAGTAAATTCAATAATTAATCAACCAAACTAATTTTATTACTAATTTAATAAATATTTTATCACATAAATCCCCTTAATTAATTTTCTAAATAATTTACTACGTAAATACCATTAATTAATTATTCAATTAATTAATCAATATCCACAAACTAAATATCACATAATTAATTCTATAATTAATTATCTCAATCAAAATCTCAATAGATCATAATTATTTCCACAATTAAATATCTCAATCCTAAAATCTTAATATCTCATAATTAATTATACAATTAATTATCTCAATCTATAATTCCTAAAATCGCCAATTTCTGATCTCCCCAATTAATTAATTCAACAAATTAATTAATTAAATTAAGGATGTAATTTATAAACATCTAATAGAAATTATGCAATTACATACATGTAATTTAAATAAATACTTTGATATTTGAATTATAGACAACCTACCACAATTTTTTGATGAGCGATCACCCAACGAAAATCCTCATAATTTGAGCAGCACAATTATATTGAATGAGATTCAAATTTGAAACCCTAAATCAAGATCAAATCAATCAAGATCTCTTAAATATAGGTATAGATCTACAATACTAGGTCGAGAACCACAAAAACATGTCTATATCGAATCAAAATAGGAGGAAAACCTCCTTTCTAGAATAGGATAATAAAGGGCAAGGAATAGGAAACCATGCGAGGTAAGATCCTCTTATAGGGATGGGGGAAGATCATCAATCTAGGCTAAAAATAAAAAATTATAAAGGTTTTTAAGTCTTTTAATCCATATAAGATTCCCTAAAAAACATGAAATATTATCTAGGGTTAAATGGTGATCAAATAGGAGTTAAATGGGGGTTTTGGTGAGAAAAAATCTAACTTTTTGGGGATTTAAAAATTCTTCCATGGTTAGCTGGGAAAGGGAGCACAGTTTCTCCAAAATGTGTACCTAAATATGAACCTTTATTATTGGGGTTCATTGACTCTCATAATAGGATGTACAGATTGAAAAACCATATGTCAACCATGTAATTCCTCTGTGTTCAACGTTGCATCGTTTGTTGGGAAGAGGTGCACAGTTAGGGAAAACCATGATCCAACTACGCACTACCCTTCTCCCTTCAAATTTTCTCAATTTTTCACCCAAACACACCCCAAGGTAAAAACCAACCCAAGTACACTAAAACAACTCAAAAATAAATACCTGAAATTAAGACCAATTCATCTTCAGGAAAGGTCGGGATCTTACAATCTCACCGCCGTATGACATCTTATCATTGAGCTGCACTCCAAATAATCTCTAAGATCCTAAGTAAAAAATATTAGGACAATGATCTGAAATATCTTCTTTCCTTTCCCATGTCTTCTCCGACACATTCCCATGTTTCCACAATACACAAACTATAGGCATGGTCGGTCCTCGCAATACTTTCTCACTATGATTCAACCCACGTATTAGATTCTCTTCAAAGGAAAAATCTATCTCAATCTCAACATCATCCATATCGATCACAATAGAAGGGTTGGGGTTGTACCAACCTAGTTTTGAATCTTTTAAAACATCATACATAGCACTGTATCTCTATGGAAGATCCAATCGGTATGCCACTAGCTTGATTCTCTCTACTACCTCAAACGGTCCAACAAACTTGGGTGCCCACTTGCCCTCTCTCTATATTCAATAGTGATTGAATCTAGGAAACACCCAAATAAATACATGATCAGCCTCTGTAAACTCTAGGTTTCATTTATTTCAATCATTATATGACTTCTATCTACTCTGGTTCGTATCCATATATTTCTGAATCAACTGTACATGCTCTAATGTGTCATACACGAGACTCGGTCCCAACAAGATAGACACACTTAACTCCATCAAGACTAGAGGTGGTCTTCATGGCCTACTATAAAGAGCATCATATGGTTCCATCTATATAGATTCCCAATAACTATTGGTATGAGTGAACTACACTAATGATAGGTGATTCTCCCAAGAACCACCAATGTTTAGAACACAAGCTCAAAGCATATCCTCAAGCACTTGTATAGTATGCTCTGACCACCCATCTGTCAGTGTGTGGAACTTCATACTCAATAAAACCTGTATACCAAGCACCTTCTACAATCCTAAAAATAATTGTGAAGTGAAACACAAGTTTCAGTCAGAAACAATATTCTGTGGAACCACATGCAGACAGACTATCACCCAAACATACTAATATCCCAACTACTCCACTGAGAATGTTTCCCATATATTCAAGAAATTTACAAACTTTTTCAGTCTATACATAATAACCCAAATTGAATTATTCTTCTAAGGCATCCTCGAGAGAACCACCACAAAGTCTATGGTCAATTTTTCCACTTCCATTCTATAATGGCCAGCGACTATAGTAAACCAATAGGTCATTAATGCTCGGCCTTCACCTACTGATATGTGTAGTATCGTGTCACAAAAATTACCATTTTATTTTTCATTTCCAACCATCAAAACTATCTTTGTAGTTCACGGTGCATTTTGGTCACACCTGGATGTACCACCCACTTCGAGGAATGAAACTCACACATCATCTTGTCTCACATTCTTTTAGGTACAACAACCTAATTCCTGACATAAATGACCTCATCCTCATCTATGCTCCAATTAGAGGGTGACTCCCCACCTTAACGGTTTTCACTCAAGGTAAAACATTATAAATCCACATACATTCTATCTTATATCTATCTCAAAAATTTATACTCCAATGAAACTTTTATGAGAGTCATCTAATCCTAAATTTCCTGAACCACAATGTGCATCTCGTCCAGTAAATCCACCATCTTCCACTCAACACTAGACTCTTGAACCACCTGAGTCTGAGTCTTCCTTCTCAAAGCATTATCATCAATGTTCCCCTTTCCAGGCATATATGATGGATCAAAATTTAATGGTTTATTATACTCAACCAATCTCTGTTATCAAAGATTCAAGTCTCACTGTGAAAATATGTACTTTAATCTCTTTTGATCAACATACATAGTAAAAAAATTACCCAATATATAATGTCCCAAACAGATTAAAACATAAACCATTATATCCAACATGAGGTCATATGTAGGGTAGTTCGGTTCATGGGGACTTAACTTCAATGACCCATAAACAACAAATTGTTCTCCTTGAATCAACACAACTCCAATTATAATCACAGAAGTTCCACAATAAACTGTGTACTTCTCACCTTTCTCGGGTAGGATCAATATTGGTACTGATGCCAAAATCTTCTTCATCTCCTAGAAAGAATTATCACAATCGTATGACCAATTAAATGTTATCCCTTTTTTGGTCAAGACTGTCAGCAATGTTTCTAGTTAGTAAATTTCCTTAATGAACCTATAATAATATTCAGAAAATCATAGAAATATATGGATATCAAACATGCTCTTGGGATTCTCTCAAGAAACCACTATTTGAACCTTCTCTAGATTTACCAACACACATTCCACTGAGATTATGCTACCCAAGAAGTGTACATAATTGATCCAAAAAATTGTACTAAGATATCTTGATTTATTGAAAAGTCTATTTTAGTGTACATAGAATGATATCAAGATGTTGGTCATAATAATCATGTGTCTTGGAGGTCACCAATATGTCTTCCAAAAAAATAACCACAAACTGATCTAGGTACAATTTAATTATTTTGTTTATTATGTCTGTAAACATTACTGGTTTGTTCCTCAACCCAAGAAATATTATGATGAAATCATATAGTTCATACCTGCTTCTAAATCCATCCCTTGGTATATTATAAGTCTTAACACTACGTTTATGATACCCTAATCTCAAGTCAATCCTTGAAAACACACAAGCTCCTCTCAACTGGTCAAATAGATCATCGATACAGGGGAGAGGATACTGGTTCTTCACAGTCATTTGGTTCTACTTTCGGTAATCAAAACATAAGCATAATCTCTTATCAGCCTTCTTTGCAAACAACACTAGTGAACCCCAAGGTGACATACTCAGATAAATAAATACCTTATCCTCTAACTCCTCTAGCTGAGTCTTGATCTCTTTAATATCTTTCGGTTCTATTCTATATGGTGGAAAAGAAATCATCTCTTCCCCCAGTATGAGATCGATGCTAAATTCCACATCTCTCTCAGGTGGAATCCTTGAGAAATATTAAGTTAACACATCCTATAACCCATCCACTATGTGTGTAAAGACATCTCATTTTACACCTCCATCATCGACAAATACACTAGAAACCTGGGTTGTGATCTCTTTTATTTGATTTGGAATTGGCCCTACTCAGAATGCCTTGATATCCCACTCTCCATAGTGAATATATTTGTAACCATTAGAAGATGTAACAGTCACTCTCTTATGGTAAAAAATAATATGGGGACAATATGATACTAACCATTCCATACCCATAATTAGTTCAAAGTCTGACATGTCTGTGTTATAAAGATCCCATAGAAATCGATACTACTCGACCTCAAGAGAACACCCCTTGCAGAAAAAATGTCTCTTGACCGAACTCCATGAGGTATGTTTTTCATCAACACCCCACTCACAAACTCCATCCCCATGATCAAACCATTAACATGTTTTGTAGAAATAAAGGAATGATAGGCACCAATATCAAATAAGGCACTAGATATCATAGAATCTATAAAAATAGTACCTCTCACTGTCAATGTTCCATCCTTGATATCCACATGTGTAGGGTGAATAGAATGCAACGTTCTTACCCCACTTCCCCGTGATGCATTCTATGTTCCCGGTGTGGAAATACTCTACTAATATGAGCACTCTTACCCTGAAGCTCCATATACTCTACCTTTACCACTATGTCTAGTAGAACTCCAGATGCAAGACTGATATGGTGCAGAATATCCTCTTCCTACACACTGATTTTGACTAGTTATACCCTTACTACTCATCTATCACTGGGTCCTATAGAACTTTTGTAGATGTCCCATCATTCTACAAGACTTTACTAATATTTGTGGTTGAGGTAACTATCTTTAAATGTTTCCTAATCTACCACACTGGTGATAGATCACTCGATTAAGGTCGTATGCAACTGATCCCTCGTTTTAGGTACTCAGTTTCTTGCTTCCCTGGTTGATGTTTTCATAGCAATGCTTCCTAATCTCAGAAGTTGTACCTTCTAATCATCCAAATGGAACCACCTTTCTTACACTGGAAGCCTCTTCATGTTACCTATATCTATGAGATTATTATCCACCACCTCAGCAGACTCCTTTAACTGAAAATGGATAACATGGGACATAATCTCACATTTAAGCCCATCCTAAAAATTTCTCATTGTAGTTATCTCATCCACTTCCAATGCTAGAGAAAAGTGTTGAAAATGTGTAAAGTTTCCAACATAGACTATCACATAAATACTCCCCCAAGTCAACCTCATGAACTCATCCACTCTCTCCTACCTCTGTATCTCTAGATAGAAGTTCTCTATAAACTTATCCAACAGTTCCATCCATAACATACCATTAGCCTATACATTCCATTTCTGAACATACCACTAGTGATTCACTGGTCCTCGTATCATGTATTCAGCCAACATGACCATCCTCTCTACAAGAGTATCAAAGTGGTCAATTATAGTCTCGATTGACTCAACCCAGAAATCATCTCTCTCAGGTCCACCATATCCAATAAAAGAAGGAGGGTGTTGAATTTGTAACTCAATTTTTAGATCAAACGTACTCTTCACAACCCACTCCGGGTCTCTTCCCATGAATTTCATGGAGTGGGAAATGTTCTATTGGAACTGCTCCCTGAATTCTTCACCTGAAACAATTGGTGCCTTAGTTCCTACTACTCGTAGATCATCTCTAGTCATATCCTCATGTTATCCTATTAATAAGTGCCGTCATAAAGAAATATCTATACCTATAAAAATAGGTACCTTAGGACACCTTTTACAAAATTAACACATTTAAGGTAAAATACAATATTCCACAATAAGTCATTTCCCCAAACCCTAACACATAGTCAAAACTGAGGTGTTATCACTACCCTTAATAATCTAACTCCTTTGTCCTAGATAACAAGGGTATACACATTCTAATTATTCAAGTTTCTCATTTAGACACCAATTAATTCTCATCTTACATCATTCTACAGTCTTTCTCAATTTCATTTTAGGTGCCATTTTCATTTCAATTTCACAAGCAAGGAAAAACAGTTCAGGTTCAATAACTTACCCATAACCCATTTTTCTATTTGTGCCTAGAATGATGCATGTCACAATAACCCTAAGTTCCTAGAATGATGCATGTAACTCAAATCTTGTGCCATACTTGTCTACGAGTCAAAACTCAGAAAAAATTAACATCAATAATCACAACACACAATAAGTGTGTCACACAAGTTGAAATAATATTCAACTGTAATAGCAAATAAGAATAACAACAATCCCACCATAGGTACTTGGGTTCTCCCCCATACATGGGTTAGCTACTCCCACACAGGAGGTCATAACCAAGGCCCAAATCTTTCTAGTTTCTTGTCTACCTTCATCAAATAGTAATAAAAAATAAAAAAATAAAAGAAAAATGGACTCTGATGCTACTTTGTAATGACCTAACCCATTTTCCAAACATCGGTGCCTCAAGTCAATCAGTCACATGACCCCAAGTGTGCCTCCCTGTATGCTAGAGGATACCGAATTGTAGTGAGGGTCTAAAATATCAATAATGGGGAGACTATACTACCTTTTATCAGATTTAATACACTAGAAGAAAATCAGAAACAATAACTAAATAACATGTAATAATAACCTAAAATAACCGGTATCACGACATGGCTAAAAGTGGAATTACAAAATCAAAACTAATGAAGAAAATATGACATGCCAATGTACAGGTCAAGTGTCTAAAATTAATCCCATAATAAATACACTGATGACACCCCTAATTGGGTCCCAAATCATTTCAAGTTCCCTTATCCATGCTCTATCCCATATCATCCATATAACAATGAGCTTTTTCCCTTAACCTATCCAGAAAACACAAAGTCTATTTGGGTACCAATAAGGCAGCCCGGGTAGGGTGTGAGTACAGCTCATTTGGCCACCACCAACGGTCTATAAAACATTATATATTTATTAGAAAGAGTATGAAGTTGTATAAATACATAATTACAATTCATAAGTAAATTGTTATCACATTATCAATTAATATTTATTTAACAACATAAACCCCTGAACTCTCATAGAAACTCATACCTTAATGCTTACATAGGCTCCTTCTGAAGCCTGAAGAATGTCTAATGGATTTCATATCTCATAATTACATTTTTACCATTAAATACCTACTTTTTTTCATACCGGGACCTGAAGTATGTCTGATGAATATCGTATCTCATAATGTCATTGATAGTATTATTTAATTCATACATTAATTCCCATGTTACCATTCATACATCACACAATAGAATGACCATGTTCCCATTATTTAATTCACAGCTAAATGACCATGTTACCATTCATACCTTACACATTATAATGACCATGTTCCCATTCTTAATTTCTATTAGGACCAATAGAGACCTATATACCATGAGTGGGTGGTGAATCAGGGTATGTATATTCTTTTAAAAATTCTTCCTTCCCCACTGGATCTTGACCACTTTATTACAAAGGTCACTTTGTTTTCACTTGTGTGTTTATTATGATAACATATCTTTCTTCTTTATATGATGATGAAGCTTTGAATGCAATGCAGGGGAGAAAGCAGGAAGACACAAATATATTTACTTGGTTCACCCTCACTGGGCTACGTCCAAGGATCATACAACGATGATGTGCTGCTGTACCAAATCCACTAAGGATCTCTGAAAATAATGTTCGGTATAGATCACTTTAATGCCCATGATCACTGCCATTACAATGTTTTGGGTCAGCTCACTGCTTTCCCAAGGGTCACTCCCTCTTTCTCTCTCCCTGGATCACTGCTGGTGGAGAGGATCACATTCTTCCTCTTCCTTTTACCACTGCTCTAGAAAGGATCCACTCACAGTTTAAAGACATA
Organism: Viscum album; assembly: GCA_963277665.1. Taxonomy (NCBI): domain Eukaryota; kingdom Viridiplantae; phylum Streptophyta; class Magnoliopsida; order Santalales; family Viscaceae; genus Viscum; species Viscum album. The sequence continues at coordinate 976,321,889 of OY728148.1, forward strand.
TAATTCTCTTCATTATCACTAATGAATACATTCATAACTATTGATATATGCTATTTCTACATCCAAATATCACCCACAGATGAATCTCACTTTGCACCGGGTGGACTGGGCAACCCCATTTGTTATCTGCAGCCCTTACGACACCTTGCACCTAATATTTGTGCTTTGCACGGAATTCACTTTTCGTGTAACAACCACCTTTTACGTGCAATATCCAAATTTTATGCACAACCTCTACACTGCCTTGGGTGTAATTCTCTTTTTTTTGCTCGGAATCCACTTTTCGCACAAGACCACATTACGCGCCAATACCAATTTTACGTGCAACCTTAGCATTTCGTGCAACACCAGACAGTACGTGCAAAATTAATGTTTACGCACAAATCCATTGAAAAATTCAATTTCGTGCACTAGAGCTCATGTATTTTCTATTTCTTGAGCTCTTAAATGGAGGGGGTCACTTCATATTTATTGGAAAAATTTACCCCGTGCAAAAAACTATCCTTGAGTGCGTAATTCAATTCGAGGGTGAAAAAAAAATCTTCCACGCAACACCATTTTTCGCACACTACTCCAAAATTTTGGGCACGTCTAGCCATTTCAAATTTTAGATCTTTGGACCTCGAAACATTTCTTGTGTGAAATACCTCATCCCTCTATTTCACGGATCCCGTTGTTTTTACGCGCATCCTGATGTTTTTCGCCTCCAAATCGTCCATTCTGTTGTCGAGGTTCTACAATTAATCATCGATAGCTGAAAGCATCCCTTGAGCCCAAAAAAACACCATTAACACCCCCTTTGTCGACACACTAATACATCATGGTCTTCTTTGTCAATAAACACAACATGGAGGCCCGTTTTATAAACATACACAATCACCTCAAAAATGCAGCAATGATGCCTTGAGGGATTTTTTCCCAATAATTTCACAACTAAATAACCGTGTTACCATTCTTAACATACTCATTAGAGTGAACATGTTCCCATTATTTAATTCTAAACTAAATTGCAATGTTAGTATTCATAAAACATAATTAATTGAACAGTTAAACATCCAAATAAATTCCATTACTAATTTAATAATTATTTAAACACAAGGATTCCATTATTTAATTCAATAATTAACTAATCACATTAATAATATTAATTAATTCAAAAATTAATTAACCACCTCTTGTTAATTAATTAATTCTACAATTAATTAATAACATAAATTATATTAGTCAATTAAATAATTAACTAACACCAAAAATTTCATTACTAATTCCAATATTAGTTTATCACATAAATACACTTAATTAATTCACCAATAAATTGAGTACATCAATCACATTAATTAATTCTTCAATTAATTAATCAATATCCACAAACTCAAAATTCCCTAATTAATTCCACAATTAATTATCTCAATCACAATCTCAATAGATCATAATTAATAACAAAATTAAATATTTCAATCCTCAAATCTCAATATCTCTCATTTAATTCTACAATTAGTTTTCTCAATCTATAATTTCCAAAATCCCCTATTTCCAATTTCCTTAATTAATTAATTCACCTAATTAATTAATTCAGTCAATAACAAAATTTCCAAAAATCTAATAGAAATTTTAAAATAACATATTCATAATTTAAATAAAGACATTGGGATATGGATTATAGACCAACTAACTCGATTCGTTGACAAGTGGTCATCCAACAGAAATCCCCAAAATTTGAGCAGCACAACGACATAGAACAAGATCTGAATCTAAAAACCTAAATCAAGATTGAACAAATAAATATCTCTTAATTCTATCTATATATATATCTACAATAATATATCTAGATAAAAAAACAAGGTATATATCCAATCAAAATAAGAATAACAAACCCTATCTAAAATAGGTGAAGAAAGGGGAAGGAATCAGAAACCATGTGAGATGAGATCCTTTTACAATGAAGGGTGAAAATATTTGATATAGTCTTTGAATCACAAATAATGGAGGTCATAAAGACTTTTAATCCATCTAGGAGGCTCCAAAATTACGAAATATCATCTAGGGTCGAATAGGGGTTGCATAAAAGTTAAAATGGGGGTTTGATTGATTAAAAATATAATTTTTGGGTTATTTAAAAGGTCGTGCATGGTTATTTGTGAAGGGGTTAATTGTTTCTCCTAACTATGAGCCTAAACATGCGCCTCTACTATGGGGGTGCACAGTGACTCCTTAGAGGGTGCATGGTTTTAAAAATCGTGCACTAACTGTGAAATTCCTATGTCCAGTGTTGCACTGTTTGATGGGTTGCGGCACATGGTTAGGGAAAACCATGTACTAACCATGAATTTCTCTTCTCCCTTCCAATTTTCTCAAATTTCCTCCCAAACACACCCCAGGGTAAAACCCAAACCATGTATTCTCAAACAATAAAAAAATAAATACCTAAAATTAATATCGAGTCATCTTCAGAAGAGGTCGGGATCTTACACAAACGATTTCAATTACTCTCATGAAGTATTCATCAAGGGATTTTGAATCTCTCATTCTTATGTATTCATACTTACTATTCCAAATTTCTATTGTTTCTTTATTCACTTTAGTATTCCAATTGAATATACTTTCCAGCTTATCCAACATACTCTTTGATGTTTTGTAACCCATCACCTTCATATAACCATTTTTTGATAAAGACATAAGAATAGAATTTCTAGCCTTTCAATCAAATTATATATTTATTTTATTCGTAAACAACATAGGAGAATTATACTTAATAGGTGTAAAACCAATTGTAGTAGCATCAATAACTTCTAGGGAAAAATATAGGAGATAAAGAATCATCTAATTTTTCCATCCATAATAATATTTTCTATTAAATGTAGGAATTCTTCTACAATTGATAGAATTGATATTATCCATGATAAGGATTAAATAATGAAACCTTCCCTATGAAACCAATTAATGTTTCAAAGGATTAAATAAAAAAATAGAAGGGGGTTGAATTAGTTGGTTACATTTATATGTTGCAATACATTTAAAAACATAACCCTTGAAACATTTTAAAGTTTATATCCTTATTTTATTTTAGTAAATACTCATGCCTGAAAATGTTGGAATTCAAGTAAATCACGTAAGATTTAAAAGGTTTTTCCTTTGTGTGAGAACCTACATCCTTTAAATAGCCACTCTTGTTGGTTTATATAAATTATTTATAATGAATAAGTGAATACAACTCTTGTAAACTCTCGCTAGATAACTTCTATGTATCAGTAGAAATTATTCTACTAACTCCCATCACCTTACAAATTTCATTACAAAAAATTGAGCCAAAATAAAATAATAATGACTTTCTTGAAACTTCTCCCCAAATTCTCTATCTGGAATCCTCAATCCGATGTGGAAAGGGTTGATTCTCTCATTCTGATGGGGATGGGTTCAATGGATTTAGTCTAATGAATTTAGTCTAATGGAAACATTACGATGAAAAAATTATCAATATATTTTAATCTAACTCTTCTCAAATTCTTAGAAAGATATTCCTTAGTCTAGTGAACAAAACATTAAGATGTCCAACCTTATATTGAGGACTCAGTCCAAAAATATTACTTTTACCTGAATTCTATAGTGCTCCACCTTTTCCAATCACATAAAAAAGATGTAAAGTAAGAATGTATCGTGCTTATATTAATAGAAATCCTAGAAATAAAAAGGAAAAAGACTGGAAAACTTTTCCTACTTAATTAAATTCAAAAACATCAAGATCTACGCATATTTGAATTTGAATTTTGACCACATAAACTCTTCACAAATCTGTTGAAATCTTATTGAGTCTTATTTGTAATTATTATTATCAGACTTCCTAAATCTTCTTCAGTATGATGGAACTTCATTAGATCATTATGATGTATCTTACTATGCTCATTAGGATAGGACTTCCTCAACTCATTATAATGGAACTTCCTCATCTAATTCTGAATTGACTTTCCTCATAACAGTTAGTGTGGTTGAATTTTTTCTTAGATTTACTTTAATTGACATTTGTTCTCAAAGGAAATCTTGATTTAATTTCCTTCTCAAAGTCATTTTGATTGAATTTCCATCTTAGAGTCAGTCTGATTGAATTTCCTCTCCATAGTTAGACAGATGGAACATCCTTATCTTTAGACTGATAGAATCCTCCTAACGATGGAATTCTCATTACGATGGAAATTGCATTCTGCATCATTGAAATTCTTCAAACCTCAGTAGCTATAACTCATTCATACTTATAAAAACTTATGTGCTCAGTACTTGTGGATCTGATGAAAACTTCTTCTTGATTTCTATACATAAGAAAATCTTTATGATTCCTCCATTACGTCAAATGCTTTTATCATGAGAGTTTTTATGATTTATGATAACTTCAGGATTGGAAAAGCACCTTCTGACTTACATAGGAAATTATTATGACTTTTATTACATTCAAAACCGTGTTTCTTTTCAACCAAAACACAATCTGAATGGTTTCACCTATTCTCCCCCTTTTCATCATAAGTATTGAATCACAATTGTTATAGAAAATTTATGATATTTGAGAATTAGGAAATAGAAAATCATCATCTGACAAATGGTTAGAATGTTTAACACTTTCTAACTCCTAACATCACTATATTCATTTAAACTCTTCAAAAACATTCTGACTATATAACCAACACTGAGTCGAATGAAACTTGAACTTCATGCTAATGGATCCAAGACCAATGATGTGTCTGATCAATAACATTATTATTCTATCAACTTATCTAATCAGTGCTACACAGTTTGATAATTTGTGTTTGGTGCTGCTCAGTCTGATCATCTGTATCTAGAAAAAAACATTCTCTAAAACAAAACATTTCTCCCTATTTATGTTGAGGTCTGATAATTTAGAAACATTCACCAGTTTTTCAAAAACCATTATTTTTCAAAAGATTAGTTTTCTACAAATACAATTTTTTTTAAAAAATCATCACGATGGTTATTCAGTATACCATAACATTTATGAAATTTAATGAAACATATGTTGTCACACTTTCATTTTTTGGTTTGGAAAGTGTTTTTTGAGGCCTATTTTAGGAATAAACCTTAACCATGAGTTGTAGAATGTGAATATATAGGTTAACTCAATGAAACAATCTTATATTACCAATATGAACCCTTAGAAAAAAAGTAATAGTGGAATGACATTCCATATTCCTTGAGAGGGAAAACATCTCTAATAGTGATAGTGGGATGGAGATAGAATTAGATGAAGTTGAGACTCAAGGTACATAAGACGTGTCATAGGAACGAGTTCTATAAATCCCTATATAAGAAGAAAATATTCTAGAGACACAAATAATGTGTGGGAGTACAAGAGAGGTTAGAGAACCAGAATGGTAAGGTTTTATTATCACCAAGGAGGCTGACTAATTATTAGTTTATAATAATGATCCTATAACATAAAAGGAAGAAGTAAGTGGTATTGATTTTTCCAAGAGAAAATAATCCATCAATTCTAAAATGGATTCCATCTACCAAAATAATGTCTGTATTTTGGTATATCCTATAATGGATGTAAAATCCATTTGTTGCAAGTGGGTATTCAAAAAGAAACTAGTCATTGATGGAAATGTCAGTACCTATAAGGTATGAATAGTTTTAAATGTATTTAAATAACATCAAGAAATTAACTGAGATAAAACCTTTTCACCAATTGTAATGTTGAGATCCATCAGAATTATACTTGACATTGCGGCTTACCGTGACTATGAGATTTGAGAAAAGGATTTCAAAACTACCTTACTTAATGGGAACCATCAGGAAGTTGTTGATATAAAACAACCTGAAGGTTTTTTGACTCTAAAGGAAGAGAATATATACAAATTAAAAAATAATCCATTTATGGATTAAATCAAGTATCTAGGATATGGAACATTCATTTTGATGAATCTATAATATAATGTAGTTTCATAAATAATGAGTGTGATACTTGTGTCTACAAACAATTTAGTGGGATTGCATTCATTTTCATAATAGTATATGTTGATGAAATATTACTTATAGGAAACCAAATACCAGTCTTACTATTTTTTAAGATGTGGTTGAATAAATGCTTATCTACGAGGGACGTGGGTGAGATATCATATATATTTTGAATGAAGATATATCATGATAGATCCAAGATGTTTCTCACCCTAAGTCAAAGTACATAAATTGATAAGATACTTAAGAGATTTGGTATGGAAAAATCTAAGAGGGGATTGTTTCCAATGTCACATGGCATTCATCCTTCCAGGAAAATGTGTCCTCAGATACATGGGGAAATAAATAAAATGTAAAGGATTTCATATGCATCAGTGATTGGGTCATTCATGTATATTATGATATCTACTAGGATAGATGTTTAATATGCATCAAGTGCGGTAAGAAGATATAAAGTTGATCCTGTTGACCTCTATTAGATGGTCGTCAAGAGTATCATTAATTATTTGAGGTGTACTGAGGATATGTTCCTAGTTTAAGGAGGATATGGGGAACCAGTCATAAAAATATATGAATATTATAGTTTTCAAACTATGAAAGATGACATGACGTCACAATTGAGATACATATTCACTTTTAATAGAGGTATTGTGAGCTGGAAGAGCTCAAAAAAGGCTATGGTCATAGATTTTATAGTAGGGTCAAAGAACATTGTGACTTTTAAGGTTGCTAAATATGCATTATTGAGTCAAAAAAATCATCCAAGATTTTGAATTGTTATATAATAGTAAATATCATACTACACTCTATTGTGATAATATTTATGTGGTGTCTCTCGTAAAAGAGCCAAGTACATATCAATGGTTGAAGCATGTACATTAGAAGTATCATCTCTTGAGGGATTTTTTTTAAGAGAGGTGAGGTTTTAGTGAGAAGTGTTTCAAAAGAAGAAAATATATCATACCCCTTGACCAAAATCTTGACTCACCATAAATATGATTATTAAGTGAGGTCAATTGGACTGAAAGTTATAGGTAGTTCGATCTAGTACTCATGGGAGTTTCTTGAAGTTGGTGTCCTAGGATTAGCTATTTGTAATTTAATTACAAGTATGTTCGATATATTGAATATTAATAAAAAATATTATTACATATTTTCCATTGTTCTATAAGACTATAATGTAATATTGTCCTAGAGTATATGTCACATTGATAAGGTCATAGTAGTTCTCTGTTATATTGATAAACATGAAGTGTTATGATGATATTATTAAAGAATGTTCTTCTCTTGGATAACGTACTATGATGGGAAACATATTTCATAGACTGTTAAGTGAGATCACTCATAAGAGGATGAGTCTTAGTATCATGAAGTTCTCACTAGGTAATCATCAATATGGGAGATTATGAGAACGAATCACTAGTAGGAATTCCACATGTTTTTGGAGTCATCAGATATTCTTATACACGAGCATGTGTAATCGTACTTGGACATTAAAATTATCATTAATGAATTTTATTACTCATGCACATTGATTTTATGATTAAAACCATGACAACATAATTTCATGGTATGTTAGGTTACATTTTTTTTGTCAAGACTCGCATGTCATTAATGAATAATATAAAGAAGTATTTATCCCATCTATATTTATAGAAGTTGATATCTAATCCTTTTGATTGAAATAGAACCATTGCATTAAATTCCATGTACATGGTGTAACGATTTGTTTATTTTAGATATTTAAAGAAAGATGTACCAATAAAATAGGTTGGTGACATAGATGTGCAACCTTCTTGATGAGATATTATGATAAAAGGATTATATTATATATTTTGTGTTCATTTTCAGTTTTCATCATTTTAAAATTATGTTATTTCTCTTGGGTGCCTTGACTCATTTCTAGATAGTAATTTTGGACTTTAGGCAATCTCTCTTGATGCCAATTAGAAATAATCGTAGAGTGTCAGACACTATGTGTTTCTGTTGATCTTGATTAAACACAATTTGAATTTAATTATTTGAATAAATATTATTCTCAAGACTGAGGTATAATTTTATTCATGTTTTATTGACCACAAATATATATTTATTAATGAAATATTTAAATTAAATATTTATTTAGGTGTTTAACAAATAAAAGAAGAGTTTGAGTAGACCAAGACCATGTCCAATAAATATTATTAATTAAACAGTTGGTTAGAAAATATTTTTTGATACTCAAGTTGGAGCAAAAAATAGAATAATAATAATAATATTAATATTATATGGAATGAGGTTTAATAATGGTATTAGTATTTTTTAAGGGCTGGAATGCAATAAAAAATATCCTAACCTAAAATCTACCTCAATAAATAGCCTGTTATGGCTATTGTGAAGGTAATTGAAAATAGATAATTATTTCAAATAATTAATTTTCTTTTAATTCATCTCTCTATCTCCCTATCAAGAAAAATAAATTTTTGAGAGATATATTCAAGATAAATTAATAAGTGATTAATAATGAACAACAGAAGATATTTTATTCCCCACACTAGCACATAGTGATTGTTTAACATTTATCGGATATCAATGGAGAATGTGTGGATTTTTCCTAGAGGGATTCTATTCTTGGATCCTCATAGAACAATGAATGAAATTTGAAAGGGTCTTTTCATATGACTAACATCATTAATTTGGAAATATTCTTAAGATAAGGTAATCATTTTTTATGACATTAAATAAATTTATTAAAAAATTGATGTTCAAGCTCCTCACTCTTGGTTTTGTGCATATAAAAATTAAATGAAATTTTAATATATTTCCCACCACCAGAATGTTCCACTACTCCCAGAACCATCAAAAGGTGCCACTTTTCAAGATCATTTAGCAGTATGGATAGATCCAAGAGCAGATGTGGGAGCGGAAGTATAATGTTCGAGCTCAGTGGTTGTCCAGTAGTACATAAACACAATTCCATGAAGTATGATCACTAGTCTCATGGCCATATCTTGATTACATTCGATATATTGACTTTCCATTCAACATGGAGTTGAAGCAAGTACAGTAGGGGGTTGTAGCAGCTTGGTTAACGCACGACCACTCGTTATGTGATTTTAGATTTTATGATTTTTTTTCATTTATTATTATCACTGAATACACAAGTTAAACATGTTCACACTTGTTAAGGATGAATTAGTGGTGTCCTACTGAATTTTATTACTCACACATGGCATAAGAATATCGATGCACATTCAGACTTTATGTTTAAGGATTTGGATAAGAAAAAGGGACCTTTGGCTGATGGCTGAGAAAATGCGAACAGAGATGGTAGTATATCGAGATGGAATTTGTAGGACCCTGATGTTTAATTTATATATTTATCTACCTATTATTACTTTTAGTTTGGATTTCCACTTTAGAAGCCCATTTATTATTGTATGACATGTGTCTCATCTTTTTGTTTCCACATAATTACTCTAGTTGATATTATACTATTTATTATTTATTATTTGAATTATGACGTGATACTATGGGTATAGTCTCCCCACTAAGGGAATTAGACCCTCATTGCTAGTGAGAAACCTATTGTGTGCGGGGAGGCATACATGTGGTCTTGTAGCACTCTGGTTCGGACACGACATTTCAGGTGAAGAAATTAAAAAAACCATTAAAAAAAACTCCATACTACCAAAAATACTGTTCTTAGTAGTGGTTTTTTATTCTAGTGGAAGTATTTTAAACCTTTTCCTAATTATTTAGCGATAGATACTAAAATCTCCCTATATTGCATGTTCTCTAGTCATTTCACAGTAGTTTGATTCATTTAGCACTGTTTTTATGTGATTTTTTTTAGAATTTACCAATGATTTTCATTTTATTTAATGGTGATTTTTTTAAAAAATCATGAAAATAAAATAGATAAGATGATCCTAACAACAAATAAATATGTCAGTGGATGTTAGGTTTATTGGTAGTTAATATTAACCATTGTTAATTATGAATCAAATTCATTTTTTTAAAAGTGGTTCTTAAAAATCACCTCTCAATATTTTATAAAAACTATACTTTTTAAAAACATTTAATAAAAAAACTATAAATATAAAATCTTTGACATGTAATAAACTAAAACATAAATGCAAAATAAACCAATAATACATACATAATACAAGATACATCCATTGTTATATACATATACATTCATAGTCATCATAACCTCAATCAACCGATTACCTCAGTCAACCCATACCTCAATTATCAAAATATACAAATAAAATATGTCCAACAACAACCCATGCCCAATATATTCCGACCCCATGACCTATGATTCATCATTATACCTCCACATCATCTCATCAATTGAAACATACCACATAATCTCATCAATTGTAATAAAAAAGACAAAAATTAAAACTAAACATAATAAATCAGAATTATAATAGAATCATTGATAAAATTTAATCATACCAAAGAAACTAAGAACCATCACCAATACCTTATAAATATTGTCTTGAATTGAATGGTCAACCTCTTTCCTTCGGTTAACATCTATTGCCTATAATAAAAACCATAACATTTAAGAAAAGAAATGAAAAATTAAAAAGAAATGGAATATATTTACAATGTTTGACAAAAAATTTGATATTTTGTTATTCAAACAGAAGACATTTAACATAAAACAAGTAATATACCATGAAAAACACTTTTAAAACATAAATTTTCCAATTTAAAATATGATTCAACACTTGAAACTAAAAAGGGATAAGTATATAAAATTCTAATTGATTTTTAAATCAATCTACAATGTGCTTAAATTTTACTTAATATTTTTTTAAGGAATATGATAAAAAATCATATAAAATATTTAAAAACTAAATCAATGGTGGTTCTTCCATGGTTTCATGTCAATATGAGGGTTTTTTCTATGGTTTTTACCATTACACGCATGTTTTAGTGTTTTAAAACACTAAAAATGTGTTTATGGGAATCCTAGGAAAACCATAAATTTGAATGATGTGTTGATAATTCATATATCTCAAAAACCATTCTATAGTCATTATCCGCTAATTTCATTGCAATCTGATGATGTTTTTTCTAGTATTAACCGCCTAATGCGAGCATTTAAAGGCTTCAATTCATTTCAAAAATGATTATTGAACCATTATGACCACACTGCATGTCAAATTGATGCGTTTACTATAGTTAAAGATAAAAAATAACACAATGGTGTTTTTCCCTTGATTTATCATCAATTTTAGGTTGTTTTCTTTGGTTTTGATTGTTACCTACACGTTTATGTGTTTTAAAACACTAAAAACCTATTTATGGGAATCCTAGGAAATACCTAACTTGTAATGACATTACATAGATTCCTAAATTTAAAAAATAAATATATGGTCATTTTCCTCTGATTTTACGGTAATCTAATGATGTTTACCTAGTTTTGACCCCCTCCCCAATACACATTTTTAAAGTTCTTCAATACATTTAAAAACTATTTATCGGTCCATTTTGACCACAGAACACACCAGATTGACATGTTTTCTACAATTACTTGTAAAAATAAATTAACGGTGGTTTTACCATGATTTCACGTCAATCTGTAGTCTTTTTCTATGGTTTTGAATATTACACGCATATTTTAGTTTTTTAAAATAGTAAAAACATGTTATAGGAATCATAGGTAAACCGTAAGTAAAAATGATGTGTCATGAATTATTAAATTTAAAAAATAAATATTTTTTTATTTAACTATGATTTCATAGAAATTAGATGATGTTTTCTTGGTTTTGACCCCCTGATGAATGTTTTTAAAGGCTTCAATAGCTTTAAAAACTATTTACCGATCCATTCGGATCACACTACATGGTATATTGATGTTTTTTCTATGTGTAAACATAAAAAATAACTAAAATATATATGTACCATGATTTCATGTCTATTTGAGGTCTTTTTCTATGGTTTTGACCTTTACATGAATGTTTTATTGTTTAAAAACACTAAAAACGTGTTTACAGGTATCCTAGTAAAACTACTATGTGAAATGATGTGTCCTTCGTTCTTACATTTCAAAAATAAATATATAGTTATTTTACTTTTATTTCATGGTAATTCGATGATTTTTTCCTAGTTTTTACCCTCCATCACATGTTTTTAAAGGCTTTGATACCTTTAAAAACTATTTATTAAGCCTTTCTAACCACACCACTTGTCGACTTGACATGTTGTCAATGTGTATACATAAAAAATAACTCAACAGTGGTTTTCCCATGATTTCATGTCAATATTGTTTAATTTTCTATGGTTTTTACCATTACACACACATTTATGTGTTTTAAAACCCACAAAATCCATTTAAAGACATCCCAGGAAAATCGTAGCTTAAAATGATGTTATGCCGGTTCCTACATTTCAAAAATAAATCTATGGTAATTTTTCTATGATTTCATGGAAATATGACAACATTTTCCTGGTTTTGACCCCCCCCCAAATTGGGTTTTAAAGGCTACAGTACTTTTAAAAACTATTTACCGATTCATTTTGACCACACTTCATATCCTATTGACATTATTCATAAACTTCAAAAATAAAACATTAGTGGTTGTCCCATGATTTGACATAAATCTGATGTTTTTTCTCTTTCATTGATTTTTTCATGTTTTAGTGTTTTAAAATACTAAAAATGAATTTATGAAAATAATAATAAAACCGTAACTCAAAATGACATCTCATCTATTAATAGATTTAAAAAATCAACCTATGGTTATTTAATTATGATTTCATTGCAATAGAATGATTTTTCCCAGTTTTGAACTCCCACCACATGTTTTTAAAGGAATTGTTACCATTAAAAACATATTACTGAGCCATTCCAACTAAATCGCAGATAATATTGATGTGTTGTTAGAGAGTACATATAAAAAATATTTAATTGTTATATTTACCCTGATTTCACATTAATATGATGTCATTTTCTCTTTTTGTGAATGTTACACAAACATTTTTGTGTTTTAAAACACAAAAAACACTTTTACAGGAATCTTGGGAAAATAATAAATTAGAACGATGTTATGTTGGTTCCAACATTTCAAAAATAAATATATGGTTGTTTTACTTTTATTTCATAGAAATATACTGATGTTTTCCTGGTTTTGACCCACATATATATTTTTTAAGGCTTAAATATCATTAAAAATCATTTACTGAGTCATTCCGACCACACCACATGTTAGATTGATGTGTTTTCATTGTGTAAATATCAAAAATAACTCAATAGTTAATTTAATATAATTTTACATCAATATGAGTTATTTTTCTATGGTTTTCACCATTATATTTGTTATTCTTTTAAAACACTAAAAATGTGTTTATAAGAATCCCAAGAAAACCATAAATTATAATGCCAATTTATTAGTTCCTACATTTAAAAAATTAATTTATAGTCATTTTATATAATTTCAAGGGAATCTAACAATGTTTTCCTGGTTTTGACCCTCTCACACATTTTTAAAGGCTTTGGAACCATTAAAAATAGGTTACCATCCATTCCGACCACACTGCACATCAGATTGATGTGTTATCTATGAATACACATCAGAAATAACTAAACAATGGTTTTTTCATGACTTCATGTCAATCTGAGGTCTTTTAATAGTGTTTTGATTGTTACATGCATGTTTATGTGGGTTAAAACACTAAAAACCCACTTATGAACATTCCCAAAAATTTGTAACACATAATGACATATCTTTGGGTCCTCCGATTCAAAAATCAATAAACAATTTTCTTCCTATATGGTTTTATGGAAATATAATGAAATTTTCCTAGTTGTGACACCCCGACACACATTTTTAAAGGCTTTGATGCCTTTAAAATTTATTTACTAGGTCATTCCAACCACACCGCACGTCAGAATGATTTTTTGTCTATGATTACGTGTCAAAAATAATTCAATGGTGGTTTTCTTATGATTTCAAGTCAATCAGAAGTTTTTTTCTTTGGTTTGGAATATTATACACATGCTTTAGTAGTTTAAAACACTAAAAATGCATTTACATGAATCTCTGGAAAACTGTAACTTGTAATAACATGTTGTTTGTTCCTACATTTCAAAAAATATCCATGTTTATTTTCATCTAAATTCATGGAAATCCGACATCATTTTTCTAATTTTGACCCCCTATCATGCATTTTTAAAGGATTTAGTACCTTTAAAAACTATTTACTGACGCATTTCGACTGCACCTCAAGTCTAATTGTTATTTTTTATATGAGTACATGTCAAAAATAATTCAATGGTGGTTTTCTCATGATTTTATGTCAATATGATATCATTTTCTATGGTTTGAACCATTACACACATGTTTTAGTGTTTTAAAATAGTAAAAATACATTTACACGCATCTCAGGTAAATTATAAATCGAAACGATGTGTCATCAATTCCTACATTTCAAAAATAAATACATAATCATTTTAATCCGATTTTATGTTGATATGGAATCTAATTCCTATTTTTGACCACCTCCCCCCCCCACAGAAATGTTTTTAAAGGCTTTGGTACCGTTACAAACTATTTACAATGACAAAACTGAGAAAATGAGATCGAATTATTTTCAAACTTAAGGATAACAATATATAATTTATTTTTTATGTGTAGGAATCAAATACACGTCAATCTGGTACAAGATGTTGTCGGTATGACTTGAAGTGCATGTTTTCAATATAAAAGTGTCATTTTAGTTTCATTTAAGGGTGTTTTATTTGTTATTTGAAAATGTGTGAATAATCTATGAAATTTATAATTTACCTAGATAGAATAAGCTATAATGCGAGAAATTTCCTTGGGTATCGTTCTAGTAATCCATTGAAATATAAAAACTAAATAATTTTCCATTTTCTCTCACCATTGATCCTATGTTTTCCTATAAGAGTACACAGTGTATAGTAGGGGTCACACTCTGTGTCCCTTGACCCTGGGTCTTGCCCATGTAAATGGATCATCTCATCAAACTGTACCCATGTAGTAGTACACACCATGTACGTATCCCATTTACTCTAACCATGTTCTTGTACACATCACCGTCCTATGCATGTCTTCCCAAGTACCAGCTCACAGCTTAGCCTGTAAACATCATCCAATGTAAACAAACCGTGTGATTCCTAAGTACATGCCGAGTGACCCAGGTGATACCACTTGCTATGTGAAAGGTGTCACATTATACGTGATATTTAACTTCTTATGGAAACCCTAATTGAAGCTCATGTGGCCCCACACAACGTATAGATCCAGATTAAACATTGTGTTGTTCAGGATTTTTTAGAATCCCATATCTACTCCTGCATTTGATCCAATGCCTCCAAATTTCGATCAAGTGATCATTTCAACATGAGATTGAAGATCCCAACTCTTCCAATCCTTTTTGTTTATGAATATTGAATTACACCATAAAATCTACTCAAAAAATGAATCCAATTGACATTATTTGTTGTGTGTTGAAGAATGGTAAATTGGGTATCATCTGTCATCTAAATTGATTTATCTCCATCATAACACCTCTGTCATTCTATTCCAATCTTAGATATATGAAATCGGATCGTTTCACCAAGAAATAGGTATGCAATGATCGATTTAACGAGAATTCTCATGACGAACGATGAATGGGGAGAGAAAAGAACAAGAACATATTGGAGTAAAAAACCTTGATCTATGTTCATGTTTATCTTGATCTATCATTATTAGAATGAAAATCTGAATAATAAAATAAAAAATATATTCTCCCATCAAAACCTCATAAAATAAACTCATCTTGCATAATTATCAAACCAAAGATCAATATTTTCATTGATTGATTCATGTTCATTGTATAAATCAAGTGTGGGGAAGAATAAAATAAAAATGCATGCCCTACCTTGATTTGAATTGATAACTAATGAAGAATGGGGTTGTGTCATGTTTTTTGGTAAGATCCTTTGAATCTTTTTTGCATTAATCATTGATCTAAGATCCTATCGCCATTCGTCAAAGAGGAATCACTAAAGCTATCTCCAATGGATCTCCAACGGTTCCAGGGTTGTACAACTATCCCTAGTATTTCTCCATAATAGTCTATTTAAAGTCCATCAATCACTGCATCAAAAAAAAAATGAAATAAAATTATTTAATAAATTATTTTTTTCATTTCCACGCATGTGCTGACATTTCTACAAATGACCCACACTGAATAATGCTAAGTCATTCCTAGGGTAAACCTCTCATTCTAAACTCAACAGTACCATCATATTTCTGATCAGGGTACCCGTTTAGATGTTATTATACTTTTTCCTGAAAACTGTGCATGCATATTATTTAATAAATTTCAAACATTTATTTTAGGAACAACGGCCTCAGAATCGCACAGCGTCTCAGGGACTGGTCTCACAAATAATCTATATAGTATCCAAAAAAATAGTGCATGGAAAATATAAGGTGTTATAGTATACCACCACTAATGACAACTAAAACAATATCTAATCAATAGAAAGTGTATGCAATTGTATAAAGAAATAATTAAATGCATAAGTAAACAATTATCACATTATCAATTAATCATTATTTAACAATATAATCCTTTCAGTTCCCGTAGACACTCACACCTCAATCCCTGCTTCAACTCATGTTAGAGGTTGAAGTATGTCTAAGGGATATCATATCTTATAATTCCATTATTATCATTCGATACCTACTCTGAAATATGTTGGAGCCTAAAATATGTCGGAGGAATATCATATCTCATAATTTTATTGATATCATTATTTAATTCATATTTTAATTCACATGTTACCATTCATACATTACACAATAGAATGTCCATGTTTCTTTTCATTAATTCACAACTAAATGATCATGTTACCATTCGTACCTTACATTTTAGATAATCTTGTTCGCATTCTCTATTTCACAACTAAATGGCCATGTTACCATTCATAACTTACACATTATAATGACCATGTTCCCGTTATTAAATTCCCAACTAAATGAACATGTTACTATTATTAACACATAATTAATTCAACAATTAATTATCCACATTCATTGCATTACTAATTCCACAATTAGTTAAACATAACAATTCCATTAGTTAATTCAAAATTAACTAATCACATAAATAACATTAATTAATTCGAAAAATAATTAATCACAAAAAATACATTAATTAATTCTAAAATTAATTAATAACTTAAATTCTGTTAGTAAATTCAATAATTATTCAACCACACCAATTTTATTTCTAATTCAATAATTAGTTTATCAAATAAATACCCTTAATTAATTTTTTAAATAATTGAGTATGTAAATCCCATTAATTAATTAATCAATTAAATAATCAATATCTAGAAACTAAAAATCACATAATTAATTCCATAATTAATTATCTCATTCAAAATCTCAATAGATCATAATTATTTCCACAATTAAATATCACAATCCTATAATCATAATATCTCATAATTAATTCTACAATTAATTATTTCAATCTATAATTCCCAAAATCACCAATTTCTGATCTCCCCAATTATTTAATTCAACAAATTAATTAATTCAATTAAGAACCTAATTTCTGAACCTATAATAGAAATTATACAATTATATACATGTAATTTAAATAAACACATTGATATTTGAATTATAGACAACCTACCTCAATTCGTTGATGAGCAACCACCCAATGAAAATCCTCATAATTTGAGCAGCACAATTATATAGAATGAGATTCAACTTTAAAACCATAAATCAAGATCAAATCGATCAAGATCTCATAAATATAGAAATAGATATACGATACTAGATCCATATCCACAAAAACATGTCTATATCCAATCAAAATAGGAAGAAGACCCCATTTCTAGAATAGGATAATTAAGGATTAGGAATAAGAAACCATGCGAGGTAAGATCCTCTTATAGGGAGGGGTGAAGATCACCAATCCAGGCTTCAAATAACAAATTAAAAAGGTTGTTAAGTGTTTTAATCAATATAGGATTCTCCAAAATCATGAAAAATAACCTAGGGTTAAATGGGGATCAAATAAGAGTTTAATGGTGGTTTGGGTGAGTAAAAATCTAACTTTTGGTGATTTAAAAATTCATGCATGGTTAGCTGGGTAGAGGATCACAGTTTCTCCTAAATGTGTACCTAAATGTGATCCTCTATTATTGGGGTTCATATTTTCTCATAATAGGGTGTACATATTGACAAACCATATGTCAACCATGTAATTTCTCTCTGTCCAAGGTTGCATGGTTTGCTGGGCAGGGGCGCACGGTTCGGGAAAACCATGAGCCAACTATGCACTACCCTTCTCCCTTCAAATTATCCCAATTTTTCTCCCAAACAAACCCTAAGGTAAAACCCAACCCAAGTACACTGAAACAACACAAAAATAAATACCTGAAATTAAGACCAATTTATCTTCAGGAAAGGTCGGGATCTTACAATCTCACCGCCTTATGACATCTTATCCTTGAGAGGCACTCCCAAGAATCTCTAAGATTCAGAGTAAAAAAATTAGGAAAATGATCCATAATATCTTCTTTCCTTTCCCATGTCTCCTCCCAAAAATTCCCATGTTTCCACAATACAAAAACTATATGCATGGCCTTTCCTCGCAACACTTTCTCACTATGATTCGACACACGTATTGGATGATCTTAAAAGGAAAAATCTATCTCAATCTCAACATCATCCATATCAATCACATTAGAAGGGTTGGGGTTATACCAACCTAGTTTTGACACTTAGAAAGCATCATATATAGCACTGTATCTCTATGGAAGAGCCAATCAGTATGCCACTAGCTCGATTCTCTGCACCACCTCAAACGGTCCAATAAACTTGGGTGTCCACTTGCCCTGTCTCTGTATTCAGTAGTTTTTGAATCTAGGAACCACCCAAATGAATACATTATCAACCACTGTAAACTCTGGGTTTAATTTATTTCTATCAGCGTATGACTTATATCTACTTTGGGTCGTATCCATATATTTCTGAATCAACCGTACATGCTATAATGTGTCTTACACGAGACTCGGTCCCAAAAACTTAGACTCACATAACTTCATCAAGACTAGAGGTTCTATTCATGGCCTACTATAAAGAGCCTCATATGGTTCCATCTATATAGTTTCCCAATAACTATTTGTATGGGTTAACTCCACAAATGGCAATTGATTCTCCCAAGACCCATTGAAGTTTAGAACCCATGCTCATAACATATCCTCAAGCACTTGTATAGTATGCTCTAACCACCCATCTGTCAGTGTGTGGAAATTCATACTCAATAAAAACTACATACAAAGCACCTTCTACAATCCCAACAATAATTGTGAAGTAAAACACATGTTTCAGTCAGAAACAATATTCTGTGGCACCTCGTGCAGACAGACTATCACCCAAAAATACAAATATCCCAACTTCTCCACTGATAATGTCTACCATATATTCATGAAATTCACTACCTCTTCCATTATATCCATAATAACCCAAAGAGAACTATTCTTCAAAGGCATCCTCGGGAGAACCACCAAAAAGTCCATGGTAACTTTATTCCACTTCCATTCTATAATGGCCAACGACTGTAGTAAACCAATATGACATTAATGCTCGGCCTTCACCTAATGATAGGTGTAGCATCGTGTCACAAACCTTAATATTTTATTTTTACATTCCAACCATCAAAACTATCTTTGTAGTTCACGGTTCATTTTGGTCCCACTTGGATGTACCACCCACTTCGAGGCATGAAACTCACACATCAGCTTGTCTCACATTCTTTTTTGTACGACAACCTGATTCCTGACATAGATGACCTCATCCTCATCTATGCTCCAATCAAAAGGTGACTCCCCACCTACAAGGTTTTTTCTCAAGGTAAAACATTATAAATCCATATATATTCTATCTTAGATCTATCTCAAAAATGTATACTCCAATGAAACTATTACGAGGGTCATCTAATCCTAACACAAATAAACCATAATGTGCATCTCGTCTAGTAAATCCATCATCTTCCACCAAGCACAAGACTCTTGAACCACCTAAGTTTGAGTCTTCCTTCTCAAAGCATCATCATCAATGTCCCCCTTTCCAGGCGTATATGCTGGCTCCAAATTTACTGGTTTCATATACTCAACCCATCTCTGTTATTGACGATTCAAGTCTCACTATGAGAATATGTACTTTAATCTCTTGTGATCAATATACACAGAAAAAAATTTCCCAATAGATAATTTCCCCAATACTTTAAAACATAAACTATTATATCCAACTTGAGGTCATATGTAGGGTAGTTCGATTCATGGGACCTCAACATCAAAGACCCATAAACCACAAATTGATCTCCTTGTATCAACACAACTCCAATTACAATCCCAGAAGTGTCACAATGCACTGTCTACTTCTCACCTTGCTCAGGTAGAATCAATATTGGCACTGATGCCAAAATCATCATCATCTCCTAGAAAGAATTATCTCAATCTTTTGACCAATTAAACTTTATACTTTTTTTGGTCAAGCTCATCAGCAATGTTTCCAATCAGTAAATGTCCTGAATGAACCTATAATAATATTCACAAAATCCTAGAAATATATGGATATAAAACATTCCCTTGGGATGCTCTCAAGAAACCACTATATGAACCTTCTCTAGATTTACCAACACACATTCCTCCGAGATGATGCTACCCATGAAATGTACCTAATCGATCCAAAACTTGTACATAGATATCTTGATGTATAGACAATGATATTTTATTATATATAGAATGATATCAAGATGTTGGTCATAATAATCATGTGTCTTGGAGTGCACTAAGATGTCTTCCAAAAACACTACCACAAACTGATCTAGGTACAGATTAAAGATTTTGTTCATTAAGTCCATAAACATTACTAGTGTGTTCGTCAACCCAAGAAATATTATGATGAAATCATATAGTCCATACCTGCTTCTAAATTCATCCCATGGTATATCAGAAGTCTGAAATCTCAGTTTATGATACCCTAATCTCAAGTAAATCTTTGAGAAAACACAAGCTCCTCTCAACCAGTCAAATAGATCATCGATACGGGGGAGATGATACTGGTTTATCACAGTCATCTGGTTCAATGTTCGGTAATCAACACATAAGCATAAACTCTTATCATCATTCTTGGCAAACAACACTAGTGAAACCCAAGGAGACATACTCAGAAAAATAAATCCCTTATCCTCTAACTCCTCCAACTGAGTCTTGAGCTCTTCAATATCATTCGGTGCCATTCTATATTGTTTAATAGAAATCATCTCTTCGCTCAGTATGAGTTCGATGCCAAATTCCACATCTCTCTCAGGTGGAATCCCTGAGAAATATTAAGTAAACACATCCTAAAACCTATAAACTATGTGTGGAAAGACATCTCATTTTACACCTCCATCATCCAGAAATAAACTAGAATCCTGGGTTGTGATGTCTCCTATTTTATGTGTAATTGTCCCTACTCGGAACACCTCGATATCCCACTCTCCACAGTGAATATATTTGTAACCCTTAGGAGATGTAATATCCACTATATTATGGTAAAAATCTATGTGGGGATAATATGATACAAACCAGTCCATACCCATAATTAGTTCAAATCCTGACATGTCTATGATATAAAGATCCCATAGAAATCGATACTACTCGACCTCAAGAGAACAACCCTTCCATAAGAAAATGTCGCTTGACCGAACTCCATGAGGTGTGTTTGTCGTCAACACCCCATGCACGAACTCCATCAATATGCTCAAGCCATTAACATGTTTTGTGGAAATAAAGGAATGATAGGCACCGATATCAAATAAGGAACTAGATATCATAGAATCTATAAAAATAGTACCTCTCACTGTCAATGGTCCAACCATGATATCCATAAGTGTTGGGTGAATATAATGCAACAGTCTTTCCCCACATCCCCGTGATTGTGTCTAAGTTCCATGTGCTGCAACACTCTACTAATTTGAGAAGTCTTACCCTGAAGCTCTACATACACTACCTTTACCACATTGTCTAGTAGAACTCCATGTGAAAGACTGATATGGTGTAAAATATCCTCTTCCTACACTCTGATTCAGACTAGTTATACCCTTACTACTCATCTATCACTGTGTCCTGTAGAAAATTTTTAGATGTCCCAGATTTCTGCAAGACTGTAGCTATATTGGTGGTTGAGGTAACTATCTTCAAAAGCTTCCAAATCAACCACAATGGTGATAGATTACTCGATTAAGGTCGTATGAAATGGATCCCTTTTTTTACGTACTCTTTTTCCCACCGCCCTAGTTGATGTTTTCATAGCAATGCTTCCTACTCTCAGAAGTCATACCTTATAATCATCCAAATGGAACCACCTTTCCTACACTGGAAGCCTCTTCAGCTTACCCGTATCTATGAGAGCCTTATCCACCACCTCATCAAACTTATTTAACTCAAAATGGATAATATGGGACTTAATCTCACATTTAAGACCATCCTAAAAATGTCTCTCTATACTTATCTCATCTACTTCCATTGATGGAGAAAAGTGTTCCAAAAGTGTAAAGTTTCTAACACAGTCTATCACATAAATACTGCCCCATGTCAACCTCATGAACTCATCTCCTCTCTCCTACCTCAGTATCTCTGGATAGGAGTTCTCTAGAAACATATCCAACAGTTCCTTCCATAACATAGTATTAGCCTATACAGTCTATGCCTGAACATACCACCAGTGATTCACTGATCCTCGTATCATGTAAGTATCCAACATGACCATCCTCTATACAGGAGTCTCAAAGTGGCCAATTATAGTCTCGATGGACTCATCCCAAAAATAATCTCTCTCAGGTCCACCCTCTCCAATAAAAGCAAGAGGGTGTCAAATTTGTAACTCCATTTTTAGATCAAACATACTCTTCACAACCCACCCTGGGTCTCTTCCCATGAATTTCATGAAGTGGGAAATGTTCTCTTGGAACTGCTCCCTGAATTCCTCACCTGACACAATTGGTGCCTTAGTTCCTACTACTGTTAGATTGTCTCTAGACATATCCTCATGTTATCCTCTTAATAATATCCGTCATAGAGAAATATCTATACCATTATAAATAGGTACCTTAGGACATCTTTTACAAAATTAACACATTTAAGGTAAAATAAAATATTCCACCACAAGTGATTTCTCCAAAACCTACCACATAGTCAAAACTGAGGTGTTATAACTACCATTAACAATCTTACTCCTTGGTCCTAGATAATAAGGGTAAACACATTCTAATTATTCAAGTTTCTCATTTAGACACCCATTTATTCTCATCTTACATCATTCTATAATCATTATCAATTTCATGTTAGGTTCCATTTTCATTTCAATTTCACATGCAAGGGAAAATAGTCCAAGTTCAATAACTTACCCATAACCCACTTTTCTATGTGTTCCTAAAATGATGCATGTCACAATAAACCTATGTTCTTAGAATGATGCATGTAACTCAAATCTTGTTCCATACTAGTCCATGAGTCAAAACTCAGAAAAAATTATCATCAATAATCACAACACACAATAAGTGTGTCACCCAAGTTGAAATAATATTAAAGTGTGATAGCAAATAAGAATAACAACAATCCCACCCTGGGTACTTGGTTTCTCCCCCATACATGGGTTAGCTACTCCAATGCAGGAGATCATAACCAAGGCCTGAATCTTTCTAGTTTCTTTCTACCTTTACCAAATAGTAATAAAAAATAAAAAATAAAACAAAAAAGGAATCTGATTCCATTTTGTAATATCCTGACCCAGGTGCCACACATCGGTGCCTCATGTCAGTCAGTCACATGACCCCAGGTGTGCCTCCCTATATACTAGAGGATACCAAATAGTAGTGAGGGTCTAAAATATCAATAATGGGGAGACTATACCCCCTTTTATCAGATTTAATACACTAGAAGAAAATAAGAAACAATAAATAATTAACATATAATCATAACTTGAAATAACCGGTATCACGAGATGGCTAAAAGTGTAAATACAATATCAAAAACTAAAGAAGAAAATATGTCATGCCAATGTACGTGTCAAGTGTCAAAAAATAACCCCAAAATAAATACACAGATGACACCCCTAATTGGGTCCCGGATCATTTCTAGTTCCCTCAACTATGCTCTATCCCATATCATCCATATAACAATGATCTTTTTCCATTAACATATCCAGAAAACACAAAGTCTATTTGGGTACCAATAAGGCAGCCCGAGTAGGGTGTGAGTACAGCTCAGTAGGCCACCACCAATGGTGTATAAAACAATATAAAATTAATAGAAAGTGTATGTAGTTGTATAAATAAATAATTACAATTCATAAATAAATTGATATCACATTATCAATTAATCTATATTTAACAACAAAAACCCCCTAACTCTCATAGACACTCATACCTTAATGCTTGCTTTTGCTCATTCTGAAGCCTGAAGTAAGTTTAATGGATTTCTTATCTCATAATTCCATTTTTACCATTCAATACCTAATTTTTCACATACCGGGTCCTGAAGTATGTCCGATTAATGTCTTATCTCATAATGTCATTGATACCATTATTTAATTCATACATGAATTCTCATGTTACCATTCATATATCACAAAATAGAATGACCATGTTCCCATTATTTAATTCACACCTAAATGACCATGTTACCATTCGTACATTATACATTATAATGAACATGTTCCCATTCATTATTTCTGTTTGGATCAATAGGGACCTATATACCCTGAGACGAGAGTGAATAAGGGTATGGATATTCTTTTGAAAATTCATCCTGGCCCACTGGATCTTGACCACTTTATTACAAGGGTCACATTGTTTTCACTTTTTTTTTATTATGATCACTTATCTTTCTTCTTTATATGATGTTGATGCTTTGAATGAAATGCAGGGAAGAAAGTAGGTAGACACAAAATTTTTACATGGTTCACCCTCACTGGCCTACGTCCAAGGAGCATACAACGGTGATGTGCTTCTGTACCAAATCCACTAAGGATCACTGCCAATAATGTTTGGGCTAGATCACTTATATGCCTAGGATCACCTCCTTTACAATGTTTAGGGTCATATCACAACATTCCCAAGGGTCACTCCCTATTTCTCTCTCTCTCTGGATCACTGCCGGTGGAGAGGATCACATTCTTCCTCTTCCTTTCCCCATTGCTCTGTAAGGGATCCACTAACAGTTTACAGGCCTATAGGTCTCTTCATTATCACTAATGAATACATCCTTAACTATTGATACATGCTCTGTTGACATTGAAATTTCACTCGTAGATGAATATCTCTTTTCACTGGGTGGACCGGGCAACCCCATTTTTTACGTGCAGCCCTTACGACACCTTGCGTGTAATTCCGTTTCTTTGTGAAAAAATCACTTTTCATGCAACAACCCCCTTTTACGCGCAACATCAAAATTTTATGCGCAACCTCTACACTTCCTTGCATGCAATTATCTTCTTTTGCGTGAAATCCACTTTTCGCGCAAGACCACTTTACGCCTCAATAACAATTTTACGCGCAACCTTAGCTTTTCACGCAACACCAGACTTTACGCGCAAACTTACAGTTTTTTCGCAACTCCCTTGCTAATATCAATTTCACGCACCAGAGATCATGTATTTTCTAGGTCTTTAACTCTTAAATGGAGGGAATCACTTCATATTTATATGAAAAATCGACCCCGCGTGAAAAAACCCTCCTTGAGCGCGTAAATTAATTAGAGCGTGAAAAAAAATCTTCCGTGCAACACCATTTTTCGGGAACTACTCCAAAATTTTGTGCACCTCATGCCTTTGCCAATTTTCAAGCTTCAGACCTCGAAACATTTCTTGTATGAAATACCTCATCCCTCTATTTCACGCATCCCACTGTTTTCCACCTCCAGATCATCCATTCCTTTGTTGAGGTTCTTCAATCAATCATCAATTGCTGAAAGCATCCCCTGAGCCCAACAAATCACCATGTACACCCCCTTTTTCGACACACTAATACATCATGGTCTTCTTTGTCAACATACAGAACATGGAGGCCCGTTTTTTCAACAAACACAATCACCTCAAAAATGCTTCAATGATAGCTTGAGGTATTTTTTTCCAACAATTTCACAACTAAATAACCATGTTACCATTCATAACATACACATTAGAATTAACATGTTCCCATTATTTAATTCTAAACTATATTTCCATGTTAGTATTCATAACACATAATTAATTAAATAGTTAAACATTCAAATAAATTCCATCACTAATTTAATAATTATTTAAACCCAAGGATTCCATTATTTAATTCAATAATTAACTAATCACATAAATAAAATTAATTAATTCAAAAATTAATTAACCACATCATGTAAATTAATTAATTATATAATTAATTAATACTTAAATTATATTAGTAAATTAAATAATTAACTAACCCCACAAATTTCATTACTAATTAAACTATGAGTTTATCACATAAATACCCTTAATTAATTCACCAATTAATTGAGTACATTAATCACATTAATTAATTCTTCAATTAATTAATCAATATCCACAAATTCAAAATTCCACAATTAATTATCTCAATCACAACCTCAATAGATCATAATTAATCACAAAATTAAATATTTCAATCCTAAAATCTCAATATCTCACAATTTATTCTACAATTAATTATCTCAATCTCTAATTTCCAAAATCCCCAATTTCAAATTTCCTTAATTAATTTATTCACCAAATTAATTAATGCAGTCAATAATTTTTTTCCAAGATTCAAATAAAAATTATAAAATAAAATATACATAATTTAAATAATGACTTTGGGTTATGGATTATAGATCAACTAATTTGATTCTTTGACAAGCGGTCATCCAACAGAAATCCCCAAAATTTGAGCACCACAACAACATAGAACAAGATCAGAATCTAAAACCCAAAATCAAGACTGAACAAATAAATATCTCTTAAATATATCTATATATATATATCTACAATAATATATCTAGTTAAAAAAACAAGGTATATATCCAATCAAAATTAGAATAACAGACCCTATCTAAAATAGGACATGAAAGAAGAAGGAATGAGAAACCATGTGAGATGAGATCCTCTTACTAAAAATGGTGCATATATTTGATAGAGTCTTTGAATCCAAAATAATGAAGGTCATGAAGACTTTTAATCCATCTAGGAGGCTCCAAAATCATGAAATCTCATCTAGGGTCGAATAGGGGTTGAATAAAAGATAAAATAAGGGTTTGCGTGATTAAAAATATAATTTTTGGGTTATTTAAAAGTTCACGCATGGTTAGTTGGGAAGGGGTTCATGGTTTCCCCTAACTACGAGCCTAACCATGTGCCTCTATTATGGAGGTGCACAGTTTCTCCTAAGAGGGTTCATGGTTTTAAAAACCATGAGCTAACCGTGAAATTCCTCTTTCCAGTGTTGCACGGTTTGATGGGTTGGGGCACATGGTTAGGGAAAACCACGTGCCAACCATGAATTTCTCTTATCCATTCAAATTTTTTCAAATTTTCTCCCAAAAACACCTCAAGGTATAACCCAACCCAAGTATTCTCAAAAAATAAAAAAAATAAATACCTGAAATTAATCTCAAGTCATCTTCAGGAAAGGTCTAGATCTTACACAAAAAATTTCAATTACTCTCATGAAGTATTCATCAAGGGATTATTCATCGTTCATTCTTATATCTTTATACTTACTATTCCAAATTTCTATCATTTCTTCCTTCACTTTAGTAATCCCATTGAATATACTTTCCAGCTTATCCCACATACTATTTGAAGTTTTGAAACCCATCACCTTCATATAACAATTTTCTGATAAGGACATAAGAATAGAATTTATAGCCTTTCCGTAAACTTCTATATTTATTTTATTAGTAAACAACATAGGAGAATCTTTCATAATATTTGTAAAACCAATTGTTGTAGCATCAATACCATCTAGGCCAAAATATTGGAGATAAAGAATCATCTAATTTTTCCATACATAATAATTTTTTCCATAAAATGTAAGAATTAATCTACTATTTATAAAATTGATATTACCCATTATAAGTATTATATAATAAAACCTTCCCTATGAAACCAATTAAAGTTTCAATGGATTAAATAAAAACATAGAAGGGTTTTGAATCATTTGGTCACTTTTATAAGTTGCAATACTTTTAAAAAACCTAACCCTTGAAACCTGTTAAAGTTTATATCCTTATTTTATTTTCGTAAATACCCATGCATGAAAATGTAGGAAATCAAGTAAATCACGTAATATTTAAAAGGTTTGTCCTCGGTGTGAGAACCTAAATCCTTTACATTTCCACTCATGTGGGTCTATATAAATTCTCTATAATTAATAAGTGAATACAACTCGTTCCAACTCCCGCTAGATAGCTTCTATGTCTAAGTAGAAATTATTATACTAACTCCCATAACCTTACAAATTTCACAAAAAATAATTGAGAAAAAAATAAAATAATATAGACTTTATGGAAACTTCTCCACAAATTCTCTATCTGGAATCCTCAATCCGATGTGGCAAGGCCTGATTCTCTCATTACGATGGGGATGGGTTCAAAGGATTTAGTCCAATGAATTTATTCTAATGGAAACATTACGATGGACTCATTCTCAATATATATTACTCAAACTATTCTCAAATTCTTAGTCAGATATTACTTAGTCTGGTAAACAAAACATTAAGATGTCCAACCTTATAATGAGGTCTCAGTCCAAAAAAATATAACTTTGACCTGAATTCTACAGTTCTCCACCTTTTCCAATCATATAAAAAAGAAGTAATGTAAGAATGTATTGTGCTTCTATTAATAGGAATCCTATAAATAAAAAGGAAAAAAATAAAAAACATTTATACTTAATTAAATTCAAAAACATCAAGATCTACACATATTTGAATTTAAATTTTGACCACATAAACTCTTCACAAATCTGTTGAAATCTGATTGAGTCTTATTTGTAATTATTATTATCAAACTTCCTAAATTTTCATCAGTGTGATGGAACTTCATTAGATCATTATGATGTAACTTACATAGCTCATTTGGATTGAAATTCCTCAACTCATTATGATGGAACATCCTCATCTCATTTTGAATTGTCTTTCATCATCAGAGTTATTCTGGTTGATTTTTTTACAGATTTAGTCTAAATGACATTTGTTCTCAAAGGAAATCTTGATTGAATTTCCTTCTCAAAGTCATTATGACTGAATTTCCTCCTTAGAGTCAGTCTTATTGAATTTCCTCCTCATAGTTAATCTGATGGAACATCCTTAGCTTTAGTCTGATAGAATCCTCATAATGATGGAATTCTCATTACTATGTAAACTGCATTTGGAAACTTTGAAATTCATCAAACCTCACTAGCTATAACTCATTTATACTTCTAAAAAATTTTGTGCTCACTACTTCTGGATACGATGAAAACATCTTCTTGATTTCTATACCTAATAAAATCTTTTTGATTCTTCCATTTCTTCAAAAACTTTTATCATGAGTGTTTTCATGATTTATTATAACTTCATGATTGGAAAATAACCTTCTCACTTACATAGAAAATTATTATGAATTCTATTACTTTAAAAACCTTGTTTCTTTTCAACCAAAACACAATCTGAATGGTTTCACCTATTCTCCCCCTTTTTTGATATGTATTGTATCACAATTGTTATAGAGAATTTATGATATTTGAGAATTAAAAACTAGAAAATCATTGTCCGACTTAAGGTTAGAAAGTTTAAAACTTTCTAACTCCTAACATCAATATCTTCATTCAAACTCTTCAACAACATTCCAACATTATAACCAAAACTGAGTCGAATGAAACTTGAACATCATGCTAATGGATTTAAGACCAATGATGTTTCTGATCAACAACTTTATTATTCTAAAAACTTATCTGATCGATGCTACACAGTTTGATACTTTCTGTTTGGTGCTGCTCAGTCTGATCATCTGTATCCAGAAAACAACTTTCTCTAAAACAAAACTTCTCTCCATATTTATGTTTAGGTTTGAAAATGTATAAACATTCACCAGTTTTTCAAAAACCATTATTTTTCAAAAGATTAGTTTTCTACAAATAATTTTTTTTAAAAAAAACATCATGATGGTTATTCACTATTCCATACCGTTTATGAAATGGAAAGAAACATATGTTTTCACACTTGAATTGTGTGGGTTGGAAAGTGTTTTTAAGGCCTATTTTAGGACCAAACATTAACCTTGATGTGTATAATGTGACATTATAGGATAACTCAAAGAAGTCATGGTATATTACCAATATGAACCCTTAGAAAAAAAGTAATAGTGGAAAGACATTCAATAATCCTTGAGAGGGAAAACATCTCTAAAAGTGGTAGTGGGATGGAGATAGATTTAGATGAAGTTGAGAATCAAGGTACATAAGGCTTTTCATAGGAACATGTTTTATAAATCCCCATGTAAGAAGAATCTATTCTAGAGACACAAGTAATGAGTGGGAGTACAAGAGAGGTTTGAGAACAAGAATGGTATGGTTTTATTATCACTAGAGAGGTTGACAAATTATTAGTTTATAATAATGATCCTATAACATAAAAGGAAGCAGTAAGTGGCATAGATGTTGCGAAGTGAAAATTATCCATCAATTCTAAAGTGGATTCCATCTACAAAAATCAAGTCTGTATTTTGGTAGATCCTATAATGGATGTAAAACCCCTTGGTTGCAAGTGGGTATTCAATAAGAAACTAGGAATTGAAGGAAAAATCAGTACCTATAAGGTATGAATAGTTTAAAATGTATTTAAATAACATTAAGAAATTAACTGAGATAAAACCTTTTCACCAGTTGTAATGTTGAAATCCTTCAGAATTATACATGACATTGAGGCTTACCATGACTATGAGATTTGAGAAATGGATGTCAAAACTTCCTTTCTTAATGGGAACTATCAGGAAGATGTTCATCATAAAACAACCTGAAGGTTTTGTGACACTAAAGGATGAAAATATATACAAATTAAAAAATAAACCATTTATGGATTAAATAAAGTATCTAGGATATGGAACATTCATTTTGATGAATCTATAATAGAATGTAGATTCATAAAGAATGAGTGTGATCCTTGTGTCTACAAACAATTTAGTGGGATTTCATTCATTTTATTAATAGTATATGTTGATGAAATATTTCTTATAGGAAATCAAATAACATTCTTACAGTTTTTTAAGACGTGGTTGAATAAATGCTTCTATATGAGGGAATTCAGTGAGACATCATATATATTTTGAATCAAGATCTATCATAATAGATCCAAGAAGTTGCTCAGCATAAGTCAAAGTACATAAATTGATAAGATACATAAGAGATTTGGTATGGAAAAATCCATGAGGGGATTGTTTCCAATGTCACATGGCCTTCATCCTTCTAAGAAAATGTATCCTCAGATACCTAGGGAAATAAATAGAATGTAAAGGATTTCATTTGCATCAGTGATTGGGTCATTCATGTATATTATGATATGTACTAGGATAGATATTTCCTATGAATCAAGTGTAGTTACATGATATCAAGATGATCTAGTTGACCTCTATTAGATGGTAGTCAAGAGTATATTTAATTATTTGAGGTGTACTGAGGATATGTTCCTAGTTTATGCAGGATATGGGGAACTAGGCATCAAAAGATATGAATATTATAGTTTTCAAACTTATCAAAATGACAAGAAGTCAAAAATGAGATACATGTTCACTTTTAATGGAGGTATTGTGAGATGGATGAGCTCAAAAATGGCTATGGTCATACATTTTACAGTAGATTCCTAGTATATTGTGACTTTTGAGGTAGCAAAATAAGAATTATGGATGCAAAAAAATCATCCAAGATCTTGAATTTGTATATAATAGTAAATATCCTATTATGCTCTATTCTGATAATATTTATGTGGTGTCTCTCGTAAAAGAGAAAATTACACATCAATGGACGAAGCATGTACTTTGGAAGTATCATTTCCTGAGGGATTTTTTTAAGAGAGGTGAGGTTTTAGTGAGAAGTATTTCAAAAGAAGAAAATATATCATACCCCTTGACTGAAATCTTGACTCACCATAAATATGATTATTAAGTGATTTCAATTGGACTGAAAGTTGTAGGTAGTTGGATCTAGTACTCATGGGAGTTTCTTGAAGTTGGTGTCCTTGGATTCGCTATTTGTAATTTAATTATAACTATGTTCGATATATTGAATATTAATAAAACATATTATTACATATTACACATTTTTCTATAAGACTATAATGTAATAATGTCATAGAGTATATGTCACATTGATAAGGTCATAGAAGTTCTCTGTTATATTGAGAACCTTGAAGTGTTATGATGATATTCTTAAAGAATGTTCTTCCCTTGGATAACGTACTATGATGGGATGCATAGTTCATAGACTGTTTAGTGAGAGAACTCATAAGAGTATGAGTCTTAGTATCATGAATTTATCACTTGGTAATCACCAATATGGGATATTATGAGAAAGAATCACTGGTAGGAATTCCACATGTTTTGGTGTCATTAGATAGTCCTATATGCGAGAATGTGTAATGGTACTTGGACATTAAAATTATCCTTAATGAATTTTATAACTCATGCACTTAGATTTTATGATTAACACCATGACGACATATATTCATGGTAAGTTAGTTTACATTTTTCTTATCAAGACTCATATGTCATTAATGAATACGATAAAGAAGGATTTATCCTTTCTATATATACGGAAGCTGATAACTCATCCTTTTGATTGAAATTGAACCATTTCATTAAATTCCATGTACATGGTGTAATGATGTGTTTATTTTAGATATTTAAAAAAATATGTACCATGAAAATAGGTTGGTGACATAGATGTGCAACCTGCATGATGAGATATTATGATAAAGGGATTATATTATATAGTGAGTATTCATTTTTAGTTTTCATCATTTCAAAATTATGTTATTTATCTTGGGTGCCTTGACTAATTTCTATATAGTAATTTTGGACTTTAGGAAATCTCTCTTGATACCAATTAGAAAGAATCCTACAGGGTCAAACACTATGTGTTTCTGATGATCTTGATTAAATACAATTTGAATTTAATTATTTTAATAAATATTATTCACAAGACTGAGGTATAATTTTATTCATTTTTATTGTCAAAAATATATATTTATTAATGAAATATTTAAATAAAATATTTATTTAGGTGTTTAATAAATAAAATAAGAGTTTGAATTGACCAAGACCATGTCTAATAAATAATATTAATTAAAAAGATTGTTAGATAATATTTTTCGATGCTCAAGTTGGAGCGCACCATAGAATAATAATAAGAATACTATTATTATATGGAATGAGGTTTATTAAAGGTTTTAGTATTTTTTAAGGGATGAAATGCAGTAAAAAATATCCTAAGCTAAAATCTACCTCAATAAATATCCTGTTATGGCTATTGTGAATGTAATTGAAAATAGATAATGGTTTCAAATAATGAATTTTCTTTTAACTCTTTTATCTCTCTCCCTCTCCAGAAAAATAAATATTGGAGAGATTTATTCAAGATTAATGAATGAGTGAATATGAATGAACAACTCAAGTCATTTTATACCCCACACTAGCACATAGAGATCTTTCAACATTTATCGGATATCAATGGAGAATGTGTAGATTTTCACTAGAGGGATTCTATTCTTGGATCCTTATAGCACAATGAAGGAAATTTGAAAGGGTATTTTCATATGATTAACATCATTAATGAAGAAATATTCTTATGATAAGGTAATAATTTTTTATGAAATTAAATAAATATATTAAAAATTTGATGTTCAAGCTCCTCACTCTTGGTTTTGAGCATATAAACATTAAAGGAAATTTAAATATATTTCCCACCACCACATGCTTCCATTACTCCCAAAACCATCATATGGTGCCACTTTTATTGATCATTTGGAAGTATTGATAGATCCAAGAGGAGATGTGGGAGCGGAAGTCTAATGTTCGAGCTCAGTGGATGTCGAGTACTACATACACACAAATCCAAGAAGTATGATCACTAGTCTTGTGGCCATATCTTGATTACATTCGATATATTGACTTTCCTTTCAACTTGGAGTTGAAGCAAGTACAGTCGGTGGTTGTAGTAGCTTGGTTAACATACAATAACTCGTTATGTGATTTTATATTTTATGATTTATTTTTCATTAATTATTATCACTGAATACACTTGTTAATCATGCTCACATTTGTTAAGGATAAATTAGTGGTGTCCTAATGAATTTTATTACTCACACATTGAATAAAAACATCGATGCACATTCAAACTTTATGTTTAGGGATTTGGATAAGGAAAAGGGACCCTTGGAAGATGGCTGAGAAAATGAGAATGGAGATGGTAGTATATCGAGATGGACTCCATAGGACCCTGATGTTTTATTTATATATTTATCTGCGTATTATTACTCTATTTTGGATTTCCACTTTATAATCCCATTTATTATTGTATTACATGTGTCTCATCTTTATGTTTCCACATAATTACTCTGGTTTCTATTATAATGTTTATTATGTATTATTTGTATTTTGACATGATACTATGGGTATAGTCTCCCCACTAATGGACTTAGACCCTCACTGCTAGTCAGAAACCTCTTGTTTGTGGGGAGGCATACAAGTGGTCTTGTAGCACTCCAGTTCAAACCCGGCATTTCAGGTGAAGGCATTACAAAAACCATAAAAAAAACACCATACTTCAAAAAATACCGGTCTTAGTAGTGGTTTTTTTCTAGTGGAAGTAGTTTAAACCTTTTCCGAATTATTTGATAGTGGATACTAAAATCTCCATGTATTACATGTTCTCTAGTAATTTCACAGTAGTTTGATTTATTTAGCAATGTTTTTAAGTGATTTTTTTTAGTATTTAGCAATGATTTTCATTTTACTTAACAATGATTTTTTAAAATAAAAAATGAAAATAAAATAGATTAGATGAACCAAAAAACTGATAAATATGTTAGTGGATGTAAGGTCTATTGGTAGTTAATATTAAACATTGTTAATTATGAATCAAATTCATATTTTTAATAGTGGTTCTTAAAAATCACCTCCCAATATTTTAAAAAAAAATATACTTTTTAAAATTTTTTAATAAAAGAATATAAATATGAATACTTTGACATGTAATAAACAAAAACATAAATGCACAATAAACCCATCATAAATACATCAAACAAGACACATCCACAGTTATATACATATACATTCATAATCATCATAACCTCAGTCAACTGATTACCTCAGTCAACCCATGCCTCAATTATCAATATATAAATATAAGATATGTCCAACAACAATCCATGCCCAATATATTCCGACCCCATGACATATGATTCATCCTTATAACTCCACATCATCTCATCAATTGAAAGATACCACATAATCTCATCAACTGTAACAAAAAAGACAAAAATTAAAACTAAACATAATAAATCAGAATTACAATAGATTCATTGATAAAATTTAAAAATACCAAAGAAACTAAGAACCATCACCACTACCTTATAAATAATGTCCGGAATCAAATGGTCAACCTCATTCCTTCGGTTAACATCTATCACTAACAATAAAAACCATAACATTTAAGAAAATAAATGAAAAAGTGAAATGAAATGGAATATATTTATAATGTTTCACATAAAATTTGATATTTTGTTAATAAAAAAAGACATTTTAACATAAAACAAATAATATACCATGAAAAACACTTTTAAAACATAAATTTTCCTATTTAAAATATGATTAAACACTTGAAACTAAAAAGGGATAAGTATATAAAATTATAATTGATTTTTAAATCGATCGGCAATGTGCTTAAATTTTAATTAATATTTTTGAAAGCATTTGATATAAAAGAATATACTATATTTAAAAAACTAAATCAATGGTGGGATTTCCATGGTTTCATGTCAATATGAGGGGTTTTTCTATGGTTTTTACCATTATGCGCTTTTTTAGTGTTTTAAAACACTAAAAATGTGTTTATGGGAATACTAGGAAAACCATAAATCTGAATGATGTGTTGTTAATTCATTCATTTCAAAAACCATTCTATAGTCATTATACTCAAATTTCATTGCAATCTGATGATGTTTTCCAAGTCTTAACCCCCAAATGCGATCTTTTAAAGGCTTCAATACCTTTAAAATTGTTTACTGAACCATTGTGACCACACTGCATGTCAAATTGATGTGTTTTCTAAAATTAAAATTCAAAAATAACACAATGGTGTTTTTCCCTTGATTTCTCATCAATTTGGGGTTGTTTTCTATGGTTTTGATTGTTACCTACATGTTTACGTATTTTAAAACACTAAAAACCTATTTATGGGTATCCTAGAAAAAACCTAACTTGAAATGACATTACTGAGATTCCTAAATTTCATAAATAAACATATGGTCATTTTCCCCTGATTTAATGGTAATATGATGATGTTTACCTAGTTTTGACCCCCGCAATACACATTTTTAATGGCTTCGATACATTTAAAAACTATTTATCAGTCCATTTTGACCACAAAAAACACCGGATTGACATGTTTTCTACAATTATATGTACAAAATAACTTAACCGTGTTTTTATCATGATTTCACATCAATCTGTAGTCTTTTTCTATGGTTTTGACTATTACACGTGTATTTTAGTTTTTTAAAACACTAAAAACATGTTATAGGAATAATATGCAAACCGTAATTAAAAATGATGTTTCATCAATTATTAAATTTAAAAAATAAATATTTTTTCATTTTACTATGATTTTATAGAAATTAGATGATGTTTTCTTGGTTTTGACCTAGTGATGCATGTTTTTAAAGGCTTCAATACCTTTAAAAACTATTTACCGATCCATTCTGATCACACTACACATTATATTGATGTTTTTTCTATGTGTAAACATAAAAAATAACTAAAATATAGATGTACCATGATTTCATGTCAATTTGATTTCTTTTTCTATGGATTTGACCATTACATGAATGTTTTAGTGTTTTAAAACACTAAAAATGTGTTTATAGGTATCCTAGGAAAACTGCAACATGAAATGATGTGTCGTTAGTTCTAACATTTCAAAAATCAAAATATAGTTGTTTTAATTTTGATTTCATGGTAATTCGATTATTTTTTCTTATTTTTGACCCTCCATCACATGTTTTTAAAGGCTTTGATACCTTTAAAAAACTATTTATTAAGTCATTCTGACCACACCACTTGTCGGCGTGACATGTTGTCAATGTGTATACATCACAAATAACTCAACAGCAGTTTTGACATGATTTCATTTCAATATGGAATAATTTTCTGTAGTTTTTACCATTACACACACATTTATGTGTTTTAAAACACTAAAATGCCATTTATAAAAATCCCCGGAAAACAGTAGCTTAAAATGATGTTATGTCAGTTCCAACATTTCAAAAATAAATATATGGTAATTTTTCTATGATTTCATGGAAATATGACAACATTTTCCTCGTTTTGACCCCCCAAAACATGTTTCTAAAGGCATTAGTACCTTTAAAAACTATTTACCAACCCATTTTGACCACACATCATATCAGATTGACATTACACATACACTTCAAAAATAAAACAATAGTGGTTGTCCAATTATTTGACATAAATCTGATGTTTTTTTCTATGGATTTGACTATTGCATGTTTTAGTGTTTTAAAATACTAAAAATGAATTTATGGGAACCCTAATAAAACCGTAACTCAAAATGAAATCTCATCTATTAATAGATTAAAAAAAATACAACTATGGTTATAGAATTATGATTTCATGGAAATCGAATGATTTTTTCCTGGATTTGAACCCCCACCACATGTTTTAAAGGCTTTGTTACCTTTAAAAACAGTTTACTAAGCCATTCTAACTACATCGCACATCATATTGATGAGTTGTTAGTGAGTACATATAAAAAATAACTAATTGGTATATTTAACATGATTTCACATTAATATGAGGTCATTTTCTATTTTTTTGAATGTTACCCACACATTTTAGTGTTTTAAAACACAAAAAACACAATTACGGGCATCCTGGGAAAATAAAAAATTAGAATGATGATCTGTTGGTTCTAAAATTTCAAAAATAAATCAATGGTTGTTTTAATTTTATTTCATAGAAATATACTGATGTTTTCCTGGTTTTGACCCCCATATACATGTTTTTAAAGGCTTCAATATCATTAAAATTTGTTTATCGAGTCATTACAACCACACCACATGTTAGATTGATGTGTTGTCTTTGTGTAAATTTTTTAAAAAAACCCAATAGTTAATTTATCATGATTTGACTTCAATATGAGTTATTTTCGGTGGTTTCCCCATTATATTCTTGTTTTACTCATTTAAAACACAAAAAATGTGTTTATAGGCATCCTAGGAAAACAATAAATCATAATGACATTTTATCAGTTCCAACATTTCAAAAATTAATTTATACTCACTTTTTATGTAATTTAATGGGAATCTGACAATGTTTTCATAGTTTTGACCCTCTGAAACACATTTCTAAAGGCTTTCAGACCTTTAAAAATAGTTTACCATCCATTCCGACCACACTGCATATCAGGTTGATGTGATATCTATGAATACATATCATAAATAACTAAACAATGGGTTTTTCACGATTTCATGTCAATCTGATTTCTTTTTCTATTGTTTTGATTATTACATGCATGTTTATGTGGTTTAAAACACTAAAAACGCAGTTATGAACATTCCAAAAAAATTGTAACACATAATGACATATTGTCGGGTCCTACAATTCAAAAATCAATAAATAATTTTCTTCATATCTGGTTTTATGATAATATGATGAAATTTTTCTAGTTGTGAAAAACTGACACACATTTTTAAAGGCTTTGATTCCTTTAAAATTTATTTACTAAGTCATTACAACCACACCGCACGTCGGAATGATTTTTTGTCTATGATTACGTGTAAAAAATAATTCAATGGTGGCTTTCTTATGATTTTAAGTCAATCTGAGGTTTTTATCTTTGGTTTGGAATATTATACACATGTTTTTATTGTTTAAAACACTAAAAATGCATTTACAGGAATCCCTGGAAATTGTAACTTGGAATAACATGTTGTTGGTTCCTACATTTCAAAAACTATCCATGGTTATTTCCCTCTAAATTCATGGAAATACAACATCATTTTTCTAATTTTGACACCCTATCATGCGTTTTTAAAGGATTTATTTCCTTTAAAAACTATTTACTAAGGCATTTTGATTGTACCACAAGTTTAATTGATATTTTTTATATGAGTACATGTCAAAAATAATTCAATGGTGGTTTTCTCATCATTGTATGTCAATATGATATCATTTTCAATGGTTTGAACCATTACACACAAGTTTTAGTGTTTTAAAACACTAAAAATACATTTACATGCATCTCAGGTAAACTATAACTCGAAATGATGTGTCATCTATTCCTACATTTCATAAATCAATCGACAATTAGTTTCCTCTGATTTTATGTTGATATGGAATCTAATTATTATTTTTAACCCCCTCCCCCACACACAAATGTTATTAAAGGCTTTGGTACATTTACAGACTATTTACTATGTCAAAACTGAGAAAATTAGCTTGAATTATTTTCAAAATTAAGGATAACAATATATAATTTATTTTTTATGTGTAGGAATCAAACACACATCAATCTGGCACAAGATGTTGTAGGTATGACTCAAAGTGCATGTTTTCAATATAAAATTGTCATTTTAGTTTTATTTAATGAATTTATATGTGTTCATTGAAAATGTTTGAATGATCTATGAAATTTAGAATTTACCTTGACAGGAGAAGATATAAGTCTAGAAATTTCCTTGGGTTTTGTTCTAGTAATCCATTGAAATATAAAAACAAAATCATTTTCCATTTTCTCTCACCATTAATCCTATGTTTTCTTATAAGAGTCATATTCTCTCACTTTTCCTTTTAACCTTGAAATTTATCTTTTTGATTCCCTATCAATAGAGCTAGTCGATCCCCCACTAGGTGTAGTAGTAATTGATGATGACACCCTACCAAAGACAGCTGATGGAGTAGGTCCAGAACCCATCCCTGGTATATGTACGAGATTTCCTTCCCTAAAACAATTGGAACATCATCGTTCTGGGAAACTGATGATGATTTTGAAGGGTTCACATCCCATATTTCTTGAATTTGAACATGTTAATACAAAAAAATAACAATTAATTGTAAAAATATTTGAACTTCATAATATTATCTAATTAATAAATTTTTTATTACTATGTATTGTTATTTCATTACTATAATAACATAATATTGAAAAATAAATTATAACAACAAATAAGCCTTAAACCTAGTTAATTGGGGTTGGCTAGATGTCTCAAACGGTGCTAAATTTCCATCATTTTATCCTTGTATCTAGCCCCATTTAATTAGGTTTATGGATTTTTTTTATAATATATTTTTCATTATTATTCTTTTATGGTAATGAAATAACATGAAATGATAATGAAAAATACTTACTCTAACTTCTGTTGGTAGGTTCATTTACAAAACTGACATCAGATTCCATATGCACTTTAAACCACATCTATGTTTGTCCAACAGAGTAGCCTAATTTATTATCCTTTATAAAAAATATAAACAAGTTAAAAAAATTTGACTTATAATAAAATGATATAAATAATAATGAATAAAATACAAACCAAAATTATTCTTTTTCTAAAAAAAACTCAATGACACACTGATGTGAAGATGAATTATTTCTCATGATTCATAGTATTCTTTTCAATAATTCCTACAAAAAATAGAAACATTAATATTAATTATAATTGTTTTTGTTTTTGTTATTACGATACTCTAAAATATGAAATTACCTCACGAGATGCATCTCTGTTAATATTGACAAACAGATTCCATTTCACATTTAGAAATTCATTCACACACTTTCTCATATATCTATCATGAGATCAAATATATTTCATTAAACTCATGTCATAATATTCATTTAAAATCTCACCATTTCTTTCCTAATTTTTTCATTGTGCATGGGCATGAAATAGAGCCTAGGACATCCAAATGAAAAAAAATCTTGAAATTAAAAACATAAAACTATATATGTATATTAAATTGTTTTTTTCATGTCATGTAAATTAGTTATCAAGGGATAATAAATTAAATTACCTTTAATTAAGTCTCAAAACCCTCATTTTTCCAAATTGTAGGAATATGTCTCCAATATTTATAATTAACGGGAATGCACATTGTATAAAAAATAAGCTGCCTAATAACTTGCCCCTAGATTCTGGAAACATCATCAATAGGCTCCCCAAACTCATCAAATGGAATGATAATATTGAATTCCTTTAGGTCTCATACATCTTTCATGTTCATATTTATATATCTTCTATTGTTATTTTTATCCATTTGAAAAGTGAATTAAACAATTAATAAAAATATATATATTTTTTACAATGACATACATACCAGAAATAGTA
The DNA here is from genome assembly GCA_963277665.1 of Viscum album. Taxonomy (NCBI): domain Eukaryota; kingdom Viridiplantae; phylum Streptophyta; class Magnoliopsida; order Santalales; family Viscaceae; genus Viscum; species Viscum album. The sequence goes on from OY728148.1 coordinate 976,363,490, forward strand.
ACTCACCAATATCAACTAGATAAATGGATGACCAACTACTCCATAGCTGGAGGTGAATTGGAAGGTGGGGTACTAAAAACATATGGGGAATGGCTAGCTCACTAGTAGTCTCAAGTAATACCGAATATCATAGATCCACTGAAGATGACGGTAGTTGTGGTGTGCTCCGATATGATAACCAGCTAGGATTTTGAAATTTATTTGTTCTCATCATTCTTGCAATACAATTGGTTCAGATATATTAAATGTATAGAAAATTATAAACTAATAATTTTGTACAAAAAGAAAAAAGAAAAACTAGAATAATGTATATATGTATGAACCACTTATCAATGGGAAATTGTAATATATTTTCATTACCAATTTATACATTCAATTTTCTTCATCTTCATTATCTTCATTATTATAAACCTCCACTGTGATGAGTGCTTCATTTTCACCCTCTATTGCAAGTTCTATTGTTTCCATATTGTCAGTAAAAAATTATTCAATGTTCGATGGTTGATTAGGTTCACTGTCACAAAGTACCAATTGATCTTCATCACTCATATCATATAAGCCTCTCTACATTAAGTTTAAAAAAACTCTAACCTTCGTATATTTCATCATCCACATAATAAACTATCTTCACTTAGGAAGCCATGATAAATGGAACACTCTCTACATGCTCATTCGTATGGATAAATCAAGAGAAGTTGATAGAATTAAAATGTAATGAATCATTCATTATACACATATCAATATTAACCCACTTTCATTTGTATAAGACCTCAAAAAACTAACCATGACATTTCAATTCAATTATATCATTTAAATTTCGATAATATACCACCTCTGTAAGTGTAAATACACCACTATTTTGAGTTTTTAAGTCTTCTTCTTTATAAATGGTATAAAACCTGAAGCCATGAATATTGTAAGCATCGAATATCTTAGACTTTCATAGAGGACCTCAAGACAAAAAAAACTTAAAAGCATTTGATATTTCAACTTGATTTTCAACATTCATTATCTAGACAAAAATATATAAAGTTTTAGTTTTAACATAGAAAAGATAACTACATGTCAATAATATTAATACGCGTATATACTAACATGATGGGTGATCCATTTTACAATATCCTTATTAGAAACTTTTTTTTATTCCATCTCATTTCAAGATCTACCCCTTAATCACTTATTTGTTTGATATCACAATTCTTCAATAAATGGATCTGTAATAAGAATACAGAACAGTATATATCTATGTGCTTATAGAAACTCCAATTCATTCAGTGTAAAATTTAACCCCTTTTCAATTGGTTATCCAATAATTGGAAATATTGATAACTAGTTTTCAAAATGACAATTAGTGGAGATATCATCAAAACATTAAACACGATTGAATCTAGCCTCAATCCCATACAAATACCTTGAATAAAAGGTGAATTACTCTTTGCATATGTAACCTTTAGAAATAGATCCTTTTGGTTGATATTTATTCATCATATATGATTTCAAATGACCGATGTACCTCATAAAAAAGATAAGAAACATATAATAAAAATTATGCAATAATTTAATAAAATTAAATTCACTGATGAAAATAAAAATAATATCATTGTATCTATTAGATGGATACATCAATTGATAATGTTCTGGTCAGCCATGTTTAGATTCTTCATCCAAATGAACAATCCAATGAATCATCATAGTTAATAATTGTAACACCCCAAGATTTCATAGTGTGTTATTTCTTCAAAATAATTCAATAACTTGCACTACACGCAACACCGAGTTCAATTGCACCATGACTTACCAAAAAAAAGCCATTAAAAGAGGTCATGAATAGTATTAACTAAATTTTAAACTTTATAATTTTAGAATCCATATTATGAGTTTCTTAGTCATAATGCAAGAACAGATTCATTTTCAGTATTGCACTTTTATCAACTTTTGGTGAAACCTTTTTAAATACAAAATTTTAAACTTTTTGACTAAATGGAGACATCAAAAAATTTAAAATGAAACTTCCCAAGCTTCCACGGTACGCTTTCCTTTGAATAAAACAGTAGCGTGTGTTGTACGCAACATCGAGTTTTAACACACACCACAACCAATCAAACTGGCCGTTATGAATAGTAATACCTAAATTATGAAATAATATATATTTTATATTTTGAAATGGACTTCATTTTTGGATTCGGAATATCAAATTTAGCCTAAGGTGAAATTTTGGTACTTTTCGGATAAATTTCATATTTTGATGAATAGTAAAAATTACTAAATTTTAATTAAAAACAACTTTTTTAATCAAAATAATTAATAGTGATAAATTATGAATTTTAGTGGTTTTAAAGTATATTTAGAATATATTTTTACCATTTAATATAATTTTGGTCATTGGACATAATTTTACAATTAAACCGAACATAAACAAGTGTCAATCTTTTGATAGTTATTATCTCTTAAAAACACGCTTTTTGTTTTGACAGCAGGAATTAATTTTAAATTAATTTCTGCCACTTCTGTGTTTTGAATTTAGAAAAATGGATTCCATATTTGGAATCAGGATGTTCAAATTGTGTAAATAGGTAACTTTTATTTTTAGACATTTTGAATAATTACTGCGGTAAATATTTTATTTACCTTGGTTAAGGGTAAATCCGGTAAATAAGGGTTAAAAAATAATATTATAATAATACTAAATTACCCTAAAACGTGTCAAAACCCTATTGGTTGATACATGGTCTACCATGGGCATCTTTGGGTCAATTTTGGGAACCCATTGATCCACTTGTAAGTGATAATGACACTATTTTAATTAAGTTAAAATGAATACAAAAATGGCATAAGCTTACATCTTTTAAAAGAACAATTTTTACATAGGGTTATACATGTTGTATTTTCGATTATAAATATTCATTAGAAAGCTAAAACGATTGCCTACATAATGATATTTTATTTATAATTTTTAGACATCAAATAATTTAAATTATTAATGACACAATAATGATGCAATGTTTACCTCATTAATAAATCATTTAAATAAATAAGATTATAATGATTAAAATATTATCTAAAACCTATCCAATTATTATTGGTTGATGTTATTTAGAATATGAGTCATCTTATATTCGACCTCAATGATTTTTGGACCATTATAAACCGAATATAATTATATTATAAAGTAATACTTTCACTCTTTCCTAAAGAGCCCCTCCTCTCCCTTATAAAAGGAGACCACTTCTACTCATTCCTCACACCTCTCAAGCCACGTGGCTCGTCCAGACTCTTCCCAACTAAGCTCCCCACATCCCTCTCCTCCTCCTTGAATCTTCCCCTTAGGCAGAAAGCATTTCATGAAGTCCTTTGGTTCCAACCAAAGTGAGTTACCTAAATTAAAGGTAACATTTTCTCTTAAATTATTTTCAATTATTTTGCTTCTCCAACCCCAAAACTCTTTTTATTTCCTTTATTTTGTAACAACACCAGTATCCAAAATATACTAGGATGTTGTTATAAGAAGGATTCAAACTACACATTCACACAACTCCATATAATGGATGATGAACATAATGTTTCTGTGGATGGAAAACTAACGCCTCACGAAACGATGATTGTTCAAATACATCTTACCGCCTCTCATGGTGGCCATTAGGATGGAACTGTAATTAAATATGATATTAATGATATATATTTTATATATAATCTTATTTAATTCCATTTTATTTCATACAATTATTCGTTTCATGTTGTATATACATACGATAATTTCATTTGAGGAAGTGCGGACAACCGCCCCCTTAAAATGATATGACTCGTTCATACCACACATGGAACGTATAAAGGATGGTGTTAATGAACTTAAGTAACATATATAAAATATTATATTGGAATAGTAATATACCTATGTATCATTTGGATTCTATTCTTTTAAAATAAAAATTAAATGGAAGTAGCATTCGTGCGTACGTACGGACTACCGTCTCCACGAACGCGATGAGATTCATTCTCCATCGTATCCATTCAAGTATAATTATCATTTGATGATTTAAAAATGATGTTTAAGGACTTGATACCATTCTGGATACGAATAATATACATCCCATTAATAACGAATATGGCTCACATAACAAAGAATATAAAGTAAAATGAACCCGTTAACACCTGAAATGACGATAATTCTAAGATATTATTAACAAATCAATGTTAAAAGATCATATATGATATCATATTAAAGTAACTGATTCTTGTATTATTCAATAAAAATTATTTCACCATTATACAGGAGGTAAACCTACCATCGACCAAGGAAAAAGTACAAAGTAAGGGATTCTCTTATCTCACTTTCAATTCCGTGAGATTTCCATTATTCGCTACTAAATTATTGAAAGTGGTGTATTGTGTACTTCCATTTGATATATATTATCATGATTCACATTATATTCATGTTATTCTGTAAATCATTTGGTGGTTATTAACTTTTGGCCATGCGACTCAGTTGATTAATGTGGTAAGGGGTTTCTTGTCTCACTTTTAATTCCGTGAGAATTCCATTGATCACCACTTAATTATTGCATGTGGTGTATGTGTACTACCCATGATTGTATTCATTGTGTAATATACTTTATTTTATGGGTATTTACATCATCATGGTATGATCTTTATTTCATGGGTGTTTGTTTCTTAAGTTACCTAATCAATAAGGGAATTTGAGATTTCAATTTCCACTCATTTGGCTTTACGCATATTTCATTGATTATATTACCCCAAGATTATGTGTGGAATCACTATTCATTTGATTATGTCATAATTTCCACTCCCCTTCCTGTGGATATACTTTTGATACACATAATCACTCCATTGAAAATTCTCAAGTCATTGATATGAATTTGATAAGAGTAATTTTAACTCTTTCACCATTTGTTGAGTTAAACATCCAATTCGTTGGTGTTGTTTTTACAGGAATATGTGTGAATATACTTTGATTGTTTTACACTGAATATCCAATCATATTTAGTGTATTTATATTTTTCACACATAATTATGTTGTTGATTTATCCTTAACCTAAGGATATGGCCTTTATGAGAGATTTCATCTCAACTTACATTCCATTGAGACTTCTTTGTTGATATACACCAAATCACTTTTATGTGGTGTATATAATGTACTTTGACATAGTATATCATGAATTCCCTTTATTCTCATGATATTACAAAGTTTTGATTACCTCAATTATTTTCATTCAAGTGTCTCTCTTTTGGTTAGAATCTCTAACTAAAATACCATTTTTAAATGTTTTAAATACTTATTCATCTAAATCTTTCTCATTAATGTCCATGTTTTAAAAATGGTTTTAAGGATTTATTTATATGGACATTAAAGTTTAGAAATTAAAAATCCTTTTAAAAGGTTTCAAAGTGGTATGGGACACTTTGATTCAAAAATCTATTTTTAAATGGCTTCTTGACAAATAGTGTGACTTTTAAATGTTTTCAAGAAAAGGGGGATATTTCTCTCAAATAGTTTTGATGATTATTTTCATCTATGTCAACATCCTTCATTATTCATGAATGAGGTTAATGTGATACAATACAATATTCCATATTGTATCAAATGAGTTATATTTGACTGTGGATGTTCCATTTTTATACCATTCATGGTTTGTGGTTAAAGTATTGACATTTCGTATGCTAGTTTTAATACGAATGTTTATTTTATGCTTAAACCTATTCATATGAGGAATGCATTGGACTTAATAAGTGACGGGTGGAGCCCGCTATAGCTCCTCGATGCATCGGTAGGTCTCATGAGACAAACTAATGTCTTGGCACAAGGCCTTGACAAAATCTTATTTGTAGTCTTGGCACGAGGCCTTGGCTATGTGGTTATGATAGTCTGGCATTATGCATTCCAACATTATGAAAGTGGTTATTGATTTTTGCATGTGATTATTCGATTAGTAGAATATCCATGTGAATAAGTAAATGGCATTATTTCATTTTATTTATGCCATACCATGTTGAAAGTTCATATTTAAAAGGATTTTGTTTTAGTTATACATTGCCTTAAATGTTTATTTTTATTTATTAAAGTTTCCGCTATATTGTTATCCTTACTGGGCATTTGAGCTCACCCCTTTTCTATGTTTTATTTTTCCCAGGAAGTGAAGAAGTAAGTTATGAATGACCTGCAGGGATATTATGTGGGGATATGAGTGTGGATTATGGAGACATTATGTTGTTGTAGTAGTTTTTCATTTTATGATGTAATGTAAAACTTATGAATATATCTAGTGTTTCCAAGGCTACTAAATCAATCGGTCTTTCGAGATTTGATCTTTCTTGTGATCATGCCAATGTTATGTAATAATGCACCAACTCTGGGTAACTGGGGTCGGGGCGTTACAATAATGAAGGTGGAAATAACATCTACAAATAAAAATGTGTCAAACAAATTCTTTCTTAAAGTTTATCAAGCTCAATTACATTTATAGTTTTTCAACAAAGCTCTTTGGAAATGGTACAATAGTTTATTTTTAAGTTAACATATTACAAAATGACAATTAAAACAACCGTTCCATCAAAATACATGAGTGTGACTTTTCAATTCATGTAACTTTCAATTTTTTTAGTTAATGCACATTGATATATTGCTTGAATATCCATATTTCACTTTTAAATTCTTTAAACTTTGAAGGAATATGCATTTCTATTGATTTTTCATTCTAAAAATAGTCGAAGGATACTTCCCATTCTCATTTTCCCAAAAATCATGTTTTATATTCATTAACTCCAAATTCATATGAGCATTAAGGCGATCCTTTGATTTACCCTTCTCATTAAGAAATGTGGAAATTACATTGCCATATAATTGTTTCTCAATATTCATTATTTCATGATTATAACATATCAAATTAAACTCCTAATAATGAATTTTGAAAAATATACCTATTATTTACTTGTTCCATATGCTTCAAAAATTGTACCTTGTACCCTTTTCCCCTTCTTTAAAATGATTATATTTTCCAAATTCTTCAATGACACTCATTAATTTTCACATGATTTCTGAACCTAATAACACTTTTAGTGGATTTATCAGTTTAATATCTTCATTTAATTGTGCCTTGTTAAAACTAGATTTTTGAGATGAAATAAATAAATCAATGATGATGCATAAAACATCATTTTCTACTATGAGGTAATTGTTGTTGAACAAAATTACAAACTAGAAAATACAAACTAGTATGAGTGTTCCAATCAGATAAATTACTTAATCCAGGAATGTTAGTAATTGTCCATATTAAATTAGAAAGTATTTTTAATAGTTTTCTCATTGAAGTGTCATATATTTCCATTCCATCATCTCATAATCCTCACAATTATTTGATTAGAGGTTGAAGGTATACATCAATTAAATTTCTAGGAATTTTATATCTATAAATAAACATCGAAATTAAAAAATATATATATTTATTCATACACATATATGGAGGTAGATTATAAGGGATCAAAACAACTGGCCAAATACTATAATTAGTAACTAAAGTAAAAAATGGGTTAAAACCATCAAGATCTAATCCCAAACGTGAATTCATAAGATTTGAAGAAAAATATAGATATAATGAATCAATTATTTTCTATGATCTTGAATCTTTTGGATGTCTCATCAAGCCTTCATTACTATCTATATCATGTCACTTCATTTCATATGTAGTCTTAGATGCCATGAATAATCTTTTCAAGCATCATATCAGAGGAAAGTAATGAAATAAAGTTGAAGGAGTTTTCTTATTTTTTTTTCTTCCTTGGGTTGAATTGATTTATAATATCATTATTGTTCATTGACTTTTATCTACTTTTATGACATCTTATGAATTCTTCTTTGTCGGACTCTTCTCCTTAGTAAAGCATGCAATCCTTAAGGAATTCATGTATCTTTGTATAATACAGTCCAAGTTTATTTATGACTTTATTAATCTCATTGAACGATGCAAGGATCATAGCTTCACTAAAGGCATCATGATGAAACTCTAAAATTAGGTACATTTCATTTTCAATAATTTCACAGAGACAGTTTATATGACACAACATAAGTAGAAAAAAAAACATTGAATACTTGTCTCACCATTCATACAGTTCTTGTTGCATATCTTCAACTAATTCATAAAGCTCATTTTTTTGGTCGTTGAAATTATTAAAAGGATAAAAATTATCAGGGTCAATTGATGGTTTTTTTGATCTATTGAAATATTGGACATTATATCCTTCAAAGATTAATGTTTCATGTATCAAATTTCAAACTGAATTCCCCTATGGAGGGTCACTTTGGGTTTCATTGATAGGATTAAGTTTGTTTTGAATTTCCATAACAATATAATTATAATGCCAAATCCTACATACATATTTAGAATAAAATTGTTTTTATATAAAATGATCATATAATTCATTTCTATTTAACCATCACTTGAATTTTCAATCAGGACATACACATTTTATTCTACCATCCACTGATCAGGTTTTATTTACATAATATATTTTTTTCAAACTCTTGTCATAACGAGGTGTGTTTCGAGGTAAAGTAATCCATCTTTTGTCCATCGGTATTTGATTTTCACTCTTCTCCCTGTATATTAATATATAAAGATATAAACGGTTAATCAAACAATTAAAATTAAAAGTAAACATCAATTATCTTCGTTAATGTTTGTCACCTAATTTATCCTATATTTCCATAAATATAGTATATAAAATCATGGTGAACATACATGTACACTCAGTATGTTCTTACTTTGAAAGTCTCCTGCCAGTGTGGAAAAAGAATACTAAAACTTTAGTGAATAATCAATAAAACCAAATGGTTTCATATCCTCTAATCAACCATTATCCAAAACACACTATGGGTTACTCACCAAGAATTCATGAGGGATAAATGATTCATGCAGTTACAGACTATTTATAACCCCACATACAAACAATCATTTATCATATAAATGATTCATGATCCCCATTTATAATAGGCATTAATGATAGTTATGTGTATAAGATTCCTAAGTGATAAATTTTATAATTTTATTGTACAGTATGATATACAACATAATGATATTTCAAACCAATCATACAATATTAAAAAATTACACATTACAATTGGGGATTGTACTATTTGAGAAATGGGGTAGAGGTGTCACCATTTGGGATCCGCATCAAGGAGCATGGGGTCATTGTGGGGTCATCATCTGGTAGCAAGTGGGGTTTGGGTCACAAGGATCATATGTGAGAGTGGAAAAAGGGGTGGTCACCATCGAGGATGAGGGGTCAGCTTTCAGGGGAAGTGGGGGAAGGGGGGAGAGGTATGTTGTCACAGAGAAGGGGGGCCAGTGTCGGGGAGATGTGGGTTCGAGGGTGAGGAGTGGTCACCTACATTAGGGAGAGGTGTGACTATGGGGGAGGGGTGGTCGCCGGTCTTGGGTATAGGTTGGTTAGAGGGGGGTAATCACTAAAGATGGGGAGAGGCATGATCGAGAGTGAAGGGCAGTCGCTGGAATTGGGGAGAGGTGAGATCGAGGGAGAGGGGCGGTCACCGATGTTGGGGGAGGGGCAGGGTCGAGGGGGAGGGGTAGTCATCAACGTCAGGGAGAGGCGGGGATGATGGATTAGTGGGGGGTAGGGGAGGGAGGGAGTCACTAGCACCGGGGAGTGTCATGATCGAGGTGGGGGTAGTCGCCTGTGTTGGGAAGAGGCGAGGCCGAAAGGGAGGGGTGATTGCCGACGTTGAGGAGTGGTGCCTCCAAGGGGGAGGGGCAGTCGCCCGCATCGGGGAGAGGCACGACCAAGGGAGCGAGGGGGTTAGGGAATCAGGTGGAGGGGGTGGGGTAAATTATTTTTTTAAAATATTAGCTGCGGTATCATTGAAACCTCTACTATATTTAAAATATATTTAATAATTTTTTTTAGTATTTATTATCAGAACTGGAACTAATAAATTTTCACTAAGACCACCCCTTTTCGTAGTGCTAGATAACATAGTTTTTCTGAATCTTACCCTAAAAGTGACATAAAAAATTTAATTATCGATTCTAATGCGATAAAAGTTGCCAGGAAATAAAATCTCTCTATCCTCTCAAACAATTTCATTTGTCTCACTAATTTTTTTTTCTCACTTTATGAATTTTCTCACCCACAGTTTTTTATTAGTTTAAGGAATTTATCTCACTACAAGAATTATCACCCATAGGAATTTATTTTTTTACATTGAGGAATTATATTCACACCTAGATGTGATATAGTATGTATATGCACAACATCATATTATATATTCATATTCCATGAACAAATTTTGTAATGAAATCATTGAATCATTGTACAAATGTAACATCCCAAACTCGAATGTCACTCAACTGTGCCCCAAGCCCGGTTGGTTACATGGCCTCAATCACATCATCCCAAATGCTAGAGGCTTATGACGAGCAGTTAGGGACTAGGTGAGTTATTTGGGAGACTACACCCCAACTACCATAATTTATCACAATGGAAGTCAATGACATTAAATAGTGGAAGTAGATACAATAAGCAGACAATAGATAAAATAGACAAGAAAGAAAAGAATATGTAACAAGCTAGAAGTGTCTCATTTACCATGATGCAGATGATACATTTATCTAGAAAATATCAAAAATAGGTACATAGAAATATAATAAAATACAATTATCTAAAATAAAAAATGACTGAAATGTGACCCTATAACATCGCAAGCCTAATCTTAGTCCTATGCTCCCATGCTCTAAAACTATGATTAACAAATAGTTTTAGGGAGCTTTCCCCTACTACCACCTGTAACTATATAATCTGTTTGGGTCCCCAAGGAGGCCCAAATAGGATGTGAGATAAACATCCCAATAGGTTTCCACCTAAATATCTATACAGTTCTAAGAAGTACTATGAAATATGCTAAACATGTGAATGTATGTAGTAATGTAAATGTGAAAGCCCAAGGCATATAACTAATGCAAACAAGTAATACTAAATAGCCTCTTGTGGATCCCCATAACAATTTTCGGCTCTTCAAAAGGCATTTACAAGAAATATAAACAAACTACACAACCTTTCCACATAACCATCCATATCATGTCCACACGTCCTTACCATATAAAGAAAACTATATAAAAAACCCATGACCTTGTAGTACAACCACAATCATATATCCCACTGTCATGCCATATAATGATGTTTAGATCACGAAGGGCCAGATATATGGTGCTGAAGATCAAGGTATCCTCTTTGAGTCTCAGGAGAATCTTAATGGAAACATGGCATATGCATTGGTTGGAATCCTATGATCATGGGTACCAACATGTCCTACATAAGTCCAAGATAGCTGGATCCAAGGGGTAGAAAAGCCTAAGGCATCTCATGTAATAAATACCAAAGGTGCATAATCAGCCAAGGTGTCCACTACAGCATTCCAGATCCATGGAAATCCATTCATGGAATCTAGGTAAATCATCAATCATTCCATGCCATTATCAATTTCAAACCATATGAGTCTACCCACTCATATATACAATTACATTCAAAATAATTCAATGAGTATACCCACTCATTTAAACCATTACATCTTATGAGTATACCCACTCATGTACTCCACATTAATTTAATCATGTCACATGGATATATCCACCCACTTATCACCAATTTCTATTTAACACATCACATGGGTATACCCACCCATTAATCACAATTACCAACAAAACTATTTAAGCTATCTAAAAACAGCCAACGAGTATACCCACTCATTTGAAAAGTTCAATTTAATTATTTAATCAAGTTAGTCTTGGAATATTATATTAACACTTGGTAATGTGGCAAGATATCCCCTATTTATGTAATTATGACTCAATTAAGTACAACCGAGCTTCCTTAAACTAGGAAAACTCGAGGTCACACCCCATGGGTAGTTCATCAATGGTAAAAACCAATGTAAAGGCATGGTACACCCCATGGGTGTCATTAGGTTGGGTCATTCACCACAAACATATCTCAAAGAACCTATGGGAGTCCCAAATAGTTCCTACCTCATCTATTTTAGAATAAAACTTTAAAATCGGGCTCGCGCTAAAATGTCTAGCGGGTAGAAAAATGGTCAATAGCTCTATAAATAATCAAAATTCGAATGAAAAGTATAGACCACCTTCCTTATCTCATTATTGGAGTTATCATCTTGTATTAAGTCTTAATTAATCTATGTTGGGAATAAATTTAAAGAACATATGAAGGACAAGATATTAGGGCATAAAAGCCTGATTCTAAACAATGCAACCACTGTTTTGAAGAATCAAGAATGGCTAAAAAGGAATCAATATCTTACCGTCATGGTTCCAAAAAAAATGACAGGGAATGAAATGGAATACAAATGGGAACTAGATCTGAAAATCTAGATATGAATGTATTTAGGCTTCAAAAGAGAGAGAAAAGGCTTCTGTCCAAAAAATAGAGGTCCCTACCTCTATTTTTAAAAAACTTAGTCAGCCAATTACATGAAAAGTAATTTTCTTACAGTTTGTGTAATGATCAGTTTTCCCTTAATGGGGTAAAACCCTTACACATCATGAAAGTTCCTAGACAAACCCTTACATGTTATGAAATCGGATTACACAGTGTGTAATCCAATTACACATCGTGTAATTGGCCTGCAACTGGTACACAACCTTCTTGCCTATTATTTCCCATAAACAACCCGACCGGTCCATGGCACAGCTTAGGGTCTACACCAAAAGAGATTGTAAAACATTCATACCTCAAGAAAAACCTAATATCATTCAATCTTATCCCCTGAAAGCAATTCTTCCCCGAAGTTCCCTCTCATGGGTAGTCAAGGTCCATTTGAAAAAACTCATGTCACTGAGCATGTATGTTGGCCTCCCGCTCCTAAGTATCATCTTGTGAACTTTTTTTCTTCCATAGAACCTATACGAGAGGAACTGACTAACCTTGTATAACCTTCAAACTCCTATCAACAATACGAATTAGATCCTCCTTGTATGATGATTCAAATTGTAGCTCAACCTCCTTAGGTTGAAAAGCGTGAGATGTGTCCGAATTATAATGGCATAGTTGTGATATGTGGAAGACATCATGCATGGCTCAATAAATCTGAGGTAACTAAAACTAATAGTATACTTATCTGACTCTCTCAAGAATCTCGAATGGACCATCACATAGTGGTGAAATCTTACCTCGTATCATGATCCTTCTATATCCCAACCATAGTGAAACACATAAAAAGACCTGATCCTTGGCCTCAAAATCTAAAGGTGATATACGGTGATCAACATGAGAATTCTATCAGGATTGTGTAGTATCCATATGCTTCTGAATCAACTGGATCTACACAAGATTCTCTTTCATGAGACAAGGTCCCAGTAAAGCTACCTCACCTACCTCTATCCATCACAAGGGTGATTTGCAGATCATACCATATAAATCTTCGTAAGGAGACATTTGTATTGTTACCTGATAATTTTTATTATAGGAGAACTCATCTACTTTAATGTGTCTCTCCCAAGTTCCCCGAAAATCATGTACATATTCTCTCATCTTGTTCTCTTGCACTTGTATCATACACTCTTATTGGACATCAGTCTGAGGGGGGTGGACTGTGCTCAGAAGCACCTATGTACCCAATGCCCTCTGAAAACTCTATAAGAAACGAGATGTAAAGTGGGAATCCCTATATGAAATGATAGCGAGTGAGAACCAGGGAAGTTATATTATCTCATGGATATACAACCTTCCATGAACATTAATATCGAAGGTATTCTTGATCAGAAATAAATGATCAACCTTTTGGATCCCTTCAAATACAACCCATGCACCATCATTACCACAAGGTGACGTTAGTAAACCAGTCATGAAATCCATTATGAAATCATCTCATTTCCACTTCGGAATAAGTAACTGCTATAAAATCATGGCCAGTCATTGATGTTCCTCCTTCACATGCGGACAGGTGTAACACCTCGTAACGAAACTATCTACCTCACTTTTCATACTTGGCCATTAGTATTGATGATTCATGTCACGTTACATCTTGCTGACTCCGGGATGTAGTGCCCAAGATGAAGTAGGAAACTCCCACATCATATCCCCATGCATATCCACTAGAACCCAAACACATCCATGGATATGTAAGATCTCATCAACACCTACGGTCCAACCAGAAGGAGGGTCCTCACCTTCCACACTCTCCTATAGGTCTAGACCCTATGAATTCGATAAATACCACAACTTTACTTTATCCAATAGGGTATAGGTCACAACTATGGATGTTAGATAGGTCTATCCCTAACTATTCTTCAGCTCCCTATAGATCTAAGAGAATAACGCCATAAGTTTCCACTCGCTACTTTCCTACTGCACTGTCTGTATCTGAGTCCACGTTCTTAGTGCATCGAACAATACATTACCTTTACTAGTCATGTATTCAAGCTTGAAGTCAAATGACTATAGGAACTCCACCAACCATTTTTTCCTCATATTCAAATAATACTATGTAAATATATATTTTAGGATTTTGTAGTCTGTATACACCAAAAAATGATCTCCCAATAAATATTGTCTCCAATAGTGAAAAACATGAACAAATGCATCTATCTCAAGATCATGCATAGGGTAATTCTTCCCTCATAGCCTTAGAAACTGAGACTCATATGCCAAAACTATTTTCCCCTACATCATCACTACTCCCATCCCAATACATGATGTGTCACAATTAAGGATGGAACACTCAGTTCATCAGTACCATGAAAACAACAATCGTGTTTGTGATACTAAATGACATAACCAGATACTCATATAATCCATACCTACTATGAAAGGTTGTACGAGGTCTCTCTGTGGGTAAAATATGTACTTGGTGATATCCTAACCTTAGTTCAATTTTCAAGAACACTCGGGATCCTAGAATCTTATAAAACATTTCATCTATTTTTGGAAAGGGATATCAGTTTTTAACCATTAGCTGATTCAAATTACGATAATCCCCAAATAGCCTAAGAGTTAAATCCACAATTTATGAAAAAATATCTGGAAAACCCCACAAAGAAGTATTAGGTCAGATAAACCCCTTTTCCCCCAAATACTCTAGCTTCCACTTAATTTCTTACAACTCCATCACAGCCACCTAGTAAGTAGAAATGGATACTACTGCAGCTCATAAAACTAGTTCAATGGAGAACTCAACCTATCTCCCGAGAGGTAAAAAAAGAAAATTCATCTTGGAACATTTCCCTGAAATGATCCACCATTAGAGGAAAGTTTACATGACTCACTCTGTGATCATCCAAAATAAAAAATATAAATCATGGTTGTCATTCTTCCCAACTCATGATGTTCTAGTCCATCTCAACTTTCCTGGACACCCCATTCACCCATGTGAGTAAACACTGAATCCTATGGTTATGTGGAAGTTACCCTTAGGTGATAGTAGACAATGTAACAACGAAAATATACTAAATAGTCCATCCTAATAATGACGTCAAACCCTATCATCTCAAAGAAATAAATATCTCAAATTAAGTGACTCCCACCAACCTCAAGGGTGTACTCCCTACACTAGAGTACATCATCCATTCTGATTCCCAATAGTATATCAAGAAATAAAACTCTTTCAAAATACCACACAACAAGCCCATGGATTTTCACCATAGGTGCGGATATGAAACTATGAAATAAACCTCTATCAAAAAGAGAAGATGCAATAGTAGAAACTATTAAGATCATTCCTCTCACTGTAGATAGTATTGAAACCTTGCTCCTCAAGGGTAGATTGAACATAATATAATTGAACTATACCCCAACACTATGAAACAACCTCACTGCTCAGTGTTGGTCCCTTAGATGTATAAGAGTAATTGATGTATGGCTACCTCAGTAAAGACCACTTTTTCTGTAGCCTGATCAGCCTGCATTGCTCTAGCTCCCTGCTTGACACAGATCATAGAAACCTACTCCTGAACCTGACATCAAAGCTGACCCCCTACAACTCACAACTAAAGGGAAGGTCCTGAAAAACCATTTCATGTAGCCCATTGGTCCATAAGCTCGGCACTCAACTGGGTCGCAGTTACGCAGATTCTTCATGTGTCCTCTCCTGCTACACTAGTGAGAAAACATCGAGCTACTAGCACTCATAGCCTAACTGATGCTTATCTCATTGGAAGCATCAAAATGGTGCTTCCATCCTGAAGATGTATAACCCCTAGGTTAAGAAGAAACATTTCCCAACTCTATATCTTAAAATTCCATCAGGTTCCACTCTATAATCAGTGCCTGATTCACAATCCTAGTGACAGAGGTCAACCTGAACACATTGACCTGGGATTTGATAGTATGTTAGAGGCCTTTCTCAAAGCATCTCACTTTCGATAGCTCGTCAGTAAGGTACATCAGTGTAAAACTATACAACTCTGTAAAGTATGTTGAGTACTCTATAACCGTCATGGTTCCCTACTCTAGATGCATGAACTCTCTAGCTCACTCTGCCCATAGTGTCTTCGAATAAAAGTAGTCAAGGAAGTTTCTTTGGAAATCAGTCCAACCCATATCTTGTATCCATTTAGTCTGGTTCAGAACATCCCACCATTACATTACTACTCCATGTATCATATAAGGGGTGAGCTTGACCATCCTCTCAAGAGGTGTCTTCGGATGCTCGAAGATAGCTAGTGGTGTCTCAAGCCACAACTCAGAAGCTTGTGGACCATTATCCCCCAAAAACGTTAAAGGATGATGCTGCAAGAACACCCATGTCAGCTCGGCCATAGTCATGGTATTTTATAGTGCTTCTTGAAAAATATGCATATAGAAAAATAAACCCTCGTGGAACTATGCCTCAGCACCTATATCTGAAATAGTCTATTGTACCAAGAAAAGCACTAAAAGTGGAACCAGTAGTATCTCATGGTCCACCACCTTCGAAGCATGGTCATCACCACATTCTTGGCATACCATTGGAGGTCTCCATGGTGACATGCCTCTACAATTCCAAACACTCGCCTCAGAAAGGAATGATATCAAAGTCGCATCTCAAAAGCATATGACAGGTCAAAACCCTCCTAAAACAAGTCATAACACATAACCTAATCATAAATCAATGACTGTATAAAGAAAAACCACAACACAACTAGAAACACGACCTCTCACCCACTCAAAATCTAGTTGTAGGTCAAGTCTCCATTTTCCATTTATTTTCATTTAACAGTCATTATTAGACATGATTTAACCAATGTTCCACCATGTTCTGATCCTTGAGGACCCATAACACCTCATGAACCAAAATTTGGTGCCCATATAATCCATACACATCAAATTCAATTTAAAATTTAAATTTAAAAGGTACTTCATTTTCAATTTCATAAGGGCCCATACACCTTATAAATTGAAAGATGATGTCACTTCTCTATCCTCTGCACAAAGTCTATCAAAAAATCAGCAACAAGTATTAGAGCACCTATCACAATAGCATGAGTCAAATAATTCCTCTTAAGTGGCATGACATAATGCATGATATGTGATTTCTAACAAGCGACTATATGATACATGAGATGGAATACCCTCATCTCATCAGGTTGCAAAAAAATAGAACCTACAATTACATCAATAGTATCAGCATAAATCTTTTGTGTCACCTAATGGTGAAATCAAATCATCTGTAATAGTTAAAACCATGATAAGGAAATTTAATTTAGGGTGATTTGGATTTTTCTTATACACGGGTTTGCTATGCTCGAGCATAGATCCTTAACAAATTCGATTTTCCTTAATATCCCTATCTATTGTCACCAAATAGTAAATCAAACCAGAGATGAAATTGTCTCCGATTCCACTTTTTAACACCATGAACTCAGATGCCACTCAATAGTGCCACAAGCTTGGTTCACTACATGGCCTCAAGAACACTCCTCAAATGCTATATGCTTCCGACTAGTGGTGAGGGCCTAGTTGAGTTTATGGGGAGACTATTCCCTCATTACCAAAGTATATCATAAAGGAAGTCAATCAAATTCAATAGTATAAGTAAATAAAATAAACAGAGAATAGGTAAAATAGATAAGAAATACATTAATATATAACAAGCCATAAGTGTCTCATATACCATGATGCAGATGATACATGTATCTAGAAAACAACCAAAAAATATACATGGAAATAAAGTACAATACAAGTATCCAAAATCTAAAAAGATCAAAATGTGTCACAGTAGCATCGCAAGCCTCAGCTAGGTCTCATGCTTCCATGCTCTAAAGAAATGATCAACAACTAGT
This sequence comes from Viscum album, assembly GCA_963277665.1. Classification (NCBI taxonomy): domain Eukaryota; kingdom Viridiplantae; phylum Streptophyta; class Magnoliopsida; order Santalales; family Viscaceae; genus Viscum; species Viscum album. The sequence goes on from OY728148.1 coordinate 976,381,792, forward strand.
GTTAGGGTGATTTCCCCTACTATCACCTGAAACCATATAAATTGTTTGGGTCCACAAGGAGTCCCAAAAAGGGTGTGAGATTAACATCCCAATAGGTTTCCACCCAATGATCTATAATATTCTAAGCTACACTATGAAATATGTGAAACAAGTACAAGTAAGCAGTAATGTGAGTGTAAAAGCCCAAGGCATATAACCAATGCAAACAAGTTATACCGAACAACCTCTTATGGATCCATGAAACAAGTGGCAGCTCCTAACAAGGAACCTATATATAATATAAACAAACAACATAGCCTTGTCGTAAAACAATCCATATCTTTTCCACACATCATTACTCTATAAAGAAAACCATATAAAAAACCCACGACCTTGTCGTACAACCAAAGTCATATATCCCACGATCGTGCCATATAATGAAGTGTAGACCATGTAGGGCTAAATTCTATGTATTGAAGACCAATTCATCATCATCAAGTCCTAGTACCATCTCGATAGAAACTAAGTATAGGCACTAGTTGGAGTCCTAGGATCATGTCTACTAGAATGTCCTACGTGAGTCCAATCAAGCCTGATCTAATGGAAAACAAAGCCCAAGACATCCCACAGAATCATGACCCAAAGTGAATACTCAACCAAGGTGTCCACTACTGCGTTCCAAACCCATGGAGATTCGTCCTTGGAATCTATATAAATCATCATCCATTCCATAAATTTAACAATTTCCAACCATATGAGTCTTCCCAGTCATATAAAAAATTACATTCAAAACCATTCAATGAGTATACCTACTCATTAAAACAATTACATATCACGAGTATATCCACTCATGTACTCCACCTCCATTTAATCATGTCACTTGGTTATACCCACCCACTTATCATCAATTGTCATTTAACACATCACATGGATATACCCACCCATTAATCATAATTACCAATAAACCATTTAAGAAATCTAAAAATAACTAACAAGTATAACAACTCGTTTAACACATTCCATTTAAGAATTTAATCTATTTAGGCATGATATATTATGATAACACAAGACTAGGAGGAAGGAAATATATGACAAAGAATCTTAATGTGCATATTTTTTTACCAAATAATGAATATTTTTTTATTTATATAATTATAAAACCACTGTATTTGAATGTTTTATTAAAATAATGGGTAATTTGAATTTTAGAATGATTATGTGAAAAATTCATAAAAGTACATAATTTTGGATTTTTTAAAGATTTTTACCACAAGGGTATTTTTGTCGTTTATTAATAAATTTAATTCAAAAATCACTGATTAATTTTTTTATAATAATGATTTTATTTCCTTAGACTTTGTATTTATGACCTAGAGCTTATTCGAAGATCTATTAGTCCAAAAAATTCATTGAATTTGTAAACATTTCTGGGCGGACAGCGTGGACCCCACCACTGTAACAGATTCCGAAATCAGTCTCCTCGGCTCTAATTTAGGTTATTCTACCTGAGATATCACTTGGAAAAATAGGACTGACTGTAAAAATATTTTGGGAGAGTTTTGACCTCATTAAGGTGTCCATTGATCATAATACATTTGAAGGAAGCTTCCACGAAATTTGGCCATAAAAAGTATTATTCAATGAAAATTCAATTCCTCTTTAATATGATGTCTAAATGAGCTAAAATGTGTAGGTTGAACGGATAACACATTTATGAACAACATTTATGAAGGATTCCATGTGTTAATCGACCATTTATTATGACAAGAATGCCCAATATTTTAGTGGATAGATTCTGCCAATAAAAGGAGGCTCTCACCTCCTTCCCAGATCATCTGCTTGACACCAAAAGCCAAGGAGGGTTCTCAAAGGGGCATGGGATGATGCTACCCCTATCTTCCCACCCCATTATTCATTTTATTTTATTTTAATTTTAGTTAGGAATAAATTTTTATTTGTAATTCAAATTTTAGTTTTATCAATCCATGCCATTGTTTTTCTCCATCCACTTGTCTTCATTTCTTTCCCTATATATCTCTTATCTTCCACCCACTCCACCATGTAATTTAATACTCTCGAAAATGATAGGATAACCCCAAGACTTGGCCAAAGGGGTGGTGATGGTGATCATGATTTTTTTTTAATGTTTAATTTTATGTTTGTAGATATATTTGAGTAGCATGCACAGGTAAGTCGAATGTCCCTGATGTTGTGACTACCACCGATAACTTGCAACTCAACCTATCCATATTATTTTATTTAATAATTTTTCCCTCTCTCAATTGGTTAGTTCTTCACACATTGGATTTGAGATAATCAATGGATGAAATAGCTTAAATTGAACTGGGTCCTGGAAGATGACACATTCTAGACAAAGGTGTGTCACCAACTTGGATTAAAGGAGGAGGTGGAATTGAGAGTGCTCAAACATTCAATGATGTTCCACAATTTATAAATAAAGAATAGTAGTTCAAACATGATATTTCATGTTTTTATTATCAAACTGAAATAAAACATATAAAGGTGAATAATGATTGAATATTTAAACATCCCCCAAAACCATGTTCTTTTTTATTAATTCATTCTATTTAGACTTGAATCTTAGTATAAATTTAGAATTATTGCCTCACATGTCATTATTTTAAACAATAAAAAAACCAATAATATTTTAATCACATTCATCTAAAAAAACCAAAAAAATTGATAGAATGGGTGAATTAAATAAATTAAGTGTACTACATTGAGAAGGATCTTCAAGATAGATGACCCTAGTGAGCCACTGTTCTGCACTAGGAAAAATAAAATTATTTTTGTCCACACCACCCAACATACGTGCGTCCAAACTAACACTATTTATGAGGATCCAATGATTAGTTCACTTACTTTTTCTATTTGCACATATTAGTTATATATAATTTTATTTCAAAAAACTAAAAAAAGACTTCGATGATGTATTCAAATTCAGAATATTATGCATGGAAAAATTACTCAAAGGAGCGGCAACAAAAACAAGAAGAAGATAATGATTTTAGAAGAGATCAGATGCCTAAACTTAGAGAAAGAAGTGAAAAACTAACCAAAAATGCTAATAGAGATTTTGATTATGTTCATGCATTAATAGAGCAACCCAACCCTAATTCAGAGGAAGAACATGAGAATGTGGTGGAATAAATTTCAGCAATAATATTTGAAATTGAAGAAGCTGAGGAAGAAAGGGAGGAAGACATATCTGCTGAGCTACAAGTGCGAGATCAATAATGATTGGATTAATTCTTGATTAAATATGGGGAACTGCCTAACTTCCCCAAACAATAAAATGAATAATATTCATCACCACTGAAGGAATAAACCACCAAAGTGGTGGAATTTGATGTCAAGATGGAGGAGCCTAAATACGTACCACCATATTTAGAGAGTATACTCAAAGAGGCACTTACAACTAAGGCAGTGATTAAAGCTGAACCAACTCTGGGAGTTGAACCATTCATTGACTCTATCCCTTATAATATTATTGAATATGAATTCTACATCACTCCATGTGTTTTTGATAATACAGAATTAGACAACCTCAACTCTGCCTCGGAGGATGAAGAAAAACCTCAATGTGCACATGTTGAGGAACATATGGAGCTCCCTTGACACATTGAATATTTATTAAAGGATGTTCATGAAGAGAAGAAAGTGTATTTCACTAAAGAAAACATGACAAAATATGCTTTGATGGTGAAGAATTTGATCTTGATACTTCATGTTTTAATATTATTCAAATTGAATTACACTCTGACATTACCATTGACTATTATTTTGATGAATCATACCTCAAGTAACTAATAGAAACAGAAGAATAGGTTGCACAATTATCAGAAAAGATATGGGATGATTAAAAATTCATTCTACCCCCACCATGCAATATATAACTCATTATAAAGGGGGTATATGGTGTACTCAGTCCCAGAAGGATGAAGAAAAAGCTGTGAAAAGCCACATGTGGTCATTCAAATCAAAGAAGCTTTATCCTTCATCAGAATTTGGATACCAGTAGGTACTTCCCTCTAGAGTTAGTCAAAATTTAGGTCCCACATGGGGGATAATACCAAGATTTATCTTTACATTCTTTCTAGGAATTTATATTTCAATTTATTTTCATTGAAATAATTTTTCATGTGGCCCCCTTCCTCTTTTATTTTGAGATTAAATGAAATGATCATTGTGATTAATTGAGTAATTTTCTTTTGTAGGATCATGCTAGTAGATGGAATCCCCATATAGTAAAGAGGAAGGAACATGATTTATGGGAAAAGGGTGTTCGATTTTAGTGTTTTATCTTTTAAAATCTCCACATTTCCGTCGACAACATGTTTTTATCATTAAAGATAATATTACATTCCCATAATTGAATTCATGGTTTACTCGACTTATCAAAGAGACATGAGTTTCTTAGGAATCCTATGATTCCATGTTTTAGATTTAAATGTTGATATGATTAAATTATTGAAAATAATAATTGAATTTTTAAAATAAAGCATGGATATTGAAGAAATGGATCTTGATTTGAAGTAATTAATTGATTCATGTAAATGAAATTCTTTTACCATCCTTCATCCATTGACTTTCTGAAGTTCATGTGAATTGGTTTATTAGTCATGCCATGGGTGATTGTCCAATGTTATATTTCCTATTCCCAAGAGGATTTATAGACCATGCACTTACTATTTATTCTTGAGCATATTTCTTGGGTGATCTTGGGACATGTAAGCAACAAGAACTTTTATTAAAACATATCAAATCTATGACTATGAAAAAACACATTTAAAATGATTGTGGCATCTTTTGGAAAGAAAATTTTCCTTAAAAGACCACCTTTACATCAATCCTTCTTTTAGCCCATATAGACCATGAATGAACATTATTGGAATGATCCATGTTTCAAGCCAATTTTATCCATTCCTATTCTCATTTGAGTATTTTCATGATATTTCAAAGTTGAAGTGTGGGGTTAAAGAGAATCATGGTGGAAGAGATAATATACATTGTTAGGAAGAAGTGTGGGGGTATTATTGTAGTAATTCTAAAAGGTTGTGGAATCATTCATTATACTCTATTTTATTACATCTTGAATTAAAAAAATAACAAAAATGACAAAAAGAACCAACAAAAAGAAAAAGAAAGGGTTGTGATTTGGGATATCCAAAAATCACCATTTTCTAGACCAATGATCTTATGATCGTATGTGGTTAGATGATAGATGTGATATTTGATATAATCATAACTTTCAAAAAAAGAATACAAATTAAAAATAATAAGGAGGGTTCACAAATCATTCATTTTTCATACATGATCATAAACTTTTCTTTGAGTTTTGGGAATTAGGTGTTGCTACATTTAAGGGGATAATTTCATTATATTACTTTTGATATCATGTATATAACTTAAGAGATTAGCCTACTACTTGAGCATTAATTTTTAAAGCATCAAATCCTACCAGACATAAACCTCGGAGTCAATTGAACCTTAATTGATAGTCCTCATGATTTTATGTGCGTTTTGTCTTCACAAAGTGAAGAAAGTATTTCATTTACAAGCCAATGGCTAAGGAGCATGTTCCCGTGATATGAGAATAACTCTACTTGAATTGTATCATGAGAGATGAGTGATAAGAATCAAGAGTGAGGTAAATCATGACTTGTAATGTTTAATAATAATTAATTAACGATCTTGAATGAATGAAAGGATATGTTCAATCAAATTTCAAAGGGGAAAAGTAAAATATGTGAATTATTTGTTTTTTCAAAAAATGGGAAAATAAATTGATATTTTTTGCAGATTTTTGAAAGTTTGATTTTACATTGATCTTTTTTTTGATTTTATTACCATGGAATTTTAATATTGGTAATATTGGTGTCCTTTGATTTCCATTTAGAGATTTTATACTTGGGGACAAGCATGGTTTATGTGTGGGGGTATTTGACAGAGCAAATTTATGTGCATATTTTTTGATCAAATAATAAGGATTTTAAATGTTTTTCAATGATAAAGCCCATGTTTTTCAATGTTTTATTAAAATAAATGGTGATTTAAATTTTATAATGATTATGAGAAAAATTGATAAAAGTGCATAATTTTGGATTTTTGAAATATTTTTACCATAGAGGTATTTTTTTCATTTCGTAAAAAATATAATTCCAAAATTTGGAATTTTTTTGAATCCTGATTTTATTTCATTCAAATTTCTCTTAAGGTCCTAGAGTTTATTCAAAGATCTATTAGTCCAAAAAAATCATTAATGTTGGAAACTTTTCCGGGCAGACAGTGTGGACCCCAACACCGTAACAGATGCACAAATCAATCTCCTCACCTCCCATTTAGGTTATTACACTAGGGATAGCGCTAGTACATATTGGAAAAACTCTAAAACAAATTTGGGGGAGTTTTTAAGTCATTAATGTTTCCATTGATCATTATACATTTGAAGGAATCTTCTTGGAAATTTCGGCCATAAAAATCCTCATTCAATGAAAATTCCATAACTCCTTAATCCTATGGATAAATGAGATGATGGTTGGAGGGTGAATGGAAAAAATATTTATGAAAAAATTTTATAAAGGGGTGCATGTTTAAATCAACCATTTAATGGGCCAACAACACGCAAAATATCAGAGGACAGAATTCGGCCTAGAAAAGGAGGCCCTCTACTCCTTCCCAAATCATCATCTCAACACCCACAACTAAAAAGGGATCCAATAAGGTCATGGGCCGATGCATCTTCTCTTCCCCCCCTTATTTATTATTTTAATTTTATTTTAATTTTATTTTTTTATTAGTTTTAAATTGTAATTCAAATTTTAGTTATATTAATCCTTGTCTTTGTGTTTCTCCATCCACTTTTCTTCATTTCTTTACCTCTCTCTCTCTTCACTTCCACCCAATCTACCATGAAATATATTACTATCGGAAATGAGAGTTTGACCCTGAGATTTGGCTTGGGGGGATGAGAAGGTGATCATGAATTTTCTTAAATATTTTAAGTTTTTAGATAGATTTTTGTAGCATGCATGGGTAAGGTGAATTTCCCCGATGTTGTGATTGCCTCCGATGACATGCAACTCATCCTATCCTAAATCATATATTTAATCATTTTCCTTGTCTCTATTGTTTATTTCTTGACACGTTGGAGTTGATCTAATCAGTGGATGAAACGGGTTCGATTGAATCGGATCTTGGAAGATGACACATTCTAGACAAAGGGTTTTCAACAACTTGGATTATAGGAGGAGGTGGAATTGAGACTTCTCAAACATTCAATGATATTCCAAAATTTATATATAAATAATAGTAGTTAAAAAACGAGATTTCATGTTTGTATTATCAAACTCAAATAAAACATATAAAGGATAATAATGATTTAACATTTGACCAACCCCCAAAACCAAATTCTTTAATATTAATTCACTTCTGGATAGGGAGGTTTTCCCAGTGTTCGTAGAGTACTTCTAACAACGGTTTAAGGAAACCGTTGGTAAAATCTCGTTAAATCATATTTTCCCAAAAGTTTTTCAAAACCTTTGGAAAAAGTTTTCTCTATACCAACATTTTTCTTAAACCATTGGTATAGAGAGGTTTAAATCTTTCTTTACCAATGGTTTTTACAAACCGTTGGGAAATGTTTTCCCGAAATTCAAAGATGCTCGAACTCCCCCTTCCCGCGCGACTGCAGCCCTAAACAGAAGAGGGAATTGGGATTTTCCTTCCCCTAAGGACAAATTCCTTCCATATTTAAGATTTATCAGTTCTTCACTTGTATTATGTAAGTGATACTACATCTAATATTTTGGTTTTCTGTTTTCAATTGGGTGAAGTGGAGAAGCAGGATTCTATTGACCCTAGTACGGAAATTCTTCATTCTGATCCATTTTTAAAATTTCTTAGTTTTACACTTCTAATGTGTAAGTGAGACATTCATTTTAATGTTCTACATCTATTGTTTTGGTTTTCTATTTTGATTTGGGTGTGTATGACTTTTTTTTTCTGTTTGATTTGGGTGTGTGTGTTGGGATTTGACAGTGAATCAAATTTGATTCAAAATGAATTATGTGTTAAAATCATCCAAAAATTTTTAGTTCATAGAAGGATTGGTATTTTTGGGAATTTTGTGTTTATATCATCAATATTCCACATGATTCACCTCATGGTAATAATGTGTGATGTTGATGTTAATATTAGATAGAAAACTCATACACTCCAGGTTTTTTATTGTGGCATGGATAATCATGAGTGATAATTAGATTCCTAGGATGACTATACTAATATATCAATAGGGTCAATTTAATATGGTTTTCATTGTATGTTGTATATTATGTCTCTTTCTTGGCCAATACTTACTTTTATGACGGTGGGGTGCTTTTAACTAGCCATGTTGGAATGTGTATACATCCATAAAAATGTTTGATAAGTCACAAGTTTAATTCAGTAATCTTGTTATCATTGACATACATTATTATTATTCTCAAATTTAAAAATAAATGTTTTTGTCTATACTTTATGAAATCAAACCTTTTTATAAGTCATGAACAACCTATTAGTGTATAAGCCTAAACTTTATGCACCCATGGGGTGCGCTTGACTTGAGGAACTAATTGGGTAAAGAATGGTATGAAAATAGAGGTGCCAAGAATGATTTATTGAACATGAGTGAATGTTTTGGGATGCCTATAACACATAATGGGGCATGAGGCATGTGCCTCTATTTGGGATTCCTATAAAGGGGCCTTGAAGTCCTCTTTTTCCAATGGTTGTGTGAAACCGTTGGTAAAACTATTCCCTTTACAAATGGTTTGATTCAATGACGAGGCAACACACCTTTATTGATGAATGTTAATTTCGAGTTATTGACATGACTCACACTCTTTCCATAGATGAACCAGATGATTGGGTTGTAGCTCAAGAAGCTAGGTTGAATTTTAGAATTTATTGAGCCTCTTGTTTAGTATGACTTTTCAATAGTTGTAACTATGTTTTTCTTCTTGATACATGACATACATTACCATCATTCGGTTTATGATTCTGTTATGAGTTGGTATTACTGATTTGAGGGAATAGTCTCCCCCAGACACAGCAAAGGCTCTCACTATTAGTCAATAACATTTGGAATTTCGGTAGATGTGCATGAGGCCATGTGGTCATCTGGGATTGGTTCACTAATGAGTGACATCCTGGTTTGGGACGTCACAATATATGGATATCATTTTTATGAGTGTTTCTAATCAAATCCATACCTAAAACTATTGAAGGACCCTCTCTAAAATCAATTGGGACATTATTCAATGAATACACCTACATCATTCAGAGTGTGTATCCTAGAAATTATCTTCAAACAACCATAAATCATCTATTTCTTTTTTTTATTAGAATGGATTTTCTATGTTATGTTTTTTGGGATACACATTAGTTATTTGTTTCTAATTACATCAATATTTGTTTTCATTGCAGGAAATGACACCCATTGAAGAGATGCGGTGGAAGTAGATGACAGAAAATAATCGTCGCATGACACAGATGGGTGTTCCTCTACTCATCCATGTTGTGAGTATTTTCTTTCAAATATATATATTTCAATAACTTATAATATCATGTGTTTGATTTTGTGTTAATTTTATTTTCAGGATCGACCCCCTAGACGAGAGATATATGACGAGGAGCCTGAAATTTATCCCAATATAGAGGCTGGTGGTAGGAGGGGGGGTGGTGTCAGAGTTAGACAATCATTCGGTTATTCTGGTATTGAGGCCGATGGTACGAGGGCTTGTGGTCCTAGAGTTAGATGATCCACTGTTTGTACCTGATTGGACTATACCCCTACAATAGAAGTATCTTCTATGCCCCATTTTGATCCTAGTGTATCTTTAGGGACACATGGCATATTTATTCATCCGATGGTTACACTATCAGTTGGCCATATGTTTGTGCTATATTCTTTTCCTTCTGGTTCATTATCTCTGAGTTATTCATTTCCACCTTTTTTGATTCCTGCTCCAACACAGTATGTGGCTGAGGAGCGTACACTGAGGGACACTCCACCTGTACAGGATATTTCTTCAACTTCACCACATCCAGTGATTCCCATTGATCTGAATACAACAGGTATATTTATATTACTCTAACAAATATTTATACCAAAATTTATTTTTATTATAACTTGTACTGATATTTTTTTTCATTAAAAACATATTCATCTACTGATAGGAGGCGGGGGCGGGGGCGTACTCTCTTGCGTGCAGTATGGAACCACCAGACACAGTTGATGGTTGAATACAATGATGAATGACAAATGATTTTTAAATCTGGACAAGAATGTCGGGGTTTTTTGGAGACGCTAGCTAAATACTCTAACATCATTCCGGTCAACCCTCTCTCTTGGAGACATATGCCTCACGAAGTCAAGGATAATTCTTTGGCACAAATATGGGTAAAAAATCTATTGGATTTAATGTAGTATTTTTTTCTATTTATATGAATTAATCTATTTGGTTTCAAATTTAGTTAAACATCCCTGATGGCGAAGGAGCACTACCAGCACATTTAATGGAGCTAGGTGTGATTTAGAGAGGTTATAAGCATGTGTTGTATGTTGGATGGTGTGATAGAGTTGGCACAGAGTTAGAGACAATACCTATCATGGATGTCTTCCCGATAGGGAAATATCACCAAATGATTACCCATTGGGTGACTTCCAAATTTAAGGTATTAATCCTATTTGAGGTGATTAAATGACAGTTTTCATATTTTGCATTCATATTATCTTATTTATTATTAAACGATACATGAGTCATATTGATCACTTTTATTTGAAATGAACCATATTTTCATTGAAAACAACAACTAACATACAAAAATCCGATCAAACGCATTTGGATTGGGTTGATTACTTAGGACAATGATACATTGGTCATTTGTGATGGGTATAAGTCAACTCCACCTCAACCAGAGGTGTCGTGTGACGGTGATGGCCGAAAATGCACTCTGTATGTCGTAAATGGCTAAAACATGAGTTTAATGGTCAAATGCATGCCAAAAGACATTGGAATGACATTAAATCACATGAAAACACCCTAATTATTATTCGTGAGGTGTACGAGGAGACGTAACGTCATTCAAACTTGTGGTTTGTGCAGCACGACTAAATATGTGTTTTTAGGTGATTGGCCCGCCTGAAAAGCATGTGTGGGGAGGTCAAAACTGGCCGAATGACCTCGGAAGGCCATGAAATTGAGCGAAAAAAAGGGCGGGTGAATTGTGAAATGGTCGGCTACACGACACATCAATCGGTGGTGTCGTGTGACCGCGTTGGCCTAAAACGCATTCTGCGTGTCGTTAATGGCCAAAACATGTGTTTAACTATCAAATTCATTCCTAAATACATCAGAATAACATGAAATAACATGAAAACACTCTAATTATTATTTGTGAGGTGTACGAGGATACGTCACGCCATTTGGACATGCAGTTTACACGGAACGACTGAATATGTATTTTTTAGGTGTTTGGCGCTCATGAAAAGTGTGCGTGGGGGGGGGGGGGGGGGGTCAAAACCAGCAGAATGATCTCAGAATGCCATGAAATCAGACAAAAACAATGGTTCGGTGAATTGTGAAATGGTCAGCTTGACGGCACATCAATCAGATGTGTCGTGTGATAGTAGTGGCCGAAAATGCACTCTGCATGTCGTAAATGGCCAAATCATGTATTTAATGGTCAAATGAATTTTGAATGACAACGAATGACTTGAAATCACACGAAAACACCCTAATTATTATTATTGAGATGTATGAGGAGACAATATGTCATTCAGACATGTGGTTTGCACAACACGGCTGAATATGTGTTTTTTAGGTGTTTGGTGTGCTTGAAAAGCATGAATTGGGTGGTCAATACTGGCCTAACCACCTCAGAATTCCATAAAATTGGACGAAAACAAATAGTGGGTGAATTTTGAAATGATCGTCCAGAAATCACGTCAATCGGAGGTGTCGTGTGACCGCGCTGGATGAAAACACACTCCGCATGTCGTAAATGGCCAAAACATGTGTTTAACGGTCAAATGAATGCCGAACGACATTATAATGACTTAAATCACACGAAAACACACTAATTAATATTCTTGAGGTGTACGAGGAGATGAAACATCATTCGGATGTGAGGTTTTCACAGAACGGCTGAATATGTATTTTTTATGTGTTTGGCGCGCTTGAAAAGTGTGCGTGGGGTGGTCAAAACTGGCCGAATTACCTCAGAATGACATGAAATCAGACGACAACAGAGGGTGGGTGAATTTTGAAATGGTTGGTGAGATGTCACATAAATCAGAGGTGTCATGTTACCGTGCTAGCCAAAAACTCACTCCGCATGTCGTAAATGGGCAAACCATGTGTTTCACATTCAAATTCATGTCGAATGACATCAGAATGAATTGAAATAATAAAAAAACACAGTAATTATTATTCATGAGGTGTAGTAAATGAAGGAACTTCATTTAGACATGTGGTTTGCGCTGCACGACAGAAGATGTGTTTTTTAGGTGTTTGATGTGATTGAAAAGCATGTGTAGGGTGGTCAAAACCAGCCAAATGACATCGGAAAACCATGAAATCAGACAAAAACAGAGGGTGGGTTAATTGTGAATGGGTTGGAGAGACGACACAACAATCAGAGGTGTCGTGTTACCGAGGTGGCCAAAAACGTACTCAGAGTGTCGTAAATGGCCAAAACATGCATTTAACGGTCAAATGCATAACGGATGACATCGTAATGACTTGAAATCACATGGAAACACCCCAATTATTATTTATGAGGTGTATGAGGAGAAAAATGTCATTCGGATGAGCGGTTTACGCGGTATGGCTGAATATGTATTTTTTAGGTGTTTTGTGTGCTTGAAAAGCGTGCGTGTGGAAGTCAAAATAGGCTGAATGACTTCGGAATGCCAAGAAATTGGACGACATAAAAGGGTGGATGAATTTTGAAATTTTCAGCTTGACGACATGCCAATCGGAGGTTTTGTGTTACCACGGTGGCCGAAAAAGCACTCTGCATATCGTAAATGGCAAAAACATGTGTTTTATGGTCAAATACATACCGAACGACATCAAAATGACTTGAAATCATACAAAAACACCCTAATTATTATTCTTGAGGTGTAAAAAAGAAGAAACATTATTCAAATGCGCGGTTTGAGAGGCATGATAGAATATGTATTTTTTAGGTGTTTGGCGTGCTTGATGAACGTGTGTGGGGTGGTCGAAACCAGCCTAACGTCCTCGGAATACCATGAAATCAGACGACAACAAAGACTGGGTTAATTGTAAAATGTTTGGCTAGAAAACACGTCAATCGGAGGTGTTGTGTGAACGCGATGGCTGAAAACTCAATCCGTACAGCCCCCCCCCCCAACAGCCCCCACCCACCTGACAACCCCCGCCCCAAACAACCCCCACCCCGAACATCCCCCTCACCCAATGATCCATGGATCATTTGTGATGGGTATGAGTCAATACCACCTCAATATGAGGCACGGTGTGACTTGTATAACTCAAAGTGTGTCACTTTTGTTTGAAATGGACAACATTTTATGTGAAAACAACTACTGACATACGAAAAATCATTACAAGGATACACATAGATTCTTGAATTTAAAGGATAGAAAATAAAATATGGTCTATTGGTCATACGTTATTATAAGAAAATATTCACAAGGCATATATTGAAACATAATGGGTCATAGTATATATAGAAAAACATTAATTATATTAGGAATGAGTCTCGACATCCCATCATGAACATTCACCAACACTCATGTTATAATTCTCAATCATGGGTCGTTCGTTATATACAATAACGTACAACAAATAAATATTATATAGTGATTTCATATGAAACCTATGAACACTCAAGCATACCATATAAAAAATTGGTCAACAAGGCTACAAATAGATTCTTGACAAATAAGTTTCAAAGTCTCATAAAAATACCCCAATGGTGAGGAATACATATGGTGATACCATAGCCCCATAGATCACCTCAATCCCATCCTCAAACAGTGGGTTCCAGGACCAAACCAATGTCCCTTTTGGAACCCAATACCAAATACTTAAATTAATATTCTTACCCACTACCCAAGATGGTGATTCATCTCACATCACACCCAGGAGAGCACATTACAATTAGCCACATACCCCCTTATTCTTATTGAAAAGAATATGAAAAACATGTAGGCTATTCTGGTAACCAAACTCATATGTCGAGATTGGACAATGTTTCCCACTAACACATCAAGAACCATTTATACTTGGGCACAAAATCATTATGGGAATATAAACATCTCATGAGTTTATTATAACTCATCCTAGGTCTAAGCACATGACCACTACCATTTTCTATGTTATAGGTGTCATGATCCTTTCCACTCTACCCAAATTTTTCTGTGGGTTTTAAGATACTCAACTAAAGACCAGGACTAAAAATACCATGTTCTTCCTATAATATGTAGGTTTTTTATCTTGTGTGTATTGGTGTTATGGTTTGAGTGAGGAATGAATTCTAAATTTTGAATATCGTCATTGGTGTTATTGCATTTCATTTAACATGTAGTCTTTTTCTCTTATGGGTGTTATTGCATGTGGATTTATAAATTTATAAATTTCTAAATTTTGGAATGGATTCTAAATTATGAATACTTTGGATGGGGATTTTTTTTATTGGTGTTGTTGTAGGTTTGGAGTGGGGTTGTTGTGTTGTTGTAGGTCTGGAGAGTGGAGAGGGGCTTGCAGCTGTGGAGCTGAGCAATTGTATACCAACGGTTTCAAAACCTTTGGTATTGATACTATAATATAATTATACCAATGGTTTGTTATAACTGTTGGTATAAGATTACACCAATGGTTATAACAAAACCATTGGTATAGCCTTATGGCTTTCCATATCCCCTATATACCAACCGTTTATAACCGTTGATATAAGTGTAACACACATATACCAGTGGTTTAAAATCCTTTGGTATATATTATACTTTAACACACATGTACCAAATGTTTTTAGCAAACCATTGGTATAACATCTATTTTGAAACCTATACCAACGGTTTTCACCGAACCGATGGTATGGGCCTATTGTCACACCTAACGTGGCCACGATTGAGGGAACTGTTGATATAGTATATACCAATGGTTTCCAGGCCTCTACCAACGGTTTACAACTATTGGTAAAGTGTAAAATTCCAGTAGTAATTCATTCTCTCTAGACTTTCATCTTAGTATAAATTTTGAATTCATGCTTCACATGTAATTATTTTTAATAATGAAAAACCCAAAAAGATTTCAATAACTATAATTTTATTAAAAAAACCACAAAAAGAGATAGAATGTGTGAATTAGATAAAGAAAGTGAACAACATTTATAAGGATCCTCAAGAGAGATGACCATGGTCTGCCACTGTGCTGAACTAGGAAAAATATAATTATTTTTGTCCACACCCCATGACAGGCGTGCGTCATAACAGAAGATGTTTTTGGGCAGCCAATCATTAGTTCATTTTCTTTTTCTATTTTCACATCTTATTTAGGTTTCATTTCATTTAAAAACTAAGAAGGGGTTCTAGGATGTATTCAAAATCAGAATATTATACATGGAGAAATTACTCACAGGTGCAACAACAACAACAAGAATAAGATGAATATTTTAGAAGGGATCAGGTGCATGAACATAGAAAAAGCATTGAACAACTAACTAGAAAGGCTGAAAGAGATTTTGATTATATTCGTGCATTAATGGAGCAACACCAACCTAAGTTGGAGAATAAACCTGAGAAAGCGGTGTAAGAAATTTCACCACTTATATTTGAAATTGAAGAACCTAAGGAGGAAAGGGAGGAAGATGTACCTACATAGCTACATGTGGGAGATCAAAAAATATTTGATTAATTATTGATTAAATTTGAGGAACTACCAGACCTCCCCATATAATACAAAGAAGAATATTCAACACCACAAAAGGAAGAAACCACCCAAGTGGTTGAATTTGAAGTCAAGATGCTGGAGCCCAACTACCTACCTCCATCCTCAGAGATTCTACACCAAGAGGAACTTACCTCTAAGGTAGATATTGAAGCTAAACCAATATAAGTAGTTGAACCATTCTTTGAATCTATCCCTTATAATTTTATGGAATCTAAATTCTTCATAACTCCTTGTGGTTTTGATTATACAGAATCAGACAATCTCAGCTATGCCTTGGAGGATGAAGAAGAACCTAGATATGAACATGGTGAGGAACATATCGATCTCCCTGGATATGTTGAATATTTATTGATTGAAGTTCATGAAGAGATACTAGTGGATTTCCCTAAGGAAACCATGAAAAAATTTTCTTACTTTGAGGGGGAAGAATTTGATCTTGATACTTCATGTTTTAATATTATTCAAATAGAATTACATTCTGACTTTCCCATTGAGTATTTGGTTGAGGAAGCATGCCTCGAGGAACCAATGTACAGATAATAAGAGGTTTCCCAATTAGAAACCAAGAAGGAAGATAATTCATATTTCAACCTACCCCCACCATGCAAGATATAACTCATTGTTAAGGGGGTGGGGATATGGTGTACTCTATCCCTGGATCATTACTCACCCAGAAGGATGAAGCACAAGCTTGGAAAAGCCACATGTAGTGGTTCAAATTAAAGAAGCTTCATCCTCAATCAGACTTTGGATAATAGCCGGTACTTCCCTCTAGAGTTAGTCAAAATTCAGGGCCGTCATAGGGGATAACACCAATATTTATCTTTACATTTTTTCTAGGAATTCAGATGTCAATTTATTTTCACTGAAATAATTTAGCTTGTGGCCCCCTCCCTCTTTTCATTATGAGAATAAATGAAATAATCATTGTGTTTAATTGATTAATTTTTTCTGAGTGATCATAACGGTAGAAGGAAGCCCCAGACAGTGAATGAGAAGGATGACGTTTCATGGGAAAAGGGTGTTCAATTTTAGTGTTTTAACTTTTAAACTCTCCACATTTTTGTCCACAATATGTTTTGAGATTTAAAGATAAAATTTCATGCCCAAACCTGAATACATGTTTTACTCAACTTATCTAGGAGACATGAGTTTCTTAGGAATCCTATGATGCCATGTTTTAGATTTCAATGTAGATATTATTAAATTATTGAAATTAATAATTGAATTATTAAAATGAAGCATGGATGTTGTAGTAATGACTCATGATTTGATGTAATTAATTGATTACTTTAAATGAAATTTCCCCACCATCCTTCATGCTTTGAATTTCTGAAGTTCATGTGGATTGATTTACTAGAAATATCATGAGTGATTGTCTAATGTTATATTTACCATTCCCAAGAATATTTCTAGACCAAGTACTTCCTATTTATTCTTGGAATTATTTCTTGAGTAATCTTGGGACGTGTAACCAACCATAACTTGTATTGAAACTTTTCAAATATATAACTATGCAAAAACATATTTAAAATTATTGAGGTATCCTTCGAGAAGCTAAATTTTCTTAAATGACTACCTTTACCTCAATACTTCTTTTAGCACATAGAGACCATGAATTACCTTTATAGGAATGAGTCATGTTTCAAGCCATTTTAATCCATTTCTACCCTCCTCTGAGCATTTTTATGATATTTTAAAGTTGAAGTGTGTGGGTAATAAGAATAATGGTGGACGGGATGATATACATTGAAAGGAAGAAGTGTATGGGTTTTATTGTGGTAATTGAAAAAGGTTTTGGAATCACTCATTATACTCAATTTTCTCCCCTATTAAAAAATGACAAAATGACAAAAATAACCAACAAAAAGAGAAAAAAATGGGTTATGATTTGTGAAAAACCCAAAATCACCATTTTCATGACCGATGATCTTATGAGCGTATATGGTTAGGTGATTGATGTGAGGTCTGATATAATCATAACTTTCAAAAAAAGAAAATAAAGTAAAAAAAATTATTCAAGAGGGTGAACAAATCATCCATTATGCTTATGTGATC
Organism: Viscum album; assembly: GCA_963277665.1. Taxonomy (NCBI): domain Eukaryota; kingdom Viridiplantae; phylum Streptophyta; class Magnoliopsida; order Santalales; family Viscaceae; genus Viscum; species Viscum album. The sequence continues at coordinate 976,399,833 of OY728148.1, forward strand.
ATAACATTTTCTTTGAGTTTTGGGTAATGGGTGTTGCTACTATGAAGGGGATAATTTCATTATATTTTTACTTTTGGTATCATGCATTGTACATAATATAATAGCCACCTCCTTGAGATTTATATTTTAAAGCATGAAATCCTAAAAACCTTAATCCCCATAGTCAATAGAACCTTAATTTCAAGTCATCATGATTTTATGTCCATTTTGTCTTCACAAAGTGGAGAAAGTAGTTTATTTACAAGCCTATCGATAAGGAGCATGTTCTCAGGATATGAGCATAACTCTACTTGAATTGTATAATGATTTATGAGAGAAAATAATCAAAAGTGATGTAAATGATGACTTGGAATGATTAATAACAACGAATCAAGGAGCTTGAATGAATGAAAGGAGATGTTCCAACAATTTTCAAATGGTAAAATAAAATATGTGAATTATTTGTTTCTTTGAAAAATGGGAAATTAAATTGATATTTTTGAAAATATTTGAAATTTTAATTTCACATTGAAAATTGTTTGATTTAATTGAATTTGAATTTGAATCTTGGTAACATTGGTCTCCTCTAATTTCTATGTTGAGATTTTATTCTTGAGGACAAGAATGGTTTAAGTGTGGTGTTATTTGAGAGATAAAATTTATGGGCATATTTTTTATCAAATAATGAGAATTTTTTAATTTTATTTAATGATAAAACCTGTGTATTTCAAAACATTATTAAAATAATGATTAATTTGAATTTTAGAATGATTATGAAAAAAGTTGAGCAAAGTGCGTAATTTTGTATTTTTTACATATTTATACTAAAAAGGTATTGTTTGTCATTTTTTAAAAAATATAATTCCAAAATTCAGGATTCTTTTTCATAGAATAGTGATTTTATTTCATTAAACTTTATCCTAAGTACATAGAGTTGATTCAAAAATCTATTCGTCCAAAAAAATCTTTGAAGTTGGAAATTGTTCTAGGCAAATAGAATGGACCCCACCACTATAACAGATGAAACAATCGGTCTCCTCACCTCACATTTATATGATTCCACCTAGGATAGAACAATGACACGTAGGACCGACTTTAGAACAAATTTGGGGTGATTTTGAAGTCATTATGGTTTCCATTGATCGTTATAAATTTGAAGAAAACTTCCTAGAAATTTCAGCCATAAAATGTCATATTCAATGAAAATTCCATAACTCTTTAATCCTGTGGTTAAATGAACTGAAATTTGGTGGGTGAATGGAAACCACATTATTGAATAACTTTTATTAAGGGTTAAACACATTAATATAACATTTAATAATCCAACAATGCGCAATCTTTCAGAGGATTGAACTCTACCTATAAAAAGAGTCCCTCGCCTTCTTCCAAAAACATCAGCTCGACACCCACAGCTAAGGAGGGATCCCACTAGGGAACATGACACTTATTATCCTCTTTCCCCCATACTTTATTCTTTATATTTAATTTTAATTGAATTTTTGGATTATTTTTCAATTTTAATTCAAATTTTAGTTTTATTAATCCATGCCTTTGTTTTTCTCCATCCACTTTTCTTCATTTCTTTCCCTCCCTCCCTCTTCTCTTCCACCCACTCCACTGTGTAATATCATACTCTCAGAAATCAGAGGATGACCTCGAGACGTGGCCATGGGAGAGGTGAAGGTGACCATGAATTTTATATAATTTTTAATTTTATGTTTGTAGATAGATTTGAGTAGCATGCACAGGTAAGGTGAATGTATCTAATGTTGTCACTGACTCCAATGACATGCAACTAAACCTATCCCTATTCTTTTATTTAATAAATTTTCCCTCTCTATAGTGGTTATTTCTTCACACATTGGATTTGAGCTAATCAATGTATGAAACAGATTTGATTGAACTCGGTCCTGGAAGATGACACATTCTAGACAAAGGTGTGTCACCAACTTGGATTAAAGGAGGAGGTGGAATTGAGAGTGCTCAGACATTCAATGATATTCCACAATTTATAATTAAATAATAGTATTTAAAACATGAGATTTCATGTTTGGATTATCTAACTAAAATAAAACATATAAATTATCATAATGATTGAACATTTAACCAACCCCCAAAACCAAGTTTTTTCTTATTAATTCATTATGTTAAGACTTTCATCTTAGTATAAATTTAGAATTATTGATTCACATGTCATTTTTATAAATAATAAAAAACCGAAAAATATTTTTATCACTTTAATTTAATAAAAAAACAAAAAAAGAGATATAATAGGTGAATTAGATAAATTAATTGAACTTCTTTGAGAAGGATTGTCATGAAATACGACTCTGGTCAGCCACTATGTTGCACTAGAAAAAATATAATTATTTTTGTCCACAAACCGCGACAGACGTGCATCAAAACTAATGTTGTTTCCAAGGAGACAATCATTAGTTTATTTACTTTTTCTATTTTCACATCTTAGTTATATTTCATTTCATTTAAAAAAACTAAAAAAAGACATCCATGATGTATTCAAATTCAGAATATTATGCATCAAAAAATTACTCCTAGGTGCAACAACAACAACAAGAAGAAGATAAATATTATAGATGAGATTATGTGCATGAACATAGAGAAAGCAATGAACAATTAACCAGAAAGGCTGATATAGATTTTGATTATGTTTGTGCATTAATGGAGTAACCCAATCCTAAGCCAAAGGATTAACCTAAGAAAGTGGTGGAAGAAATTTCACCACTTATATTTGAAATTGAAGAACCTGAAGATTAAAGGGAGGAAGAATTACCTGGTGAGCTAAAAATGGGAGATCAAAAAAGTTTGGATGAATTATTTATTAAATGTAAGGAACTACATGACAACCCCATACAATAAAAAGAAGAAGATTCATCACCACTAAAGGAAGAAACTACCCAAGTGGTGGAATTTGAAGTCAAGATGTAGGATCCCGTCTACACGCCTCCATCCTCAGAGTGTCTACTCCAAGAGGAACTTACCACTGAGGCAGATATTGAATCTGAACTGAATCAGGGATTTGAAACATTCATTTACTCTATCCCTTCTAATTTTATTATGTATGAATTCTATATCACTACTTGTGGTTTTTACTATACATAATCTAACAATCTCAGTTATGCCTTGGAGGATGAAGAAGAACCAGTATGTGCACATGTTGAGGAATATATGGAGCTCCCTAGACATGTTGAATATTTATTGAAGGAAGTTCACGAACAGATTCTAGTTTATTTCCCTAAATAAATCATGATAAAAGAATCTTACTTTGATGGGTAATAATTTGATCTTGATATTCATGTTTTAATATTATTCAAATAGAATTACACTCTGAATTTCTTATTGATTATTCTTTTGATAAAGCATGGCTTGAGGATCCAATGGACAGAGAAGAAGAGGTTGCACAAGTAGTAACCTAAAAGGAGGATTATTCATACTTTATCCTACCCCAGCATGAAATCTATACCTCATTGTGAAGGTGGGGGGGGGATGGTGTACTCTATCCATGGATCATTACTCACCCAGAAGAATAAAGAACAAGTTGAGAAAATCCAAATGTGGTGGTTCCAATCAAAGATGATTTATCCTCCATTAGACATTGGATAACATTTGGTACTTCCCTTTGGAGGTAGTCAATATTCAGGGCCCACTTGGGGGATAATACCATGATTTATCTTTATTTGCTTTCTAGGAATTTAGATGTAAATTTCATTTCTTTGAAATAATTTAGCATGTGGCCACCTCCATATTTTCATTTCAAGATTAAATGAAATGATCAGTGTGATTAATTGAGAAATTTTCTTTTGTAGGATCATGATGGTAGAAGGAAGCCCCAGACAGTGAAGGGGAAGTACCATGTTTCAGGGGAAAATGGTGTTCAATTTTAGTTTTTTATCTTTTAATCTTTCCACAATTTTTTTCCACAACATTTTTTGAGATTTGAAGATAAAATTTTAATCCCACAATTAAAATCATATTTTACTCGACTTATCTAGGAGACATGAGTTTCTTAGGAATCTTAAGATTCCATTTTATAGATTTCAATGTTGAAATGAATAAATTATTGAAATTAATAATTGAATTTTTAAAATGAATCATGGATATTTATGTAATGACTCATGATTTGAAGGAATTAATTGATTCATGTAAATGAAATTTCCCTACCATCCTTCATGCTTTGAATTTCTAAAGTTCGTGTGAATTGATTTATTAGTCATGCCATGAGTGATTGTCCAATGTTATATTTCCAATTTTTAAGAGGATTTCAAGATGATGTACTTCCTATTTATTCTTGAGTATATTTTTTGAGTGATCTTGGTACATGTAACTGATTGGATCTTGTATTGAAACATTTCAAGTCTATGACTGTGCAAAAACACATTTAAAATGATTGAGGTATCTTTTAAAAAGATACGTTTCCTTAAAAGACCAACATTACACCAATCCTTCTTTTAGCCCATAGAGACCATGAATGACCGTTATAGGAATGAGCCGTATTTCAATCCATTTTTATATATTCCTACCCTCCTATGATTATTTGCATAATATTTTAATGTTGAAGTGTGGTGGTAAAGGGAATCATGGTGGATGGGATGATATACATTATAAGAAAGAAGAATGGGGGTATTCTTATAGTAATTGTAAAAGGTTCTGGAATAATTCATTATACTCTATTGTTTGACACACTTGAATTAAAAAAATGAAACAATAACAAAAATAACCAACAAAAAGAGAAAAAAATGGGTTGTGATTTGGGAAAACCAAAAATCACCATTTTCCGACTGATGGTCTTTTGATCCTATGTGGATATGTGATGGATGTGAGGTTTTATATAATGATAAATTTCGAAAATAAAAAAAATTACAAAATAAATAAAATATACAAGAGGGTTCCAAAACATTCATTATACTTACTTGATCATAACCTTTTCTTTGAGTTTTGGGAAGTGGGTGTTGCTACATTGAAGTGGATAATTTCCATATATTTTTACATTTAATATCATGAATAGTACTTAAGAGATTAGCTTTCCCCTTGAGCCTTAATTTTTAATGCATCAAATCCTACCAACCTTAAACCTCAAAGTCAATAGAACCTTAATTGAAAGTCCTTGAGATTTTATATGTGTTTTGTCTTTAAAATGTGGAGAAAGTAGTTCATTTACAAGATTATGGATAAAAAGCATGTTTCTCATGATATAAGCATAAATCTACTTGAATTGTATCATGAGTGATGAGAGAAAAGAATCAAAAGTGAGGTAAATCATGACTTTTCAGGTTTAATAATAATATATGAAGGAGCTTGAATGAATGAAATGAGAAGTTCCATTAATTTTCAAAGGGTAAAAGAAAAATATTTGAATTATTTGTTTTTTGAAAAATGAAAATGAAAATTGATATTTTATGCAAATTTTTGAATGTTTGATTTCACATTGTTTTTTTAATTTTTTGTATTGGAATTTGATTTTTGATAACATTGGTTTTCTCTGATTTCTATGTGGAGATTTTATACATGAGGACAAGCGAGGATTAAGTGTGGGGGCATTTGACAGAGAAAATTTTAATGCATAATTTTTATCAAATAATGAGGGTTTTTAATTTTTTTCAATGATAAACTCATTTATTTCAATGATTTATTAAATAATGGGTATTTTGAGTTTTAGAATGATTATGAGAAAAATTGAGAAAAGTTTATAATTTATGATTTTTGACCAATTTTTACTACAAATTTATTTTTATCATTTTATAAAACATATAATTCCAAAATTAAAGATTAGTTTTTTTAGAATCTGGATATTATTTCATTCAACTATCAATTTTGTACCTAGAGCTGATTCGAAGATCTATTTGTTCAAAAAATTCATTGAAGTTGGAAACTTCTTCAGGCGGACAGCGTAGACCCCACGACAATAACAGATGTAAAAATAGGTTCCCTCACATCCAATATAGGTAATTTTATTTGGGATAACACTAGGACACATAGTAACGACTCTAAAAAAATTTGGGGGGAGTTTTGAAGTCATTAAGGTTTCCATTGATCGTTACACATTTGAAGGAAGCTTCCTGGAAATTTCGGCAATAAAAAACTCTTATTCAATGAAAATTACCTAACTCCTTATCCCAGTGGCTAAATGAGCTGAAATTTGGAGGATGAATGGAAAAGAAATTTATGAACAACTTTTATGAAGGGGTCGACGCGTGAATTGACAATTTAATGGTCCAAAAACAAGAAATATTATAGTGGACATAATTCTGCCTATAAAAGGAGGCGCTCGACTCCTTCCCAAATATTCAGCTCGACACCCACAGCTAAGGAGGGATCTCATCAGGGCACGGGCCGCTGCTTCTCCTCTCTTCCCCCCAAATTTATTATTTTTATTTTATTTTTATTTTAGTTTAGTATTAGTTTCCAATTGTAATATAAATTTTAGTTTTATTAATCCAAGACTTTGTAATTCAAATTTTAGTTTTATTAATAAGTCACTGCACGCCAAAATTTTCTTAAAGAGAAAATTATACACTCTTCAAATAATGAGTCATCATCAGTGACTGATCACAACAACACTTTCAATTCCCTATTTGCTCAACTCGTGACACTGGGCTACAAAATTAGGGATACTGAATGTGCTGGTATTCTTCTCTAAAGATTTAAAAATCTATATGATCAGTTGATCATCAACCTTACCAACAATATCAAGATGTACATGTTTATGCTCAACAATGATGAAGCTATGGTTCCTGAAGTAGAAAGTCAATGCAAGAGCAAAGTGACAGAGTAAAAAATTTCACTAATCGATGAATTTGTCAATAGAGAGAGGAAGGACGATGGAGCATGATTTTAAGTGGGAGCCAAAATCAAGGAAGGTCTAAATCAAGAATAATAACAACATCACATGTTACGGTTGTGGAAAGTAGGGGCACGCCAAAAAGAATAGTTGGAACAATAAGAGTGGTGGAAAAAACTCTTAATGAAACATGACGAGTACTTATGGAAATGGAGACATACTAGTCTGCGAAACTTCAAGGATGGATATAGGTAGACATAATCTCAATAACACATGGATAATTGATTCAATAGAAACATGGCTCAATGGTAATGGTTTGATCAGTATGAACATATCTCGAAAGTACTTATTTACATGGGGAACAATCACACCTTGAAGATCTTTGGAGTCAATACCAACAAACCGAAGATGCATGATGGTATAATTAAAACCACCTAAGGAGTACACCATGCGAAGATCCTGAAGATTAACATATTTTCATTGGGGGAATTTGATGACATCAGGTGTAAGACTCACACTAACAATAGTGTGGAGAAGATTTTGAAGGGTGTTCTTGTGGCGAGGAAGACAGATAATATCTCAAAGAATCTTTGCGTTCTTTATGGTGAAGAATACAAGGAGGTGGAGATAGTTGTCACGACCCGTCCCTCGGGGCCCATGTCATGACTACCACAAAACCGTCTTCTATAGGCCAGAGGCTGACAACTAGCACTAGAACGGTGTGTCCCTTAAATGGAAAGAAATTGCTTTTTTAAACTGTACAGACACACAGTCCATGAACAAAACAAGATGCAACCAGACATACTAGAACACAATAAGATGCAACCACAAAGTAAACTGTTTTAGTAAAAGAGTGCTGAAAGTAAAAAGGGGAATGAATACAAACCAAACTGTAAAAGTACAAGTATGACTGGTAGTACAATACAACTGAAAAAAGGAATACAACTGCTAGGTCATCCTCTGAGGTTCCTACCTGTAGGGTAGGTACAGATCACCTCCTCGGCACACCATGTCCATCAGTCTCCTCTACATCACATCACACCGAATGGTCTACCTCTGAGCATCATCCAGTCCTATCTCCCTCATCCTCAATCAACACCGCACGTCGTCTTCACCAGACAGAACAAGGTGCAGATGAAGCCCGTGCAAGGGTGAGTATAACGATACTTAGTAAGGACCCCAAGACCCCCGTAGGACTCCTAGAGTTCCAAAAAGGAAAACCCACAAAGTTAGACATCAACATTACTTTGGTATATGTCCATACATATACCTGAGTTATCAAGATATACTCATCCCATACATGGGGGAAGGATACCACATAGGTAACACCACGAATGTAGAAGTACCACACAGGTAACACCATGAAGATAAAACCACGAAGGTAACTCCACGAAGGTAGAAGTACCACGCAAGTAACACCACAAAGATAGAAATACCACACATGTAACACCACAAAGACAATACCACAAAGGTATAAGTACCACACATGAAACACCACAATGTAAGAAGTACCACACAGGCAAAAGACTCATCTCACAATCATGTATAACTTATGTATATAAGTACATATGATTAGTCATACACTATATCATCTTATTCTCTTAAGAAGAACTACTGCTGACCCACACAGGATCGATAGGTAACTAACCCCCATTGATCCACATAGGATCTGACCCACATAGGATTGAAATGCGCAGACCTACACAGGATCGCGAAGCACTGACCCACACAAGATCTGACCCACACAGGCTCAATTGATGCTGACCCACATAGGATTGATGTTCTTTCTTCACATTGCAGCTTGCCACATGTTTCCTTGCACCTGGTACGCTCAAGTTCTGTAGAATCTGCCCCTCGAGATATCGGTCTTACCTCAACCGCCACTAAACTCCAAAAAGGAATAACTCAAAGGACTGCCATGTCGTAAGGTTTCCAATGTAATAGACTGTGCACCAATCAGACACTCGGTCTGTGAGTTATAAGTGTTTTATCTTTGGGGGCCCGGTTGGATTCGTGATCAATCCAACACAGCCTTACTCCCACTCTCTAAAAAATTCAACTGGAGAATACCAAAAGGAACATATTGAACCAAGCACCCCAACACTGTAGAAGGTTCATCAAAAAGACATCCAATTCTCATGATATGCTCCTTTAAGTGTTCCAGGGTCCGGTTGGGCCTATGTTCGGTCAGACCGGGTCAGACCAACCCAGCCCAACTCGTTCTGGGTGGGGCCGGGTGTACTTGGCTTGATAGGCTAGGGTGGAATCGGCCTGATGGTCCAATGTTTGGTCTGACCCGCATGAGGGAAGGCCCAAAAGGGCAGCCAAACACGGCCTGCAAGGGCGGCCCGCAAGGAGGTGGACCGCAAAGGGGAAGCCCGACCTGCATGGGGAAGCGACCCATTTCGGAGAGGTGGCCCACTTCAGGGTTCGCGGCCCTGTATGAGGGAGGTGACCAGATGTGAGGGCACCAACCCGCTCCGAGGGTGGGGGCCCGATGCTAGGGCGGGGGCCCGGGGCGTGGGCGACGTCCCGACTCAAGGGCAGCGACCTGGTCCGAGGTCAGCGGCCCAGTCTGAGGGAGGCAGCCCCGTGTGAGGGAAGTGCCCCGACTCGAAGGTGGCAGCCTGCTCTGAGGGTTGCGGCCCATTTCAGTCTGATGCGGGGGGGGGGGGTGTAACCCCCCTATCAACCGGATTCCCAAAAGGCCTAGAGGCCATTTGGTTAGTGCGGAGGCGATGCCGTGTGGGCGTCGAGGAACCCTCCAGACGTGGTTTCAGCCTTCGCCGCAACTTCCATTCTTTGGTGGTGTGGCGGTCGCATCACTTTCCTTCTTGTGGTCAGCCGTCATGCCGACCACCACCTCCTTTCTTCACGGCTGACGAGCTGTGACCCTCATCTTGCGGCGAGTGTTGAACTGTACGCAGTCTTCCGAGGCGGTGTAAGGGAAGAAAGATAGCAGATGGTTCGGGCTGGGTTTGTTATGCCCGTACCCTCCGTGTTAGCTCGCAATATGAAGGATATTAATGTAGTTCAACAAACAGTTGTATTTAACACAAGATTAACCCCACAAGATTCCATGCAATAACCTCTCGCAAAGATGGATGAATTTCGGGTCAACCCATTAGTCAGTTGACCCGCGTTCTTTGTATAATTTTAAGAATGTGGAAGAGGGAAACAAAAATGCACAAACGAAAATAACCCCCTACCTGTAAGAGACGTCCACTGACAAAAGTTAACAAAACCTCCTTTATCATCGTCATCAGTTCATGACTCAGTGGAGCTCGTCACCGCTTGTTGGAACCAGTCTAGTCCTCCTGGTGGTTGTCGTCACAATACTTTGCCATTGCTTCATCATTTTGTGAAATCGTGCCCACTCCACTCCCCAAGCTCCACATAAATATGAGAGGGGAAGGAGTGTATAACCCTCGGGTAATTAATGAGGTTCATTTAATTAATGAACCTCCCAAATTTCTAATGGTGTGGTTATAAGAAAAGAAGAGTTAAACCATTTGTTGGTTTGACACATTGCCGGTCCAGCTAGCATCATTCGTCCATTGGAGGAAAGAAGGAAAATTAAAAAAAAACATGATATTTTATTAATCTTTCAATAGTCCACAAAAATAACCTTTTCACCCGACCTACTACGGTCGAAGTTATCCATATCTTATGTGAATCCCAGCATTGCAGGTTCAATGATGCCCTCATATTTTTAATTTGAACAATAGTTCAAAAGTTAGAAAACACTGCTCATGTGGTTACTGAACAAACCCAAAAAAAATCCTGAAAATTATTTACAGTCACCCTTAACCCGTGCCGGTTGAGGTTAGGATCTGCCAAATTGAAACACGCCCCAACGAACTCAATGGTTCTCTCAGATTTTCAATCTGAGTTACCATTTAAAAGTTATGGATTTTACAATAAAATAATTTTCACTTAGTTATTTTATTTTCAGCAAAAAAATAACTTTAACGGGTGGCTCGTGCTGGCCGAAGTTAGTATCCACCTAAAGAGATCATACCCTCACGAGCTTAGTGGTGGTCTTATATTTTTAATCTGAGTTACCGTTCGTGAGTTTTATGAATTTGAAAAATAAAATAATTATATTTAAATAATTTATTTATGGTTATGCCATTTTTAGGTTTTCTCACAGGAGGCCCACACCGAATAAACATAAGCCATGCCTAGGGTAAACCCGCCATTCTGAGTGCAACAAAGCCCTCTGATTTTTAATTCGATTAACCATTTAATAATTATTCCACTTTTTCAGGAAAACTGCTTTTATGCGCTAATTAATTATTAACAAAAAATTGACGGATCATTCTGGGCACCCTGGGCCTCAGAATTGCGCACTATCCGATTTTGTGGTCTCGAAATAATTCCATATAATTAAAAAAAAATTATATGGAATTTTCAAGGAATTACAATAGTTGTCCTGTTAACTACCTCAACTAAATCATTGAGGAAGTCATGGTATCAAAAGCTTGGTCTTATGTTCGAATAAAGCATGAAGATTCTTACTGAACATAAGATTCTTCCTAGATTAAAGAGGTATCCTTTCCATTTTGGGAGCATTATGATTTTTTCAACCAACATTGGCTGAATTTTGTGACGTCAGCAATGAGGAGAATGGATATATTAGAGTTGATCCATTCCAATATTTGGAAAGCACTCTTTATATACCTCGGAAGAGAAAGGTTCTTTGTAAAATTCATTGATGATTATTCCATGAGATGTTATGTGTACCCAATCAAGATGAAATCCATTGTTTTTAAAGACTTAAAAACATTCAAATCATTGATGAAGATGGAATATTGAAACAAGATAATGTGTTTGAGGATTGACAGTGGTGGAAAATATTCAAGTGAGGATTTTGATACTTTTTTTTCAATGAGAAGGCATCAAGAGACAATTCATGGTGTTGTACACTCCTCAACTAAATGGAGAGGCAAAGTGGGTGAACATAACCTTGTTGGATAGAACAAGGGAGATATTGAATACTGTAGGAATTTTCAAGAAGTTATGGGATAATGTAATGATCATAACATGTTATGTGATCAATTGATTTGCTTTCGTGATGATTGATATGAAAACAATAATGAATATGAGTAGTGTTAAACCTACTGACTATGCTTGGTTACATACATTGGAGGTCATGTATCTGTATTGTTTAATGATTAGGAAAGATTGAAGTTGGATTCGAGATCCAATGAATATATATTCTTAGGATACATTGATGTTGTGAAGGGATATCTTATGTGGGTCCCAACTACCTGTAGACTTATCATCAACATTAATGTTATATGTCTAGAAGATAAGGTGAAAGTGACGATTAATGGTGACTTGAAGAAACAGAACACATATACTATAATAGTAGGGGTGGAAAAAGACTCCATAGAAGAACCAATTTCCTTTTAGGATCATGATGAACGAATTATGATTTATTTTGGACTATGATGATCAACTCAATATAAAAGAAAACCAATATGGCACTCAGAATTTATCACTGAGATAAATATTGTGTACTACTTATTGATGGAGGATGGTGATCCATATTATTTTTTTGGAGGTGATATTGAGTTCAGAAATATCCACATTGATAGAAGCAAATCAAGAGAAACGTGATTCCCTTCACAAGAACAAGACATGAGATATTGATCCATTACCTCATTGAAGGAAGAATATCAGTAAAAATAGGTTCTTAAAGATCAATTGGGATGAAAAGGAATAATTGTAAAGATATAATGCAAGACTGGTGGTCAAAGGATATGCATAGAGAGAAGTTATTGATTTCAAGGAAATATTTTCTCCCATTGTTAGAATAATGACTGTTCAGATATTTATGGGGATGTGTTCAATATATAGTTTAACTCTAGAGTATCTAGATGTGAAGAGAACTTTTCTACAATGTGATCTTGATAAATAAATATATATTCTTTAATCAGAATGTTTTTCAAAATTAGGAATAGTGATCATGGATTTTAGGTTGAGAAAAACAAATTATGGTATTAAGAAGGATCTAAGGTGTTCGTACATGATATTTTAATCCTATATCATGAGTATTGGACACAAAATACTTTATTCAGATACTTCTGTGTATTTCATGTGTTTAGATGGTAATGATATTATCATTCCTCTATTTTATGTGGATGACATGTTGATAGTTTTCATGGGAGTATGATATGATAGAATTAGGACCAAAAAATAATATCTTTGGATACAGATATAATGACAGAGAAATAAGGGAATGATTTAACTATCAAAAAAGAATTTCTTGAGGAATATCTTGGAATACTTCCACATGCGACATTATCATCCCCTATTAACCCCACTGACGATTAATTTTTTGTTATCATTTATGATGAATCCTAACAGTGATAATAGTGAAGTATAGAGGATGGAGATGTCTCAATTACCTTATGCACCAGCAGTGGGTAGTATGATATTATCTATGGTTTATATGAGACCAGAAATTGCACATGTAGTGGGAAAAGTTTGTTGTTATGTGGAGAATTAAATATGGGATCATTGGAACATATTAAAGAAGACCCTTAGATACATCAAGGAGATCTCATATGCTGTAATATGTTATTGAGGATCAAATTTCACTATTAGAGACTATGATGATTCAGATTTTGTAGGTGATTATGAACAATGAAAATACACTTTGGGTTATGTGTTTAATTTTATAGGATGAGTTGTGAGTTGGAAATAAAAGTTGTAGTCTGTTATATATTTATCCATGACTAAGGTATAGTACATGAAAACTACATAGGCTTGCAATGAAGTGATTTAGATGTGAAGGTTTCCAGAGGATCTCGGACAATGATAGAATTATATCCAATTGTTTGGGGATAATCATAGAACCTTGAAAATTAAAATGAATCTATATTTTCATTGCAAGAAAAAGAACATTATGATACAATATAACTTTGTTTGAGATATGGTGGAGGAAGGAAGAGTGGATATGCAGAAAATTTATATTGAATAAAATTAAGTTAATTTTATGATGAAGTTTATTAACTTTGTTAAATTAATATAGTAAAAATCCTCAATTGTAACCATAGATATAAGAACAACATGGTTGGAAGATATAAAATATTTGTGGAAATATTATAGGTTCCCAATCAGATATCCTAGTGTGATATATATTGGCATTTGTTTCTCACAAACAATTTCTCCCCCTTCATTTTTCAAAGTGGGCTAGTGTGCTTAGTGGGATGTGTGGAAAAACTATCCCATGGAGTTAAATATAGGAGGAATATCAGGTAAGGGACTTGCCTATAAAAGGAAGGGAACTTTGACGGTTTTAGCACCATCACCTCAAGTATTGACCTTCCTATTTCAACATTTTGAGTGTTGTATTTTGTGATATGCATTATAAATTACTCAAGAGAGTTAATTAAATCGACATTTTCCTTATAATGGAAAGAGAGTGTGTTTAACCTCTTTTACTACAGTGATATCATTCTATTTTTCTATGGTTTTTACCCCTCTTTATTTATGGGGTTTTCTATCATACATCTATTGTTCATTTTTATTCATTTTTACTTTACTTTTATCTCACAATTATCACATCATGAAAGGGAAAATAATATTAGATCCCAATAGTAGCCTTACAAAATATTTTTTTATCAGATTCAAAAAAAAATTGTGGGTTGTGCTATGAGGTAGCCCACATTCAATGGAGTAATTGAGTTGTATGGGTATAATTTTGTTTCTAAAAATTAATGAACAAAAATTTAACATGTTTATAATTATATAAATAGTAGGAAGAATCCGTAAAACACGAATAATACAAATCCTGTAATGATTTCTCATAATTGAAAGTGTAACATGCTGATTCTAACAAACCATAAACAAAGAACAAGAGAATAAAAAGAACCAATTCATAAAAACATTTTCAATAGATACCATTCTAATTAGAATATATATAACTAGTTTTATATTAATACTGATAATTACGAAGACCTATTAGAGATAACAGACTCAAACATAAGCGAGATGATCAATAGAAAAGATTGACATAAAGTAGTAATCAAATCATAAAGAGGAGCATTTTTTTGACATTATTTATCTATTTGGCCTATATGCATTATACAGGGGTAACAATATTCCACTATAAAAAATGGGATTATAAAATATATGTGATAAATAGTGAAACATAACAATATATGAAAAAGGAACATGAGGAAAATATCCAAAGTTCAGGTTCTTGAAATGCCAGGACTCACAGTAGAACCAAGTTGGGGATTCATCATATACTTGTTGGGTCGGAGAGTGATGGTAAGAGGGGGGGGGGGGGGGGGGTGAATTTCCTTTTAAAAAATAATTAACAATTTAAAAACAAAGTTAAAAGTGCAGCGGAAATAAAAGAGGCAAGACACAAAACTTGATAACGGAGTTCGGCTTAAACCAAAGCCTACGTCTCCGCTCCCAACTCAACCATTGAGAGATTTACTACCGCTTGCTTTTTAATGGTGTTAGAAAGATACCCACTAGACTTTAAGGTAGTCTAGAACCTATTACAGCTTGCTTTTAATGGTTGAGCAAGAACCCACTAGCCTTCTTACAGGTGAAGGATAGCTCACCTATGACTCAAGCCTTTTAAAGGGAAGGCTTGACTAACCTCTTCACACCTTGAAGGTGGTGTGAAAACCCAAACAAAAGGAAGATAAAAGAAATGGGGGTTTGTAGGCACAAACCCAAATTGATGCTCAAAAAGATAAATAATGAAAAACCGTAAGAGGAGAAGCCTTGGACGCCGAAGGATTGATGAAGTTGATGAAGAGGGCTCCCAAGATTCTTTGATGGTGCTCCTTGGATGTGGAAGTGAGTTGGAGAAAATGGGGATCCTTGAAGGAATGCGCCGGAGGTTCGCCAAATGATCGAAAAATGTTCCCATGGGCTACTGTACATTTGCGGGGCTTCCTAGTCCTTTATTTATAGAGGGGGAACCCTCAAATGGCCTTTGGGGGTCTTCGGAGCCGTTGGAGAGGCCTTCAGAGCCGTTGGGAGTCAAGTGGACAAGTCTGGTCAAAGCCCAACGACTAGTTTGACTGGCTCCACCGGCTGACCGGTGCTTGGCCACCAGTTGGCCGGTGCTTTGGAAAAAGGAGAGGCCTTCTGCCCAGGCACCACCGGCTGGCTGGTGAGGAGGCCACCGGTTGGCCGGTGCTGAGATAGTAGGTGTCCCTTCTGTCTGGGTTCCACTGGCTGGCCGGTGCTAGGACATCGGTTGGCCGGTGGTCTGGATAGAGGGGATGCCTTCTGTCAAGATTCCACCGGCTGGCCCGTGGTCATCCACCGGTTGGCCGGTGGACTGAAATCAGTCCACTTTTGCCTTCTGGCTTTCTTGGCCCAATTCCTTGGCAACCTGAAATCATGCCTATCATCCAAAAACACTTAAAACAAGATTAGATAAATAAGAGAGTGATTGTGATCATGAAAATTAAACCACGAGGGGTACGAGAGGTACAACAATCTCCCCCTATTTTGATGATCACAATCACCAAAAAAAGAAATGTAAAAGACTGAAATGAAATGCATGCTTTAAAGGATAAATTGAAAAGTAAAGCAAAGCATGAGAGAAATATTTGTCCCCCAATCAACCATGAATTTCTCCCCCTTTGTGATTATCAAAATAGCACGGGGCATAAAACTTGATTGAGGGAAAGGATTGAAAAAAAAGATAGAGATTTTAAACCAATTGAAATTTTTGAGATTTGAATTGAAAGTTTTGAATTGAAAGTTTTGAATATAATGTTTTGAATTGAAAGTTTTGAAATAAAAATGCAAAAATGCTTAAACGATCCTAACTGCCCCTAAATAAAAAGAACAAATCGCCGGGGAGAGGATTTTAGAACCGAGACAAATTTTGGTCCGGTGAGACTCGCTAAAAGGGATTTTTCAATCCAAACTTGTCTAGTGGCAGGTCTTCTCCTATGAAATTCATCATTAAAGAAAATGGTATTGGGCCTTCCATACCGGGCATTTTTGCAATTGCACTCATAAATTAAGTGCCCGAGTTTTTTACAATAGTTGCAAAATTTATATTGGGAGCTCCCCCTTACAAAAATAGTTGGAGAATGGGAAGAGGAAGCATTCTTGGAATAGCCAAGCCCTTGGGTGGTTCTAGATATGCGTTGGGAACCAAGGAGCTTCGAAAGGTTATGTTCACCTTCGGTGAACTTAGCTAGGGATTCCCTTAAATCCTTGATTGTTGATTCCATAGAATCAACATCGGGAAGGTTTTGGATCTTGAGGGACAACTCCTCCTTTTCTTTGAGAAGTTGTTCCTTTTCGGAAGAAAGTTTTTTGAAATTCTATTTTAAAGCAATAAATTTGGAAGAAAGTTCGTGAAATCCTTCCTCCAATTGATCTCTAGCATGTTGGAGATCCTCATAAGATAAATGACTGATAGAATTGGAAGAACAAGAGGAAGAGGAGTCGGAAGAGGTTACCTCATGAAATGCCATTAGGCATTTTTTACCGTTGTCACTTGAGGAGGAGGAGGAGGATGTAGAGCTATCACTCCATGTGGCCTTGAATGCCTTCTTCTTTTCCTTTTTCTTGGCCTTTTTCTTGTTGAGTGGACAATCGGGCATGTAATGGCCTTTCTTGCCACACCCGTAACATGTTACCTCGGGCTCGGATTTTTCGTTGGGTTGAGCCTTGAGGGATTTATTCTTCTTGTGCTTCTTCATGAATATGTGCATTTTGCGGGCAAGATTCTCCATTTCTGAATCGCCGCTTGAAGAGGAAGACGATGAGGAGGAGGAGCTTTCTTCTTTTTGAACTTTGAAGGCGATGTTCTTTGGAACTTTGATCGGTTTGCCTTCCTTTTCAGCTTGCCTCCTCATGGTGATCTCATAGGTCATGAGGGATCCGATGAGCTCTTCGACCGGCATTTTCTTGACATCTTTTGCTTCTTGGATTGCCGTCACTTTCGGTGCCCATGTGCTTGGTAATATCCAAATAATCTTCTTGACCATCATTTCTGCAGACACATCATCACCAAGGGACTTTCTCCCATTGCAAACATCAGTAAAACGTGTAAACATTTCAGTTATATTTTCAGATGGATGCATGGTAAAAGACTCAAAATCTTGACGGTACATATCCAATCGAGTATCCTTAACTTTTTTGGTCCCCTCATGGGTAACCTCCAAAAGTTTCCATATTTCATGAAATGAAGTGCATGTGGAAACTCGATTGAATTCATTACGATCAAGTCCACAATGAAGAGCGTTCATGGCTTTGCCATCAAGCTCAAAATTTTTAATATCGGCTTGAGTCCATTTGGATTCATCAGGAGAAGAGAGAGAGTAACCATGCATGAAAATTATATAAATAGGATAACCAATTCTTCTAAGAAAAGTGGTCATGCGGGTTTTCCAATAGGTATAGTCGGTTACATCAAAGAATGGAGCACGACCCAAAGAATAGCCTTCGGGGGCGAAAGAAGTTGAAGCCATCACAAAGGATCTTGAATTTGAAACTGGTTAGGGTATTACTAAAATTTTCCCTTTGATACCAATTGTTGGGTCGGAGAGTGATGGCAAGAGGGGGGGTGAATTGCCTTTTAAAAAATAATTAACAATTCAAAAACAATGTTAAAAGTGCAGCGGAAATAAAAGAGGCAAGACACAAAACTTGATAACGGAGTTCGACTTAAACCAAAGCCTACGTCTCCACTCCCAACTCAACCGTTGAGAGATTTACTACCGCTTTCTTTTTAATGGTTTTAGCAAGAGACCCACTAGACTTTAAGGTAGTCTAGAACCTATTAAAGCTTGCTTTTAATGGTTGAGCAAGAACCCACTAGCCTTCTTACAGGTGAAGGCTAGCTCACCTATGACTCAAGCCTTTTAAAGGTAAGGCTTGACTAACCTCTTCACACCTTGAAGGTGGTGTCAAAACCCAAAAAAAGGAAGATAAAAGAAATGGGGGTTTGTAGTCACATACCCAAATTGATGCTCAAAAAGATAAATAATGAAAAAACGTAAGAGGAGAAGCCTTGGGCACCGAAGGATTGATGAAGTTGATGAAGAGCGCTCCCAAGCTTCTTTGATGGTGCTCCATGGATGTGGAAGTGAGTTGGAGCAAATGGGGATCCTTGAAGGAATGCGCTGGAGGTTCGCCAAATGATCGAAAAATGTTCTCGTGGGCTACCGTACATTTCCGGGGCTTCCTAGTCCTTTATTTATAGAGGGGGAACCCTCAAATGGCCTTTGGGGGTCTTCGGAGTCGTTGGAGAGGCCTTCAGAGCCGTTCGGAGTCAAGTGGACAAGTCTGGTCAAAGTCCAACAGCTAGTTTGACTGGCTCCACCGGCTGACCGGTGCTTGGCCCCCGGTTGGCCGGTGCTTTGGAAAAAGGAGAGGCCTTCTGCCCAGGCACCACCGGCTGGCCGGTGAGGAGGCCACCGGTTGGCCGGTGCTGAGACAGTAGGTGTCCCTTCTTTCTGGGTTCCACCGGCTGGCCGGTGATGGGACACCGGTTGGCCGGTGGTCTGGACAGAGGGGATGCCTTCTGTCAAGATTCCACCGGCTGGCCGGTGGTCATCCACCGGTTGGCCGGTGGACTGAAATTAGTCCACTTTTGCATTCTGGCTTTCTTGGCCCAATTCCTTGGCAACCTAAAATGTAATGCCCCGACCCCAGCTACCCAGAGTCGGTGCATTACTTCGTAACATTGACATGATCACAAGAAGATCAAATCTCGAAAGAACGATTGGTTTAGTAGCCTTGGAAACACTAGATATATTCATAAAGTTTTACATTACATTTTAAAGTGAAAAACTACTACAACAACAAAGTCTTCATAATTCACACTCATATCCCCACATACTATCCCTGCATGTCATTCATAACTTACTTCTTCACATCCTGGGAAAAATAAAACATAGAAAAGGGGTGAGCTCAAATTCCCAGTAAGGATAACAATAAAGCGGAACATTCAAAATAAGCATAAACATTTAAGGCAATGAATTACTAAAACAAAAGCCTTTTAAAATTGAACTTCAACATAGTATGGCATAAATAAAATGAAATAATGCCATTTACTTGTTCACATGGATATTCTACTAATCGAATAATCACATGCAAAAATCAATAACCACTTTCATAATGTTGGAACGCATAATGCTAAACGTTAATTTCTTTGTCTAGGCCTCATCCCAAGACCTAGGGGTTACTTCTAACCGGAACCCAACCCGGAGTGCCTCTAATAACCGGACACCAACCCGGAGTGCCTCTAATAACCGGACACCAACCCGGAGTGCCTCTAATAACCGGACACCAACCCGGAGTGCCTCTAATAACCGGACACCAACCCGGAGGGCATACTTTTACCAGTCCCTAACCTGGAGGGCTTACTTTAACCAGTCC
Organism: Viscum album; assembly: GCA_963277665.1. Lineage (NCBI taxonomy): Eukaryota > Viridiplantae > Streptophyta > Magnoliopsida > Santalales > Viscaceae > Viscum > Viscum album. The sequence continues at coordinate 976,419,997 of OY728148.1, forward strand.
CCAACCTGGAGGGCTTACTTTTACCGGTCCCCAACCCGGAACATACTTGTTTAGCACATTCATCTGAAGAAAAGTTTGAAATATAACATAAACATTCGGATTAAAACTAGCATACGAAATGTCAATAGTTTCACCATAAACTATGAATGGTATAAAATAGCACATCCACAGTCAAACATATCACAAAACCTTCAATACAATATAGAAGTTTTGTATCATAATAAATCAACTTCAAATAATCTTAAAATCCATCAAAGGATGTTGACATAGATGAAATCAAAATTCTTTTTAAAGAAGTATCTCCTTTTATTTTGAAATCATTTAAGATGCATATAAAATAAAACATTTTCTTTGAAAATATTCTTATAAGCTTGTATGGAAAGCTTCAACGACTTTATAACGGTGGAAAATAACCGCACCCGTCGTATAAGTTAAAGAAAACATTCTTACCTCAATTCTGTCGAAAAGGTTAAAAAGGACCATGTTTTGAAAACGACGGAAAGATTCCTTTATAAACCTCTTATAAAAAGTCAAACAAGGGTATAAATGACCTTAACCCATATTCTTGTAAATAGTAAAAATGTTTTGAAATACATTTCGAAGAAACATGGATGTGGATGATAAAGAGATCCCAGTAGATTATTACGTATAAACAACCTCGAATAATGAAGAGATTGTGAAATAACCCTTACCTTGTACTTTTCCTTGGTTGGGGTAGGTTAACCTCCTGTATAATGGTGAAATAATTGTTATTAAATTATACAAGAATCATATATATTAATATGATATCATATATGATCTTTTAACATTGATTTGTTGATAGTATCTTAGAATTATCGTCGTTTCGGGTGTTAACTTACTCATTTTCTTTTATATGTTTTGTTACATAAGTCATGTTTGTTGTATCTTATTCATATCCAGAATGATATAAAGTCCTTAAACATCATTTTTAAATCATTAATTGATAATTATACTTGAATGGATACGATGGAGAATGAATCTCATCGCGTTCGTGGAGACGGTAGTCCGTACGTACGCACGAACGCTACTTCCATTTAATTTTTATTTTAAAAGAATCGAATCCAAATGATACATAGGTATATTACTATTCCAGTATAATATAATATTTTATATATTTTACTTATGTTCATTAACACCATCCTTTATACATTCCATGTGTGGTATGAACGAGTCATATCATTTTAAGGGGGCGGTAGTCCGCACTTCCTCAAATGAAATTATCGTATGTATATACAACATGAAACGAATAATGGTATGAAATAAAATGGAATTACAGAAGCTTATATATATATATCATTAATATCATATTTAATTACAGTGCCATCATAATGGCCACCATGAGAGGTGGTAAGATGTATTTTAACAATCATCGTTTCGTGAGGCGTTAGTTTGCCATCCACAGAAACATTATGTTCATCATCCATTAGATGGAGTTGTGTGTATGTGTAGTTTGAATCCTTCTTATAACAACATCCTAGTATATTGTGGATACTGGTGTTGTTACAAAAGAAAGGAAATAAAAAGAGTTTGGGGGTTGGAGAAGTAAAATAAATGAAAATAATTTAAGAGAAATCGTTACCTTTAATCTAGGTAACTCACTTTGGTTGGAACCAAAGGACTTCTTGAAATGCTTTCTGACTAAGGGGAAGCTTCAAGGAGGAGGAGAGGGATGTGGGGAGCTTTGTTTGGCAGAGTTTGGACGAGCCAAGTGGCTTGAGAGGTGTGTAGAAATGAGAAGGAGGAGTGCCCTTTTATAAGAGGGGTGAGGGGCACCTTTGGAAAAGCTAGAAATATTAATTTATAATAAATTCATATTCGGTTTTCAAAGGCTCCAAAGTTGACTATTCAAAGGATGAGGTGGGGATAGGTCGAAAACAACTCATCCAATAGAATTTAGACAGGTTGGGTACTTATATTAACCTTATCTTTAAGTATTAACTCTAAGTTAATTAGTTTCACTTTTACAATGTCTCTTTGTATTTTTATATTATATGGTTAATAAACTTACCATATACATCCAAGCGACCCCCAAGTGGTCCATTAATGATTAAACTATCATGATATAAGTCTCTTGGCCGAACCTTAGATTTTTAGGAATTTAATATCAATTAATAATATAATATTTGTTTTAAGAACTCTTTTATGTCAATTTTGACACTATTCATTAGTTGATTTTTGTGAAACTCATAACAGATTTATTTCTTCAAACAAAGTCAATTAAATCAATCCTAATATATCATATTATCCTATAAAATAAGTTTAATTCATTAAAAGTTTCATATTATATTTATTTGGGTATTTATAATATCACTTATTTTAATTTTTCACTATTATATTAATTACTACATCATCATTGTGTCATTAATAATTTAACTTATTTGATGTCTAAAAATTATAAATAAAATATCATCATGTAGGAAATCTTTTTATCTTTCTAATGAATATTTATAATCGAAAATACAACATGTATAACCCTATGTAAAAATTGTTCTTTTAAAAGATGTAAGCTTATGCCATTTTTGTATTCATTTTAACTTAATTAAAATAAAGTGTCATTATCACTCCCAAGTGGATCCATGGGGTCCCAAAATAGACCCAAAGATGCCCATGGTCGACCATGTATCAACCAATAGGGTTAAGACACGTTTTAGGGTAATTTAGTATTATTATAATATTATTGTTTTTACCCTTATTTACCGGATTTACCCTTAACCATGGTAAATAAAATATTTACCGCAGTAATTATTCAAAATGTCTAAAAATAAAAGTTACCTATTTACACAATTTGAAAATCCTGATTCCAAATATGGAATCCATTTTTCTAAATTCAAAACATAGAAGTGGCAGAAATTAATTTAAAATTAATTCCCGCTGTCAAAACAAAAAGCGTGTTTTTAAGAGATAATAACTATCAAAAGATTGACACTTGTTTATGTTCGGTTTAATTGTAAAATTATGTCCAATGACCAAAATTATATTAGGTGGTAAAAATATATTCTAAATATACTTTAAAACCACTCAAATTAATAATTTATCACTATTAATTATTTTGATTAAAAAAGTTGTTTTTAATTAAAATTTAGTAATTTTCACTATTCATCAAAATATTAAAGTTATCCGAAAAGTACCAAAATTTCACCTTAGGCTAAATTTGATATTCCGAATCCAAAAATGAAGTCCATTTTTAAAAATAAAATATATATAATTTCAAAAATTAGGTATTACTATTCATAACGGCAAGTTTGATCGGTTGTGGCACGTGTTAAAACACGAAGTTGCGTACAACACACGCTACTGTTTTATTCAAAGGAAAGCGTACTATGGAAGCTTGGGATGTTTCATTTTAAATTTTTTTGATGTCCCCATTTAGTCAAAAAGTTTAAAATATTGTATTTTAAAAAGGTTTCACTATTAAATGTTGATAAAAGTGCAATACTGAAAATGAATCTGTTCTTGCATTATGACTAAGAAACTCATAATGTGGATTCTAAAATTATAAGGATTATATAAAGTTTAAAATTTAGTTAATACTATTCATTACCTCTTTTAATGGCCTTTTTTTGTAAGTCAAGGTGTGATTGAACTCGGTGTTGCGTGTAGTACAAGTTATTGAATTATTTTGAAGAAATAACACATTATGAATTCTTGGGGTGTTACATTCTCCCCTCCTTCAATAAATTGCGTCCTCGCAATTTGAAATTGTTCTTAGAAAATAAAAGGTTGAAAATAGAAAATATATTTGTGGAAAAACCCACATCGGAAATTGGGTTACTAAAATTTAGTCTTAATATGAGGAAAAGAGAAATGAAAGGGTCACCACCAAATTATGATCTCGATTAGGAGAACATTGGTGGAAATTAGAGACATATAATTGGAGGAAAAACGTAAATATTTATAGGTAGTGATTGAGGTCATCAATCACAAACAAGTATAAAATTGAGGTCCTTAAACTCATCAATTTATGATGATTTGAAATACCATTGGTTCAACAAAACATAGAATATTGGGATGACACATTTTTGACGTTTCAAAATATCTTAGTTGAAATCCCACATCGAAAAATGAATTAATGAGGCCTCTGTTTAAAATAAAGAGTGGAAAGTATGAAGATTACCAAAAATAACACATACTAGGGTTCCATGTAGGTAAATATGGATATGGAGGAGAAATCTAACCATCAATTATCTGATGGAGAGTGGTAGAGAACATGGCTATGAAAGGGCCAACAATCCCAAAGCCATAAATTAGTGATGATTTAAGGTACCATCTAGGACAACATTTTTGTTCTAAGTTCCTTTTCTTAACGTTGTGGAATTTATTTATTAGATTGGCTAAGATCATAAGGAGGTATACATACTTTATAATTAGAGTTTTATCCATTAATAAATTTCTACCACAAACTCATCTTTCACTCTAAAAGATAATAGAATGTAAAAAAAAATCTATTTACACTATTCGTATAGGGTTCCAAAATAAACGAATTTATAATTCATCTACAAGATCTTTTAATAAAAACTGCATTATTTAATCCAGGACATCTCGTGGGCCAGTGGTAGGTGATACACCCTTGTCGCCCTTCGGTTGCGGGTTCAAGTCTCGCGGCCTTGCCGGACGCGACGGGTTGCCGCCCGACCTCCGGGTTGTCCTTTTATGGCCATCCAAAATTAATCTCAAACTAGAATTTATCCAAAATATTTCTGACCAAACTCACAGTCCAACATTTATAAGGAAGTTAAAAATAATGTAGATCCTTTTTACCACGTAATAGCATATGAATACCTTCATCATGTATTCTTTTAATACACTGAAACATCCTGAATTACCATATTCCTTATTGATTACATTCATGCTCCCTTATTCCATATAGAATGCTGGATATACCTCATCAATCCAAAAATGTTTTAAACCCCAAAAATAATGGAATATACAGATCATTAATCAGTTCCAAGGTAGTCAAGAATATCCAATATAATTTATCCAAAACAATCATGTATTATTCCAAAATCACTAACTCGGTATCAGAACTATATTATGGTTTATCATTCTCTCAACCATATATTTTCCAAAAATTTATCCTGCTATTGAGTCACTTTTCTTTGTTCCACACAATCTCAAGTCCTTAATGAAATAGTACTACAGTACAATCCTTATATACTCCATAATTATTATAACAAGTAAATTGTTGATACAACACTCAATTGACATAATCAACATAAGAACTCTAATCATTCCTCTTCATCTGTGGTAGTATCATAACTTGATTATTATCCAATAGCATCATTTGCGGCATAGTCTGATGACTGGGGCATAGGTTCGCGTAGTGTCCAAACTCCTTGCAAATGAAGCATTGTACATTTGAAACCATTTTATCACCCTTGCAGTCATGTACTTTGTGCCCTTTTCCTCCACACTTATAACAAACTCCCATTCCTTTCAGGCAAGTTCCAGGGTGTTTCTTCCCACAGTTACCACATATGGGAAAATTCTTCTTTTCCCTCTTCCCTTTATCCATTTTTCTCTCTTCCATCCTTTTCTTCTCTTGCTTCCCTTCAAAGCCATAGGACTCAGTAAACTCTTTACTTATCTTATCAACACATGATATTATTTCTTCATATGATGATAATACATGGGAGACTATTTCTCTTATAAATTCTAGCTTAAGACCATGAAAGATATGATCCTTCCTTCTCTTTGGATCATGTGCATTGTTAGAGTTCTCATTCCTTCTACTGGGCGCCATTTCTAAACAATGGCATACACTAGATCAGTTTATGAATCAAAATACATAATCCCATACTTATAAAACACTTAACATAAATTGAACTATTTAGGGATATAATCCATAATCATAAAAATGCCTCCTTTGAGGAAGTATATACTCATAAACCCTTCATAATGATTTGTAAAGAAAATGAGAGTTATCCTAAGCATATCCCCGGGGAGTGTCGTAACCAAGAGTGCAGCAAGGCCCGTTGTCGTGCACCAGTTCCCGTTCGAGTCTAGCTCAAATCGGTGTTTTCGGGTTTTACCCCTAGGTACATCTGTGCCAGAGCCGCCTCTACCTGCTCGTATCCAGACAGGGATGTATTGCTCGGAAAACTCACAAAATCTATACAGTACCAAAATTCTAGGAAGTTCTTCTATACTAATCCTCAAAGTTCATCTTAGGTCTACGTGCTCTAATCAGAGTTTATCTAAATCTAGCTTCCAAGGTTTGTACTAAACTTCCTCTGATACCAACTGTAATGCCCCGACCCCAGCTACCCAGAGTCGGTGCATTACTTCGTAACATTGGCATGATCACAAGAAGATCAAATCTCGAAAGACCGATTGGTTTAGTAGCCTTGGAAACACTAGATATATTCATAAAGTTTTACATTACATTTTAAAGTGAAAAACTACTACAACAACAAAGTCTTCATAATTCACACTCATATCCCCACATACTATCCCTGCATGTCATTCATAACTTACTTCTTCACATCCTGGGAAAAATAAAACATAGAAAAGGGGTGAGCTCAAATGCCCAGTAAGGATAACAATAAAGCGGAACATTCAAAATAAGCATAAACATTTAAGGCAATGAATTACTAAAACAAAAGCCTTTTAAAATTGAACTTCAACATAGTATGGCATAAATAAAATGAAATAATGCCATTTACTTGTTCACATGGATATTCTACTAATCGAATAATCACATGCAAAAATCAATAACCACTTTCATAATGTTGGAACGCATAATGCTAAACGTTAATTTCTTTGTCTAGGCCTCATCCCAAGACCTAGGGGTTACTTCTAACCGGAACCCAACCCGGAGTGCCTCTAATAACCGGACACCAACCCGGAGTGCCTCTAATAACCGGACACCAACCCGGAGTGCCTCTAATAACCGGACACCAACCCGGAGTGCCTCTAATAACCGGACACCAACCCGGAGGGCATACTTTTACCAGTCCCTAACCTGGAGGGCTTACTTTAACCAGTCCCCAACCTGGAGGGCTTACTTTTACCGGTCCCCAACCCGGAACATACTTGTTTAGCACATTCATCTGAAGAAAAGTTTGAAATATAACATAAACATTCGGATTAAAACTAGCATACGAAATGTCAATAGTTTCACCATAAACTATGAATGGTATAAAATAGCACATCCACAGTCAAACATATCACAAAACCTTCAATACAATATAGAAGTTTTGTATCATAATAAATCAACTTCAAATAATCTTAAAATCCATCAAAGGATGTTGACATAGATGAAATCAAAATTCTTTTTAAAGAAGTATCTCCTTTTATTTTGAAATCATTTAAGATGCATATAAAATAAAACATTTTCTTTGAAAATATTCTTATAAGCTTGTATGGAAAGCTTCAACGACTTTATAACGGTGGAAAATAACCGCACCCGCCGTATATGTTAAAAAAAACATTCTTACCTCAATTCTGTCGAAAAGGTTAAAAAGGACCATGTTTTGAAAACGACGGAAAGATTCCTTTATAAACCTCTTATAAAAAGTCAAACAAGGGTATAAATGACCTTAACCCATATTCTTGTAAATAGTAAAAATGTTTTGAAATACATTTCGAAGAAACATGGATGTGGATGATAAAGAGATCCCAGTAGATTATTATGTATAAACAACCTCGAATAATGAAGAGATTGTGAAATAACCCTTACCTTGTACTTTTCCTTGGTTGGGGTAGGTTAACATCCTGTATAATGGTGAAATAATTGTTATTAAATTATACAAGAATCATATATATTAATATGATATCATATATGATCTTTTAACATTGATTTGTTGATAGTATCTTAGAATTATCGTCGTTTCGGGTGTTAACTTACTCATTTTCTTTTATATGTTTTGTTACATAAGTCATGTTTGTTGTATCTTATTCATATCCAGAATGATATAAAGTCCTTAAACATCATTTTTAAATCATTAAATGATAATTATACTTGAATGGATACGATGGAGAATGAATCTCATCGCGTTCGTGGAGACGGTAGTCCGTACGTACGCACGAACGCTACTTCCATTTAATTTTTATTTTAAAATAATCGAATCCAAATGATACATAGGTATATTACTATTCCAGTATAATATAATATTTTATATATTTTACTTAAGTTCATTAACACCATCCTTTATACGTTCCATGTGTGGTATGAACGAGTCATATCATTTTAAGGGGGCGGTAGTCCGCACTTCCTCAAATGAAATTATCGTATGTATATACAACATGAAACGAATAATGGTATGAAATAAAATGGAATTACAGAAGCATATATATATATATCATTAATATCATATTTAATTACAGTGCCATCATAATGGCCACCATGAGAGGTGGTAAGATGTATTTTAACAATCATCGTTTCGTGAGGCGTTAGTTTGCCATCCACAGAAACATTATGTTCATCATCCATTAGATGGAGTTGTGTGTATGTGTAGTTTGAATCCTTCTTATAAAAACATCCTAGTATATTGTGGATACTGGTGTTGTTACAAAAGAAAGGAAATAAAAAGAGTTTGGGGGTTGGAGAAGTAAAATAAATGAAAATAATTTAAGAGAAATCGTTACCTTTAATCTAGGTAACTCACTTTGGTTGGAACCAAAGGACTTCTTGAAATGCTTTCTGCCTAAGGGGAAGCTTCAAGGAGGAGGAGAGGGATGTGGGGAGCTTAGTTTGGCAGAGTTTGGACGAGCCAAGTGGCTTGAGAGGTGTGTAGAAATGATAAGGAGGAGTGCCCTTTTATAAGAGGGGTGAGGGGCACCTTTGGAAAAGCTAGAAATATTAATTTATAATAAATTCATATTCGGTTTTCAAAGGCTCCAAAGTTGACTATTAAAAGGATGAGGTGGGGATAGGTCGAAAACAACTCATCCAATAGAATTTAGACAGGTTTGGGTACTTATATTAACCTTATCTTTAAGTATTAACTCTAAGTTAATTAGTTTCACTTTTACAATTTCTCTTTGTATTTTTATATTATATGGTTAATAAACTTACCATATACATCCAAGCGACCCCCAAGTGGTCCATTAATGATTAAACTATCATGATATAAGTCTCTTGGCCGAACCTTAGATTTTTAGGAATTTAATATCAATTAATAATATAATATTTGTTTTAAGAACTCTTTTATGTCAATTTTGACACTATTCATTAGTTGATTTTTGTGAAACTCATAACAGATTGATTTCTTCAAACAAAGTCAATTAAATCAATCCTAATATATCATATTATCCTATAAAATAAGTTTAATTCATTAAAAGTTTCATATTATATTTATTTGGGTATTTATAATATCACTTATTTTAATTGTTCACTATTATATTAATTACTGCATCATCATTGTGTCATTAATAATTTAACTTATTTGATGTCTAAAAATTATAAATAAAATATCATCATGTACTAAATCTTTTTATCTTTCTAATGAATATTTATAATCGAAAATACAACATGTATAACCCTATGTAAAAATTGTTCTTTTAAAAGATGTAAGCTTATGCCATTTTTGTATTCATTTTAACTTAATTAAAATAAAGTGTCATTATCACTCCCAAGTGGATCCATGGGGTCCCAAAATAGACCCAAAGATGCCCATGGTCGACCATGTATCAACCAATAGGGTTAAGACACGTTTTAGGGTAATTTAGTATTATTATAATATTATTTTTTTTACCCTTATTTACCGGATTTACCCTTAACCATGGTAAATAAAATATTTACCGCAGTAATTATTCAAAATGTCTAAAAATAAAAGTTACCTATTTACACAATTTGAAAATCCTGATTCCAAATATGGAATCCATTTTTCTAAATTCAAAACACAGAAGTGGCAGAAATTAATTTAAAATTAATTCCCGCTGTCAAAACAAAAAGCGTGTTTTTAAGAGATAATAACTATCAAAAGATTGACACTTGTTTATGTTCGGTTTAATTGTAAAATTATGTCCAATGACCAAAATTATATTAAGTGGTAAAAATATATTCTAAATATACTTTAAAACCACTCAAATTAATAATTTATCACTATTAATTATTTTTATTAAAAATTTGTTTTTAATTAAAATTTAGTAATTTTCACTATTCATCAAAATATTAAAGTTATCCGAAAAGTACCAAAATTTCACCTTAGGCTAAATTTGATATTCCGAATCCAAAAATGAAGTCCATTTTTAAAAATAAAATATATATCATTTCAAAAATTAGGTATTACTATTCATAACGGCAAGTTTGATCGGTTGTGGCACGTGTTAAAACACGAAGTTGCGTACAACACACGCTACTGTTTTATTCAAAGGAAAGCGTACTATGGAAGCTTGGGATGTTTCATTTTAATTTTTTTTGATGTCCCCATTTAGTCAAAAAGTTTAAAATATTGTATTTTAAAAAGGTTTCACTATTAAATGTTGATAAAAGTGCAATACTGAAAATGAATCTGTTCTTGCATTATGACTAAGAAACTCATAATGTGGATTCTAAAATTATAAGGATTATATAAAGTTTAAAATTTAGTTAATACTATTAATTACCTCTTTTAATGGCCTTTTTTTGTAAGTCAAGGTGTGATTGAACTCGGTGTTGCGTGTAGTACAAGTTATTGAATTATTTTGAAGAAATAACACATTATGAATTCTTGGGGTGTTACATAAAATCATGCCTATCATCCAAAAACACTTAAAACAAGATTAGATAAATAAGAGAGTGATTGTGATCATGAAAATTAAACCATGAGGGGTACGGGAGGTACAACAATACTGTGCACCTTGGAAATAATCAAACAACACATGCAACATAGAACCAACGAATAATAAAATAAAAGGCATAAATAACTAATAGAAAAGATGAAGAATACCATACTAAGGCCCCTTACTAGGGATAAATCTCTCATATGTGTTTTAATATAGCCTCCATGTAATTAGGTCTTCTATTTAGGGTCATCAAGATTCTACTCCTATATGCATAGATGAAGACGATCAAAACTTATCTAGATCACAATTTATTCTTTGGTATGTCAAGGAATCCCACCAGTTTACCTTTATCTACTCTTCAACCTCGAGGAAAACTAGAGCTCCCAAAACCGTGGAGATTTTTCACCAAACTAAATCTCCCACAAGTGGAGAGGTAGATTCCAAATCGAGGAGTCATTCTAGTAGGGGTAGAGGAATACTAGGGCATATAATCAAGGATATGAAAAATCTTGATAAATGTCCCAACATAACCACTTAAACAAAAAAATAAGGACATAGGACATTAGAGGATAACCTATCAAGGGTCACCCATAGATCAATCCAATCCATTTCACAAATAAAAAAAAGGCAGGAATAGAAAACCAAAGGATCATAAGGATCAATGGATCAACATCAGGTATGAGGATGACATAGATCAAATGGGAAAGCGTACCAATGCTAATTGCACATGCCCAATGTATAAACCGAAAAAGGCCCACATCAACTAATAAAAGAAGCTCAAGCTCAATAATACTCAAATCCAACATATAAAAATACAAAAAATAAATGAAAATGAATATTAAGACACATAAAAAAACAATGTTTAACACCCCTAATTTTGGGTATCATATAATGATGATATAATGCATTTACTTTTTTTAAATCCCTTTTAACCAAACAAAATATTAAATCATAAACATAAGGATCTCTATTTAAATAAGAAAATCGAAGTTTCTACAATACACCAAGATCAAAAGAGTAATTATGCTAACCAAATATATCTATTGAAAACCCTATTAGAACTACTAGAAGACCCCCATTCACCACAACGAGGCCCAGTAAGAAAAGGAGATCCTTCAAGTCAACTAAATCAAAAAACATCACCACTCCAATCATAGAAACCATGCTGAGAATTAGCAGAATGGGAAGCACCATCTGCTTCCTTTTGAGTTTTAGGACACTGTAAGGTTTGGTTTTATAGGACACTTTTTCGACCATTGCTCTAGGGACCATTGGAAGCTAACAGTTATAAAAAAATAGTCGTTGGACCTTGTTAGGATAAGTGAACTTATTTAAATATTAATTTGTTTCCAAATAATTTAGTTATGATTATGGTTATAATTAAACCATCATTTATGAACTCCAAAAGGATACGGTGTAAAACTTCGTTTCACCCTTATGTGATTTTGACAAGAATTAAAGAATTCAAAACACTTTGCAAATTTTTCAAATAAAATGTAACGATTTTCATTTCAGAAATAATGTTATAAACTATTTTTATGTTTTTCAAATTAAAATATTTTTTGATTGAACTAATTTTTCGAGGACACTAGTATATAAATTATAATTTAGGTTTATTAAAATTTCCTTTTCGTGACTTTTTGAGTTAAAAAAGGGGATTAGTATTTTAAATTTTAGAAATACTTCTAACTAAAACAAGTTTAATTTTATTCATTACTGTTTAAGAATATAAAATTATACATAGTTTTTATAAATGGATTGTTTCCTCTTCTTAAAACATTTTTTACTGTAGATTTTTCAAAAAATATTGGCCTACTAGGGCCAGCCCTTTTTGGCTAGGACTGAGGGAGGCAGCTCACACGTAGTGTCTGAGCCTGACCCCCAACCCCATGCTATGGCCGGCCCGAGTTTAGGCAAAGGTTCCCTGAAGGACGCTCGGGAGCGAGCAAGAGTGCATTGGCGCACCAGTGTGAGTGTGAGGCTGCGGTGGGGTCTGGGTAGGACAATCCCTGCGGGTGGGAGCCCGTGTATAAGGCCCCTTTGTGGGTGCTGTGTGATTTCTGAGCACTCATTGGGAGGCCTAGGATTATAAGGGAGGTGAAAACCGCTCTCTGTTTTAATGTGGGGAGCAGTTTTTCAGGCGAAATGTGATCTGGACTGTTGGATCACGTTGCGCACGATCTGGGCCATTGTTTCTAATCCCACGCTCGACCCTCAGTGACTGCGTCTCCCTCCTCGGTATTTGTCAACCGTCTGATCCAGCCTGATCTAATCATGGTCGTTCGTGGTTTTTAAATTTCCGCTTCGAACATAGACTGTTCGATGAAACTTAGATATAATCTAAGCTGCTCAATTCTTTTAAAACAATGGACACATTTCGTCCTTTGAATTGATGTTGGGATCGATCTGGACCATCCATTTTTCCATTAATTTTCCCTAGCCATTTCTTCTTCTTTCTCTGTGCATGGGTTACACCAGTAACCCTACCCTAGGGCACACCCCTCATTTTCTTCACCTCTGACCGTAGGGGACCACCACGTCTCCACATTTTCTTCCAGCACGACACCCCCATTGAATGAAATGCAAGTGGGTACATTTTTTCATGCAAGGTGGTGTGTGACATTTTTTATAGAAATAACTGAGACCTCTCAGTTCTTCTCTCCCATTCAAGTCTCCAGGGAGCCCGACCAACCCTCCCTGAAGTCCTCATTTCCCTGGTTTTTAAAGTAAGATTTTTTATTTTTTCCTTATTTTGCTTCATTGAGAATATATACACTTATATATTTGAATATATATATATATATATATATATAACCTTACGGTTCAATCCAAACATTTATCAATGTTGAACCTAGGCCTTTGGGTCTCTTTCATTCAAATAGATTATTGAATGTAAGGATTATACCTGGCCTCATATTGTTGTTTTGAAAATACATATATACTTTTTGATATATGTATATATGTCGGTTATATGTAGGAATGGGCCTGACCATTCTTCTTCACTTATATGTAAAAAGATTGTGTATAACTGTTCATCCACTGCACATATTCACACACACTTAATTTCATATTTAAATAATAAATAAATTTTGAAAATGATATATATATGATCAGGCTTTTATAAAATTATTTTTTAGGTTTTAATAAAAAAATTTATGACTAAGGGAATGACCTTCCCAATTCAAAACGTTTTTGAACTAATATTCATTGGGGATTAACACAAATAGGTGTGTTAATATTTCAGTTTGAGTTCGGGTACATACATATATTTTATATTTTGCATGAACCTTGATTTCAGTTGTTATGGTCCTTACACATTATGTCTGAGAATAGGTGGAGTTTTAAAAACATAAGAAATAGGGTGTTAAACAAAACTTATATCCACATTTAAGAATAACCTATATGTTTCCCCTATCTTTTAAATGATATTTCTTATAGTGAATATTCATTCTTGATATCATGGAAATTATTCAGTATTATTCAAAGTCATAACAATATTGAATGTTTTAGCATGTGCATGCTCAAAACCCTACTTGAGATTTTTGATTCACCTTGTAATTAATTGGATGATAAAATTTTAGAATTTCAAGAACAAAATTGCATGTGATACTTTCTAGTTATTTATTCTTTCAGTTCCTTATATGTCAATGTATGTACCATAATATTCCTTTCTTCTTTCCTTTTAATAATGTTCATATGATTATTAGCTTGGTTTTTAATCATCTAGATTCCTGTCTCACATATATGATATGTAAATTCAACTACTATGACCAACTATGAATGAAATATTCATGGTGGTATGGGACATCGTGAATATACAACCCTTTTTATTTAAACTATTGATTTATATGGCTCAAATGAAAGTAAATACATATTAAGGGTGCTCCCTGATAGCACTCCAATGTAATGGGTAACGAAATATTCTCTAGAGATTACAAGCTTCACCATTCCCTGGTGAATAACCTCAGTAATTTTTCTTTATTGAGACCTTGGGGATGGAACTCGGTGATATGTTCATGAATGTCTAAATGAAATGTTGAAGCCACATATTCAAGTCATGTCACAAGATCTTTTCAAGATGATATGCCTATTCTTTCACTACTCTTTCCCTTATGTTTTTATCAAGTTCATATTTATGTCACAAGTAAAATTTTGGGGCATGATTCGTGTAAAATAGTAACAACTATATGAAATTGAAGTTTTTTTCCTTCACGCGCAACTCTGAATAAGTATTACTCCTAACGGTTTATTTTGTGCTTAAACATTCATACATCATAATTGTTTAGGATATCTTTTACTACCCCTTTTTGAAAATGTCCTAATTGATTCATGTATTCGTTGAAAATATTAGTTGATCACTTTTATGTCATGTTATATGTGATACAGTTTTCTATAAGAGAATGTTCTTTGGATAGGTTTTTAAAAAATTCATTCAAAAGTTTCATTGGTTTATTTTAAACCTCTTTCTGGGCATTCTTATGCTCACCCTACATTTTTAATTTTAAATTTTCCGGTAACAACTTTTATCAGATGAAACATTTCTGAAGTTATTGGTTTCCTAGAAACCGAACCGAACTTGATCCTTTGTATGACATTTGATGTGTGTTTATTAGTGCATGTTTTTATTTTAAAATGACACATCATGTTCAGAAGGCACCGACTCTTGGATTTTCTGGGGTCGGGTCTTCACAGTCTGTATCAGAGGATTCAGTTTGGATAAGTCTGGAATCCCAGTACTAAAACAAAGAAAAATATATTACAGCATTACTAAAAATGAATTTTGTTAATTTTTAGATGGAAAATGAAGGTGAAAATCTTTTGTATCTTCCTAATGAGGCCTTAGAAACTATAATTTCCATAGCCATCAATGAAGATTTTATAAACTATTCTCATATCCGTATGTCGTGCAAACATCTCTATGATGTGTCTAAATCTACCTGAGTACTTCATCTCTACTAAAGAGCGGGTCTGGATTATATCTTTATGATGCAAGAGCATTTTCTATCTTACACATGATGTGGGAAGTACTATGAAGGAATTTTTAGATGCTTCACCGCAGTGGAAGGCGTCTCGTCCCTCACGACATTCCAAGAGGCTGCTGGAGAGGGAGATCTCCATGCAGCATACATGTGTCAAGTCTTGTCCTATGGTCATTTTGGTCAAATGATGTACTTTCGCATCCTTGAATACAAAGCCTCTCTCTCTATGTACAAAAAACAAGTACATAGGGATGTCTCACAGTTGTGCACCCCACATGTCAGACTATGGAGATACCATAAGTGCTCCCGCGACATGGAACCTGATTGCTCAGGTTCCATGTAGTTTAAAGAGATAGAGAGTTTTAAGCTTGTCTTGGAAATTTGCGTGTTAGGGAACTGGGGAAACCATTAGCCCCATTTTACTTTGTGCACTAGTAGTTATATAATGAACATATTTTGTTATCTCTTCATTGTTATGTCTTTACTTTGTTTATACTTTTTGATGGATTTCAAGTGATTGAACTCTCATCGTAAACATTCAGATGGAAGGACAAACCCACATGTTATATCTTCTTACTAAGATACAGGATATTATTGAAATAAAAACCTCTGAAGATGAGTATCATCCCTTCACAAACCTGCGAGGAACGTGCAACCAATTGTTTGAGGTGACAAACGGTCCGGGGATTCTCCGCACATGTCAAGGTAATGCTCCAATCTACAACATCATAGGCTCAACACAATTGGTCGAGCGTAAGCGGAGAGGAAAATACCACGAAGGGCTCTTCTTGTGTTTCACCCTAGGCCGGAACTACATGGCCAGAGTAAAATTTCAAGAGTGTTCTTTAGAGGGAAATGTTTATGTGACCTACATGTACCAACTCCTCAGGGTTAGCCAGTACGACAATATCTATAACTTAGAAGTTCTCAATCAATACAAAATTCAGAATCTTCTTCATATGTTGGTCCATATGGACATTTCCAAACTTTGTACCATTCTATCCTCCCTCTGGGATCCTGAGTGATCGGTGCATGAGTTTCAACCCCTTCTGCCCAAAGTTTATCTGGATCATAGAACTAGAGGAGTTGAGAATCAATTTTGGTGTTCCGCTGAATGCACCTGAGGATCCTTTACGATGAGGGGTATGGTAGGAACAACTGAGATCTTCCTCTTAGCAAATTTGAATTAAAGGAATTATGGGGACCCAATTCATTGATGGGGGAGTAATGTAAAACCTCAAATTTTGTGTATCATAAAATGATGATATTATGCATTTACTTTTGTTAAAGCCCTTTTAACAGAACAAAAACTTAAAGGTTAAACATAAGGCGCTTTATTTAAATATGAACATTTTAGTGTCTACAATACACCAAGATCTAAAGGGTAATCATTCTAACCAAATATACCTATTAAAAACCCTATCAGAAGTACTGGAAGACCCCCAATCACCACAATGAGTCCCGGTAAGTAAAGGAGATCCTTAAAGTCAACTAATGAAAAAACATCACCACTGTGATCATAAAAACCATGTTGTGCATTAGCGGAATGGGAAGCACCATCTTCTTCATTTTGAGTTTTAGGACACCGTAATGTTTGGTTTTATAGGACACTTTTTTCGACAGTTGCACTAGTGACCGTTGGAAGCTAACAGTTATAAAAAAATATTCATTGGACCTTGTTAGGATAAGTGAACTTATTTAAATATTAATTAGTTTCCAAATAATTGAGTTATAATTAAGGTTATAATTAAACCATAATTTATGAACACTAAAAGCATATGGTGTAAAACTTCATTTCACCCTTAAGTGATTTTGAAAAGAATTAAGGAATTAAAAACACTTTGTGAATTTTTCATATACAATGTAATGATTTTCATATCATAAATAATGATATAAACTATGTTTAAGTTTTTCAAATTAAATTATCTTTTTATTGAACTATGTTTACATGTATACTAGTGTATAAATTATAATTTAGGTTTATTAAAATTTCCATTTCAAAACTTTTGAGTTAAAAAAAGGGGTTTTGTATTTTTTATTTTAGAAATACTTCTAACTAAAACATGTTTAATATGTATTCATTATTGTTTATGAATATAAAATTTTATATAGTTTTAATAAATGTATTGTTTCCTATTCTTAAAACTTCTTTTAGTGTAGCTTTTTCAAAAAAAAATGGCCCACTAGGGCAATCCCTTTTTGGCTCCACCCGAGGGTGGCAACTCACACGAAGTGGCTCAGCTTGACCCTCAGCCCCAAGCCAAGGTCAGCCTGAGCTTGGGCAGAGGTTCCCCGAAGGGTGCTCGGGAGCGAGCAAGAGTTCATAGGTGCACCAGTGCAGGCGTGAGGATGCGGCAGGGTCTAGGTGGGCAAAGTCCTATGAGCGGTAGCCCGTGTATAGGGCCCCCTTAGTGGGGGTTGTGTGATTTATGAGAACTCGTTAAGAGGACTTTGGTTATAAGGGAGGAAAAAAATGATCTCTGTTTCAATGTGGGAAGCATTGTTTTGGGCGAAATTTGATCTGGACTTTTGAATCGTGTCACGTGTGATATGGGCCGTTATTTCTGATCCCGCGCTCGACCCTCACCGACAGCGTCTCTCTCCGCGGTTTTTATCAACCGTTCGATATGGCACGATCTAATCGTGGTCCTTAGATGTTTTTCTAGGGTTGGTTCTTCACATAATTCATGTAATTAAAATCATTTATTTTACAATATTGAGTGAATAAATTTCAAAAATCTCCACCTTGTAGATGAAATGCATTTACATAAACACCTGATGTCCCTACATCACCTATAACACCATAAGATTTTACAGTATGTCACTTATTAAATAAATTCATTTTCATTGATAGATTATGTTGTATTCAATACCAAAATATATGTATCCTATACACAAAAATGAGTTGTCTTAGCTTACATGCAAGACCGAGTTTTACGAAACAATAATATATTATTAAAATATCATTATTTAATATAATTAAATATAAAATAGACATTAAGTTAATGGTTATGAATAGAATTAACTAAATTATGAAAATATATGGCTCAATTCATTGGTTCTAAATTAATTAAAAATGAATATAGTAACCAACTGAATATATATGAGATGTTTTTTTAAAGAACTATTTTTATGCTCACAAAGTCATTTTATTCTAATAAATTAAATTAATTACTATTATAGAATGATATTAATGAAATATATATTTTATATATAAAATAAAATATTCTTTATATTCATATAATATATTTTAGAGGTATATGATAATAACAAACCCAATATTACACATAAAACCTATTTTTTATTAAAAACAGTTTTATCTTCATTTAACAGAGAACCTATTTTAAATCCAATTTTTGACAATTTTTTGACTTATATTTGAACAAATAAACTTCATATTTTAAATATAAATAAAAAATTATACTTTAGATAAATTTTTGGTATATTTCTGATAAGTTTCATGTTTTGATGAATAGTTAAAAATAATAAATTTTAATTGAAAACAACATTTTTTCATCAAAATAATTTAAAGTGATAAATTATATAATTGAATATTTATAAAGTATAAATAAATTATTTTTATAATTTAATAAAATTTCGGTTATTTTAATCAATTTTACAATGAATTTAGTTATAAAAATGATTCAATCGTTTGCCGGTTTAATCTTTAATAACACGTTTTCTCACGCCGTCATCAAGAATGATTTTAAATTAATTACTACAAATTCTATGTTTTGAATTATGAAAAATGGATTCTATATTTGGTATTAGTGGGTCCAAATTATGTAAATAGTTTTCTTTTATTTTTGGTAACATGAATAGTAAAATTTAGTAATATTTTAATTACCAAAGTTAAGGGTAAATTATGTAATTATGGATATAAATGATATTATAAAATTACCCCAACAATTGTCCTAATTTCATTTAATGGGTGGTTTTCTACCAAAATCATCTTTAGGATGAAATTATACTCTTTTTAAGCCACTTGGATGAGAATAAGACATTTATTATATTTTATTTAAATATAAGTTAAACATGTCATACTCATGTTTTTAATAAGTATTACATTTTTAATACATGGTTATAGAAAAGATAAATTATACTATACATAATCATTTGAAAGATAATAAATTTATCTTCAGTATGATAATTTATTTAAAATTTTTTGAGAAGAAATAATTTAATTAAATGATTCATAATAATGACATAGTAATTGTTTAATTAACGGAACTAAAAATAAATGATATTAAAATATTAAAATAAATAAAATTTGACATAATTAATGACATCCATGGATTTTATAGATAATTTAGAAATTTTAGTGATATATTATAATTTTTGGTTTAAATATATCATGAAGCTAGGATATTTTTTAAAAATAAAAAAAATTGAATAGTATCAAAAATGAAAAAAATGATACTTTTAAATAAATAATATCTTATTAAATGACATAAAATTCATAAAAAATAAAATCTTCCAAATAACTACAATAAGGTTAAATATGTCATAAATGATCCATTTGGGGTTTGTTTATCATTTTATAGTAACTATATTATCCCTAAAGTGTAAAAAAAATATTGTCATGGTAAGAGTTAAAGGGTTTAACTAAGGGTTAAAGACAAATGATAAGGTTAACATTGTGACCTAAAAATGTCTAAAAATTATTTTTTGAGAGGATTTAGACCCATACTCATCTTAGCTTTTTAATAACTCACTTTTAAGACATTTTTAATTAAAAAATAATATATATTAATTTAATATTTTGAGAGTTTCCTAAAATGCACAACCTAAATTATAAATGGGAACTTTTTCTCTCACTTCGTTACACTAATTTTAACCTTCTAGATCGACCAAAACCTACCCATTTATATTCTTAACGTCCATATACGCATATTATAAGTTTTGGTCTTCTTAAAAAACTAACCCCAATGTCTCTAAGAGGAGATCAGTAGAGACCCAACCCCAGAAGGCCCAAAGCTGGAGTCTACTACTCTTGCATTGACATGATTACAAGGAATTAAATCCCAAAAGACTGAAAGTTTAGTAGTCTTGATAAAATAGATATATACATGAGAAAATAATAAATTAATTACTACATATTTTTTTCTTCTTTCTAAATAAATATCTTTTAGGAAAACTCTAATCTTGTTAGTAAATCCCTGCGTATCTTTCATAGTATGTTTCATTGATTCATATGTAAATAAATATAATAAGGGTGAGATAAAATGATTAGTAAGTTCAAAATATAGTATAATAAATAACGAATCAATGAGAATAATAATTATGAAATGGTGAATAACTGAATTCACATGCCATATAATCAATAAACTGAGAAATAAGTGCATAAACAACATGACAAGGTAATAAATGAAAACACATGAAATTAAAATAACTAGATAAGAAAAAATAAATATGGTAAGGTAAGAAACTAAAACACATACTAACTAAATAATTAAATATGAAATGTCTCCATAGATATGTTGAAACAAAATCTCATGGCTGAATAATAAATGAAACTAAATTAGGTAAATGCTTTCTTAATGGACGTCAGGTTTAAGGCACATGAAAACATATACCATCAAGACCTTTCACATGACGATTTAAATTTTTTTGATTCACACAAATAATTTGTCTCATGAGAACATATCAATGTATTTAATATCTATATAATGTTTAGTCTCCTCCCATAATTTATTTTCCATATTATTCCTCAAATTGAATAATTAAAATAAAAAATATTCCTTATCGAATAACTATATTGAATAAAGAAGAACAAATTATCAATATTTTCTGAAATAATAAAATAACTATCAAAGTAGAAATTATATGTAAAATGGTATCTTGTTTAGGTAATAGTGTCATCCCTGATGAATGAAATGGATAATTAGGGGTAAATTCAATGTTCAATGATCAAAGGAGATTAAATATTTCAAGGGGAATAACAAATAATTCAAGTGAATGTGAATACTATCCTTAGAAAAAAATAAATAATAAACCATTCAAAGGAAGAATACATATGAGATCATTACAAAAAAATCTTATGTGGAGTAAAAATAAAGGCTTCACTACTACAAAATAGGCCTTTAAAAGTTCTAGAATAGTCCATTATCAATTCTAAAAAAACTCTGACAATATGAGTGTGGTTAAATGTTCAAAACTTTATTAGTGCACAAAAAGCACTGTTAAAGTCCCCGTTTAACAATGATAAAAAAACATTGTTAAAGGGGTCTTTTAACCACAATTTTCAGTGATGTCAAATGGGGCCTTTAATAACATTTTTTAGTGATGATAAAGGCAACACTGAAAAAGGGGGTAAAATTATATTTTTTAGGACACCTATGAGCTTGACCCCCTTTATCAGTGCTTCTACGAACCCTTTAATAGCGCTCCACCCCCTCCCTTTATCAGTGCTTTTGAACTTTCCACCTTTTATCATCACATTGTAAAATTCTATCACAATGTGTATCTTCATGGATTCAAACCATACACCTCTCCTTCAAAGATGCAACACCTTTCCCACTACACTATGTTGTTTTGATGTCTATTTAATTATATTTCAATTTATATATATATACATATATTTATATAATTATTTTAAAATACATTTATACATTATATATATGTGTGTGTGTGATATATATATACATATATTTATTTAAATATAATATATATTATATTCATTTATATATAATAGAATAGAATATAAATATATATCACTTATTAATACATACCTATTTATATATATATATAATGAAAAATGGATAGATATTATTTTTAATACATCTTTAGAATATGTATTTATTTACGTCTATTATAATATACATTTTTACTTAAATATATTGATATATGTATTTATATGAGTGATTTATTATAAATAAACCAAAGAAACATGCATATATTTAATTATAAATAACATTAAATTATGAAAAATGATAAAATTTTAAAACCATAATATCAATATAAATGTATTACCTAGGAATAAAATTAGTCACCATAAAAAAGGCAATAATACCCCCTTAAAATAGGGTGAAAATCCATCGAATGCCAAAAAATCAGGGTATCCAGACTAAAAACTCTACTTTTGAGATCTTATGAGATTTTCTGGCCTTTAAACATGTGATAGAGGTTTACCATTGTCACTAAGGGTGTATATATCATCAAAAAATTTCATTTAATATATGGTAGATCATAAATGAACACCCAGATCGAAAGTTATCACTGTTTGAAGTTTGAGTTACATTTTCAACTTATTTTAGATATTTTATTAGTTTTTTGATTATATATCTTCAAATTGATATTAAATGACTATTAATTGGAAATAATAAGAAAATTATTATATAATTTTTTTTTTATTTTTTAATCTATTTTCACAAAATATCTTTTATATTAAGTGTAAAATTCTATTTACCTTATCTAAAACATATTTTAAAAAATATATATTATATTTATATCAATATAAATATATTAATATATTATTCATAATGAATATTTATAAGTATACCATTATCAGTGCTACTAAAAAAGCATTGATAAAGAGGGCTCATTATCAGCACTTCTAAAAAAGCACTGATAAGGACCCCTCTTTAATTTTTTTTACAAGTGCTATTAAAAGATCACATTAATCAGTTATTTTTTAAAAGTGCTAATAAATATCCCCCTTCATCAATTTTTTTTTATAATTATTAAAGTCATCCTTTAAAATTGTTTTTTTGCACTGACAAAGGGGGTCTTTAACATCATTTTTAGCTAACACTATTAAAGCCCTAGTATTGGATAAACCTAGTTTTGTAGTAGTTTTTATCGATGCTGATGAATATAAATACTATAAAATGATCTTTAAAAAAATTGGGTAATATATCCCATGATTATGAAAACCTTTTGGAAAAAATTTTCGTTGAAAATCACTTGTGAATTTTTTTATTTATAATGTAACATTTTAGACATGAAAGGGATGCTTCAAAGAAATGACGATAGGTAAATCCATACTTGTCGTGCGAGGTAAAAGAACATTCTATTTGCATGGTGAAAGGTTATAAAAATACATTGTTTGGAAAGAGAAAAGAATATTCCTTTTCAAATAATGGTAAAATACAAAAAGGATAAAAATTTCTTTACCAAATAATTTAAAAATTATTTTTGAAAACATTTTATTAAAACAATATTTTTAAAAGAAAATAGGTTCTCCATCTATAGAGATAAATAAAGTTGGGTTTTCTTAAACAAAATTGTAAAACATTTTCAGTACCAAAGAGTGTAAAAATGGTACTAATACTTTAAAATAGTGATGATTAACAACATAAAAATAAAATGGTTTGTTGAAATGTTTTTATAAAATTTCTTCTAATGGAAGTTCCATTGAATGATCATCAATACTTTTATTGAGGAAAATATTATTTAAACATCCCAAGGTGTCCCATACAACTATGAAAATTTTTAAATCATAATCCTTATGAGAGAATAATATTGAATGGAATTTTCAAATACAATGACAATAAAATTAATCATGATGTTATATATCAAAATTGGTACTATATACACCACACAAAATAATCAAATTTTGAATATGACGTTTATCTCACCGATGTAAAAAGTGAGATGAAAATCCATTACCTTGTGTTTCCTTTTGGGTGAACATCCTTTCACTTCTTGTATAATAAAATTATTTTAATTTTATAATTTATTGGGAAACTTTTTCACGTGTATAATTAATTTTATTTCACTTTATACTATATTTAATACGACTACTTGAAAAATTATGTTGACGTTGGGTGTTTAGAACAAATTCAAATTATGTGTCAAAAACAACATTGGTAGGTCAACTATGGTTAAATGGGTCATTATATAACTTCTCAAAAATAATAATCATGAAATAATTATCATATTTTTTCATTAATTATGCATTTAAAATAAATCATTAAATACGGTTATGAAAAATGAACCAACATTACAATCATGGAGATGATTGTATGTACGCATGAGTAATACTCTTATTTTTCAATGATTGTTATGGGGAGAAGGTAAGTAACATAATATCTTTCCAAAAAGATAATTATATATTAAATAAAATATTATTAAATAATATATACGTTTATATTTAATTATTGTGATGTAAAATGAATCACATTGGGTTGAGGAGATAGTAGTCCACGTGTCCACGAACGACGTTATCATTTTTTAAGTGTGTGAAAGGATAATAAAGAAGAAGATATATAAATATATATAATATATACATAAAGATAATTATATCATTAATATAATATAAATTTTTTTTATGTCACATATTTTAAATTATAATCATCATTTATACATTCCATGTATCGTGTGAACAAATCACATCGCTTTGAGGGGGCAGTAATCCACACTTCCCCAAACAAAGTTATCAAATTAAAAAATGGAAAGTATTATATGAATGTGTTATAAAAAAATTAATGAAGTATAAAAAATAATAAATATCAAATATATCATATATAAAAAGACTGTCCATTATAATTTCCAACCATGAAAGTTGGTGAAGGAAAATGAACAATCATCATTTCGTGAGACAGTAGTTTGTCGTACACAGAAACAATATTTTCGTTACCCATTAGATGGAAGTGTGTGCTAGTGTAGGTATAACCATTATGATAACAAAATAATAGTATATTAAGGATAATTGTTTTGTTATATAATAATATAATAAGAATATATGAGGGGTTGGAGAATAAAAATAAAACTAGAAAGCTTGAGAGAAGACATTACCTCTTAATCGGGTAACTACTTTTGGTTTCTACCAAAAGGATTCCTTGGAAATATTTATACTAAAATGGAGGCTTAAATTTCTATTTTAGGGATGTTGGGAAGCTATATGAGAATATATTTATCAAATATAAGTGGTTTGAGATGTGTCAAGAATGGGGAGAGGTGGCGGCCTTTTATAAGGGAGGAAAAGGACTCACTTGGTCTTTTGAAATAAATTTAAGTGTCCCCACTTTTTAACCAATATAAATGTCATAAAAAATCCATAAAACTCAATAATGGATGGTTAATGTCCAAATTATGTCCATAAAATGTGTTTTAGATAAGTTTCTAGGTCATTTGGCCCCTTAAGATAAAGGTTTACTAATTTATTAGGCTTAATTTTACCTTAACAATTGTAATTAATTTTAATTACATTCACTAATATTTTTATAAAAAAGAAATTTTGTCTTATTAGAAATTAAAAATTATTTTTATTCCAAATATGGAATCCATGTTTCCAAATTTAAATCACAGAAGTGGTAGAAATTAATTTAAATTTAATCCCGAAGATGGGACGACAATGTATGTTTTTAAGGTAAAAAGGTATGAAAGTTTGCTATTTTTTATAATCAATTTAAAATTAAAATTTATTCCAATGACATAAATTGTATTAATTTATAAAAATATTATCTAATTAAAATTTAAACCCATTTAAAAATATAATTTAACCTTTAAAAAAATTAGATACAAAAAAATTTGAACTAAAATTCAGTATTTTTAACTATTCATTAATTATGAAATATTTAAAAAAAATATATCAAAAATTCACCCTAAAATAATTATTATATTTATATTTCCAAGATTAAGTTTATTTTTACATATTAAATCTATTAAGGTGTCAAAATTCTAATTTAAAATGGGTTCTCTATTAAAAGGTGCTAAATTTTCCTTTATTAAAATATAGGTTTTATATGTAAGATAGGGTTTATTCTTATCTTATGAATCTCAAACATAATGGAATAATATAAAAAATATTTTATTTAACATATAACATATATATTTCATTAAAATGATTCATTAAATTTAATTAACTATGTTTATTAAGACAAAACTACTTTGGATGTATATAAATAATAATATTTTTTTATATCCAATTGGTTCTTATTTTCATTTATCATTAGTTGGTAACTAATGAATTCATTTTATATTTATATAAACCATAAGTTTTAATAAGTTAGTTAATACTTTTTATAACTTCTAACATAACAACTATGTTATATCATATTATATTAAATAATAATATTTTAATAATACATTATTATTTTGTGAAAATCAGTCTTGTGTGTAATGGAAGCTATAAAGGAAGGTCATTTTTTTATGTTACACAAGCTATCGAGGAATGCCGTTCTTGCATGTTACATAATCTTTCAAGGAATCCCTCTCTTGCATGCAACAGAAGCTAACTCCGTGTTTCCTGTATTGAAATACATAGAATCTATTTTAAATAGTAAATATTTTATAATGTATCTAGATATTATATTAAATGACATGTTTGGTTTCACGTGTCATACACTCTATCGAATAAAATGTTGTTACTTTAGATTTTCAGTTCATCACATTCTCCCCACCTTATTTAAATTACATCCTCGCAATTTAAACTCGATCATGGTGATAGATTGTTTGATACTTACTATGTTTGAAATCACATATCATGAGAAGGGTTTATAAGTCATCCTCTATAAAAGAGGGAATATGAAGTACATAGGTCACATGGAATACCATGTAACTAGGACTCTAAGTAGGATAAAATCAGTTTAAAGTAGAGATACGAACTTGCAGGAAAAATGTAAATATTTATAATTAGTGAATGTGGTCATAAATTACAAACAAGTGAATGATAAATGTAAAGTTAAGGACCTCAAAGCCATAAATATGTGATGACATAGAAGATCACAGATTCAACAGAAATTAAGATATTAGGAAAACATTCTATTTTTACGACATTTTCCTAATGTTGGGTAATTATTTTACTACTTATGAATATAATGAAATATTATGACATGATAGGTTTCAATTTCATATGAAAAATCCTAAATTTTGGTTATGATTTGATCAAATTGTAATTCATTCCTTTACTCCTAGAAATTAATTACCAATAATGATTTTTTAATGCCTGAAGCCCTAAAAGAAACATTTAATGGATAGTGAGGCCTATAAAAGAGTGAAAATTATATCTATTTTCTTCAACTATCTTCCAAAACCAATATGTTTAATAAATTAATATCTAATCCTCAAAAGTAAAACTATGGGTTTATCGTTAACATTTATTCATCCAATTGCTTAACGAAAAACAATGAAAAATTAACCCGAAAATTTCATAGGTTAGTGGTTGGAAAGAAACCCTTATCATCAATTGGTCATGGGTTTAAGACCTACAGCCTTACCAGATTTGATTGGTTATCACCCAGCATATAGGTCATCCTTTTCAAAAACAAAATTAATATAATTCCTAAAATAAATATGATGGAAATCCGTTCAATTAGGTTAATCACAAAATAGATTTTTTACTAAATTTTTCAATACAAACCTAATACAAACATACTTCATCCACTTATTTCTAGATTGATCTTTCCTTAGTCTAGAGTTTTTCCATAATATCATTTAAAGGATTTTTAAATCATGATACCCTATTTTAAACCTAAACACCCTAGTTTTATCCAAGGTTATTCATTGTCAAAATCCTTCATGGTGATTTTTAAAGAAAATATAAATTATCCTAAATATATCCCTCCAGAATGTCAAAACAGTTGTGCAGTAAGGCTCATTGTTGTATACTAGGATACCCCAAGTTATTCTCAAAATACCTTGTCATAGATATTAATCCTAGATACATATGTATCAAAACCACATACACTTTTAGTATCCAGACATAGATGAATTTCTATAAAGAACCACATAATCTCTACCTTACCAAAATTATTGGATTTTATTCTATACTTATCCTCAAATTATACCTTAGGTATATGTTATCTAACCTATGTTTTTCAATATCTTGTTCCCAAGGATGATACTAAAAATCCTCTAATACCAATAGAAGTTACCTAACCCCAGAAGGCCCAGAGTCGGTGTCTACTACTATTAAATTTGAAATATTACAAGGAATTAAATCCCTAAGGATCAATAGTTTAGAATTCTTGGTAAATGAGATACATACATGAGAAAATAATACACTAATTAAAACATAATTTTTTATTCTTTGTAAATAAATAGCTTCTAGGAAAAATCTAATCCATCTAGTAAATCCCTGTATATCTTTAAAATTATGCTTCTTCGATTCGCTGGGAAATAAACATAAAAAGGGTGAGCTCAAATTCTCAGTAAGGGAAAAATACAGGCGATGTAATAATGAATCAATGATAATAATAATTATGACGTGGTGAATAATTGAACTCACATTCCATATAATCAATAAACTGAAAAGGAATTTCACTATATAATAAATAAACTAAGAAAGAAGTTCATAAATATTATGGAAAGGTAACAAGTGAAAACACATTCCATTTAAATAACTATATAAGGAAAAATAAATATGGAAAGGTATGAAACTGAAACAAATTCCATCTAAATAACTGAAAATGAAATGATCCATAGATATGTCGATGTAAAATATCATGGATGAATAATAACTAAAACTAAATGAGGGAAATTATTTCTTAATAGACATCTTGTTTGAGGCACATGAATACCTATACCATCAATACCTTTCACAAGACTATTTAAAAAATTCTAATTTGTGAAACTAATTTTTCTCATGAGAACCTATCGATTCATTGAGGACCTATATAAATTTCGGGCTCCTCCTGTCATTTCCTATCCAAATCATTCCTCATATCGAATAATCAAAATAAATAATATGCTTTATCAAATATATGTATTGAATAAAGGATATGAAATAATCAATATTTTCCCAAATAATAAAATAACTATCAAAGTAGACACTGTATGAAAAATGGTATAGGTTTTAGGTAATTTTAATATACATACTGAATGAAATGGATAATTTGGAGTAAATTGAATGTTCAATGATCATAGAATATTGAATATTTCAAGGGGAATAAAAAATGATTCAATGAAGTGAATGTGAATACTATCCTAGGAAAAATCAATAATAAGCCACCCAGAGGAAGAATAAGGATGGTATCAATAAAGAAATATCAATTGGAGTAAAAATTAATGGTTATTGTTGATGATGAATAGAAATACTATAAAATGATACTTAATAAAATCTTTTAGGAAAATATCCGTTTAATATGAAAAACCTTTTTGAATTTTTTTCTTTAAAAATCACTTTTAAAGACATTTTCTTTAAAAAATAACCTTTTATACATGAAAAAGGAAACTTCAAATGAATGTTGGTGGGTAAATCTGTACTTATCATATAAGGTAAAAGAATGTTCTTTTTTCATTGTTTATGGTTAAAAAATGAATTGTTAATAATGTGATAAGTATATTCCTTTGAAAACAATGGTAACAGAAAAAAGGTAATAATTTCATAAACAAATCATTTTAAAAACATTTTTTAATTTTTTTATTATAACATTGTTTTTCGAAGAAAAGAGATTCTCTGACTAAAGAGAGAAATAAAGTTTAGTTTTCTCAAAAACATTTTCTAAAACATTTTGTGTACCAAATATTGGAACAAAATAGTACTAATACATGAAAATGGTCTTGAATAACCAGACAACAATGAAAGGTTTTATTAGAAAATGGATATATAATATCCTATAATGGAAATTCCATTGAATTATAATTAGTACTAGTCATAAGGAAAATAATCTTTAAACATCCCAAAGTGTACCATACCACCATAAAATAATTTAAATCATAATCATGATGAAGGAATAATATTGAATGAATATTTTAAATACCATAAAGATAAAATAATTAATGATATAATATATCAAAATGCATAGTATATAGACCACACAAAATAATTAAATGGTGAACATGACATTTATCTCACAGATGTAAAAAGCGAGATGTAAATACCTTACCATGAGGTTCATTTTTGGTGAACGTCCTTTGACTTCTTGTATAATATACTTATGTTAATTTTATAATTTCTTTGGAAAAATATTTCATGTTTAACATTAATTTTATTTCACTTTATACTATGTTTTATACAACTACTTCAACAATTCTGTTTACATCGGCTGTTTACACCAAATTCAGATTATGTGTCAAAAACAACATTGGCAGGTCAACTATTGTCAAAGGGGTAATTATATGACATCTACAGAATAATAATCATGAAATAATTATCCTATTTTTTCATTAATTATACCTTTAAAATAAATTATTAAATATGGTTATGAAAAATGAACCAACATTACAATAATGGTGACAGTTGGCCGTACATAGGCATGAGTGACGTTCTTATTTTTCAATGATCGTTATGGAAAGAAGGTTAGTAACACCAAATATTTCTATAATGACCAATATAACATAAATAATATATTATTTAATCATATATTCTTTTATATATAATTATTTTGGTGTAAAATGAATCACATCGTGTCGAGGAGTCAGTAGTCCACATATCTATGAACGACGTTATCAGTTTTTAAGTGTGTGAAAGGGTAACAAAGAAATTGATATATATATATATTATATTTCCAAAAAGGTAATTATTTTATTTATATCATATAGAGGTTGTTTATTTCACATATTTTTAATTATAATCATTCTTTATATATTCCATGGATCATGTGAATGAATCACATCGCTTTGAGGGGGTGGAAGTCCAGACTTCCTCAAACAATGTTATCGTATTAATGAAAAATTGAAAGTATTAAAGATGTTCATTATAAAAGGATTAAATTAGAATAAATAATTAATAAATATCATCCATATCATATAAAAATATATTTTCCATCATAATGGCCAACTATGAATGTTGTTAAAGTAAAATGAACAATTATCGTTTTGTGAGGCAGTATTTCACTATACACAGACACAATATGTTCATTACCCATTAAGTGTAAGTATGTGTAAGTGTAGGTATAACCCTTAGAATAAAACATATTATAATATAGATTATTTGGTTTATTTATACAAGAATCAAATAATATGATATGAGGGGTTTGATAATGGAAATGAAAATAAAAATCTTGAGAGAAGATGTTACCTCTTAATCGGGTAACTAATTTTGTTTGTACCAAAATGATTACTTGTAATAATTTCTAAAAAAAGGTAGGATTCAAGGAAAAGGGGAGGGATTTTGGGAATCTATATGGTCATATATTGGTTGAAAATAATTGTTTTTAGAGGTGTGAGGAATGAGGAGAGGTTGTGACTTCTTATAAGGGAGGAAAAAGACACACTTGGTATTTTAAAAAAAAGTAAGGTTTACCCACATTTTTTCCTAACAAAAGTAACACAAAACCAACCAAACTCAATAATTGAATGTTAGTGGCCTAATTATTTCCAAAAAAATGGTTTTGAAAAAATCATGAACTTGATCCATACTTTGTGGAAATGAAAGTTGATATGTAACTAATCTTATGAGATCAAGGATCTAAAAGGGGTCAATATTCCTCGTGCTAAAACGTCCCTTTATTTAGAAAGTGTATGATTCTCTTCCATGGTTATATTCAAAGGAAAATTTTTCCCTAACTTCAAAATTATAGTGCCTTCGGTAGTATTCTGTATAGTTCTTTTACTAACTCTAGGTAGATTTTATATGTTCTTGTATGGATTGAAAGATCTTTGTCATCACTTTCACAAGATTAGGTCCATATATCTTTCATTCCACAACTTCATCCAAACAAAAATTGAGTTCTACATTTATTTACATTCAATGATTCATATAGATCCATTTAAATACT